>JAHRBW010000013.1:0-1200000 GCA_035773095.1 Papiliotrema fonsecae
AAGCAACAAGCAACAGGTCCGATAGTCCGTTCTCAGACCGTTCAATCTCCCCACAGGTGTCGCCTGCAGAACTGCCAATCCCCGCCAGTACCGATCTCGGGGACACCACGCAGACAACAGTACCGGAGCCTGTACCGGAGCGCTCTACCCACGCAAGCTATCGCCAGCTGGCCCACCTCCCGACCGTGTTCAAACCGCTGCCATCACACGCGCTGAGGCACTTTGGACACACCTGCGAACGTCTGGCATCCGTCTACTTGGCAGAACCATCGGAACTGGCCCTGTTTGACATCCTCGCTTTGCCCAAAGTTGGTCTCGCTCCGGCACTCAGCTCAAGGACACCCGCAGCTGTCAAGACCGCTCTGGAAGCGTATCCCGCCGTCCCCTGGCCGGAAGCACCGCCGCCAATTCACCTAGAGAGCCGATCACGCACCCTCAAGCTCGTGGAATCCGGCAGGCTCTCTTCGGCCGCCAGATCCCTGGTGGGACAGGCCAAGGTTGCCGACTTGACACCAGACGTGATTACAGCTCTGGAGTCCAAGCACCCAGCCGGCCCGATCACTCCCTTTGGCATCTCTCTTGGCCCTCTGCCGTCCAGAGCGCCCGATCTGGACGACATCAACCTAGCCTTCAAACGCTTCGCTTCAGACACAGCACCCGGCGTCTCGGGATGGACTGTCCCATTGCTGCGGCAAGCCATCAAGCTGCCGCAGTTTGGACGGTTCATGGTGTCCCTCACCGCTTCCATGGCCAAGGGCACCGCTCCCGGCGCAGCCATGCTCTGTACCTCGAGGCTCACGCCCCTGCTCAAACCAGACGGCGGGGTCAGACCGATCGCGGTCGGCGAGCTCTTTTACCGGCTCTCCACAAAGGCGATCCTCAAAGCGGCATTCAAGAAGGACTTCCTGCTGCCCAACCAGCTCGGCGTGGGATCCAAGGGCGGCGTAGAACCCATTGTGAGAGCGGTTGAGCGCGGCCTGGAAGGCTCCCTGCCGCAGGACTACACTCACCTCGTCTCCCTGGATTTTTCCAACGCGTTCAACACCGCGGACAGGCTCGACATCGCCGCAGCGCTCAAGGCCCACGCCTCTGGTATCTACAGACTCGCCAAATGGGCCTACAACGACAGCTCGGACTTGCTCATCGGAGATCAAGCTCTCAAATCGGCGCAAGGAGTCAGGCAGGGCGACCCGCTCGGTCCCCTGCTGTTCTCCCTGGCAATCAGGCCGCTGCTCAGGCGGCTCATGGCGAATCTGGGTGAAGGCAGGCTCGTTCTCGCCTATCTTGACGACGTTTACATCCTCTCTAAAGATGACAGCGCTCTCGCGGACGCATACACCTTCTTTGAGCGGGAATCAACGTCCCTCGAGCTCAACAAGCGCAAGTGTGCCTCGGTCAGCTTCGAGGACATCAAGCGCGACGGGTTCAAGCTGCTGGGAACGGTGGTAGGCCCAGCTGCGGCCAGGCTCGACTTCCTGAACGCTGCAACCGCTTCTACAGCCTCCAAGCTGGACCAGCTCCGACACTTACCCCATCAACACGCTCTCATCCTTGTCCGGCAGTGCATTCAGCAAGACGTGCGGCACCTTCAGCGTACACTCAAGACGGACGATCTGCCGGGCTGTTGGACCGCACTCGATGACAGGCTTGGCAAGGAAATCAAGCGGCTATCCGCAGGCAGGCCCGAAGCATCGCCCACAACGGACGCTCTGATCAAGCTACCAGCGCGATTTGGCGGGCTCGGCGTCCTTTCCCACGCCGATTGCTCACCCCACGCCCGCACCGCCGCTCAGGACGACTCAGACGCCGTACTGGCGCCGTTGCTGGGAGAACCCGGTCGCGGGGAACGGCAAGCCGGCTCTCCCGAACCCGAGAAACCCAGCCAGGCCAGTCGCTGCAGTCAAATGTGGAAAAAACAGCACGGTCACCTCCTCGAGCACATGGACGACAAGGCACGCAAGCTTCTGACCGAAGCGGCATCGCCGATAGGACGCAAGTGGATCTCAATCATCCCCTATAACCCGACACTGCGCCTCTCGGACTACGATGTTGCTACGGGCCTCGCCTACCGGCTGCAATCTCCCCCCGAGACCGGTCACTGCCTTTGGTGTGGTGACAAGGCCGAGCTCGGCCACGACGAGCTCTGCCTGACCCGCCCGCGGGGAACGATTGGACGTCACGACGCCATTGTCAGGACCATCGGACGTTATCTGGCTTCCGATCACTCGACCCAAGTCGAGATCGAGCCGCACACGCAAGAAGGACGCCGCCGCAACGACATCCAGTGGAAAGGAGTGCCGTCACACGGTAGGGCGACCGTCCACTTTGATGTCAAAGTCGTCTCGCTGTTGGGGGCCAAATCACACAAAACAACGACGAGGGCGCCCGCCGAGACGGAACTGGTGACCCACGCAGCCAAGCAGTGCATCAAACACCTCGACTCGGTCGGAAGGCATGCCACCAGCGTCCGGCCGCTTTCAACGGCCAGCTTCAAGCCGCTCGTCTTCTCCACGGGCGGCCTGATGTCCAAGGAGACCGCAGACGAGTTTCAGTCATGGAAAGGCGCGCTGGGAGACTCGGTCTTCGGCCGTCTCGGTTCAGCCATCAGCCTCGAGCTCGTCAGGGCGAGAGCCAGGACGTACGGACTGTTGAGGTGAGGCGGGACGTGCCGTGAAGAGCCTGTTTCAGCTTGACCTTGAGGCCGTTCACACTTCGACCCTTCACTCCATCCACCTCGTTCTCTCTTGTCTTAGGGTTCTTTTCACCACTCTCATAGTATATACACGAACAGATGCAGCAGAATAACCCCCTAACCCCAGGTAGTTTTTGTAATACAATACAGAAATGCATTAGAAATTACTCCGGGATCCCGGTATTGATTACGATCTGACTCAGCTGGCGAGACCCGGTCTCGCACGGGTCCGATATTGTAAGGAAGTATTAAGATCGAGAGATCTGAAAAAAATGAACAACAACTGATCTGCTAACCGAGACCGACGTGACCCGTCACGGCGTCTCTCATCCATTGCAGTATAGTGGCAATCATCTTCTTCGTGTCAAGCTGCGGATGATTATGAACAGGCGCTGGCCTAAAAGTCCGGGTGAAGTTGCGTGCGACGCAGATGCCAGCAACGCAATCTACGGAGAAAGCGCCCTCTATCTCGCACGGTGTATGGCATCCCCCGCACGAGTCAATGGACGTCTGGAGCTGATTCCTTTAGTATGCGCTCGACAGAAAACACTAAGCTCACATTGATACAAGTCCACGTATCGATCTCTCCAAATGGGGCACACGGAACCAACGGTGCTGCGCATTTCAGTTCGCTCGCCTCGTTTCCATGAATGGACTTGAGGGGATCAACGTCTCGTTTCATGGCCCGTTTTGAGGGAGTCGGCGGTGGTGCCGTGCTCCCGTCACGCTCATTGTAAGCTCTGACAATTTCGTCAATCGTTGCACGTGTGCAGACTGGCAATTAGTATTGTTGTGCCGAAGTGACGTGCAAAGAATACCTACACGGCTCAAACTCCCGAAGAGCGCTGACCACTAACGCGATTAGTCTTCACTCATTCCGAGTTGTCGAACGTACAGCTGTCACATTGTAAGGCATCTTGTGCTGCTTTTATGGGGTCAATATCAGAGCACAGGGTGTCGAGTCCGGAGGTGAGGTCGGTAAGCGCTGTACTTCCCGGCAGCGACGTGCCCTTTAGCACGGCCAGCTTGTTGGCGCACGTATCGGACAAGTCGGGCACATCGCAGACCGGAGTGAGAATGGCCAGCGCCTCTGTGCACACATTGTAGTTGGGATCCTCTGAAGGTAAGGATTGGCGCGACCTGCAGAACGTGTAAGCGTTACGGCGATCACATCGGCTCGAGGCAGACGTACTGCAGGGTTGAGGCGCTGACACTGGCGAAGGCGCCAGACACCGCCCGCTTTTTGGGGCACTTTTTATCATAATCATCCCCGATTTGGACTGCTTGTTAATAGGGTTCTGTATTGCGTCAGTTGTAGGCTTACGGTCCACAGCGGCCGAAGCACTGTTGCAGAAAAGATCAACCTGGAAGACTGTATCGGCTATCTTCCTAAATTGACAAGCGTAATAGACAGCAGTAAGAGCTGCCCGGGCTTGAGGAAGCAAGGCGATAATTCTCCCTGCGAATCGCGCTACGCCGAGTCCGGTCACTTGTAAACCCGTTGAATCCCGGAAGTCGGAATAGTCTCCCTTGGCGGCGGCAGAGACCAAGCTGGCTACGAAGCCGATCCCAGCAAGAACAGCAGCTTTTGTGTCGACCTGCTCAACTGCGGCACAGATACCACCAAGGACAGCAGTGGTTGCGCTGGTCGCGTCGCAGACCCCCTTAAGAGTGTCAGCTAAGAGACAGTAAGTCGCCGAATAGGGTGCTTCGATGCACACAATCCCTGCACTGGGTGTGCCTTCGAAAAAGTTGATAGAGCCGGGACAAATGTCGGCGCCGTATGAAGGATCCCGGCCGTATGTACCATCTCTGGGATAGAACGCGATTCGGCCTTCGAATCGTCCCGTGATCTATCATCTCTGGTCAGCGCTAAGGACTATCCCCGTACGGTAAACTCATACGGCGTTGTAAGTGCAGGCAGAATCCCCGTCTATCGCCTGGTATCTGGGTCGATCAGCGACACGCTCTCAGCGTTCTAAGGCTCGCAAACGCTCACCCGCAAAGAAATGTGGTGTCATCGTTGGCAAACAAGCAGTATTTGAAGGGAGTCGTGCCACCGTAGATAGGCGGGGGAATATTCCCGCAGGTGAGAGCCAAAGCTCCGGGTAGGATAACAAGTAGGGGGATGTACAGCATATCAGCTGAAGTGATATGTCAACCGTATCAAGCAGAGGGTTGGGCACATTTCTAGATACCGTTTTATAGGTCAAGACAGCAAGTTAGGTAATACAATGAAGCCGAAGGCAGACAATGTGCATTGGCGATGTATTACTCGGGTCCCCTATTCAGACCTTCCCGCTCATAATCACATCGCAGAGATGGATGACTTTCATGAGAACGGTCCCCGTTCTCAGCTTAATCTTCGAGATAGAACTCTTCCCGTGTTACGACACGCCAAGAAAACGGTGTCGTCATTGCGAGATCCAACATCAACCGGCGAAACGTGCAACGACCATGTGTAGGATAACAGGACCAGGGATCATGTCTACCCGTAGATATTGCCAAGCATCACATGTGACCAGATGTGTTATTTCTTTTCACCGGGTATGGGTCAATTCGAGAGATCTGGTCTACAATACGGTTCGTACCCGTGCGCCACAAAGGGACGGAGAAACAGAAACAGGCCGGCGTGGTCGCGGAATTATTTCAGGTGTCGGATAGCGTTCAGCAGACCTATCGTATGTCCAGCCCATAGCTAAGCTCTAGTGGTGCCTGAAGGGGTCACGCGCGCGTGCTCTACACTATTATTGCATTCGCAGCCTTTCAGGGATGTTGTTCACAATTACGCGAGAGAGACTGTTCAGTCATCAGCATGTCTGATGGAGGATTGCGCAGCTTTGCGGCATGAATACGAAAAGGTCACGGGGGAGGGTGTGGCGTTTAACTCGTTCTGCCAGTATGGATGAGCAATTTCCTCCTTAACCCCTAAGTGACTCGCCTCTCCCGGGATAGATGGTCCGTCTGACATTTTCGCCCGGAATGATTATCACGAGGTCGGGTAGAAGACATCGAATCCTACCACATTAGACCGCTCTCATGCATGCATGTAGGTATGAGCGAGTGAAAAGCCTTTTCCACATGCCAATGTTCACGATCTTGGCCCCCGCCCCCAACAAAACAGGCCGGTCGTTTGCCACCTGTTATTTTGACCACATTCATTCACCTTGCTTGCTGCCGGTGCACGAGAGACATCTGGTAGAAATATCAACTCTTACCAATATTATATGCTTAGCTCTACTACGAGCAGAACGAGTGGGGAATAGAACCTAAAGAGCATGAAGGAACCGTGCGTGGCAGTACTACGATCATGTATCTATCCGACAGCTTGCCTTGTCCTCTCTCGTTTTGTATGCAGGACGTCAAGCAGATATCGATCTGGGATCGGGACCACCTAAACGGAGGCTCGGCGCAGGTGCGGCAACTGCCCAACGGTAGAAAACCGATCTTACGCTTCCCGCGGTCAGTCCCCCAGTGCATTCAAAGCAAGTGGTCGTCGAACAACCAATGCTGCTGATCTGACCGGGCTCAGAATCCGTACACAGACTAATCTGACCATGTGCACTCTCTAACCAGGGATCCAGCCGTGTGCGTGTGGTGCACTTGAAAGGTTGCGCTGCGTAGTAGTCATATGCGCTCGATACACACCTCCGCCACCACATCGCGGTAAAAGAGGGAAATTGAGTGCAAATCATAACTGCTGATTGATAGCGGTAGTAGCCCCATCCAGAGTGTCGTCTAGCGTCCCCGGACCGGTTCATGAGCAGTGTAGAAACTTGCGCTACCTGGATGCCGGATGCGCTCGGTCGCACGACTCCCCCATAATAGGGAAAACGGGGAGAGAAGGGAAAGTGAGCGCAAATCTCTTCGGCTGATGCGAATGCGGCGAAGGTTTGCTCAGAGCCCCCTCTCCTCTCCTTGTACAGGCCTGGAGTGTGCTTGAGAGCTTGCGCTGCTCATTTGCCATATGAGCACGATACGAACGGGTTCGCCCTAGTCGATAGGCGGAACAAGCAAAAGTGAGCGCAAATTTCTTCCACACATCGAAACGCGTCTGGGGTCTGCACACAGGATCCGCTGGGCGTCGGCAGCAAGCTCTTGACGTGTGTATGAACCTGCGCTGCGTGGTTGACGGATGTGCAGGGTGGGCGATTTCCCATGGTCTGTCGGCGGGAATGTGCATATCTGAGCGCATATCGCTTCTACGGATGGAAACAGGGTGAAACTTTGCTCGCAGCTGCCTGTCCCTTCTCCAATCATCCCTTGGTGTCCCTGAGGCTTTACGCTACCTGGAAACCGTATGCGCTCAATCGGGCGATTCCCGTTGTGCGTTGGGCGGGCAAGAAGAAGAAGTCAGCGCCAATTTCTCCACCGATTGAGACCAGAGTAGACCCGTTGGGGACTTCTTTCGGCCCGCTTGGTCCGGCCACTGGGTACTGCACGAGCTTGCGCTGCGCCAATGCCATATGCGCTCGGTCGGGGTGGTTTCCCCCCCAGCCGCTTAACCTGGCACGACGAAAAGTGAGCGCAAATTGTTTGCACCGATCGGAACTTTGTGCGCGGCCGTCTACAGCCACCTACGATTCTCTCCGATCGACTCGAGGTGTGTCTGGAAGCTTACTCCAACTTGAGGCGGGTTGCGCTGGCTCGATGAACGGTCATGAACGGTAGGTATAGCGGCGGCAATCGCCGTCATTTGGGCTCCTTAGAGTCTCGCTCGCTGCTCGTCCCCGGTCCCTGCCTTCGGATTCAGCAGTCCCCTCGGTGACCCCTGTACGCGCAGTCAAACCTCGGATCAACCTTGTTGACAGTGCCAGCTTTGCCACCACCCCTTGTACGTGACATTCCTGGTCTTTGTGCAGACTAATTCTCGCGTCCAGAGTGCTGCACTAATGAGGCACTTGGAAACAAGCTCTCGACCTCCAATCATATGTTGCGTCCTCCATCGTGGCCTCTTTTCGGCCCACAGTATTCGCAACTATTCCACCGACGTGAAGATCCATCTTCGACTCTCAACTCCGCCGAGTCGGTTCATAGCCAAGAATGCCACGGCTGCAAGATAGTGCCACTGATCGATTGCGACCTTGGCCATACGTTAACGAATGCTCGCCGACCAGGCAGTGTGGGGACCGGCGTATGCTGGGAAAAGAAGGACAGCCTGTGCAGTCCGCGCACTCGCCACCGAGGAGCCAGCCGCTGTTGCCTGGTCACCCCTAAGTGGCCTACACGAAGGATGTCTTCATCACCATGCCTTCGTTGTCAATCTCGGTATGTGAGGCGATGTACTGCCGATATTACACAGTGTGCGTCACCTGCTTTCTCCGTCACCGGCAATCAGGCTCAAAAGCATTCGCCGCTTGTTCCAACCGGCTTAGATCGCAATTGACCTTCGACATAGCCGCCCGACGGATGAGGATATGTTTACGATCAGATTTGATACACGAGCTTTGCTCACACGATGTCAGACACTGACATTCTGTGATGCTCCGTGATCATGCCATCTGCGAGTGTATCTTCTCGAGCGAATCATACGTGACATCAACTCTACACCTAAAGATCTATGCAATTTCTCTCCATTCAGTGTTCGCCGCAATGCTATTTTTGACCCTGAGCCTTAGAGGGAAGGTACGGGGAATATGACGGTGGCTCGAGACGCGATTTAGTGCAGGCGTTGGCAACGTGTGGTGGAAGGCGATTGAGCGGCTGCTCTCTGGCGTGGGGGTCTGGAGAAGACTCGCGAAACTGTTGGTTTATGAACGGATTGATCGGTGCAGCAACGGAATGATCTCTATGGTCCGTCGAGATCAGGTTCATTTCCCGATCCTCCTCCAGCTCTGAATAAACCCCCATGTCCTGGGGTGTAAATCCAGCGCGACCGAGATGGCCGTGTTGTTTCTTGTGGCGACGTCTGCGACAGCAGCAGCAACAGAGATGTCGCACCAGCCACGATTGAGGCATTTTGGCGTCCTCGCCATATATAAACCGACCAGGATGAACAACGTTCCACACAAAAATCGCCATCCACATTGGTGTCGATTCGAGGACGTATAGAAGGGGTTCATTACCCGGAAGAGGATTGCTTGCGCCTAGACCGGCGGAGAACTCTGCGAGACGATACACGATACGGATAGTGATAGCCAGTAAGCTTCCATATAGGGCCCAAATCAGACTTCGCCAGCCAGCGACCTTGTTATCGGCCAAACGTCCTTGTCTTTCTGCCTGAAGTTGATCCCGGTGAAACTTGAGGACTAAGCCCGCGAACAAAACGATAAATCCCTCTTGCATGCCGATACCGCCCATGTATATGTTCAAGCCCTTTTTTTGTGAAGCCAGATTTGAGCCTGGCCCAGCCATCCCACCGCCGATCAGCTGAATGACAAAGCAAGCAATGTCGAGGGTGACGAAGACGAGAGCAAGGACGGAAGGTGGGAAGAACCAGACTCTGCCGGTGGGCGAGTAGAAGTGAACGACGCGGGCGAAGACCATGTATGCGAAGGCGTTGACCCCTAGAATATCAGAGTTAGCTTTCTTCTCGCGTAACACTCACAGATGGGAGCTACCAAAACCAAGATCTGAGCGACAGTCGCAATGCCGGATGATTGCTGATTCTTCGAACCGAGAGCGCGAAAGACATATGCACCAGTCTCCCAGAGAGCGGCTGTTATGATGACCCAGCAGAAACCATTGCGGTACAGTATCGCTTGACACAAGTGTGCAATAGTGAGGGCACCGAACAGGATAGAGAAAGCTATTGCTGCGCCGAACTTTGGAAAGTACAACCAGAGCGCATTGCACGCATCTGCAGGAACGTAACCATCGCGGCCCGGAGTGGCGTATGCGCTGAAGCCAGGCGTGCAGGTTTGTACCGGGAGGCTGAGGGATAAAGAGAACGGTGTCCTGCTTGGCTTATCGATTGACACCTTGCGGATGTCTAGAGCAGAACGCGAGATAGTCGGAGCGAAGTTGTCATTAGGACGAGATGGTGAAGGGACAGTGAAAGGCGAAGAGGTGATAGCAGCTCGAGCGGAAAGTGTTGGACACGGGGTGGGAGTGGGTGAAGCGAAAGAGAAAAGGGGCAACAGCAAGACGCCGAAGAGCGGAAGGGGGACCCTCATGCAGCAGTTATGCAGCAATCAATAACGGACGAATATGGTCTATCCGGAAAGTAAGTCGCGTCGGCTTTATATGGGCTGCTGCATGGTTTATTATGCGTACAAGGCAAAGAAGTTACTGCTGTGTGTACAGCAATTTGAACCGCCTCGGTGCGATGCAACCCCTTGGCGTCCGGACTGCGTTTTCCAGGCGCAACAATAAACAAGGATACCCTGGCATCACACATCCTTGTGTGAGAGATACCCGGGATAGCGGTGCTGTAACACGTGCGCACCTTTCGATACGCTCGTATCGGCATCGGTCCCTCTACTGGTGATGGTGAAAGCCAGGAAAGCGACGATGCAAATGGTCGATGCTACGGATCCCGCGTGGACAAGCCGGCTCCATCGGTAGTTCGAATCGTGCATGGAAGCGTTGACAGCACAATGCACGCGTTTAGGGTTTACACGGGAGCTCGCCAGGACAAAAGCAGCTGCGCGAGGTCCTCGCGAGTCTCCTCAAGGAAGCCTTGTTAAGAGCAATATCCCCTCGTGAGGGACTTTCACACACTCACAAACCCGAGGAAGTTTGCTGTCTGTGGGTTGCACCACCGAGCTAAGCGATCAAAGTTAATGCCCGATCTCGGCGAAGCGCTGTTCCATACATGGTGCACAATTCCATGTAGACAGGCGTTAAGCTCGAGCAAACTCGTAATCATATCACGCAGTAACATTCGGCTTGTGCATGTCTTGTAGGGTGGTAACATAGTCTAAAAGCCTTTTTCACGTTCTGAACGTGCAGTATTTCGTGATTTCGCATTTCGTATGTGTTAGATTGATCTGCCCATCTGCTGCTCGTCTCTAGATCACAGTCTTGATTGAGGCGCTGAATCCCATGCTTTGGCAGCAAAATCCTCGACATCGGCCCATAGAGTTTCTGGTAACTCCAATGCAGCGAAATGTCCGCCCTGAACTCCATGAGCCGATACGCAAAATGATCGGTGGAACATAGGTACTCACCTTATCATGCTTCTTGGACCAAATGAGGTTCCCAGTCTTGGCAACCCAGTGCGGCGGGGTTTGTGCGATCTCATATTTGAAAAGAGAGTATCCTAGCGGCTTGGAACACCATTCGTCCTGGGCGCTGGGTTCTGCTCGCCGAGACCCCATTAACTGACATCAGCGTAAGTAAAAAGCGTCAAACTTGAATTACATAGCGATAGGCATAGATGGACGAGGGGTATGTGTCGGTCAACCAGTAAAGCGTTGATATAGCCAGTATGAAGTCGAGCGAGAGGTTTCCGCGGGTAGCGTCGACGTACTTTTCTCCTATCCTGCCGATCAGCACATGCAACATGACGATGCGCTCACCAGCATAATAGGGATACTGGATTGCATCCCACCACCATACCAATGGTAGCTGGCTTTGTTGCTTGCTCTAGCGCGTAGCCGAACCCTTGAAATCCGGTGACAAACTGGTCGCGCGAAAGCTGTTTACCCTTCAGCGCTTCCGCCTCGGGCGTCCCAGGAGGCGGTCCTGACATCATGCGAAAGTTTAGATGGACCGCTAAGCCGTCAGAATAAACTTCCACGACAATTAAGCCGCGCCGAGATATGGCAGTTGACTTACCCGTACAAGCTGAGTGATTCACTCCGAGGTCGATTGCTACCATTGACCCAATGTCACCGCCTTGCGCAAGGTACTTGTCGAATCCAAGGCCGATCATCAACTCATTTATCACCTGCGCAATGTTTTTGACTGCGAACTCGGTGTCAAGAGGCGGAGGAGACGAGTAGGCCCAGCCCGGTAGAGAAGGGATGATGAGGTGGTATCTGTTGTGAGCTGGGCCGATGTCACTACTCACGGCAGCTCTTCGGCGCTGAACTTGTTCCTCATCATTTCAAGCATCGGAAGGAACTCCAAGAAGCATCCTGGCCATCCATGCAAGAACACGATTGGCCTTGCGTCTTTCCTCGTTGAGAACAGCGCCATGAAATGGACTTCAAACGGCTTTCCATCCACGTTGACTTTGGCCTTGAACTGTGGGAAAGCATTGATCCGTTCTTCCCATTTTCTCCAATCAAATTTCGTCCATGCATCCTGAGCTTGACTTGTCCATTCGCGAGTGACACCAAATTTCTCTGATGGCGGTGCAGTGTTCTCATACGTCGCTTTGGGGATTCGGGTCAATTGAAGCAGCGTCTTCAAGTCGTCCAACTCGGCTTGCGGTGTATCGATTTTGAAAGGCTCGACAGGGATCCTAGGTGTGTGTGGAAGTGTTGATTTCGACATGATGGCTGAGATGATAAGGAAAGTGGAGAAGATGGAAAGTCGAGCGAGATGTGGTCACCTGCTACACAACGTCATCTCCACGCTGGATCCGAAGAACCCGGAGCTGGGATTTTGACAACGAGCGTTCACATCATACCATGCATTTCCGCGAGTTATTACCACGTCACGAGGTGCTTGAGCCGGCTACATGACATCGAGACTATGTTGATGATGACAAATGGTTCTGCGATACCGGTCCGAATGTCATGTGCAGCTCAGCATACCGGGCCGCAAAATCCCGGATGACTATTATAAGAAGGATTGTGCCCACCTCCGTCTATAAGCAGCGTTAAGCCCCCCAATGTCCCTTACTATCTCAAGCACCGCTACGCTCTCATCGGGACGTCAGATACCTCGCTTTGGTTTTGGCTCGCCTCCAGCGGCTGAGACGTACGAAGCCGTGCTCGAAGCACTTCGTCTCGGTATTCGACATGGTGAGCTGACTTTATATCCCCGCGAACAATCTAACAATAGTCGATACAGCTCAGATGTACGGGAACGAGCCTCAAGTCGCCCAAGCTTTAGCGCACTTTATCAAGACTAGTGGAACGCCTCGATCCGAGATCTACTTGACCACAAAGTGGAACCCTCCTCAGCCGCTGTCAGAACCTGGGGTCGACACTGAGACTGTCTACAACGAGCTCAGGACAAGCTACGATCTATTCGTGACTAAACACGGTTTGGAATATATCGACCTTGCTCTGGTGCATCAAAGCCGACCGGGGCCTGAGGGCAGAGCAAACCATTGGCGGGCGATGGTGCGAGCGCAAAAAGAGGGCTGGGTCAAGGATATCGGTGTTTCAAATCAGTGGGTACCAAGTTGGGCGTTGCCAACCACACAGTAATGAGAAACACCTTGCAGCTCTTCCCCCTCCTGTTCCTTCGGTCAATCAATTTGAGATCCATCCTTGGATGCAGCAAGAAGCCGTCACCTCGTACTGTTTCGAACACGGGATCCAGCCCGTAGCCTTTTGTCCCTTAGTCAGAGCGAAGAAAGAACGGGTGGAGGATCCGGTGGTAGTGCGTATTGGTGAGAAGCATGGAAAGAACTGGGCGCAAGTTGTCTTACGTTGGAGCTTGCAAAAAGGGTGAGTCGACATTTTGAATGTACCTCACAGTCCAGGTTCATTCCAATCCCTCAATCCCGATCTGCCGAGCGGATACAGGCAAACTCTAACATCTTCGACTTTGAGCTCGACGGAGAAGATATGAAAGCTTTGAACGCGCTGGAAATTGGTGACGAAGCTGCAGCGAGCGTTGCAGCTTTGAAGGAAATCAGAGGACCATGACCCGACAACAGTTATCGTAACTGTACATTGTTGTATACCATATTGTTTCGTAACATCAAAGCCCTTTGACAAGATCCGCGCATTTCTCAGCAACTGCAACCACGGCCGCTTGCTGGAAGATTAGCAATGACAATCCATGCGGAAGTGGACTGACCGGGTGGCCCGAGACGGAATCAGGAAATACCGAGGCATCGCACACTCGCAAGTTGCTCACACCGTATACTTTCAAGGACGAATCCACCACCCCACCGTCCTCCCTAGCCCCAATTTTACAGGTACACATCGGATGATAGAGCGTTTCAGAGTCTGGCTTTAGCGGCCTTGTGTTGGAGCACTCACGTCGACTGATAAACTCCATTATTTCTTCGTCCGTCCGCTCTTCCAGATTCCCCGGCAACACATTCTCGATGATGCTTTCACTCAACGGTGCCAAGGCAGCAACGCGGGCAGTAAGCTTGACACCTTCCAGCATCACCTGTTTGTCGAGCCCCTCTGGGTCGGTAAAGTAGGCGGGATCAATGAGCGGTTTATCAAAAGTGCTGGCCGTGCGTAGAGTAACCGTTCCAGCTGACTTTGGGCGTATAACGACCGGGGCGATGACCAGATAGTCGCCTCCTGATCCTGCTGCCGGCCGATCGAGAGTGTGGCTACCATTAGCTACGTCAATAGCCTGCCTACTTCATGTAATAGCAGCATGCTGCAGTCAGCTTATCAAACGATTGATGACTAACTGTTGATCAGCTCGAGATCAGGCGCGTCAGGTCCGCTAGCATTGATTCGGCCTTTCGCGATCGAGGAAACCTGCCCTGGTATATCGTCTGAACGTAAAAAAGCCCCAATTTCGGCTCCCTAATTTTAGCGATACACAACGCTGTGCTTACATTCGACCCCAATGGGCCTCGCCCATCGTACATCCACCTTGCAAGTGCTGGAATCTGCTGCCAGTGGGATCAGACGCCATTACACACCGATTTGACGTCACTCTCAACGAGATATTGCCCGCTAGTACCTGGCTTCGTGCGATACGGTATGGGGCATGCCGGATGATCGCGCAATGATTTGCCCACGCCGTTCAAATTCACATGGGAATCGATGTCGAGCTTCGTAAGCTCGTCTTTTGGACCAATGCCACTTGCTAGCAACAGCTGAGGCGACCCAATCGCTCCGAGACATACGAGTACTTCTCGGTCCGCTTGAACGACGTAACGAGGCCCGTCGGCGCTCTGGGCAATCTCGACGGATCTCACACTTGAGCTCTCTTCATTATCGTTCAAGACAAGGCGTGTGACGATTGTTGAAGTTAGAATATGCAAGTTTGGGCGATTGTAGACCGCTGCCGGTATGTATGCAGCCGACGTAGAGGACCTCGTTCCCCCACTATCGACAGACGCGATGAAGCGCGAGACGCCCAATGCATGGCGCTCCACGTTCAGATCGGGACTAAATGGAATACCCGAAGAAACCTAGTGTTAAATATATCAAAACTAAAACGCACGATGGACTTGAGTAGATCTTTAGACAAGTCGCTGGTAGGTGGGTAGCTAGTCTTCCAGAATCCACCCGAACCCCTTTCCTACAATTAGCAGAGTCGGACAGATGGCTCACCTTTATGTCGGTCTCATACTCTGGGTTTGGAGTGAAATGCTCTGCTTTGTGAAAGTACGGTTTCATGGCGGCCCAGTTCCATCCTTTCGCGCCTTTGGATTCCCACTACCGGTCAGGACCAATTCAGTCTGATTGCTTACATCGTCATAGTCTGAAGGTGCACACCTCTGATAAATCTGAGCGTCTGTCGTCAGTTCGTTATCACAAGGGACATACTGATAGCGCTGCACCCGCCGAGCATCTTTCCGCGTGGCCAATACATCTCCCTTCCGGCGGCTTCCGGTTGCGGTACGGTGCTGAAATTCCAATCGGCAGCCGATCTACGTGTCAGGGGAAGTTCAAAAGGTCCGACACTCGCACTTACTTGTAGAGCTTTGGCCATGCTGCAGGAATCCGACTGTGTAGCTGCCTAGCATCCGATTCGCCTGCTTCAATGACCAAGACCGAGACTAAGGGGTCTTCGGAGAGCTTTTCTTAGCTTTGTCTCTCTTCGATAATCTACCCTGCTGGCCAGAACACATCCAGCAGTACCACCTGGGTGTAAGTTTGCTCTACCCTAGCTATTTATCAGATTGATTTACCTCCGCATATCACATAGTCATACTTCTTGCTGTCCTCTTGAGATAGAGACGCGAATTGCACAATATCGTTGGAACCCGCGTAAGACGAGAACACTCCACCCATCTTGAGAGTTAGTGACAAAAGAAGGGGAAGAAGATATGTGGGATGAACCCCAGACAGCGCTTCGACCAGGCGAGAAATCAGCTGACGGGGGATCTACCGGTAATCGGAAGAACCCGATCCACATGTGATCAGTCGAAGGTTTGATAGTCGATAAAAACGCAGAATACGATACGAAGCAGGTTTCTTGCGGCAGAAGGTTGGAATGATCTGCGATTGAATCGAACCAAGCGCAGTGCTAGAGTGCACGAGGCCCGTCAGTCCCTGTTGGTTCGGACAAGCATATCAATCTTTGCGATCAGACGGTACTCGTCAGACACAGGCTGTCGGCGTGGCTCGGACATCTCTCTGTCATCCTCATAGATGTATGAGGCGGTATATCGCCGGCTCGACGCAGCTGAGAGACTCCGCAAAGTATCCTAGGCGAGGCGCTCGACTGTAGCAACCAGGCTTACCTATCCAGATCTTCATGGAGTTTCGGGCTAGATAGGAAGGCGAGGCACGCAGAACTCGTGGCTATCGATACGCTGGTGTGCTCGCATCCACGTCCATATAAATCCAGCATAGCAGCCCAAGTGTGAGTGTTTGTAGATGTGACAAGTGTTGAGTGGATGGTGAATCCGCACTGCGGCTATAGCTACGTCATTGCCATTTTGACGTCAGCCGCCAGGCCATCTATCATCCGTCTCCCTCGTGCATTGTTTGTCTCATCCTTACCTATCAGAAGTTTGCTCTATAATGGTTTCAGAGATGTCCAAGCAGAACCCTCAGTCCCAGGGCGATGAGGAGCAAGTCCGCCAACAGATTGCTGAGTGTGGAAAGTACACCGGCAACAAGCAAATCGACGAGATGTTACAGCAATACAAAGCTGGCAAGCCTTTAGCGTACATCACTGGTGAGCACATATTTCCAGGCTGGACTGACCAAAGGTATCCACGAGTTTGGTCCCCTTTCTCTGATCATCCGACCTCCCATTTACATACCCCGTATCGAGACGGAACAATGGGTTCTTCTTCTGGCCGAAAACATTTTGTCAAACCTACCTTCCACGACCAAAACCGTTCGTATACTGGACATTTGCTCTGGTAGTGGTTGCATACCTCTACTTCTTGCTCAGCAAGGTGGAGGTCGGATCCACACCGTCGGTCTGGAGGTCGACGACCAAGCTCTCGCGCTCGCCCGTGAGAATGCGACTCACAACAAAATCGACCACCTTTCCACCTTTGAGAAGTTTGACCTGTTCGAGGACGATATCGATGCCCTGAAGCAGAAAGTAGGCGAGTTCGACATGGTCATCAGCAATCCGCCATATGTCAGCTCCGAGGATATGCGAAAGATCAAGGGCTCATGGTGGGAGGGGAAGTACGCCTTGCAGGGCAAGTTGAAAGGGAGAAATGGCAAGAACGCGGCCATCAACGACAAGGCGGAGGCAGGGCAGGAAGAGGAAGAGGAGGATGATGGACTCTCGGCTTTCCGGCGTATACTCGAGATTTACCCCTCGTTCCTTTCGGCCTCTCGACCCAAGGGTATACCAAAGCTCGCATTAGAAGTCGGAGCCAAGCAGTCCCCGCCGGTCAAGGAAATGTTTGCGAAAGAGGGCCGTTTCCACGTCACCAAAGAGACGCCAAGAAGGAAATCGTTCAGCACCCCACAACTGGAGAAGGGAGATATGGTCGGCACTGAGAGAAGTTTATGGATCTACGAAGGAAGTCAGGAATAGATTGCTAGATGGGACAAGCAATTCATAGGCATAACGACACGATAAAGCAACGGCAACTCAGCCATGATTCAGTGTACTGACTAACCTTACTGATATTCGACAAGCGCGGACAACTCACGTGGATACTAATTGAACCGTTGTCAAGCAGACGCTTCTATGCAGCACAGGTTGCCATACATACTGTCACATTGTATCCTGGCATACTCGTTGATATTGTTGACGCCAGGATGTATCTATCAGATCTATCTCTTCTATGATTACTTATTACACTGATCACAAGTTACGCGAGAAAGTTTCACCACACAGAACTTTTACGCGACAACAGGTGGTCATGAAGAATCGCAGCACAGTGCATTAGCTGGTTGTCAGTATACGACGATCTCACACTAGGCCAAGAACAGCTTACTGCTAGCCGCAAATCGAGCGCAAGTACCCTTCACATATGTTGACCAAGATCCGTCAGGTTGCAAATTCGATACCACTGTCGCGGTATTTTGCTTTATCTCGCACCACCCTGAGCTGTATGAGAAGCCGACGCAGGCGCTCTGTCCCGCACACTTTCTGCTGCACTCGAGCTCCGACGGTGATTCTACTCGGGCAAGCATACGCGTTATGCTACCGAGCAGACCGCCGAGCAGAGTTATCACAGGAGTAAGAATGCCGTTTCCGGGACTATAACTGTTGCTGTTAGCTATACCTTCAAGTGGAAGACGAGCAACCACCAGGTAAGACAGGTGGAAAGCTTACTAGTTAAGAAACGAGGCGAAGCCTGGACCTATGCCGATAGACGAGCACACCGGGTAGGGTTTGGAGTTACAACACTCCTTCTTTACTGTCGCTTCAGCGGATGTACAGGAAAAATCGAGCACCAGAACCGTCCGGAATCCGGCAAGGTAGATGGTGCGTATGGCCAGGCTCACTATCGTTCGAGGCACAAGACCCGGGAACGTACGTATCCCAGCCTATAGCGGCGACTAAACCTGTATTGATCGAAACACCGGCATCGAAAGCGCGATTGAGTTGGTCCGAGATGTGATATGCGTATCCTTTGCAACCAGCAGCGCTGTTGACACATGCGAGACTACATTGGGCCTTGTTGGAGACACTGATTTTCGAGATGAGCTGAACAGCGTGAGTTAGAGCCGAATGATATGGTGACAAGTCTCACCGCGATAGTAGCCGGAGCACTGCATATCAGTGCAAGCACGAGTAGGTCCCAATGATTCTCACGCTCCAGAATAGACAGCCCAGCCACCTCCCACGTCTGTCGTGGCACAAGTCTCGTACGGCGCAACAGAAGCGCGCGGGGTCAAGCCCGTTTCGGTACGTTTGGGCGTTTTCCTCAACGCTGCAATCCTCTCCGCTTTCTTGTCCAGTCGCCTAATGAGCTCATGCTTTGTGAGCTGCCTTGGAGCGAGGATTTCCCTCTTGCTTATCGTTTGCTGAACAGCGCTGGTTCGGTAAACGAGATTAACGATCAAAACCAGATGACAGAGCCAGAGCTGCCCAAGCATTTCTGCTATACACGCCGTGTCGGAAAGGACCGATTCTACAAGGCTGCAAGATTGTATATAACTTTGAGGACATTTTGGGCACCGGACAATGTTGATCCCCTCGTCCGGCGTCACTAGGGCCAGGAACCCACACGGCTGATTACAACAGCCTGTCAAACGTCATCCGGACGGACATTGTGGCCCGCGCAAGCAGGCAGACGGTATGCTTCCATCAAATGCCCGTTAGATTGCTGCGCGTGGTTTGCACGTTGGAAGGCGGGAACGACGTTCTAGCGGCTGCCGTTGTCGAATTTGCATATCGCCACCCCTGCGCGTCATTTTTCCCGGCCACCGAGACATACGCCATGTGCCCCGGTGGCGAGAATCTCCGTTCTCGTTAGGGGTTTCCCGCCCTTCTCGCTTCGCTGGGTCACGCCGCAGGTGGATTACGTCCACGCAGAAGAGAAACATCCGAGTGCCTTTGTGCCTGACAAGGAACAGTCGGAACAACGTGATGCAACAACGTGACGTGTCTCGGATCCCGGCGCATGGAGCGTCAGGAGTAAATACTTTTCTGCTTCTTTCCCATTTTACCGGGTTTCCCAGTCGGTCTGTAGCCCGGTGCCGGGGGAGAACATGTAGGCGGAAGGCCGCATATCCCTGATTTGTCTGAGGAGAAAACGGCATGCTTGTGGTCGGGCTTGGTCGGGGCTGAAACACGATATTATGTGAGGATTTGGAGTTCTTTTGGTGGATACCGGCCGCATTTGACGCCGTCATAACTGATGAAGAACAGGGGGGAGAGGATCCCCTCATAAGCTCTTTGGTGAAAGCCGACAAGGCACAGCTCCCCATCGTGTTGTTCCTTTCGACTAAGCTGCCCCGTGCCCGACCGTCATGTCGCTTCTCCCAGTCACCCATGAGTCTCATGCAGCCGCCAACAAGCGATCATTCCTCGGCACACAAAAAAGCAGAGGTGAGGGCGCGGCCTTCCTCATTTTATTTATCCTCTCGCTCTGCGCAATGGCCTCGACTGTTTTTGCTGTGCCAACGATGCGAGTTTCAACAATCTGTTACGAAGACTGAGCGCTGACGAACAGTAAAAGCATCGATGTATTGTCCCAACAGCCCACTCCCGCTCGCATGCAAAGATTCCACCCTCGCGTGACCCATTCGACAGCCCTACGTGCTCAGACACGCCCACGAAACTTCCCCTCGGAAGACATCGAATTGAAAAGCATACTCTATTTCCTCTCCATCAACCCATCGAATGTTCTGCCTGAGCAAGCCTCCGGATCACCCGTCAGCCCAGACAACATCCTCGACTTTTCTACAACGTCCAGCAACGTCAGAACCGAGCTGGAGTCACTCATGGATGTGGTCGACTCTTCCTTCCCCGTCACGCTTTTCGGTTACGGCAACGAGATCTCGTTCACACGGCTGGAACGGGTGTTGGAAGAGATGAAAGTGGTGCCACAGTCCTTTGACCTGAAAGACCGAAGTGATGGGCCGGTACTTGAGGACGTCATGGGGAGATTGACCGAAGGCGGAGAGTACCCGAAATTGCTGCTCAAAGGCAAGTCATTGGGCTCGGCGGAACAGGTTATCGATATGGCGTTGAACGGGCAACTGGTGGCGAAGTTCAGGGAGGGAGGCGTGGAGGCACATGAAGGTGACCCGTATGTGTTACGTGACATTGTTGGCTTTTGGTGATTATAACGAGAAGAGAACTCACGAAACAACGTGGCCCGCTGTAGCTCTAGTCTTTACGCTGTATCATGCAACGGAGCATAACGTCTATGAGGAAGCCTTGGGATCTGTAAGCTCACAGGCACCAATCAGCGATCCTACCGTCAAACTGCAAATCGGAACGCTTGGTTCTTCAATATATTGTCCTTTGTTTCGGCTACCGCTAGCGCTATCGTAAAAGATTGCAGCTCAGCGGTCACTCCTGATCGGTGTAGTTGAGGGTGTCAATGCCTATGCTTCTATCACTCTCGCCCAATACCCGTTCCTTCGGTTTCCGCATCATTGTGCCTCTCCGTGTCCGTAGGACCTACGCGTGCTCTCCTGCTTAATCCAGAGGGGAATGAGTACTTTCGCGAGATCAGTACTCCGCTATACTACCCGGTTCATAGCTGTTAATCAAGCCGTCCCAGATATCGTCATTGTTATCCGTGATGTTCTGACGCAAATCAGCCAAGCAAGATGCGTCCGGCAATGTAACCTCTGGCCACTGTTGAAAGTCAAAGCCGGAGATATCTGTATCGCAACGAATGGGAGCAGAAGACGACCGCTGCCGAATATGTGTTTGGAAAGAAGTGTCCAGCTTGAGGAGCGTTGGCATGGAGGTCGTTGGACCAGTAAGCGACTCCATGAGGCTTTCAGTATCGGTCGTCGTCGAAGTCGAGATCGAGACCGAATGAGAACGGGTCGGGTTGTCGAGGGGAGCTCCCTGGCAGGTCGGATCAAGGGGGAATCGCCAGGAGAACAGCGAATCAGCAGTAGAAGGTGAAGGATCAGGAATTGCAGTGGTAAGATCTTGTATTCTGGCAAAAGCCGGTAGAAGGATCTGACGGTCAGTAATAGCGAGCAACGATTCATCTTACGCCTTTCTGACCCGTCAGCTCCCATCTACCCTCTCGCACAGCCGCCCCCGCCGTGAAGTCGCTGGTCCTCTTCCAGCCAGATGTTCCGTCTTCTTCGGACCACACGAAGAACTCCGCCGCTCTCGATATAACGTCGAATGCCACGGCGACTGAATCACCGCTCGACGCATTTCCCCAGGTTATCCGGACGTCGCTAATTGTCGAAGAGGAGACCGGAACCGTGACCCGGAATGTTTCGGATTGATGCATCACGAAGATGTGAAGTCTGGGATCGGGCATGACCGAGAGCGATGCACCGAGATCCGGCGCCGAGAGTCCGATACCGGGTGTTAGAAAACGCGTCCAGCTAGATATAGCCAAAACGGTGAGAGGAAGAAGCGTGAGGTTCGCTGAATCATCAGCGACAGGATGCTAAATGCCCACTTGGCAGCTCACGGTCATCATCGTGAGTCAGCTGCCGCAGTGCTCGCATATCGACCGCTTTCTTCCCTCCCGTGCCTACCCGATCAGGCGATCTATGTCCTTCCACATGGAGCGGTCTGGGTAGATTGGCCTCTCTTTCTCTAGCCCGCGACTTGGATCGTCTATAGATAAGCCCCAACTCCGCGGAATTTCGTAAACCGACCTATTCTGAAACCAAATGCCGATTGTTTTCACATTAGGAACACCTAATCTCTTCGCCAGCATTTCCCTAGTAGGCGGATCGGGATTTCTGCAGTCAGGAGACGTACCAAGGCGGTGCCAGCGGTAAATTCGACTCACATGTTCTCCTCGTATGCCGAGATGAGGATATCCAGCTGTTCTTTCGTGGGTTTGAACCTTGTTTGCTTAGGCTCAGCAGGCAATCCGACGAGCTCGGTAGCGGAGTAACCTCCGGTTACTTGCGAACTCAGGTCCAATACTGTGGTCCACGCTGGAGAAGGATGAACGACTCGTTTCACTCCCGAGTTTCTACCGGGATGTCCCAAACCCGGGGCAGAAAGATGTCGGATAGCGCTGGAAGGATGGTAGCTGTGTGACGAGGCAGACGATCGGGGGGAGGGATAGGGGTAAGTATTGGAGTACGCTGTATGCGGTGTAGCGGGCAGATCAGCCGTGGCTGAACCTGGATTGACGAGCGTGCTTGAACGGCGGCGTTGATCGGTACCGAAGGACCATCCTCTGATAGATGGGGGGCGGTGCAAAGAGGTCGTGGGCAAGGAGTCCCCTGTGGAGAATCCAGTGAAGAGAGGCCTAAGGGTGGTGTGACCACAAGCGGGTGCTGTATCAGGATACACAGCAGAGTTGGGGGGTGCTTGGGGCATTTGTAAACCGTTGATCGAGACATCATAAGTCCAGCCCTCGAAGCCCGTTGGCCCGCCTGATACAAGCAAGACACTATCGGAATTGGGCAATTGCGGCGTGTTGAAAGAGAACGTCGAGGTAGGGGTGGCTGTATGGCTGCCGTAAGGGGATAGCCCAGCTGTAAGGGGTACGGTCTCCAATGGATCCACGGGCGACCGTAGCGGAGCAGTGAGAGTAGAATGTGCGTTTTTCTCTGAGGATACGTTCTCTTCCTGGTCCCCATGAGGGAAAGACATGGGCTCCGAAATTGAAATGGGCGGTATAGATGTTGATGCGTGTGGTGTACTGAGATCAAGGGAGGGTTGCGGTTGGGAGGAGGAAGTAAACGACATTTGCCGGATAATACACAATTCGCGAGGTAATGAGCGTGTGATGACCTGTCGTTAGTCGGGGTTTGTGAGATATCTACAACAGCGATGGCAGGTATGTTACATGAATGGGACATGCGAAGCGCGATGGAGTTTAACTCACCTAGTGAAAAGGCCTTGACCCTTTGGCCTCTGCCCTTCTTACGTCTTATCACCTCTTCCTAAATACAGCATAAAGGAGCGCCTAGTCCAGAGCGGTAGCGCTTGCCGCCTACATTGTCCATTCTACAAGTACGCCCAAACTATTCCCGCAACTCCAAAGTGGGGTCGAAGTGGGACGAAAGGGAACCTCGTTCTTGACCGGCTCGGGGGTCCATCGAAAAGGCAGGTCGAGCCCACAAGGAGTAAGCAGCCGGATTGCCGCGTCGATCGATTGAGATCTCACTGCTGTTGGCGTCAGGTTCTGCTAGTATACCGAGATTGGGAAGTTAGTTGACGTAAAAGGGATTCCTTTACGTTTCACTCGAGGTAAAGGCCTTTGGCAATCATCATTCTCACGATCGAAAGCGGGGAGTCGTTCGAACATGCTCCAACAGTGAGCTTGCGGTCATATGCCTCGGGGGCAATGATGAGCACATTGTCAGAGCCGACTAAGCGATAACGTGAGGTATACCAGGAAGGAAGGAATTGTTGGATGCGGATGTTGGTCATAGACCGGTGTAAAGCTGCATCCTTTGGAGTCCATCGTGATCGGCCGGATGCAGGGGACAATCAAGAGCACCTCCGGAAGAGCATATGAGTATGATGATCCGTAAGTATTGATGCTGCCTGTAGGATGGAGCGTGTATGTGTGTTAGATAAGCATATTGGTAGATACAGTAAAGAAGGCTGAACGCAAAGCTCTCCGCCGAGGTGAAGATGGTTTTACGGCGCGCGTCGACGTGATATCTTCCAAGTCATCTTGAGAACCGCAACTGACCATGCATCTCAAATTCACCGCAGCGACTCTGTTTGTCATTGCGACTATCTTAGGTTGTGTACCCAAAGAATGCATCGATATGGCCAGTACGTCCTCCATTACACGCTCGTGATGCCTCTCAGGATCCTCGATACTCCGTCTAGTCCCCTTGTAACGTTCTATACCTGACACTTACGCTTGACTAGGTCAGAAATCGACATCACGTAGCTCCTTTCCTTCTTTATCTCCTACCTTCACAGGCAGTGCAGCAACGACAACGGTGTACCACCTCGCACCCTCTTCTCCCGCTTCCCAAGCATGCAATGTTCCCCTCTGAATAACGATCTCACCGGCCTTTACCACTGTCCTTTTCTCCTTTCCCCCCGACAGTGGTGTGATTAACGTTGCACTTCCGGCAACAAGGATGTTGTAGTCGATGGAGCTTGTACGGTGATAATCTACCTTGAAGCCTGGCGCGAGGTCTGTAACGCGCGCATTGACCGCGTCGGGTCTGACAACATCTGGAGCGGCGTCGGCAGCTGCCTGGATTTCTTCAGGCGAGATGGAATGGGAGCTCACGGCTGGCAGACCAGGGTGAGAGAAGAGTGGTTTGATATATGCCCCACCGGCGAGGACGGACACGGGGACAACGTCGTCGTCGAAGATTGTTACATTGCAGCCGTCCGTATCTGAAGGATCGTGCGAGGTGATGATACGGCGAAAAGGGGCGACAGGTTGGAAACGGGAGGCCTCTCCTGAGCCGGATGATGTGGACGCGGTAGACATGGTTTTTGACGGGAAGGTGATCACAAGCCGGAGCGACGGGAGTGACAGTTGAGCTGCAGAGCTGTTGAGAGATGCCAGTCCTTGATTAAGCAGAGATATCACAGTATATCACGAGATGTATCGAGGGATAGCGAAGTCGTGGTATGCAGATCCAAATACTCCGTGGCTGTAGGCTAAAGTTACCGCGACAGGAATAGCGCTCGGAAACGGTTCGGACCGAAGACCGCGAACTTCGGGATAGACAGATTCCGCGTGAAAATCTGCGTCAGTATCGCAGAAGCTGGAGTAGGAGGGGAGAAGCAAAGTATGAGATGTTTCCGAATGTAGGCTGAGCCAGGTCAGAGTCAAGAACGAATGATTCACAAGTAATCACAGCCTAACGGACGGTAGCAGCGCATGATTTGCAGGACAGCTCCGGAAGAACAATAAACCGAGAAGTAAATCAGCCGTCCGGTGTGCGGGGAGTCCCGCCGCGTGCAACCCTTCGCGAGCATTCTTGGTCGTTATGCTACTGGTTATAGGGCTGTTTCAGAGTTGAAGATCATTTCGACGAGCGCAATGTATGGGTCAGTCGGCAAGACCGTCTGCTAGCCGTATTGCTTTAGTGCGATCTCTGTCGATAGTCTCCTCAAAGTCTGGACCCGAGCACCCGCGCTCGATCGTCATGTACCAAAGACGGACACATGCATGGTAGCCGACAATCCTTCTTTCTACCCGGTTAGGCATGCAACATCTGATGTTACCTTTTAATAATGACAACAATGACAACAAAACCCCTAAAAAATGCCCAAAAAGATCATGCAATATCGTCGTCCTTCGATTCTCCCTCATCCCACTACCAGATCGCCCCAACGCAGAGATCCGCCTCTCACGGGATGAAGCCATCCCGCAGTGGCTCATGCCAGATCCACATCCAGATCAAACAGTCCCTCCATACGCTCTCCATTCAAAATCTGCGCCATGGCTGCCCACTCTGCCTGCCATTTCGCCGTCATGTTCTCATCTATCTTCTGCTCGATCTTCAACTTGGGCGGTGCAGGATTCCTATCGTGCAATAGCTCCAAGTTTGAGATCCTATCGGCTTCAGGCTTCTTCGAATCCTCGGTTCTCTCCATGATCGGTCGGTCCATTTCCCTCCAGAAACTCCGTCCGAGCTCGGTATGCGAGTGTACCCAAATAGCTTTGGTTGCTGCCGTCCTGTAAATCGATTTTTGCCTTCGGTACCCGTCTACCCGTTCCAGCGTGTCCCACATCGTACGAGCATTCCGGGGGAACAGAGGGAGAGCGTCGACTTTCGCCGCACTCTCCGAGCGCCCCCCACCAAAGTACGTGTGGTCGATTGAGAACGTGCCGACCAATGGGGGCAGTGCCTCGAGACGGCGAACGATGCCCCAGGGCGATGGATCGTCACGCGGCAGCATGAACTCGTCGAGATCGATCATCGCTTGATACTCGTCCGTCACGCCGTGTCGCATCAGACAATCGGCGAGATAAGTCACTTGATCGCCGTAAGGTTTTCTCTGGGTAATAAACGAGGGGGACCCAGGGGGAGCGTGGATGAAAGTGTCATGTAGTCCGAGAACAGTGTTGAGCTCGTCGACCCATTTCGACATGGCCGGATCGCGTGCCGCCCAATGAACCACCTCTACCCCTCCAAACCCGTGCCACACACGCCATTCAATAAACTCCCGCAGTTGTGTTTTGCGCTCTTCAACGCTAGACTTGAGACTGATAGGTGACAAGCAGACTCCAAGCTTGTTGCCCTGACCTGAAGGTGTCCAGTCATGTGACGTGATCAAGTGAGTCGCAGCGAGAACCTGTGTCTTCCCCTCGGAATCAACACGGCTTGCTGCACGCGCTTGGTCGGAAAGCGGGGATGTACGCCATTTTTGCCAAGGGTCTTTCTCTTGGACTTCCGGCCCGCCCCACTCCAGCCACGCTTTGATCCTTGTGTGTCCTTGCCCAAATTTGTGTAACCCTGCCAACAAATCGTCCGCCTTCATCTCCTTGTCGAGCGTAGCCCAAGAAGGCAGCGGGCATTCGACATGAACGTATTCTTTCCGGCCTTGCAATACGGTCCGCGCTTGAACCTGCTCCCACTCCTCCGGCGCGGCTTTTGCTGTAGGCGCGTACTCGCATGTAAACGAGAGATGGGCCATCGAGTAGGGTAACAAGCCCTGGACGCCTACTTTTGTCCAATCTAAATTGTCATCCTGTTCGAAAAACCAGGCAGAACTGAGGATATAGTGGGTGTGATCGAGAACGTCTTTGTGCGGATGAATAGCTGAAGAAAGGTGATATGCTGTTCCCTTGTATGGTACGTCGTGGTGGTGAGGCGTGAATACCGATATTGAGGAATTTGGCGATGTATACAGCGTCGGCGGAGTATCTCGGCGGATAATATCGGCCGGCATAGACGGGAAGAGGGGTGTGGACCGCGAAGATTGTGGTGCCTGTTCAACGTTTAGTGTTTGCTGATCTTTCACCACTCGAGTCCTTGTATTCACCTGCTCGACAGGTGAGTCACCACCAAGCTCCCGCCCGACGCTTCTCGGTAATTGAATTATGCTCTGTGTGGCCTTTGTCGCCTTGCTCGCCACCATGCGCGCGCCAAAGAGGTCAAAGTGAACCAGGCCGCACACGACGAACAACAAAATGACGATAGTTCGGCCATCTCGTTTCCATCGTTTCAATAGCTTCCGGCGCGGGAACGGTATCGCTGGACGGGGCACAGAGAGCGACACTGCCGAGGGGAGTCTCGATGTGAGACCAGATTTCGGCGTGACCATGGTGATCACGCGATTTGATTGATTAGATAGCAAGAGACAATACTTGAATGGTGAATGAGGTGAATGCAATGTATGAGAGTGGGGGGGGGGGGGGGGAACGATGAGCTCGATGACTGGAGAAAGTGCGAATGGGCATGCAAAATCAAGGTTTTGACCCGAAGTGGGAAAGCTTCCGAAATCCACGGAGATGGCCGGTAAATATTGCGCATACAGTTTCGGCATCATTGCCATTCTTTATCGTTCAGGGAGTCATTTAATAAACTTTACGCCACGATGTGAGATGGTTGAGTCTAGTTTCATGCGCAACGCCGCAGGCGTCAGGTCACGTCTAATGCTTAAGGCTACAATAAAGGCAAGGCATCTAGGGTTCTATGAACAGTCTTTTGTGCCGCTTCCGACGCGCAGTCCGGGCATGACTTGCCACACGCGTCTCGACCCATATTTAATTAATGTTTCTGCTTAGCGTGCAAACCAAAGTCACACACGAACACAGGATGTGTGCGCAGTAATCCCTCAACCGAGTCGGCCGGTTTGGCTCTGCTTTTCCTGACGATTCTTCTCCTTGATCCATGTATAGCCACCGCTTCCCGCCAAGATGAACCCAATGCTGATGACGGACGCCATCGATAAAGACTCGTTCGGAAGGAGCAAGACCGCTAGCAGGCTTTGTAGAACCCCTCGGACGGCCGTGGAAATGGTATGGGTAACTGGTGAGGTGACGGTGATTTGAAGAACCGCAGCGAGGGAGACGAGGTAGTACGCTCCGCCGGAGATGATTATGGGCACGACGATATGTGGGACGAAATTGGACGTGTGACCCGGTGTGGTGATGCGTGATGCAGCCACAAGGTCGTGGAACTGATGAAATCCGCCTGACACGTAGGATAACAGGGAGAAAGCGAGAAACCCAGCGAGGGATGTAACATAGACGGCGCGGTAGACTGAAAGTTTTGGTCCGAATGTCTTTACGACGATAGTCTCGAGTCCAGTGGTGAACGTTGAAGCTATGCCGAGGATGAACCCTGGGTCGGACAGGATAGATAACGTTGATCCTGAGACGCTTGAGCCGTGTTTCGATCCTGCACCGATAACGAAGCCAACACAGATAACGGCGATGTTTGCGAGCACACCCGGGGAGGCTTTCGATCCGAGGATGAGATAGGACAGAAGTGCAGTGATGGGTAGTAGAAGTCCTCTCGATACGGCATAGAAGGATGCAGGGACGAGCTACCATGAGCATTATCATTGATCACACAGCGCCGAACTTACGTTTAAACACCAGACCTTCATGCCCACCCCGACTGTCCGCATGAACAGATATATCCAGAGTTTGTGCACTTCTGCAAGAGGTAACGCCAACGTGCCGATGTTCCCCAACCCAGCCATCTTCACACCCACCGACATCGCGACACAGATTCCCGATTGGAAAGCGAGCAAAACCTGCGGCAATGGGATATTATTCAACGCCCATTTGTTCAACAATGTTACAGACATTGCTGAGCAAATATGGAACGTGACCGTCGCGATAACCTGTATCCGACTCGGACTGGCGCTGGCAGTCGTAATGGTATCTTGACCATGAGTTGATCCGCCTTTGGCGGTAGCCGCTTCTTGCTTTTCGGCAACTTGAGCTAGCGGTATGTAGTCGACAGCCGAAGACGTGCCCAAGAAGAGGTCTCGTAAGCCTGACAGCGTCGGTATTCTTGCCATGTCTTGTAAGTCGATGTCGAGACTGAGAGTCCAGCTTTCGACGACTTTGTCAATAAAGGTGCGGCTAAGGGCCAAACTTCCTGTGGCGTTACGAAACGGCAGTTCAGGGCAGATGCCAAGCGAAAAGAGCAGTTTCAGGGTGGTTAATTCGATTCTGTGGCCCCCGGTTAGTTTATCGCACTAGTCTCTGGTGTTTTGCCCGAGTAGTCGACCTGACACAAAATCTGGGCTTGAAGCCTAAGGTCGCCGCCGCGTTCGAGGAACGGGAATGCTTAGCGCTCCTCACGTCGAGGTATTTCGCGCCCACGGGCTGGTTACATGAGTTGCACCTTATTCGCTCAAAAGCCACTTACCAGCATCCGTTGGTACGAAGAATTGCGTCTTTCGACAACACACTCTACATCGTCCTTTCACCTCGCCGAAATGGTTGGACGACGCAACGGTCTAGTGACTATCGTCCTCATCTGTTCCGTTGGTTTCCTCCTGTACAATTACACCTCATCTACCACTTCCTATAGTACCCTTTCCACGCACCTCTCGTGGTCTCGTCCGCCCACGCCATGTTTCGATGCCGTCAACCACGCCCGGACAGTTCTGTACGATACATACGCGGCTTCGCTATCGGGCGTGACTCACGTCGCCATCATCGATTGGCCATGGCATCATAATTCTGGCGATTCAGCTATCTGGCTCGGTCAAGTCGCACTTCTCGAAGCACTCGGCAAGGAGATTTCGTACATTTGCGGAATAGACGACTGTGTCAAAGAAGACATCGACAAAGCGCTCTCACACGTGCCGATGCACAGCACCGCCGTGCTGCTTCATGGTGGAGGAAATTTTGGAGATTTATGGACATCCCATCAAATACTGCGTAACCGCATCGTGACCGAGATGCCTGATCGCAAAATCCGGCATTTCCCACAGACATTCGAATTCGATCTGGACAACCCGTCTGGTCTGCTAAAGACCACCATCGAGGTTTACAACAAGCATAAAGACATTGAAATGGTTGCGAGGGATACCGAGTCATTTGAAGCGATGAAGGCTGGATTCCCCGGTATAGAAGTCAGGCTTACACCTGATGCCGCGTTCTTCATCGGTTACGACCAGAACTCGCCCTTGACCCCGCCCTTGATGCGCGCGCCGGGGACCGATAAGACAATATTCGGCCTGACAGGCAGCTCACACGTCTCGTTCGATTCCGCTCCTTCGCCTTACGACGACATGTCAGCAAAGGAGCGTTCACCATTCAACTGGCCGTCCATGTCCTTTGTTGATCAGGCGAAATACGACGCGTTGGTGCTAGCTCGATACGACAAAGAAGGCGGACAAGATCGACAGGATGCCGCAAACTGGATCCCCCCACTTGCACCGGCGACCGTGGAGATTACCGACTGGAAAGATCAATGGAACGGAGTACGTTTACCGCCTAAAGTAAACTACGGTCCGGTGGACGATGGTAACGGAAATCCCATTCCCTTTACACATGCTTGGAACATGGCTGCCATCCTTCGGGTTCAGTGGGCAATGCAGACTTTATCCAGTGGGAAGTTTGTAATTTCCGACCGACTACACACGGAAATCATATCAACATTGATGGGGCTGGGACATGTCGCGGTGGAAGATGGGCATCTGAGGAAAATGGAGAAAGTGATCGATACGTGGTTACCGGCGTGTTTGGTCCCGTTGAGCGAGATGGAGAGTATCGCTTCTGGTAGACCAAGGACGACGGACGCCAACACAGTGTTTGTACACGATAACAACGAAGCGGTAGAGGCGGTCAAGAGCTGGCTGAGTGCGGAAAAACACGGCGTAAGGTGGTCACGTGTAAGCGAGTAGCCGTGAAGCAACACGGGAAGGGATCCAAAGGGTGGCTTTGATCTAAAGCACGTAGATGATATAGAATAGATTCAGAGTACGGGCCACTCGTGTAGCTTGTATCGACATGCGATTGGGTTATCATGGCAACCGTGACATTGGGTATCGAAAGACAGATGGAAGCGTAAGCTGTCTGCTGCAACCAAGGCCAACGCGTGGTTCGCGTCTGCGATGGGATCATGGCAGGCGGCGACAGACGAGATTTGCGACTGACGTAGCATACATTGTAATAAAACATGCTTCTGAACTGTCACATTGACTCTCTACACCTCTCCACCTGCTTCGCGCTTGTACATGATCCGGATTCACCCGGGCCATTCAATCTACTGCCACCCGCTGCTCAGCTCCCACACCTCCATCCGCACCGTCGCTCCCTCTGGCATCCCCTTCGTGTCCACCACTAGCGTATCCATCGGCTGTTCGGCGAAGAATAACGATGTTCCACTGTACGCCCCCTGATCCACAAACATCTCAAACACTGATCGATCCACCACTCCCGAGATCGTCTTTGTCAGTGCGACACCAGCGGTCGAGAATCTATCGGTGAACAAAGGGTCATCTTCCCCATACCCCTTTGCCCCTCGTCGGTCAATCCACGCTACGCCGGCATTGGAGCCGCCGAAGATGTAACCGGCTTTCATGCTGTCTCCTGCTGGTGACGTGAAGTTGACTCGGAACGTCGCGCCGTCTTCAATCGTGGCATTTTCCGGGAAAGTAAAGTTTGCCTCAAAGTACAGCGCGCCCGAGGTGATGTTGGAGTAGTCGATGGTAACAGATTCGTTGATGAAATCGCTGTCAAAGCTGAATTGGTTCGCCTTGATAGAGTCGAGGTTGTATGGTAACGATCCCATTTCCCACCCTGTCCTTTCGACTTTGGTCAAGTAGTTGTATCGCGGTAGAGACATGATAGATCTCCAACCCTCCGTATCGGTCGGGACGACATTTGTGTATTGCCAGTTACTGGCCCAAGCGATAGAGATCGGCTGATCCACTGGTGTCCCGTAGAAGTACTGTTCGGCATAATTGTCTTTGGCGAAGTCAGAGATACGGGCGATACCGTCATAAGGAGTGAATTTATATCCGTCAAAGGTACCCGGGAAGTATTGGCTGATACTGCCTCCTTGAGGCGCGCCAGGGTTGATGGAAATCAGCAAGATCCACGCTAGCTCGTCGGTTGCCGTGCCGTTCTCCCATACAGGCACTTGAATCAGGTTAGGGCATTCGTATAAAAGCCCAATGAGGCCAATCTCCGTGACGTTCGACGCGTGCGTCCATTCTTTTAGGTCTGTTGAGGTATAGATTCCAATCGCGAATTCGGTAGAGTATGCAATAACCATGACCCAGTGGTCTTCGTACCAGATGACCTTTGGGTCGCGGAACTGGTTCGATCCGATGTCAATTACGGGATTACCGGCGTAGGGCGTAAAAGTGTATCCACCGTCTCGAGAATAGGCAATCTCTTGCACTTGATTGGTAGGGGTGTTGAGAGTGTAAATTGCGACGACACCATCATCCTGGTCCGGGAAGAAGCCGGACGTGTTGTTCGAGTCGATGACAGCGGATCCAGAGAAAACACCAGAAGTCGAATTGGGTGGGAAGAGGGCGATAGGCTGGTTCGTCCACCTGTATAAATCGGGAGAGGTAGCATGGCCCCAGTGTTGATTGCCTGCCACGAGTTCGGTAGGGTTGTCTATGATGAGCAGAGTTCATCATGACGGCTTGCTGCAAATCCATCCCTTGCGCCAAACAACTCGACCGATACCTCTGCTCGCTGCGCTTATCCAACCCCCCACTCGCTTGTACGTCCCCCACTCAAACTTACATTGGTAGTAGAGATGCCATGTTCCGTTCTTGTCAACAAAGAGCCCATTAGGGTCGTTCATGAAGCCCTACCATCAGCAGGTGGCCCCCTCGACCCTTCTACTAGACTTACAGTCGGCGGGGAAAAGTGGACCTGAGGTCTAAGCGGCCCGGTGTAGCTGCCCTCAATCGTTCCAGTAGGCGCAACAGCTGTCGACGTGCTAGCGCTCGAGCTCGAGGCCGAGGTCGAAGTTGGAGTATAAGCTGATGAATCCGGCATGCTGGTTCTGCTTTGGGTCGTCAACGAAGCGGTAGTGGTGGTGTTATCCAAAGCTTGCGCAGAGACGGGGGACAATTGCGATATCAAGAATGACAAAACAGTCAAACCCGGGGAAAGGGCCGCTAACGACAAGGACCTCATCTCGGACGATCTGGATCTGAATCACGCGGCAAGGGGTATTTCCGGGGAACGTGCAGTGCGTAGATACAACGGGATGGGGCCTAGAATGCTTGCTTTGCCAAAGGTCAGGGCGGCGAACGGGGGAATATCCGGAAAGACCTGTTGGGCATCCCAATATATAGCCCGAAGATTCCACGAACCGTCGGCATGTTCAAGAAGAATGTATGAGTCATCGACGCAGTAGTGTCATGAGATTCATGAGACGCCAAGGCGTTAGGGGAGGTCGGCGAAGTTGCGCCGAAATCATTTTAGCCTGGAATGAGCAGAGAGTGCCGCCGGCAATTGCTCGCTAACGACGCGGCTAACGTCCGATCGGGGTGTCAGAGGACTCGGCAATGCATGTGTTTGTGAATGTGGGTCAGTACTAGTATGTGAAAAGAGGGACCACGTTTAGCCCCATTGCCGAGCTGGGGTCCGAGAGAGACCAATTCGGGGTGGGCGACCGGGACAAGAGAGACAAGAAATGCAGATTTCGTCATATTCCCCATATTCGCCCAATATCCACGACTGCAAATGCCCCGTCCACCCTATCTGTCGTGAACCCCATCTTAGCTTCCCTGCAGGCTGTCTCGAGATCACTGACTGTGCCTTGGGCGTGAGAAGCAGTCGTGAATGTGCCCCAACTGATCCCGACGCTAAGCTCGCTTCGCATTGTCTGGTGGATCTCCACGGCGTCTCTAGGAGGACAATGGATAGATGAGGTCAGTGCTTGCTGAGTCAGCTTGATATGGAGGAGGCGCTGGATGTACGGCAATATTGAGCCGGCTGCAAAGGGGAGGAAGGAGATATTAGGCGGACCATACTCATCCGCAATTTCTAGGCGAGTTAGCCAATCACTCGAAACGAGCGAAAACAGCAGAAACGTAGCACAGGCAAGGACTCACCTTTAAAGATGGGACAGATCGGACCGACGGGGACAGGCCTATAGCTTGTGTCGCTACATTCAGCTCCATGCAAGGATGGTCATCTTACGGATGCGAATCACTCACCCGCCGAAGAAGATCCGGAGTGTCTCACTCGGCCATTCAGCTCGCCCATAATGTCCGATTGCGTTTGAAAAGGCTTCTACCTGAGTCGTGTTGCGCTGGGGTACATATGAACCGGAGCGTTGAAGACGTTCCCGCCATGGTTTGAACAAAAGGTGAGGGTCGTTCGACAATAAAGTTTCCGAGCGTGACAATGTCTTCGCTCAACGTTAAGGATCGTGCGTTTGTCGAGATGATCGTCTTCCGTCAGCTTGAGCAATGATTACGATTTGTTTGATCTACTCACAATGATCGTGAGATCTCACCAGACTTGAGGCAGATCTGCAACCGTACATGGCGAGGGTAAACGGCGTTGCGGACCCAGCCAGGAGATAGGAGAGCACCTCCCATCAGACTCATCTGCCCCATGAATAGGTAGTCAAAAGTCACTTACCGTCTCGAAAACACCGGATCAAAGAGGACACCAACGGGCTCGGGTCCATGGGGAAGCAGGACATACCCGAGCCACACCGATCGAGGCTTGGCGGAGCTGGACAGGAAGTCTGTGTTGACCACCCCTAGGTCTGCAGCGGTGGGCGTACGATGTCGAGGGAGCGATGTAGACTCGAAGATATCAGACCAACCTGGTCTGAAAAAAGACGGCCAGGGGTTGGAGTATGTTCCCTCGTGTCCTCGGCCGAGCATGTTGAGGACAATCTGGCTCAATTCCTATCACGAGCAAGGCTTCATGCCCAACAAGCGCATTCATTCTTACCAGACAACACTCTGAAAGGACGGTATATCCGCCCCATGCCTCCTTTCACCCTTCTAAAACAAGCACTTCGACGCCATAACCACCCGCGTCCAGTCATTCTGAAACAGGAAACAACCTCCTTTCGCTGGACATACCCGTCTCCTGTCGGCGGCCTCCATTAACACCAGCCCCTCGATCGCTCCACTGCCTAACGCCTGTCGAGACTCTTGACGTACCATCTTGAGTGCAAGCCAGAATCCATGGCGGTTCTCAGTTACAGACTTTGTCGCTCATCATAGTCCTCAAGTACGCCATGCAGGGAAGCACGCATCCCAACAAAGCCTTCTGGGAAGCGGTGACGCTAGTCGCTATTCTTCTCGCAGTCTTGTTATTCTCGGTGTGCCATCTGAAAGGCTGGCTAGGTCGATCAGGGCGTCATGACGATTCAGCTCCGAGCGATGAGACCAGTCCCGCCGGTTCAGGAGGCAACGGCACATCCCGGGAACCGGTTTCGCCTGCCGGTACCATCAACACACCTGCCACGGCCACTCCGGGATCAGGCGATGGAGGAAATGGAGGAAATGGAGGAGATGGCAATGATAGTGATGGAGGAGGGGGTGATAACCAACCTCCACGACCGCCTAGAGACAGAGGCCGAGATACAAGTGGCAAAGGTCCCGGTGAACGAAGTCTGGGCAGTGATGGGCGTGGGGAAGGGAACGGTCGAAGGCCGCGCGACGAACAGACGCTACGTTTCTCGAACGGTACTGGAAACTTCTACAACTTTCCCGATCTCGAGGATAGCCACGTCGAAATCACAATGGAGCAGCTCGGCGACGAAATCCCTCCTTCCCAAGATGAACGCGAACGCGCACAGCGTCTGGGCACAAGCGATGGTTCGCGGCCACAGGGATTCCCGTACGGGCGTCCTGATCCTCTTCACGTTCGCTCCATGACCCATGACAGGCGCTCGGACTCCACGGGTATCAAAAGCGGTCTGCCAGAAAGTGCTCGACCGCAGAAACATGCTTTCGATTTCTTGCCCTGGGACCGGCCAAAGGATCCAAAAGAGGAGCTATTGGAGTCACTGGGCATGGCGCCGCCATCAGATGAGCTAAAGGAGTTGAGTTTGGAGGCTTTGAGAGCAAAACTAGGACTGGACCCTGTAAAGCAGGATACCAACCCCAAAGAAGAGGTGAGTAAGCGGATCGACCACGTTCAGGATGGTGGCATTGAGATGAAGGACAAGCCGACTGTCCGGCCTGTTTGGCTGCCCGATGAGCATTTACAAACACCCGAGGAGAAGGAGAAAGAGAAAGAGAAAGAGAAGGGAGAGAATGCAACGTCCCAGAAAGAGGTATGTTCATCCGGGTCATGTTCACGCTAAGGGTGACGCTCACATTCAGAAGGACGACTTTGTAGCGCTCAATACAGGTAACCGCAAAGAGACTCCACCGGTCGACATGGAGCTGTCGAAAGAATATTCGAACGCTAAAGAGCGCCTGGAGGCCGCGATGAAGCGGCTGGAGAAAGCTCAGGAAGAAAAGACCAAGGAGTCCGGAGACACAGAAGCGGGGAAAGAGCTTGTGAAGATGGAAGAGGAGCTTGATAAGAGGAGGGAAGAGATGGATGAATTCATAAAGAAGCTAGAAAATGCTAGTGAAAAGCAAAAGCCTTCTGCAGGGAAGAAGGAGCCAAAGCAAGAGAACCGAGAAAAAGAGAAGGCGGAGGAGCAGGAGAAGGAGAAGGAGGATGATCAGAAGAGAAAGAAGGAGGGGGAAAGGGCAGAGAAGGAGCGCAAAGAGAAGACAGAGGAGCGGACCAAGAAGGAAGAGGGTAAGGAGAAAAAGCGCGAAGAAGAAAAAAAGCAGGACGAACAGCGTAAGCAGGAGGAAAAGGCTGAATCCAAGAAGGTAAAAGGAGGGGACAAAGGGGCTGAGGAGGAGTCTAGCGCTGAATCCGAAGTCGAAGTGGAAGACAAAAGTGGGAGTAAGAAAAAGGCAAAGAAGAGCACGAACAAGGAGAAAGGCAGCGATAAGGACACTGGCGAGGGCAATGCGGACCTGGAAAAACGACTAGAGGCTCTGGAGGCACAGTCGGAGGAGAAGAAGGCTAGTCAAGAAGAGTTGGATGAGAAGAAGACACAGAAACGGAAAGAACAACAAAAAAAATACGACCAGAAGAAGAAGGCCGCGGATGCCGATTCGGAGGAAGAGACAGACGAAGCACGTGCAGCTGATCCTCGCAAGAAAACAAAATCACAGTCCAGTAAGAAGATAAAGGACGAAGAATCAGACTACGATGAGGGACCCCGAAACTCCAAATCGAAATCGTCTTCGAGACGAGACGTTGCTGATGATCGAGACGAACCACGCAAAGTCCGATCCAACAATGGGCCACAAAGCGGCGAAGCAGAGGAGGACGACATCACCGAAGATGCGGGTCGAAGGCGGACAGCCGCACAGCCGCGTCCACCACCTCGACGACAGCAAGCTTATACTGAACAATACGGGGCTCAGGAGGAGCAGGCATATGATCAATCTGCCCAACCACTACCTCAGAAAGCGTTTTACAATCAAGCAGTGCCTCCCCCTCCCCCTGTCCCTCAGCCGAACGAGAGCCGACAGCAATTCCAACAGCGAGTCCAGCAGTATCAACAAGAACAGGCCGCCGTTGCGTCTCAGAATTGGGAGGATGGATCCACCGCTAGGGCGAACGTGAATAACTTCAGCGGAAAAGGTCAGAGGCTAGGGAACTGGGGCGAAGATCGGGAAGGGGAGAAATGGGCCGATTCTACTCGTTCAAAGACAGGAAAACATGTAGCTGAAAATAAGACTAGGGAAAACGAGTCTTGGGGCTCACCAGAGGAGCCAATGGGGGGCGACGGCACTCCTAAGAAGTTGTCATCGAAAGAGAAGAGGGAGGCTAAGCGACGCCAAATGCGCGACCAATATATGGAACACGCCGACGCCGACGGGGAAGACGATTCGGAAGGAGAGGAGACGGCTTTGGCCGGAAGGCGCGCCGAAGGGAACGACGGCAAAAAGAGATTGAGTGTCGTCAATGATGAAGGGGATGACTTGTCCGCAGAAGAATCAGATCACGGAACGAGGATTCGTCGAGGCAGGAGCAAAGGAGACCGGGGCGCGAGAGCGTTATCCGTCGGTATGGACCAAGACGAACCAGAGTGGGTGACGGAGAAACGTTTGGAGGAGGAGAGGGAGATGAAGAGGTTTGACCAAGAGGATGGTGCTCTTGATGAAGATGGTGAGAACGCTCGCAGTACAGCGCTGAGGAAGTGAAGCTGATTGTTAGGTGAAGCGACCGAGGTCCAGACTGGAAAACCGGAGACGGAAGGCGATTCATGGGCTCGGGCTCGTAGATCTAAGCGGCGGGCTGGACAAGGTGCAGAAAAAAAGCAGGAGCAAGAGCTAAATAGCGCCCAGAAAGTTGGGGCAGGGGGTGATGCTCTGGTGGAGAAGACTCGGGATCAAGCCGATCAGGACGAGGCGAAAATAGACGCATATCTGGATCGTCAACGTCGAGAAGAGCTGCAGGATCGGTTCGACCCTCAGTCGAGCGAGCGCAATGCTAGAATCGAATACAAGGTGGAACCGAAAAGCTTGGACAGCAAGTCTCTCGTACAACCGCAGGAAAGGCCCAATAACGGGGACGATGTCGTCAACGCCGCATCTGACGGGTCAAAACAGAACAAATCCCTCGTACCCACAGACGCGACGGAAAAGAACCGTGTGGCTGAAGATCTACCTCCTGTCCCTCGGCGAAAAGATACAGCTGCTCGGCAAGCCCTGGAAGATGACCTTTTCGAATCGGGCGTGTATCACACCCCTTTGCCTGAAGGAAACGACTCGGAGCTCCGCGATGTTCCCACAAACACAGAACTGACCGAAGGAGAGCGCAAAGCCAAGACTCAGAAGGAGAAAGAAAGGGAAAAGGTCGCTGAAGGGCTTCCGCCTGTCCCACGAAAAAGGGATACGGTGGAAAAGATAGAGATGGAACGCGAATTACAAAGAGCTGGAGTCTACACCACGCCATTGCCTGACGATGATTCAGACCTGGAAGATCCAGATATGGTCGCTCGCAAGAGACAGGAAAGAGAGGGCAAATCGGAATCGGGACGGGACCAAGAGAGGTTGAGAATAGCAGAAGGTCTGCCGCCCGTTCCTCGAGAACAAAACGCCGCTGAAAGAGCTGAATTGGAGCGGGATTTGACTCAGGCGGGAGTTTACGCAACCCCTCTTCCGGAAGACCTAGATGAGGACCTAGCAAGCCCCAGGACTAGGACCAGAGATCACGGAGGGTCAGCGGCTAGGGAAGAGGCTGTTCCGGAACCAGCAAAGAAAGCACAGGTTGCCAAGTCCGGAGAACGGTTGCCGCCGGTACCATCGCGTCAAGACCAAATTGCGCTCGACGAACAGTCTGCCAAAGATGGTGTATCGTCTGTGCCGCTCCCTCAAGGGACTGATGACGATCTGGCGAGTCCGACATCGAGTCCCGAGGAGAGATTACGGCAGCGTCAAGCGCAGAGCAGGGCGGATAGGCAAGCAGCTTATACCGCCGAGGTTAAAGCTCGAAAGGAGAAATCCGAGGCCTTGGCTCAAGCCGAACGCGAAGCAGGGAACCCTTCGGTCAAGGGTGAGGTGGAAGTGAAAGGAAGCCAAGATACATCCTCGTCGCGCCATGATCAAGCAGTGATTGGATCAAGCGGGAATCAGAGTCGCCAGACGGACCACAACGATAATGCCGTAGGGATTTCGCCATCTAGGCCAGAAGAACAGGTCGTCAACCCCGCCGTTCATCATATGAGAGGGAACCGCGCAGGGTCCGCCCAGTCGTCACAGGAAGAGACCTATGATGACTGGGATGGAAACTCTGACGCGGACACTGTCGTAGGGGAAGGTATGTTCTCTTTGATCGTAAAGGCGGAGTCGCTGACATTGCAGATGATGTGGTTGTCAACGAGTACGATGCTATACTCGCAGCCAAAGCGGAAGGCCAGCCTGGACGACGTCGTCGGGCTGCCGAGAGGAGGGCAGCCGCGGAGAAGATCGCTACACATGAAAACACCATGGTGGCAGAACAAGGCGGTTTCCATCAAACAGATCCAGGAGCAGATGCAAGATGGATCAAGAAAACGAGGGAGATAGGAAACAAATCACCCCCGAGTTCGCCTCGTGATCGGTCCGTAAGGAATGCCTTGCCACAAGATCATTCATCCAGGAACACGTCGAAAAGAGATGGAACTGGCTCAAAGAGAGGTGACAAAATTAATAATCCGGAGGGTGCTCCGCGGGAGAGTGTCACTGGCCATAGCGAATCGAAGCGGGCAATAGACAACGCTTCCGCTGGGAGGGGTGAAGCTCCCATGGATGAAGTTCCGATTTACACCAACGAAACACCCGAAGAGGATCAACGATCTGAGCATCCCCAAAGACGTCCACGACCTCAAGCTCGACCTCGTGAGACCCCTGAAGTCGGATTTACTCCCGATCCTGGATACACGCTAGAGAAGGACGATATGGGAAACACCTCTGGAGAAAGAGGGCCGCCCCAAGGATTAGGCCATGTCCTGGATGATGAGAACATTTGGAGCTTCGATCAAATTGAGCAGTCGGAGGCCGAGACGGCGACCAAGCGGTCTGGTGGGAATGCCACCGACACGCAAGATGGCATCAACGCTGGCCCGAGCAGCACGGGCGGATCAAACGAATCAGGCCGAATGACCCAGGGCGCTGGGGCTAAAGCGGGAAAACAGGACCAGAGGTCTTTCAAGGGAGCCAGTGAGAAGGGGAATAGCGAGGTCAAGGTGTCAGGGGACGCTCGACTGGCGAATGACCAACCTCAATCAGGACGCAAACCCACCGAGCAATCACCCCTCCCGTCCCCTACAAGCAATGCTGGCAGGAAGCCAGTATCGCCGACCGATGATGGAGGTAACGGTAAACCAACCGATCAAAAGAAGAGCCAAGACGATGTCAAAAACCCCAAGGCTCCAGACAATGTCAAAACCACCGACACTTCTGATCCGTCTAAGACCGCTGAAGATGCAGAAGACAAGGCGATCAACGACGACAAGCCAGGCCAAGCAGCAGATCCTGACGAGTCATTCGTAGCGAACCATCGAGCTCAGAAGGATGTCAGGGTAGGAAACGATACCAAGAAGAAGAAAAGGACCAGACAAGCGAGGAAGGACGATGGTGATCCCGCGGCAGCTGCCGATGGGGAAGAAACAGCTGTAGAGAGTGGGTCGAAGGGAAAGAAGGAGAAGAAGAAGAAGAAGGTCTCGGTGTCTGATGAAGATGGAGATCAGGCGGGACTAGGAAAAGGATCACAAACCAGGGAAGATGATGCCGGGACGAAGAAGAGGAAGGAACGGAGAGAAGAACACAGAGGGAAGGAGTCGATTGCGGAGGAGGACGTGCAAGGGCAGGATGGCGAAGAAGCGGGTCCAAAAGGGTTTAGCGTCAACGTCGATGTCAACGCCGCTGACGTCGTGAGCGAAGTGTTGAAGCATCGTAAAGGAGATGTCGGTTCCGCTGGCGAGGAAGCGTCACCTGATCCACAGAATGCCACCAACCCTCAATATGATCAAGAAGCTGATCCTGCCACTGGGGACACTGCGCCGACGCGACGCGATAAGGCTCCAGGGGATGCGACGGGAGATGGCTCGTCCAGCTTCAAGCATGAAGCTAGATCCGGAGGGAACAGAGTGAAGAACAAGCTAAGCGGAAAGAGAGTCGATAGCACAGGGCACCCCGAAGACGTAGACCTCAACGACGATCAGCAGGGACGCACAACACGATTGCACGACGTGGAGGATACTCGCTTTGCATCAAACATAGACACATCTGCGAGTCCCGATAAAGCATTCTCGTTCCGCTCGACAACTTGGTGGACTCTGCGTCAAACAGGTCATGTCCTTCGCCACTCACCTTTCCTAAGTTTGATCACTCTTGCCGCTATCGTAGCTTGGGTTGAGGGTACTCGGCAGATCGCTAACGTTATCGTTCTTGCGTCCGGGGGATCCGTGACTGGAGTATCACCCACAGCACCTGTCAAACGAGATATGAACGCCGATTTAGAGTTCACCAGCGAAACGGTACAATCCAACGAAAGTATCAAAGGCTGGAGCGTCCAGGGATTGTTCATCGTGCTCAATTGCTGGATCTTCGTGTCGATCCTCATCGTTGGGCTTCTGTTCAACTGGACGGTCAAAAGTGCGGACAAGAAGCCAGGGGATAAATCATGGTGGAGATACCCCAAGATATTCCTCATCTGGCTTGCTGGCGGCGACAAAGGGAAAGACGCATGGTGGAGACATCCAGGGCGCACGCTTGTGGCCCTCGTACTCGTGTTCGAGCCGATTCTCATGGGTGCAAAACTTTCCGGACCAATCACCTTCGCGCGGCGCGCAGGGTGGTATACGTATGCGCGCATCACCCTCTTCTTGGGCCAGGCGATCACGACCATTCTCATCGTGCGTCAAGCCATGTCGTTGGTTTATCTCGTGACCAGCGGTAGCCCTACAACCTTCAGCACTCTGCCCGAACTCAAATCAAGCGAGACAGCTCTGGTTCAGGCGGCAAAAGCTATCCCCGCTTCACATGCCCTCATCGCCTTGTTCCTCTTACTCGGCATCTGTATCCTCACGCAGTCTTTCGCTTGTTATGCGCTCTTCAACCCGCGAGCGCGTCCTCGGGGAAAGAACAACTCGACGATTATCCTGATGTTGCAGCTCATCGCGAGTGTAGTGATCATCTCGGCCTTCTTTGGCATCATGTACTTTTTCGGCGAGATCACTTCGTTTGCGTCAAATACCGGTGTGCAGGCGGTGGTGTATGGGAAGAACTTTGTTATCGCCAATTTGATCATTATGGTTTCTGCTCCAGCGTTGGGGTGGAGCTTGGTGATCATTTGGAGAGTCGTCGGCAAGATGAGGTCGGGTAGCGGGGATGGTGGGCCGAATTGGGGATGTGCAACGCTGGACTGCAGCGTGTGAAGAAGGAAGAGGGTGAAGGAGGAAGAGGGTGAAGGAGGAAGAGGGTGAAGGAGGAAAGGAGATGGACTCAGGCTTGCGTTTCCGTATGGTATAGGTGGATACAGAGTTACGTGACCATGCACACGTTGTCTCTAGAGCCGATCTGAGCCTCATGATCAAGCAATACAAGGGAAATACGACCGGCGTATGCACCTTACTACATATGAGACTATCCTCCTTCACTCCCTACCCTTACCCACAACAAACTGTCGGATTATACTCATCCTCTCCCTCTGCCTCGCTCAGGACCAGCCAATCACACAAATACTTGCCCACTCCTACACCGACAAAGATCGCAATGATGATATACCCGTTGAAGTACATGGCAAGCAACATCAGGATATACGCCACGCCAAAGACAGCCGCGTGCAGTACGGCTCGAATGGCTTGTTGAATCGGAGTGGCTCGACGACGACCTTTGATGGGTGCGGCGCGGAGCTGTCGGATGGCGTACGTATCGTATTCCTTTGCCAGGCGGCGAAGGGCTTCGAGAGCGACGGAGAGGAGGAAGACACCTATCACCGAGGCGGCGAACATTCCTCGGGTCTTGATGTGCCATGTGGAGGAAAGGAAACCTGGTGTCAGTCTTCGAACGGTAGTTTAGGGGCTGAGGGAGATTTACATGCATCGATAGTCGTCCAGTTCCATAGCATCTACATGTCAGGTTTCTCGATTTAGCGAGAATCGGTCAAGCACGTACAGAAATCTTACATGATGCAGCATCGTCCGATCCGCCCATACTGTGATCCATCTTGGCTGAGTGGCTGGTGCTACACTGGTATACGGTATCGTGACGAGGTCAGGTCTTTCAGTGTTGGAATGCGCGGAGAAGGATGATAATGCATAAATGGATATACGACCAACGTAGAAAGATCATCCTGCCAAACGCCTTGTGTTCCTCTGACCACATCCGTGCCATCTCAAAAGCGATGTTTCAATCCACCGAAGACAAGGTGGTAATAGGATATGATTGGTTCCGAAAAGGTCTCACAGCTTGAGACGTTTGATGTCGATCATGCCGTGCCTTGAGGCCTTACTTTTGCCACCAGAGCCATTAACATCCACGTACAGTGATTGGACCGTGACGTGCTGGATTGGATACACCCTGGTCGTCGAAGTGTCATGCCTTTGATCACCCGGTTTTGGGCCTGAGCTTGAGCCCAAGTCAAGAATACATGGGGAAGTATAAGACTACAGACCTTCGCTTTACTTGGCTCTTTTAACATTGCCCACCGACACGATGCTGGATTCACGCCACATTCAAGATTTCTCGAATGCGTCAAACCTCGAGCCGCATTGGGGATACGCGGACAGGGTCGTCCCATGCACCAATGACCCGGGATCTTGCGAATACCTCGACGTGGTTTACAGCGGTCATGATCGCGGTATGATCTATGCCGGTGTGCTATGGTGCATCATCGGTTCTCTCCTCCTCCTGTCCGCCTTTGCCCGCCACTCGAACGGTAGCTCTCGCTTGACACGAACCATCTCGACTTGGGGTCGAAGATGGTTTCTTCCCGAGTTCAGATCGCTGCGATGGATCTTCGGCCATACCACTCGACTCCAAGTGCTCGTTCTCGCCGCCACGTGCGCTTACCTCTTGATCTTCTCTTTCGTCGGTATGAAGTACGCCAAGTGGGTGACCCCGGTCAAGAAGATGCCAGGAGTCTACAACACACGGACGACACTCGGTCCGTGGGCAGATCGTGTCGGTCTGCTGGCTTACGCACTTACGCCGCTGTCTATCCTGCTTGCCAACCGCGAATCACTGCTCTCGCTCTGTACGGGAATACCTTACCACCACTTCAACTTTCTCCATCGATGGATCGGACATGTCATCTTTGCTCAGTCTCTGCTGCATACTATCGGATGGTGCGTTATCGAGATCAAGCTGTATCAGCCCCAACCGACCGTCGCCATTGCTTGGATCAAGCAAGAATATATGATCTGGGGCGTCGTCGCCATGATTCTCCTGATTCTCTTGTGGGGTCTCAGCACATCCTACGCTCGACGTGCATTCGGCTACGAATTCTTCCGTAAAGCGCACTACGTCCTTGCCATGGTATACATCGGTGCTTGCTGGGCCCACTGGAAAAATCTCAAATGCTTCATGATCCCTTCCCTCCTTCTTTGGCTGGTCGATCGCGCCGCCAGGCTCGTTCGAACCGCTCTGATCCATTATCACATCATGCCAGACGGTAAAGGAATGTTCGCATCCATCCCGGCAAAAATCACCCAGTTTGAAACCGACGTGATCCGCCTCGACCTCGTTTGCGTCAACCCCGTTCAGTGGACTATTGGACAGCACTTTTACCTCACTTTCGCCGACGGAGGTATTTGGCAGTCCCACCCTTTCACCCCGCTCAATATACCGGGGAGAACGCAGTCTTACGTCCTTCGAGCCAAATCGGGCGAGACGAAACGGATCGCGGCTTTGGAGAAGGATACGACGGGAGTGATTCTCACGGGACCATATGGTGAAACGATCAATGAGGATCTGTCCGATGATTCAAACGTCCTGTGCATAGCGGGCGGAACGGGTATTTGTTTCGTCCTGCCGGTCCTGCTCGATCTTGCCAGGCGGAAAGACGGCGGGAAGGGCATAGTCGAGCTGTTCTGGGTGGTCAGGTCGACGCAACACGCCGAATGGGTCCGAAAGGAGTTGGAGGAGCTGCGCGAGTCGGGTGTGGTCAACGTCAACATCCATTCAACTAGGAGTGCAAGCGTCGGCACGTCATTCACCACGACATCAGGCGATCTCAGCCCGTCGGCAGAAGAGAAAGAGGGGAAGGACCTGCCGACAGGAGGCGCTGGTCTCGGTGGGTCCGGACGACCCGATTTGAAGAGCAAAGTGAATGAATTTGTGATGGCGTCAGAGGGCGGAGCGGTCACTGTGTTTGTAAGCGGGCCTGGGGGTATGACGAGCGACGTGAGAGACGGCGTGGCGGTGTGTAATTCGGCAAGAGATGTGTGGACAGGGGAGAAGAGTGGGGAGGTGAAAATGGTTTACGATGAGCGACTAGAGTAATGTGTTGTTTTTTTTTTTGGTAGTAGAGCTCGTTAGAGCTTCTTCATGCAGGTCATGAGTGTCATCAAGTACAACATGGCTGGGCGTCAGCTGCCGAGTGAGACCATCGCAACATGTCTCACCTATTGATCATTCCCCCATCCCAATTCACTTCTCAACGCAGTCATAAGCTCTTGACACGACATACTTCTCGCCAAGGGCGCTCCCTGGCCCGCCCACTGCGCTCCATACCCTCCTTCCCCTTTTGCCTTTGCCGCCGCATTCAACGCCTTGCCCACATCGTACGTCAATGGGTAGTCCGGTATGCACCCCTGTAGCCCCACTTCCAGATCGGTAAACCTGTTTTTCAAGCTTCTTGCCGGCCGACCAGAGATGCTCGACGTCATCACTGTATGCTCCGCTGCGGAGGTGAACATGGCTCGACGGTAATACTCATCTGCTGCAGATTCCGTCGTAGTGACAAAAGCCGTACCCAGCTGCCCGGCTACAGCTCCTAGCTCGAGCATCGCTTTGATTGACTGTCCATCCATAATGCCCCCTGCGGCGATGATGGGCGTGTGTAAATTCGACACGAGCAGCCGGACCAGCGCTATCGTGCTCAATTGATCGTCCTTTGCTGCAGTGTCAAAAACCCCTCGATGCCCCCCGGCCTCATACCCCTGCGCTATCAACGCGTCCATCCCCACCCCTTCTGCCTTTCGAGCGTCTTCCAGCGAGGTCACCGAAGCGAACAATACGATTCCCGCTTCGCGAAGCCTGTTCAAAGTCGAGGTGGGAGGTAGACCGAAATGAAACGAGACGACGGTGGGTCGGAGCTCACACAGGAGGTCGAGCATTTCGGCATCATCGTTGAAAGATTTGTATATCTCCCGTAACTCCTTAGGTGGTTCAGCGTCGTATTCCGCAAAGATGGGTCGTAGCGTGTCGAGCCATTTCGATGTTGTTTCCAGATCGACGACAGGTCGAGAATGCACGAACAAGTTGACGTTGATCGCGTGGGATGTGAGTGACTGAAGCTCTGATATTGATCGACGAGCGGCAGCAACGTCTGATGCGCCCAATCCGAGCGAACCTAGACCGCCAGCGTTCGACACTGCCGCTGCCATTTTAGGAGTGGACACACCCGCCATGGGTGCTTGAATGATAGGTAGGCGCAGCCCCAGCCGCTGGAGCAGAGGTGCGAGGTGCGGCATTGGCTGTATGCCCAGTCTTCAGCCGAGTTAGATGATCATTGGAGAAGGACAAGCTGGAGTGAATACCCGGTCTTTACCGGTAACGCGCTTCGGTCTGCCTGCATGCTGCATCGACATGTCCTTTTCGACCCGACATATACATGCTACTGGAACGGTCTTCGGGTATGCTGCTTGAAGCGATGCTCTCACACTGAACTCGATTCATCCGCCTCTTGCGGACATCGAAGAGGGACGCAATACCCACAGGTCCTCAAATGACGCTGCTGTGATTCTGGCCGTACTGATCGACACGGCACGGCCCCTCCCAATCCGGGGAACCGGAAAGGGGGGGGGGGGGTATTCCAGCAACTCCCTCTCCTCGTGCCCAGTAAGCTTGAAAGCACGCGCTGCAGCGGGTCAAGCGAGAGGCAGCGGAATGACGTTGAGATGAATGGGAGATTTTACTTGAACAAGCGATTTCCGCCTTGTTTCCGGTAATCGATGACATGATCATTTCCAGCCGGGAATACCAACCCTCGCACTCCTTGTCGAGCTGTTTAGCTCGCTTCTCTATTCCCATGATGACCGAACGGCTAGGACAAAGCAACGTGTCAAAAGGTGTCAGCGTGTAAGCAGCAGGCGTCTGCATCGGAATCGAGACTTTGATCTGGCACTGCATCATGTGATGTGACGTCTTTCAAACATTGGAACGGTGCATGTCTCGTGTAATCGCACCTGGTTGGATAGCTCGTCTCGTTGCATTCTACCATTACCAGCTGTTTCTCCTTTGCATCTGCAGAGCAAGAGGTATAGTGATCATCTCGCAATGACCTCCATAGCACTCCCTCCGTTATCTGCGACAATGTTCCACCCACACCCCCTTGTCTCTTGGTCTACCGTCCGATCCCTCTCAATCCTCTTCCTCCTCCCCCTTATCCTTTGCGCATGGTTACTCCGATCGAGGCTCAACCGGGTGAAGAAGCGTGTGCCGTCGTTCTCCACGCCAGACGACAATGACAAGCCCAGGCGCAAGGCGGATTTGCGTTCAGCTGCAGCTAGTGAGAAGCCAAAGGAGACGACAGAGCTTGAGCATGTCGATTACTTCCCCCGATTGGAACGACTGGCGGAGGATGCGTCGGTGGAGGAAAGAGAGAGGATGGTCTTGGACAAAGAGCTGTACTGGAAGATGCAAAATCTCGAGGATCATCCTGGTACGTCGGCGACTCTCTTACTATCCTCCATCTCCTGCTTAACGTCGGAGAGCTAACAAGTAGATGTCGTTCCGCAAGCTCGGACTCGTCTTGTCACGCTGCTGGACCAGACGCTTGCCAAGGCCTCGGCGACACCCGCAGACACCATCCTTTCCATCCCGACCTACTCGAACGACAGTCTGAAGCAATTCTTACATGCCAACCACACCTCTGCAACCTCGCGATACGAGGCGTATCTCGCCCGAAGGAAAGCTGGCGGGCCGAGGGAAATGTTCCCCACTTATGCTTATGCGAAAGAGTGGCTGAGACTCGCGGCTGTGGTCAAGTACGTTGATGGCGGATGGCTCGGCGCAGTATTGGACGTGGCGACCGGTGTAGGATCGGGCAAAGCTACATCCCCCGGCGGGCCGCTGGAAAGACGTGCCGCAAAGATGGCTTGGCAAGTCATTTCAGAGGAATTCGGCGACGGCGACTTGTCGAAAAACCACATCTACCTCTATCACCGTCTCTGTCAATCTCTCCAACTCGGCGCGATCGAGAACGGTACTTCTCAACCTGGCCACGTACGAGGATTTGACGGCTTACGACCCGACGAGGGGTCTCCGCGTGCTTGGGCCGCTGCGATCGCTCAGCAGACTATCGGTTTGCTTGCGGGCACAGGCAACTTTTTCCCCGAGGCGTTGGGTTTCAACATGGCGTACGAGTGCCTGCCTTACCATCTCCTCGTGACTTCGATGGAGTTGCGTGAGCTGAAGATTGACGATTATTACTTTGCGATCCACGTTACAATCGATAATGCCGATTCGGGCCATTCGGCCATGGCGCGCATAGCCGTCGAGCGGTACCTCGAGGGTATCCGTGAGAGAGACGGAGAGGAAGCGATGGAAGTGATGTGGAAGAGGGTTCAAGCGGGCTTTATCCTTGCCGAGGGTTTACCGACCACGCCCTCCTCGCCTATAGCGTTTGAGCCGAGCACGACCGGTGGGAAAAAGACTTTCAAGCCGATCCCCGCCGCGCCAGCAGCTCCAACGTTGATCGAGAAACGTATGGCCGAGATCTTCATGCGCAAATCTCCAGCCGCGGTGAAGATGCACTGCCCTTCACGTGTCCTGATCAAGGGGCAGACAATAGAGCAATGGCTCGATCCCAACACGCTCACGCCGGAACGGGCATTGGAATTCTTGCGGGGGCTGGAAGATAAGAAGCCCTGGGTGAGGGCTGGGGATCCCGACGGGAGCAAGTTGGTGCAAATGCTGGAATGGGAGGGGAAGATGTTCGGCGCGTTCTCGAGGGAAGAGGTGGGCGTGTTGAGGGCTTGGGTCAAAGGTCTGGGGAAGTCGAATGTTGCTGGGGCGTATGAGAAGCACGTCGGGGTGGTGTCGAAATCAGACTACACATTCGAGTCCGGTCCGGCCGGCGACGCGGATGACACAGGCATCGAGGCGAGATTAAGAAGAAGAGCGAGAAGAAGTCTACCCAGCAATCTTTCGTTCGACCAAAACGCTCTCGTCGACAGTTGGAAAATCGCCACTACACCATGCCCACAAACGCTCGACATTCTTATATCACCTCTTCCAGCTCTCGATGCCTCAAGAGCTTCCTCACTTCTCCCTCTGTGGTACATTTCCACGTCACTGCTCGAGCAATACCCCTTGTCTTCCTCTAAACTTGCCTCTCCACTTGGAATGATCGTTCTCCGCCTCATCCGCTCTTCGCTCGGTTTCGGAGCGCTGCATCAGCCAGAAGACATCTGCGCCGGGATAGATGACATGGGTCACGAAGACGACGGGCGTGAGATGACGGGCGTTTGGGAGATCACCTCGCGACTCTACCCCTCTTTCAATCAGACTTCACCGTCGAATCTTGTCGAAGCTGTCGATACGATCCAAGATACGAGAATTGCAGGGTTTGCAGAGGAATTATTGGAGCTTCGGACGAGACCATACGCCAACCAAGCTGTTTTAATGGGTTTGACGTTGGGTTTCGCAGACATGTACGCCTCGTCTACTTGGACCGACCGACTCGACGCCGAGGACAAGACGACGTTGAGTAGAATCGTGAGGGAACATGGAGAGACTATCCGGGAACATGTCGATGCGGGCGGAATTGACGATTGGGCGGGATTCGCTGCCGGGTATATGCGAGTCAAGGGTGTGTTGGAGGGTCATGTAGCATAATTGAGATCCGGGTCAAAGTGTTGGTAGCATAGTTCATGGTCAGAAGTCAAAGGTCAAATAGGATGTATCTGTGGATACGGTTAACCGCGATTGCAAGGCAAGCTTATCTTGAGGTCTTATCAGTTTCCACGGGGGGGCTAGATAAGGATTCGGTTTATTCAGTCAGAGATGATTTTGTGTCCGGAGCTTTCTATTGTCGCAGCCGGTCAAACGGGTTAGAACTCGTAGTGGATGAATGTGCGGCGGACTCGTCTGCAGACTGCACACTGCAGGAGTTGGCAAGCAAGCGAGTAAGGGCTTGACTATGAATAGCCAAGGAAGCAAACATTGTCCTTGTTCTGCCGGACAGTTCTTGCCCGTTGGTCAGGCACAAGCATTAAGATGTCGATATCAACCAAGTGCCGACCGCCTGCCCAAAAAGCCTCAAGACGCCCGAAACCATCACGCCGAGGCCGAGGTTGTTTTTCTGGCGTACCTACACGTCATTTTGCCTCGTTCTGCCCCGCGGCACGTCAAGCCGCGTTCTTCTCTACGTTTTCCCTTTTTTTTTTTTTAATAGCGTCCGATCCGCGGCAGACTGATGAACCTTTTACCGTCGGAATCGCCAAGGTACCAGTACCATCTTACATAGTTTACAGTGCAGTTGCCGCCGTCATAACACGCGCGATGGCGCGACCGATCGTGGTGTAATTCTACACACAAAGTGACGTCGCTTGCAACAGAGCGAAAAATGTTTCAACACGCATTTTGCCGTATGTGACCCTGCCCCGCGCTGAGGGGTTCGGGCGATTAGTCACAGAGCAGAAACCGAGGTCGCGACGTTGCCTCGGGCATGCACATAGACGATGGGGTCTAAAATGCATATGTCGCCGATCTTGTGCTGTTGATAAGCTTGCGTCGTTCTGTCTCGTGTTTCTCTCTACTGCTTCGCCTCATCTCTCCAACAATAGTGGTCTGTACCCCGGCCAGATTCACCTTGGCCATCACTGTATATATATATATAAGTATAGAAACAAGTGGTTGAGAGGTTGTCACCTGCAACTCACCGCCAACAATGAGCGGCCCACCTGCTTTAGCGACGCCAATAGGTGATAGTGACAACAACTTTTACAATACCCACAATGCCCCCTCCACCACCGCACCGACCTTCTCAATCGACCACAATAGTGCGGCATCGGTCTACTCGTTCAGATCTGCCTCGCAGGACAACGATGCGTTGGCACCGTCAGAACAGGGTGCGAGACCCGTCGAGAGGTCTGTTAATAGCGAAATGACCTTGGCGCCCCGATCATCGTCCAACCTCGAATTCAACGAACCCGATTCATCATCTTCAGACACGCAAAGCGATCCGAAAGCCGGGAAACGTAGTGGCGACCAGGAAGAGCAGAACGCGAATGGGGGTGACGAACAAGAAGATGATGGGTGGTCATATGCCAAAGTCCTCAAGGCGAGTCGGATCCTTACTAGCCGAGTGAAATCCCGCTGACCATCAGTCTGATCAGGAGTTGCTCGAATCAAGAGATATCAAACCCCACCGCGCCCTCGCCCTTGCGTACAAGGAGCTCAGCGTCCGAGGACTAGGCGGTCCCGATGATGTAACGTATGGTCCCACTGTCGGCGCCATCATCGCCCCATGGACCAATGCAAAATACAAGAAGAAAGCGGCCAAACTCGCCGAAGCAAGGGTTGGCCAAAGCGAAAAGGGCGAAGCGGGCGGAGACATGTTTTGGAAGAAGGGCGACCCGACGCCTGGCAAGAAGGAGCCAGGACTGCGCAAAGGTCAGCGATACTTGTTGAAAAACTTTTCAGGTGTTGTCAAACCATCAGAAATGATGCTCGTGGTCGGCCGACCGGGGTCGGGATGCACGACTTTCCTCAAGACGCTTGCTGGACTGCACACGGGTTACGCGGGTGTCGACGGAAAAATATGGTACGGGTCCATGGAGGGAGATGACGACTTGAAGCCGTACAAGAGCGATGTCGTGTTCAACTCGGAGGAGGACACTCACGATGCCAACTTGCTGGTTGGGCGGACTCTCGACTTTGCCCTGCGCATGAACACCCCTTCGGCGGATACGCGTTTGCCAGCTGAGAAAGGCGGCGAGCCCATGTCGGAGAAGGCGTTCCAGGATAAGAAAAAGGGGGAACTTCTCAAGGCGTTCGGACTCGAACACACTCACAACACCAAAGTCGGAGATCAGTACACCCGGGGTGTATCTGGAGGAGAGAAGAAACGAGTCTCCATCGCAGAGGTTCTCACCGCCAATGCCTCGATTCAATGCTGGGACAACGTGGGTGCAGAGTTGGGGATCACGCTGACTTTAGGCGACACGAGGTCTTGATGCCGATACGGCATTGAAGTACGCCAAACTCATCCGAACTCGATGTGACATTGAGCACAACACGGCCGTCATTTCCCTCTACCAAGCCGGTAATGGAATCTACGACCAGTTTGACAAAGTCACCGTCATTGCCGAAGGCCGATTACTCTACTACGGTCCCCGCAAAGAAGCCCGAAAGTACTTTGAAGATTTAGGCTTTGTCCACCCCGACGGTGGTAACACTGCCGACTTCCTCACTTCCGTCACTGCGTTGAACGAGAGACAAGTGTCCAAAGACCACCAAGGTCCCGTACCCACCTCATCTGCCGACTTTGAGAAGGCGTACCAGAATTCCGACATTGCCAAGCGCATGCGCGAAGAGCTCGAGGCGCATCTCGAGGATGAGGCGCGGGTTCGAGATACCGAAGAATCGCAACGACAGATCCAAGCGCAAAAGAGCAAGCGCGCACCTAAAAGCCGACCAGAGAAGGTCGACTTTATGACTCAAGTCAAGGCGGCTTTGATCCGGGATTACCAGCAACGATGGGGAGACAAGTGGACGTTCTGGGCCCGACAGGCCACAACGTTCATCCTCGCTTGGTTTGCTGGTTCCATGTTCTACTCGACAGATTCGACAACAGGCGGTCTCTTCTTACGTGGAGGTACCATTTTCCTCACGCTTCTTACCCCGTCGCTCATCGCTCTTTCCGAAACCACCGCCGCGTTCTCCGGCCGTGCCGTCCTCGCGAAACACAAGGCGTTCTCAATGTACCGACCCTCGGCGTACGTCCTCGCGCAGACTATTGGAGATTTGCCGATTTTCTTCGTTCAAATCGCCATCTTCGTCATCATCATCTACTTTATGACTGGTCTCAAGACCGATCCCGGCTTGTTCTTCACTTTCTTCCTCGTCACCTACTTTGTCACTTTGGCCATGACTGCCTTTTTCCGAATGATCGGGTACAGTTTCGGCACATTCCAGAACGCCTCGAAAGTGTCTGGACTCTCGTTCAGTATTTTGGTCACATATGATAAGTGTCTCTCTTCCTCCTGTTCGTGCTCGTGCTTATCCCACCCGGCTATATCATCTACTCGCCAAACATGCGAGTCTACTTTGCGTGGTTACGATGGATCAATCCGTTCTACTACGGTTTTGAAGGTGAGTCTCGTTGTGATATGTCGATCGCTGACGACAGCTCTTATGATCAACGAGTTGCAAGGGACAGAGGTCCAGTGCGTACCGAACCAGCTCGTGCCATATGGACCGGGCTATGGTGCTGGACCTCAAGGCTGCGCCATCGCCGGTGCTCAACCTGGCGAGACGACACTTCTCGGTCAACAATGGGCCAACACCGCGCTGGGCTTCTACCAATCCCACCGATGGAGGAACTTTGGTATCATCGTTGGTCTTTGGCTCGCTTTCCTCGTACTCTGCTGTATTCTTATTGAGCGATTGCCCGCTGCTGGGTCCAACCAGGCTATCCTGCTTTACAAGCGAGGTGGTGGAGGCAAATTCATCCGTGCATCCAACCAAAACGGCGACGAGCCGAGGGACGAAGAGGAAGGTGGCGCCAGGACCCAAGTCAACGAGAAGCCGGGCAAGGGTTCCGGCGATGCCGATTTGAAGAAGGAGATCCACGCCGCTGAAACGTGAGTAAGACTTGCGACGGTGCTGATGATAGTACCTTCACGTGGAAAGACCTGACCTACACTGTCAAGGCCGATGGAGGTGACAAGAACTTGCTCAACAGCGTCTACGGTTACTGTAAAGCTGGTACGCTTACCGCGCTCATGGGTTCCTCTGGAGCGGGTAAAACCACTCTGATGGATGTCCTCGCTGCGCGAAAAACCGACGGAGAGATCAAAGGTTCCATCCTTATGAACGGTCACCCGCTCCCGGTCGCTTTCCAACGTACCACCGGTTACTGTGAACAGGTCGACGTGCACCTGCCCCAAGCGACTGTCCGTGAAGCTCTCGAGTTCTCCGCTTTACTTCGTCAACCCCGGTCCGTGTCGAACGAGGACAAATTGGCTTATGTCAAAGTCATTATCGACTTACTCGAGCTACACGATATCGAAGATGCGCTGATTGGTACCCCCGACGCGGGTCTCGGTGTCGAGCAGAGAAAACGTGTCACCATCGGTGTCGAGCTCGTTTCCAAGCCGTAAGTGACACACCATGATTATGACTGACCTCAAGGACCCTGCTCTTCCTCGACGAACCGACTTCCGGTCTTGACGGTCAAAGCTCTTTCCTCATTGTTTCCTTCTTGCGTAAACTCGCCGCCGCCGGCCAAGCCGTCCTGTGTACCATCCACCAACCGTCCGCTCTGTTGTTCTCGCAATTTGACAATCTCCTGCTCATGAAGGCCGGCGGAAACATGGTCTACTTTGGTGAAGTCGCCAAGCTCTCCGAGTACTTTGAGAAGAACGGCGCCAAGATTCCGAAAGACGTCAACCCGGCTGAACGCATGATTGATATCGTCTCGGGTGGTTTGTCAAAGGAGAGGAACTGGGCGGATGTATGGAAGAATTCCGACGAGTCAAAAGAACGGCTAAAGGAGACGGAGGAGCTCATGCAGCCCAAGGGTAATCAAGAGGAGAACGAAGACGACAAGTTTGAGTACGCATCGACCACTGCCATGCAGTTGAAGCTCGTCACGAAGCGTGCGTCCGTACAGCTCTACAGAGATACGGAGTACGTGACCAACAAGGTGAGTCGCAGCGAGCCAGCCTGCGATCTCCGCTGATATCAGGTCGCGTTGCATATCGGTTCTGCCCTGTTCAACGGTTTCTCTTTCTTCATGATTGGTAATGCGTAAGTGTAGCGCGCATTACACTGCTAATACAAGCTACGTCGATTTACAAAACCGTCTCTTCACAATCTTCCAATTCATCTTTGTTGCTCGTACGTTAGACCCCTCCCGCCACTCCTCGCCACACTGACCCCCAGCCGGAGTCATTGCCCAGACCCAACCCAAGTTCATCGCCAACAGAGACGTCTTTGAGGCTCGTGAGAAAAAAGCAAAGTTCTACTCGTGGCAGGCGTTCTGTTTCGGAGAGATCGTGGCGGAAGTACCCTACTTGCTCGTCTGCGCTTTCCTCTACTTCATCTGTTGGTACGTACATCCCACTCCAGTTGATCTTGTCTGACCTCAGGTACCCCGTCGTCGGTTTCAGCTGGGCGCCGGACGTGGCGGGACCGGTCTACCTACAAATGACTCTTTACGAGTTCTTGTACACGGGTATCGGTCAATTCATCGGTACGTCTCGTCCCCCCCTTCCTCGTCCTGTCCCCTTCTTCTCCCTTACGAACAATATCGCTGAAACAACAGCTGCCTATGCGCCCAACGCGGTGTTCGCGGCGCTCGTGAACCCGCTGCTCATCTCTGGTAAGTCTGGCCGGTTCCATCGCTTCGACCTTCTCCCTTGGGGCTAGCGCTTACGAAAAGTTCTCGTGCAGGCGTCTGGTGTGCTTCTACCCTACAACCAGTAAGTCCACGCCTGAAACCCACGGGAAGATTGCATGCTAACAAGCAGGATTACTTCCTTCTGGCGTGAGTTGCATATTCACCACCAAGATCCGCCAGCGGAACACCGGTGGCATTGCTTATGGCCACGTAAACTAATGTTCAGGATACTGGCTCTACTACCTCGACCCCTTCAACTACCTCATGGGAGGTCTCCTCGTCCCTATCCTCTGGGACGTTGACGTCAACTGTGGTGAACAGGAGATGGGTCACTTCGATCCTCCCGCCGGCCAGACTTGCGGTGAATATATGGAGACTTTCCTGGGCCAGCATCCAGGTTACCTTACCGATCCAGCGGCGACCACGGCGTGCTCTTACTGTCCCTTCTCCAAAGGAAGCGAGTACCTTGCGACGCTCAACAAGCCGCGTCACGTCTATGGCTGGCGAGATATTTGCCTCACATTGCTTTTCGTCATTTCCTCTTACTGCTTAGTGTTCATTCTTATGAAACTCAGGAGCAAGCGATCGAAGACCGCTTCGTAAGAGGAGAGAGCAGGGCATGAGAGGAGAGAGAGGGGGGAAAGATAGAGGAGAAAGATAGAGAAGGGGCGATATCGAAATGACACATTTCAGAGATTCTGGTTTCGTCGGACCTATAATGATCATAGAATGCACGCTCACTGTAATATAGATTGCTGAGGATGTCCATCACGTCCGGCCGTGGGAGTCTTTGGTGGGAGATGTGATTATTGATGTGCGCCAGCAGGACAAGATTCCACGATGACCGATGCCGGTGAGAGGCGAGTACCGTCATGGGACGGCTACAGGACAAATCCCACGGATTTTGACGGCTCTCCCACGTTGCATACGCCACAGAATATGTATTATATGCATGACGACCGATAACCACATGGACTCTTCCTTTTCTATAAGCTACTGACGTTTCCTAGGGGAACCGTTCCGCTTTGCCATTCTGCTAACACCTCGCCTATCGGCCCCCGCGCCACTGCTCGCGGTCTGAGGGCAGGTCTTGAGCGCCTCGTAAATAGTCGGCTCCTCGCAATCCCCTTTCGTAAGACACTCCCCAATTTTCTTCGCCGTGGCAATGCCCTCACTCCACGCCCCCTGGACATATCCAAATGCTTCGGGCGACATGGCTTCTCCGGTGAACATCACTCTTCCCTCACCAACAGGCTGACGGAGGTTCTCGTGGTGGTCGTCCAGAACGCCTAGTGGCCAATTCGAGTACGACCCGCGATACAGCGGATCAATGTTCCAGCGTGGAACAACAATGTCTTCCGGTTCAGGGATATCGTCTCCGTACATCTCACGAAGGACATTCATCGCTTCTTCCTGGATCTGTTCGTCCGGGTACAGCTCGTACGCGCGCGCGAGGTCGTCGACGGCAGTGACCATGAGAACGTTTGCGCTGGTATTCTGGGGGAACAAGCCTGGCGCATTGATATTCTGCCAAGCAGCGAATCGCCCGCGAACATCTGGATCGCCGTACAGTACAAACTAGTCTCAGCGATGGGTCCAATGCAGGGGAGCTGGACACGTACCTGCTCATTGCCCCAGAATTGTGTGGGAAAAAGCATAAAGATCTTCTGGTACGTCGCCATGTTGAACGTGAAGATGGCTTCTTTCTTCCAATCCGGCAGCTTTGGCGTCCAGGTGACATCTTGATGCTGCAGCACACCGAGACTCATAGTGGAGACGACGTATTTCGACGCGATGAACTCGCCCTTGTCCGTGGTGACTTTGATAGAAGAGTTGTCAGAGTAGTTGATATTCTGTACAATGGTGGACAAATGTAGGCGCGAGTCATCCAGGTTGTCGCCGAATAGCTCCCTGGCCTCTTGGACGAAGATGTACTTGTACCCTCTGACCGTTAGTAAAAGGTCATCTGGGCCCGCCAAAACACGTACCGCTGGTCAGTGACAAATTGATCTTCCGAGTCCTCGATGCCTACTTCCTGTCCAAACGCATTGGCAAACGAACAAGCGGCAGGGGGTTGAGCGAATGTAAAGTCGATATTCCAGTATTCATACAGCCTCTGCATTGGCGTGACGGGGATCCAGTCCATGATAGAGGTAGCGACCCTGACGGAGAGGTCTACCAGCATATTGGCTTCTCTATACGCTTGTATCAGCTACTGTCGTGCGCCGTAATCTCACCAGAATATCCCGGGACGTTGTCGAGAAAGTTGTCATAGCCCTCGGTAAAGACTAAAGCCTCTTCTTCCGTCAAGAACGACCCCCTCAACCCGCTCTCCTCCGTCCCCTCCACGCCCGCCTTGCCTTGGAAAAACACAACATCCCCGTAATCCGTAGGCGCAGTAGTCAAGTTCCACTTGGTCGCGAGCGCTGTGATAGGTTCCTTGCCCGGTCCTTGGATCCAATTACAACCTTTTTCCACGGTCAATGTCTTCCCGTCAGATCCCGTCAAGGTCTCCGTATGCGCCCTCCCGCCCAGCTCGTCTCTTCCCTCAATGAGAATGATGCTGGTGATATTGTACTCCTGGATGAGCGTGCGAGCGACCGATATGCCCGAGATACCACCACCAATGATGATCACCTCGGCGTGGTGTGTGTCTGTTGAAGAAGCCGATGAGACCGGGCCGAGCGGGGTTTTGGTCGAATTATTCGTCCTGCCCACTACGCCCGCTTGTGCGACGCCGAGCAGCGCAAGCAGCTGGAAGATGTTTGTCAGTATCATGTTGTAGATAAGGATCACACGTGAGAAGATCCGTTGCATTATCAAGTTATATACCATGCACTGCGCACATGGGGAAGGACGCAATCTGTGTTGAGACATTGATTGCGCTAATGTGATACAATCGCACTAACGGCAGGAGGGTGATTCAGCCATAATTTTTGAATTCACCCAAACGACATCGCACGAGATATCTCAGCACATGACCTTGATCAGTTCTTGCAAATCACGGCGTGGGTGTGCGTGGGTGTACATCCAATCTGCCGAGGTCGGTGACCACAGGATGTGAGAGTATAGGCGAATATTGCCGAGCTGAGGCAACTGGCGCTCGGCGCTTCCTGTGGCGGATTTGACTCCTGTACCTATTCGTAACTCCGGTCGAGGGCTACCCACTACCCATGACTCGGGCTAGACTTGAAAGGACCTCGCCAGCTCATGCGTCACACTAAATGTCCGCCTCAAATGCATTCTGGGACTGCGCAGCATTGAACAGACCATATGCATGTTTTATGGACAATCCACCTGTTACTAACGTACAAAATCTTATCGAACTACATTCGTCTATCACTCCTCATCGCGCAAAAGCTCCTCAAGCAGGTCGTTCTATGGGTCAGCAGTGGAACAGCCCATTTATAGACCGCACGTACCTTGGGTCCGGTGTATCGCTTCTTGGCGTAGGTGTACCAGATGATAGCGAGCACAGCGGAGAAGAACGCCGCAAAGACCACGACATAATTCATGTTTTGTGGCGTGACGGGCTGGGTCTCAGCGAAATGTATCAACAAAGGGAACATACCAGAGCAGCCGGGAAGCAGTAGATGACGATGGACTGCACGACGAAGAACACCGCGACGATGTTGCAGGCTGTTCCCCATCGACCGAGGTTGTGTAGCCTGTTTGGCGCCATCTTGTTCAGGCGTCTTCTTCCGCCTAAAAGCATGCAGAGACACGGGATAGCTGTCATCAACTGCAAACCTTTCTTCCGATAATGCCACACTCACTATACGAGACGAAAGAGAAGATAGTGGCGCCGCCTAGAAGCGAGTTGAAAGCTGCTGCAGGACCAAACTGCACCAAGCCGAGAAGAAGGGAAATAATGACGGACAGGACGATACCCCAGATCGGTTCACCGAGCCTTACCACGGTAAACCAGTCTGAGAACGGAATCATCTCGTCTCGACCAAACGAGAGGAGAATCCGCGAGACACCGATGCAGTTCGCCCGGGGAGCGTTGCTGAAGATGATGAGGAGGATGGCGAGGAAGACGGTGGTAGCCGCTCGAGAACCCGTCGCGTCGAGGACGATCTGAGCAAAGCCGAGACTAGGGTTAGCGCGAGGTTCTCGCCTTACCAAGTGAGAGATACGCACCCGTAGCTAGTATTGAGAACCCTATCGATATCAGGAACAGCAAAGAGCAAGGCGATGACAACGATCCAAGACGAAACACCGCTAAGAAAGATTGTCCAGTTTGCAGCTCGTGGACCGTCTCGCTTCGCGTTGGGCATTTCTTCCGAGACATGGTAGACGATATCGAAACCGACAAAGGCGTAAGAAGATTGGAGAAGACCAATAAGCCAAGCGATCACGACGGAATTGTATCCTGTGCCGTTGTTTACACCGCCAAAGACGAATTTCTGTCGTTAGCATGGCACCATGTGTCGCTTGGCACTCACCGCCGAAGCTTTCTGCTCAGCCATACCGAGGACTGTACAGACAATGACGATGATACCCGCCACCGAGAGGATCATGAGGGCCTGTTCGATTCTTCTGTTGACTCGATGACCAACGCCCAAAGCGGACAGAGGGGTGACAATTGTCATGGCCGCGAAGATGCCATATTGCTTTCCGACGGTGATGACAAAGTCCGGGTTGTTGACCAGGATCATCGACACGATCGTGTTGGCTGCTCGTCAGTTACCTGTTTTGCAACCCAGAACAATGAAAACTCACCACACAAGTACGCCGCAGTAGCGATAGCCAGCCAAAGGCCAATGACATCCGCCATACCCGTCGTCCAACTTACCACCGCACGATATCGTGGCGCAGTGACCATTGCCGTCCAGTGATATTGCCCTCCAGCCGTAGGAAACACTGCAAACATCTCACCGTGACTCCACACTGTGCACATGGTACAGAATGTCCCGTAGATGAACCCGTACACCACTGGCCGTCAGCGAAGCGATTCATGCAACAGCTTACGGGTAGTAGGACCGCCAGAGTTCAGACCGGCAGAAAGACCGTATATAATAGCGACCCAAGAGTTAATACACGAGAACGCCAAGCTGAACACGGAGAAGTAAGAGAAAGAGTCCTTGACGAGTGGTCGGTACGCGACATCTTGTTGACTGTCGATCACAAAGGTCGTATTGTCGCCTTTAACGCCCTCCCTTTCGGCCTCGTCTAGATGGTGCGAGGGCGCATACCGATCGATTGCTGTTGACATCTCAAGTTGTATGCCAATGTGGGGAGACAATAACGACGAGGCCACTCAACGGGGCGACTACTTATACCCCGGCACAACCTACTTGATCACTTCGGGTGAGAACAATGACCGATGGAGCAGCGATACTGAATTCCAGAAACGGACCGTAATTGGTCCATACGTACAATCTCGAGCCGAGAATACTACCAAAGTGCCGAAGTATAACTCAACCATAGTCCCACTCGTATCGTCAGCTAAAGCTCTCGCGGGTTGCTTGAGGATTATATGCCTATTTGAGGAATCTGGATCATTTGGAAGAATTACGGCGGCGCATGAGGTGGCGCCTCGCTTCGCAGATAAGACGTAAGCCGCGCGGGGGTAGAGGACCGGAGGATGGGACGTTTTTTTGGAGTGGTTCTCATGATCATTGGCTCGGTCATGGGATGTATGGGTGTAGTTGTATTTCGGGAACCACAGGTAGGCGCCCGGCGGATGGCTTTCATTGGGTGAAGGATGTCGAGCAGTGTCCACTGCTGCTTCGCCTTCCCGAATAGTTGATTCCGGGAATGTTCCTCGGAATAGAGGGAGCTAAAGATAATCATCCTTGGGCCGGGTGAAAGAGACGGCGCAGCGTTCCCTTTCACCCGCGATAAGGCCATCCGAAGGAACGCTCAAATAAGGCTCAGTACTACAAGCTGAGCGAGGCTTGAGCCAAACTGTACATCAAGCATGACAAAGACAACGACGCAGTCTTATCTTGAAGTCTGCGTCCCATCAACAATATCACCGGCAGATCACGCCTCGGTTCATTAAGGGCGCGCTTGAGCTCTTAAGGAGTTTTTGGCAAGGTCAACAGCGTAAGGATGTACATATTGCTGCCATATATTAGCAGTAAACACACAACGTTGAATCAGCCGTGAGGCACATGCGACAGCTCAGGAAGCTGCAGCTGAATGATAATACCCCAACGACTCTGAGTATCGCTTCCCTAATCCTACGTGCTACGCTGAGCAGCTCCCCCACCGGTACGTCTTCAAATCACAAGCATACATGCATATGAGGACATACATGACCGTCACGCGGGTATTACGTCGCGTTTGCTTTTGTGCTCTGAAACGTCACCAAGGAACGCCACGAAACAGCGCTTATTAGCTTCCTTTCGGACATACTCTCCTCAACATCGCTTGACTCTTGACCATCAACACCTTTCATTTTCGCAGTACAGCCCACCCCTCAGGCGAGAGAGCGGCATGTCGCTAGATCTCACGGATCCAGATGTGGTCGCTACGCGAAAGGCTATCTTGTCGAAGGACGATCCAACGACTTGGTGAGTTTGTCTCTCCCCCGTTCGGTTTGTTGGTATACAACAGGCTAGCAGCCCTTTGCGATGTCCGTCACAGATTTAGATCGCACAAGCTGTGTGTCGACTTATAGCCTGCCGCAAATGCATGCATTGAAACCCCACAGACCGATCAGCGCCTCGGACACTGACGACAGGTTTTTGTTGACATATTCCGCTCCGCCCTCCACCCTGCGGGTCGTTGCGTCCGGCGCCAATCCCGCCTTGCCAGCCATCAGAGAACAGCTCGCCCATACTTCAGAAGATGTGGTATTCGGCTATGCGGAAGTATACGGGAAAGGCCTTGTTATCGCATGTATGAGGGATAATGTTGGGTAAGTCGAGTTTCCCAATGTCCCTATATAATTCTGCATATAGCAACACTGTGTCTCGTATCAAAATCCCAATCTCGCATTCATCATCCCTCCGGAACCACTTGTATCGGCATTTGCTAACCTCACAGCGGGGTTCGACGTGGTACGTAAATCTCGGAAACATGACATTAGCCCGACCATTAAACGCTGATCGATATAGCGCGTGCCGTAGTCCACTCGCGAACCGTCGCATCGCTGTTCCCAGTGAGTCGGCCTTTCTCCCTTCGATCTTTAGCTGAGTTTGCAGGATTACGCGGCATTGATCACCGTTGCGCATCATTCCCAACTCACCGATGAGCAAGTGGGAGAGAAATTAGGCTTTGATCCTTCGCGCGGATTTCATCCACCACCTTCGTCCTCTTCTACGGTACACACTTCGAGCACGCCAGATAAACGATATCCGGATCATTTATCGCGTCAAATGCCATCTCATCTCAACACATCGAGCTCGGCATCACCTTCGGCGGAATCAACTCCGCCAGTACCGGCCAAAGACCATCCGCTGAAGCTTTCTGAAAGCAGGACATCTACCAGCTCGTTGCACTCGCAAATGTCTGACCGGTCAAGAGCTTCCGGTAAGGAAAGACCCTCCACTCCGCTGAGAGAGAAGTTGGATTTGGCTGGGGAGATTACACCGGTGCGAAGGGAGAATCTCCACAAAATCGTCACTCCTTCAGGCAAACCATCACCTCTGCCCCTCGCGCCTCCTGTTGACACTTCTCGTCCGTTTCCTTCCACGCACCCTCATGGCAATCCTGGAAGCCGTATCGTCTCTGCGCCGGTACATTCCCACTCTCATGACCAAAGAGGAATCGCCTCGTCAGACGTGTTCCCCGATCGTAATCGTAAAACATCGCTCACCTCCCGCCTTGGTCAATTTGGGAGTGCCTTCGGCAGAGGCTCGCCCAAAGCCCCTAACAGCCCCACGAGCCCGTTACCAGGCAGCCCGAGCGAGAAGAAAAGCCCGGCAAGTCCGTCGATGTCAAGATTCATAAGCTCCAATCTCGTCAAGAATTTCGGACGCCGCGCATCAGGCGACCCAACACCCCCTGTAAGTCCTCAGCGGGATAATCGACAATCTCAGCCTCCTCCGCCCTTACCGCCGAAAGACGAAGAGGTCGTTGCCTACACACCGCCATCCGAGTTGATCGCTCGTGAGTCTGACACCACGACAACGACTGCGGCAGCTTCGCACGGCCATCTCAAGGCGGAGAGTCAGGAAGCATTGATCAGGTCAGAAAGCGCACAAAGGGCTTTGGCGGATGCGAGTCAAAAGCGTGTAAAGGACGAAAGCGAGATTCAAGAGAGATTCAGGCGGGACGAAGAAGAGAGAAATAGGTCGAGATACTCAAATGGGCTTGGACCACAAGCCGAGGCGGAAGATGACAGTCATATGGAGGGTATCCTGGATGGGTACTCGAGAGACTCGAGAAGGGACACGGTTGGCACTCATGAGACGGAAGACGACGAAGAATTTGGGCTACCTTACGATCGGCCTGGACCAGACTCACCCGAAGCGGAAAGACGGACATCGACTCGACCAAGAGCCGTTGCGCTTCCGTCTCAATCGTCCATATCGTATCCGGCGCACCCGCTGAACCTCGGTCCGCCTATCGCTACTGGATCTCCCCTCCGTCCCAGCGCCACGAAACTGGTGGACACAGCCAATCCATGTGACCCTAATCCTGATCATCCCTACTCTTCAGCTGACAGTGGAGAGGCAGAGTACAATCGGGGCGCGCCAGAGGATGAACCGGATCAAGATCTCGGAAGAGAGCTCGAGGAGGATGAGAGTGTGACTGAACGGATCATGGAAATGGAATTGGCCGAAGAAGAGAGTGACGCTGATGGAGAGGCTGTGGAGATGAGCGTACAAGCGGATGAGCACGCGATCGCGGAACGCGCGCGGCGGGAAGCAGAGAAGAATCGGATGGAGCATCTCGAGAGGGAACGTGCGCGGTATGCGGATGTAAGGCGAGAACAGGAAAGTCGACTGGAGGATATTCGCAAAGCCGCGGCTTTCAGGCAAGAACAGGAGGCAAAGCGTGTAGCGGAGCTGGAGCAAGATGAAGAGAAGCGGAGACAGTTAGGAGAGGCGAGACGGCAGGATGAGTCGCGTCGACAAGCCGAAGAGGAGGAATTGGCGGAACGGCTAAGGCTGGCCGAGGTGGAGCAAGCGGATCGGAAGAAACGGGAAGAGGAAGAGAGAAGACTCATCGAGGAGGAGGCAGCTGCTGCTGAGGAGAGGCGGATAGAGTCGGAACGCCTGGCGGAGCAACAGCGGGAAGAGGAAAGATTAGCGACAGCGAAGAGAGAGGAGGAAAGAAGAGTTGCCGAGGAGACGAGGAAGGAGGAAGAGAGGTTGGAAGCTGAACGGCGGGCAGAGGAGCAGAGGGTGGAGGAAGAGAGACGAAAGGGGGAAGCGAGAGCTGCGGCGGAGCGGAAGAGAAAGGAGGAGATGTTGATGGGTTTCCGGACGAGTAAGCAGAATGGGGAGATGATGCTTTCGGGAGTGAGTTTTCGCTTGTCATAGGAAGGAGGGCGGAACGGGCGAAGCAGAAAGGGAGATTGGACCTGACAACAGTGGATCACCGTACAAACCGTCAAATCGATAGTTTGGCGGCGAAGGTGGTTCAACTTGCACTCAAACGAAATCAAATTGTTCAAGGCGGAGGCTGTAGGTGTCCGATCGGATCAGGGTGAAAAGCTAATAATCAGGACGCGAAACCGATACAAGTGGTCCCGCTTGGATCGAATACAAGAGTCTCGCAGAAATACGAGGAGAGTCAGGTACAAGGGTCGTTCAAGGTGATCGATCAAGCAGGCGAGGTGGGTTTTCCAACGCAGTTCATCGAAGAAGAATCTTGCTGATGGAAGGAATGGTTTATGTTTACAGATGGCACTGAGGAGAAGGAGCTGGTGCTCGCCGCTCTGGGGATCGCTGCGGAGTGAGAGCCTATCTGAGGTATTGATCTGATGAGGTGAAAGAAAGGCATGCTCTTGTATATAATCCACGAAGGTATATGGGAAGGCAAACGTACACATGCATGCCCTAAAGTACAATCATCTGCTGAGGGCTCAATACAACAGGGGTGCAAAGAGCGACTGTGATGATGCCAAGTGGAATGATGCTACTGCTGCGCTTGATTATGTGCAGCAAGAAGAGAGGGCAAAGAGAAGGGCCAGTGGAGGCAGGAAGCGATGCCGATATCAGGATAAGCTATCCTCGGACTGACGTCGATCACAAATCCCTCTTCATTCGATACTTCCATCTGTCTTCTCTCACTGTACCACCTTGCAGACCTCATCTATCAGGTCTAACTGGAAAGAATCAGATACAATGTCGTGGAACGAGTTCCCGGGACAGGGGCGCCATCAGCAACATCAGCAGCAGCACGGTTATGCTCCTCCTCCTCCGCAGCAACAATGGGGAGCACCTCAACAAGGCTTCGGGTGGGTTATCTCCTTCACAACCAAAACATCTGGACGGTTTCTTATCTCCTTGCCTTGATGTTGGCCTCACCATATGGTTCAAAGCTACCACTGATGCATCTGCGGAGCTGATCGAAGGTATAACGCACCCCCTCAACAGAATTACGCTCTTCCCCCTCATCAACAGAACTACGCGCCTCCCCCTCCGCCACAAAATTTTGGCGGTGGATACAACGGTGGGGATAGGTATCAAGGCGGGGGAGGATTCCAAGGCGGGGGAGGTCATCAAGGTGGAGGAGGATATCAGCGTGGAGGGGGAGGAGGATACGGCGGGAATGCAGGATACGTCCCACCGACTGGAGCTCCTCCGCAAGCCAGCTACGCGCAGACAGGGGCGGGATTCAGACCGCCGAATGAAGCGCCGCATGGGCAGTATGCGCCTTACGGAGCCGCACCTGGTACGTCGAAAGTTCACTTTGTGCGATCAACCATTATGCCTCCCGGACCCTTGACAAAGGAGAAACGGGATGCAAGACTTCTCCGTCGGAATTTCAGGTTGAGGAAGACCAAGCAACGATGAGCTAACGGCAAGTCCGCCCACCTACCGCGCAGCAGCAGTATGGTCCGCAAATGCAAGGAGGACACGGAGGTCCCCAGAGACCTTTCTTCCAGTATTCGCAGTGTACCGGAGCACGCAAAGCTCTGCTTGTGAGTGTCGCCCTGTCTGTGAAAGGTCGGCTATCCCGCTACTACTCGGCTCTTCTTACATGTTGCCTTCCTGCAGGGCTGCCGCGAGCGAAGAACACGACAAGAAGGGCTAAGCTAATTCCAGATCGGTATCAACTACTTTAGGCAGAGCGGAGAGCTAAAAGGATGTATCAATGACGCCCACAACGTCCAGAAATTCCTGATAGGTGAGATACAGGGCCTGACTCGTTGTGGCTGCGGCTCATGTATAGACCGACACAATTATCGACCGGAAGATATCGTCATGCTTACTGACGATGCGCGGAATCCCCGTCAGATCCCCACCCGGGCGAACATGATACAAGCAATGCACTGGCTTGTCCAAGGAGCCAAACCCAACGATGCTCTTTTCTTCCACTAGTGCGTCGGCGTGGATCACGCGCGAAGTGAAACTGATAGCAGCTCGGGACACGGGGGCCAGACGGAAGACCTGGAGGGTGATGAGGACGATGGGTATGACGAGGTTGTCTACCCGGTCGACTTCAAGCAATCTGGACATATCGTGGATAATGAAAGTGAGTGTCTTCAACCTTCACGGAACTTGAGCTGATACACAGTGTAAGCTACTCATGGCTTTTTGTGGCTAACGAGGTAGGCATAACATAATGGTTCGCCCTCTCCCTCCCGGTTGCCGGCTTACAGCAATCTTCGATTCGTACGTGTACAACCCAATGTAGCCAGGGAACTAACAACAGCTGCCATTCGGGAACGGCCCTTGATCTGCCATATGTATATAGTACGGAAGGAACAATTAAGGAGCCCAACCTCCTCGCTGAAGCCGGGCAAGGTCTTTTGGGCGCAGGAATGAGTTACCTCCGGTGGGTCGACAATGAGCCTGGTGAAACCAAAGCTAATGACTAGTGGAGATCTCGGAGGTATGGTGTCTGGTGTCATGAGTTTGGGGAAGAAAGTTATGAATCAGAACAGCGGAGCTAAGGAGAGGATGAAGCAGACCAACACATCTCCAGCGGACGTGATCATGTGGTCGGGATGTAAAGACTCACAGACGGTGAGTATTGTCGAACCGCGAATCGTAATGGTACTGACGTGCAGAGTGCCGACACTCAGGAAGCTGGTAAAGCTACAGGCGCCATGTCATACGTAAGTTACGACTGTTGCTCTCGTTTCGGAAGCTGACATTCAGGCATTCATCGCTGCGTTGACTAAGTACCCGCAGCAGAGTTATGTCCAGCTGCTCAACACGATCCGTGACGAGCTCAAGGGACGGTACGACCAAAAGCCGCAATTATCGGCCAGTCATCGTGAGTACAAGCCTATGTTGAATGGCTTCGCTGAAGAGCAGCTATCGACACTAACATTCTCTTCATCTGCTAGAGTAGGAGGACATGAAACATTCTCTTCATCTGCTAGAGTAAAAGGACATGAAACATTATCTTCGTCTGCTAGAGTAAGAGGACATGAGGGATGAGCCTTTTGAGATGCATGCATGTATTGTAATGCTTGGTGTGTTTGCGATGTAAGAGAAGAGTAATTTATGCGGTGGCAATTTTGACCTATTATCCTGAAATAGCCCTTTCGGATCCGAAAATGATGACGCACCCGTGATCCACCCGTTGTCGCTCAATCGCCCGGGTTCGCCAGCTTTCCATCTACTTCTACCATCGACCCTCATCCCTCACCTTGTTATCTCACACGCATAGCTTACAGCGTTCAACCACCTGCAAACTCACGTTTACTTACACAAACCTATAACCAAAGTTTCAAATCAAATCGAAATGGTGAGTTGGTCGTCTGACCTGGTGTTTAGCCATCCATTAGCAATCTTGCCACCTCTTCCCCCTTTCTTAACACTGTTCACAACAACGCCGGGATCGAATAGAGTTGACGTTATAGTCTGACGACTGGGACAAGCCAACTATCATCGGTCACGGTGCCCGACGACCAACTCAGGTTAAAGGCTCTGCACTGAACTGTGAGTGTTTGTTGTGATCCCAGCTCCTTGCTTTCCACCCACCTCGTCTCGGGCGGTTCCTCGCGGGTCCATATTTCTGATTTGGGGCTGACATTCAGCTGCTCAGCGATCCGGCGCTGCTCTTGACACTTCCGCCAAGGACCGAGCTCAGACCAAAGGCCGTAAGTCGTCATTTCCGCTTCTCCACCGTGTCCCGTAGCGTGTCCTGTCGAAGAGCTACAAAGGAAGCACGCAGAACAAAGTGTTGTGTTGTTTTTTGGGCAAAATCGTTGCGCAAGGGATGTAGGAAGGGATTGATAGGGAGTCAAACGGAAAGATCGCTGACCCGTAGCTGCCGACCACCAACGGATTGCCAAGCTGGACCGGGATGATGCACCAAAACCACCAGAGAAGGTCGACGGATCGTGAGTTGGTTTCCGCTTTTCTTGACTCTACCCACTCTCAATCTCGATCGGAAACCTCCTCCTCTTACCGTGGTACCGCTGGACTGTACTAATTTCAGCGTCGGAAAAGCCCTGGCGCAAGCTCGTGCTGCCAAGATGAAGCCTGATGGGAAGTCAATGACCCAAAAGGATCTCGCTACCGCCGTCAACGCCAAACCGCAAGATGTGAGTGTCCCGCCTCTCTTTCAGCCCTATTTCAAAACTGTACACGGTGCTCCGCGCTTCTACACGCGTACAAGAGCTAATGCCAGATTGCCGACCTGGAATCCGGCCGAGCTGTGCCAAACCAACAGCTTCTCGGCAAAATTGAGCGGATCGTTGGCGTCAAGCTCCGTGGAGCGCCGGCGCTTATTGGTACGCCGCTCGGTGGACCCAAGAAAAAGTGATCGGAACGAGGAGGAGAAGAAGCAAATATGGGCGCGAGGTGGAGAGATGAGAGCGAGGGGATGAGGTGAAGACATTATGTACACACCAAAACAAATCGTCTAGGCGAACATACACTCTGCATTTGTTGTCGCTCATATTTGTACAAGGCTTGGCGATAGAGTCTAGGACACTACAGCCGAAGCGGATTCAGGGAACAACAACCGCCTTCGCGCCGTAGATGGTGTGACTTGTATAGGTATTGATCGCATTTCGTAGATTGCTACCGTGAAGAGCAGCAACCATCCTAGTCGTCCGCATCCATGACCATATCGCTCTCCCCCTCGGACACATCGCCTCTCACTCGTTCCTTCTCTTCCCTCGCCTCTGGCGTCAAGCTTCTCCTCCTGGGGCTGTCCCTTGCCCCGTTACCCCTTCCCCCACCCTCATAATCCAGTCCATCCCCACTCGTCTTCGCCCTACCGACCCGCCAATCGTCCCAATCCCGCTTTCTCCCCTCCCTTCCGGTTTCATCGCCCTCCCTCTCTCCCCGCTCTTTCAGTGCGCGCTTGATATCGTACCGATCCAAATCTCCTCTCTGACCAGCCCGTTCCCTGTCAAACGTCGGTTTGGCATCACCGCCCCGTTGCCATCTATCCCCATCTCGATCTCCCCGGTCTCGGTTCGCGTACTTTCGGGGTCGGACGTCGGGGGCGCGCGTGTCATAGTTTGTCGGGACGCGCTTCGCTTTGATAGATTCAGGATCGAGGTATCGCATCGCCCCGCGTCCTGGGGTCAGTGTGCCGTCAATGCCTGCTGGAGGTGTAATGGGTTGGGAAGGCAAAGCTCACCTTTGTAGACTACACCATCCGAATCCCGTGCTTGGCGCTTAGACTCCTCCACAAACCTCTTCCGCTTCTCCTCTTTTTCTTGTCGTTGTTTCTCCAGACGTTCATTCTCTTCCCTTTCGAGCCTGGTCTCAGCGCTTGTCCTCCATATTGTCCTCCTCCACATTGTCCTCCTCAGACGGATCCCCTTATGTCCGCATGCCTTTTCCGCCTGCCCTGCCCATGTACATTGTTCTCACCGTCTCACGCTGCGAAGGAAATCGATCTATAAGCTCACCTCGCATCTAGTTCATCCAACGTCTCCTCCTTCTCTTTCATCTCCCTCCCCCTTCTCTCCCTTTTCTCCCTCTTCCTCTCTCTCCGCCTCCTCCGTCTCTCTTCCTCATCCTCCGAATCGTCAGAACCAGATCTATCATCCCGACGACGAGCCGGACTGGCGTTTCGACTTGGACTCTTGCTCCTCGTCACTCGCCGAGCGCGGGGAGGAGGAGATACCGAGCGGGTCTTGCTTTGTTGCGGTCGACGAAGTTCGAGCTCACCGCAGTGAGTGATGATTACCGGCGAGATCGGTTTGTCCTTATCGTCCGTTGCGAGTTTCCCTATGGCGTGTATGTGCGACATACCAGCGACGACCCTCCCGAAAACGCTGAGGTCAGTTACGATCGGGTATGGGTTGGCACGCCAGCGTCTTTTGCCCCTCGCTCAATCTATCTCCCCCGTCTTCGCAATGTCCATGCGTTCGAAGGCAACTCACACATGTTTTCCAGTAAGATGCGGCGCCTTATCCAGCGTGACGAAGAACTGCGATCCGTTGGTGTTTTTCCCTCTGTTGGCCATGACCAGCAACCCCTCCTTATCCACCTCCGAGCCGTCCCCTTCTAAACGCTCATCGGCAAACTTGCCTCCATATATACTTTCCCCACCCGTTCCGTTCCTCTTGGTGAAATCGCCACCTTGGATCATAAATCCCTCAATCACGCGGTGGATGGGCGACGACTTGAAATGGAGCGGGACGTGGGAGAGGGGCGAGAGGCCTTTCTCGCCAGTGCAGAGACATCGGAAACTGCCGTCAGAGGGGCCTTGGTTTTGATCAGTAATCGACTTACTTCTCTGCAGTCTTGGGCACGCTGCTGTCAGCTACGTCGAGCGTGGTTTGCTGGGACTCGCGGTCAGAGACAGGTCAATTATACTCACTTATGGGCGAAAAGTTCAAACTGGTATGAGCTTTGCGTGCGGGACACCGAAACACATAACACTCACCACGACACGATTAGCAGGCTGCCCGCCTACGGAAAGATCTAGAAACACTCGTGGGTTCGGCATGGTAGCTTGTAAAAGACAAAGTCTGATGGACGATCAAGTGGAAAGTTGCTAGCAAGTGAGCCGGTCGTATGTTTATCCACTTCCGTCGGAGTCCCCACCCAGTACTTTCCTGGGCAAAAAGGCCATGCTATACTGTGTGCATGTATGTCATGAATATACAACAGGTCTACTAGATGCAAAGATAAGATTGATACGCGTCTTGACCAAAATAAAGCCTCAACAAGGATTCGCAAACGACAGGTGTAAGACTCACTCAACCCCGAGTAGCCCTTCCTTCCCCTTCACCGCGAACACTCTGATAGCGCGAATGCGCCACATCGAACGGCGGCGGTAATATGATACAGCCGTCTACCACCCCGTAGGTGCCGTCTCATTCGTAGACACGGCCCCCAACCAAGCCTCCAGCGAGCCCATATCAAGAGAATCTCCTCCGCCTGAGAAGTCTAAAGCCTGATCGGCGATAGGTTGCCTCCTCGCCAGACTTCTAAACATGGGCACGACCACTCCAGTGGCAGAGTCGAAAGGCATATCTGGAAGGCCTGTAGCGAAAATTGGGATCTGACACGCTTTGGCGAATTCCGTGAGGACTTGGGCGGAACGCAATCCGGCGCTGCGCTTAGTATTAGCTTTGTCCGCGGCATGTTACAGGAAGATGATGCAAAGAAGACACATAGAGTTTGATGAGGGAGATCATCTGAGAATGAAACTCACGCGTTGGCCCAGGCGGGTGAGGACGGAGATACACGCTGGGAGTCCCTGCAATGCCAGTCGATGATTTGGCGATACCGGTTCACTGGCTGATTTCAGGTGAAGCAAGGCACCAAGCAGTCCAGTACCAGCTTGTGTGAGCTGTGCAATCTGCCCTTAGTCCACAACGCCCCACTGCCTCGTTCAGTAAGCACTCACTGCGTGAGCGCCGAAGAAGCTCAATCGTCCACGAGATTCGATTGCGCAATAAGTTCCAATTATCTTCAGCGCAGCTTACATGTCAGTTCGTTCACGATTCATACTCACGGTCGATCACTCCTGTAACTGCCTCCCCAGCCACCGGACCGCCTTCGACAGCCTGCCCGAATACGTGCCGTCCAATCAATAACCGAATGTATTGCTGTAGAGCGAATACTCGCGTTTTCTGGAAGAAACGTACATTGTCCGGGTCGGATATGACAGCGGGTGAGAATTGCCATTGGCCGGGCAAGCCGGTGGTGACCAGTGGGAGAAGGTCCGTTATGTCACCTGAGGTAGAAGGGGAGGAGTAGATTGGCAAGGGGGAGGTGGCTATACTGAGGAAAGAGGTGTTATTGGGTTGTCGGTTACCATGATTGATCCGCCGTATTCTGCTGTTAGTAGGTGCATGCCTGGATGCGTTCTTATGCCTCACGTCTTCTCCAGCAAGATGTGCAGGCGAGAAGCGGCAACCAAGCCCGCGACGACGGACGAGTTGTTTTGCGGCTGCGTTCCCACTCCGGCCTGTATCGACATGTACGCATCGTCGACAGGCGATATCTCGTCCAGATCTGCGAATTAGCTGGCTGTTGGGGACTCAGATTTGGTACATGCCTAGATCTGCCAGATTCAACATTGGTGGCCGGCCGTACGTTGTGCTTGAGCTGATATGCAGACAGTAGATCGCCCACATCGTACGTTTCCGAACCTCAATGTCGACCCTGCCATGAGATACCGCCTTGCCCGAATGAACATGTTCCCTTACGCAGTGAATGAATCCCATTCTTCCGCCCGTCGATGCAATCCCAGATCCAGCGCCATGCTGACGTTGGCTTGAGTACCAAATTCCCTTCGATGCTTACGACAAAGTCAATGATAACGTCATCCACAGTTTGTTGGGCTGATTCGTCCCCTCCATGACGACCGATAGGTTAAACAAACCTTGTACGACATACAAATCCGACCGATCGATCACATCCCGCATGACCTCCATGGCGTCAGAAATTATTCGTTCTTTCAAGCTGTCCTGAGATAATCGCGGGTCGTCCGCGTAGCGCGAAGAAAGGCAGCATATGGAGAGAACGAGAAATGCGAAAGAAGGGTCTTTTCGGGTGGAATAGGTAGTATATTGCTCCATGAAGCTGGGAGCGTGGATGATAGGCCACACTGGTATCAGCGCGCACTAGGGTGAAGGCTACATGCGACGTACACAGATGGCTTATGGTGAAGTAGGACCTAACGAGACTGGCTTGATCAGCGGAATAAGCGATGAATGGACTTACATATCGATCAGATCAGGTGGGATGATCGTTAAACAAGGATGCCACTGCTCATCGTCGCCTGACACCATGTTGTGTATTCTCGGATCGAGGTCGAGACCGAGAGCGGCGGAGAGAGACAGCCATTCTTGCGCCGAGGGAGAAGTGCTAGACCATGGTTGAGGTGTTGTTCCCAGTGCTCCTTTCAGTTTATCCAGTAACGGCATACCGCTGTACATTAGCTATTGCAGCGAAACGCCCGAGAGCAAGCGCGAACCTTGAAGGGCCGAGATATCGTGTCTGCCCGTCGACATCCCTATCATCAGCCATATCCCACGTGAACAGACCCACTTGTACAGCAGATCCTGTGGTCGAGGCTGCCCGACGATTTCGTGTGGAATCGTCTCCTGCCCAGGGTTCCATATTGGGTCAGACCATATATCGACCCCCGGTCCACCCGTCCCGTCCGCCCGACTCGCGCCATTCAGAGCATCCACACGTTCTCCCAGACCCACTTCTACCACATCCTCCGCTTCCGCTGACGGGAAGCCACCTGCCGCACTCCTGATCTGATCCACCTCGGCACTCGTCAAGCTCAAAGCAGTATATTCCGCCGATGTGGAAGCGGGTATAGAAGCAATAAGGTGCTCAAGCGCTCTCAGTCTTTCTTCTATCTTTGTCGATTCTTGCCTGCTCAGTCAGCCAAGTCATCCGTAGCTCGTCACTGAGTATGAAAGGAAGGCCGGTCGGGCGTACTTCGGTTTAGGACCGCGTTTCCGTATAGGGGCATGACGGGTGCATGGTACGCTCGCATCTGAGCAGTTTCTACATGGGTTCGCTTCATCTGAATGTTAGCTTCTGCGTTGCTGCATTCGGGGGAGTGTCAGAAGGTCTCACTCACCACAACGAGCCTTTCTGCGCCGACCTGCCGTGAGCGGAGTCATAGATGGACCGTTACTCACATCTATCACACGCTTTCGATGTCCACGCTCTTGCCTTCCCCATGTGGCTGGGCTGCCCATTCTCCAGGACTTCCGACATGGTGGCACGGTAGAGCAGGAAGATGGGTAGAATGAGAATGAATGTCGAAAGAGCTCTTCGAAGCGTCGGGTCTCAGTGGTCCGGGTGATGTAATGTTATTGACACAGTTGGCACTTGGTCTTTTCGTGCGGAGCGTCATCACAATTCAGTTCAGCTCATGCAATGCAACAACCCGCGACATCTGAATAGTCTAGCTATATCTTCTGTATATGCTCTAAGATCTATGCAGATGGTGATACCCGTTCCCGAATGCTCTACCCCTCACAGCCCCTGCAATACACCCTCACCCTCTTCACCCCGAATCACCTCGCCTTCGTCCAGGACTTTCCAGCCCACTTTCCCTCCTCCTCCACCCATTTTCTCGCCGACACCAGTAATAGCATGCGCCGGCTTTTCAACCCACGTCCAGCCATTTTCTGCTTTCTTGGCATCCAGCATACCGCCAGCTTGTGGCATGTCCCGATAAGCCGCCGTGAGCCATTCGGACACTGGGCGCAAGATCCACCGGGTGCGCGCACGGGGACCTTCGAACCATCCTAAATGACCTCCACCGCCGGTTATCGCGCCGTAGACGTGGGACGAGGACGCAATTTCGGATATGGGTAAAGAAGCGCCATCGATAATTGGGTCATCAAACGCGTTCACCACTAGGGTTGGCCTGCAGTCAGCGTCGGGGCACGTGCAGCGGTGATTGTAGCGAGGCCGCCCACCTTTTAACGCCCGCGATGGTCGAATTTGGACTAGCCCACTTATAGTACCCATCGGCCCCGTCCTCAAACGGCCATAAGCCTATCCCCTGCGGCCCGCCGAACCGACTGACCATATACTGATCCACCTGCTTCAGCCTGTTACCGCGGTTTCTCATCGCCTTGAGTTTCGGCATCCACTCTGCCGTAGCGCTCTCCGGGTCGTCGAAAAGCGCCGGGTTTTTATCGTAATGCGTAAACACAACACGCATGAGGTTCGCAGCCATCGCTTTGGAGTATACGCGCGAGATGAACCAGTGCGTCTCGAGTTTGACGGACATGCGGGGCAAATCCCATGGGGCGCCTAGAACGATACCTGAGGAGAGCAGACACGAAGAAGACGACTCGCCGAGATAACGCGCGAGGACCGACGCGCCGAGGGAGAAACCAATACCGTGTAAAGGAGATTGGGGAAGGAGGGTACGGAGGTAGTGGAGGGAAAGAGCGAGGTCGAGGGTTGTACCCGCAGAGTAGAATTGCGGGGACGTTATAGGTACGCCAGCGCCTGAGGTTTAGAGCATGCTGAGAAAAGATTCTCGGTGTACTTACATCCTCGGAACTATCGTTAGTGGGTTTCATGTAGGTCTCAATTGTACAACTCACATTGATCACTACGGCCCTTCCGCCAAGCCCACCTTCAGATTTGGGCTTGACGACCCAACAAAGTACGTTCCGGACATAACTCTCATGACTACCGCCCGTGAGTCCGTGGCAGACGACCACTGTTGGGGTGTCCTCCGGCATGGTGTTGTAGTGTGCCGGGGTGAAGTCGAGTCCGCTACGACGTCAGTAGGGGGGCGAAGGAGTACAATCATAGCGAAGCACTCACAGAGTCCCTCCATCGGGTACACGTAGATACGTCCTGCCCATCAGTCCAGCGTACAGAGTAATAGCCCATCAAGACTCACCTCTTATACTCTACCCGGTCTATCTTTGTGAAATCGCCGACGACAGAGTACATTGTCTGTAAGTGCCCACTGTCATCAGCTGACATGCCCCTCTACCTGTCAAGCCACCGCGCAGTAGGCCTCGTACCCCAACCCCCGGTAAAAAAGATTTGACCTTTTGATAAACGATCAAACTCACTTGGGCAACCACCACGTCGGCTTGAAACTCCCCCTCAAACTCCCCACGTTCCTCTCGACCCATTCGCCCACCCCGACATCTTTACCTTCTCGCAAGGCCACCCGTACAGGTAATGTCGGGATTACACGTACGATCTGACGCGCATAATGCGCGAGCCCTAACAAGCCCGTTATCGCGAATAAAAGCTGACCGGGAAGGGCGAGGAGGGCTTGCAATGGGGATTGGGGGGTGTAGAAGGGTTTTATGGGGTGGTCGTTATCGTTGTCGGCGTCCAAGATGGGGTGTATCATTGGAATTGCACGTTGACCAGTTGGGTCTATACTGCACAGAGCGAGGAGGAAGAGGTGGGAGAAGGGAGACGAGAAAGAAAAGTCTTGACAGTCGAGGCCAAGGAATCTTGGTTTTGAACATTGTTTTTGATTTTGGATGACGTCGGTCAAGGGCGAGAAGACCGCACTCCGCGTACAGCATACAGATTACGGTTAAGTACAGTATAATCCTTGCGGATCGATGCATACCCGAGCCTGGGTACGGGCCGATCGAAGGACAGTAGTCGACTTGATGTTCACTTGAAGGACAGCTATCGGCAAACCACAGAGGAGCTACCGCAATCTTTAAAAAGGAAGGACGCACAGCTCAACGCCGTGTTCTACTGCTGCCCGTTCCTTTCTCCGAACCAGATACGTGTTCTCAACTCAGCTTTCAGATAAGGGGAAGATCGAGGGGCCGTCCGCCCAGAAGGCAACGTTTGATCACAATACTCCCGGCTCTGCGCCGCCGGAGAGGAGGACAGCGGAAGACGAGAAGACGAAAATATCGGTCTTTCAGCGGCATCAAAGGGCCGCAGAATTTCAGCAGGCTTCTTATCGGTAGCCCCGCCTTCGAGTGCAACACGCTATGCGGCACATGATATAAAGCCAAGACTTACCTCCTTCTTCATCTCTAAGCCATTTCGTCCCCATTCCACCTTTGAAACGGCTACTTGCCCCTAGCTCTATATACAAGCACGATGGCTGACCCACGCAAGGCCAGTCTTCACTTACCCCTAGATGGGTCACAAGGCCCCCCCCCCCCCTCCTCGCCTTCGTATCTGGCTCCGGGGGTCCGCTCTCGAGCTGGCTCCAACGGCAGCGACTACGGTACAGAGCGCGTGGAGATCACTACCGTGAGGCCCCGAAGCCCCCGTAATCCTGTCAATAGGGTTCCCGACCCTGAAGAGTTGACCAGCTTACAAAGCGCGCCAACGTTCACCGTCACACGAGACGGGGGCGATCCTGACGGGTTACGTGCAGTACCAAGTGATACAGTATCGAAGGCTGCATCCACAGTGTCCATCGCTGAAATGATCAAGAATGGTTATGCACAAGGCGATCGATCGGTTCCGACAAAGTTTGTGGTAGAGGATCTCGAGAAGATCCTCGCTGCGGCCAAGTCGACACACCAGTCGGCCGAGGCCAGCCTTGCAGCGTTGCCCGGAGAAACCCCGCCTCAAAGATGAGGACAAGTGATAATCACTTGAGACAGTCTGGCATCGTGTGTTATGTTTATGGATGTCGAGTATGAGAGTATCGAGTACGTCGCGTGCGAGATGAAACATGTCCATATGGTCCATATCCCGAGTCAGCTTGTCCTGCATCACATGAGTTTGTCAGTAACTGCGTTACCGGCTACCCAAACTGGCGGGAAAATCTGCATAAGGGTCATAAGACATATACAACGAACTTATCGGGATGAGTCTTGACAAGGCGTAAAAGATGGTACATCGGATTGCTATTGTCGATCTGGACACACAGGTATAGTCGAGTGGCGCTAATAGGGTGATATCCCCCGATCCAGCCGGACATGTGCTGGAGGTCGATCACAACACGAGTAGGCAGAGCTTTCACTTCACTGGCATTACGCCCTCTAATCGGGCTGCGAAAGCCCCGAGCGATAGTACCATAAATTGGTTGAATGGGTGTTTCGAGTCGGTATTCTTGGCTTATACACATTGGAGGCTTCCCAAAGCTTCAGCACATTATACACAATATCGTCCCAGTCAGGGTTCCAGTTCCGTCCGTAGTCGTATCCGCATCACATCCATTTAGGCGTTCCTCCGTTTCTTCTCAGGTTCTCTGCTACCATCAGCCTGCCACACTTCGCATCATCACCAGAGAAGTTGGCATCGCTCTCACCTGTGACGCAATAGCGGAAAACGATGACTTACCAATCATCCATATCGGTATCCTCCTCCTTTCTGCGGCCTCCACTCCTCTTCCCTCCGCTGCCGCCACGCTGCATGTCGATGAATTGCTGTAATTGCGCAGTCTTCGATTTTTCCACAGCGAGCTCCTTCTCCAGTTGCGCTATACGTGCGTCTTTCTCGACCGATGATTTTGAGAGATTGTCGTGTTCTTCTCGACGGCGCATGCGGTGTTTTTGAGCAGACTTGCGATTAATCTGGCGTCGGTCTGGGTTCAGTCGGGATCTGTCAACGAGTCCACCAGTTCACAGGGAGTTGAAGAGGTGGATGATCCGGTAGAGAAGAATGATCTGGTACACGGAATTAAAATTGATCCGAAGCATACTCACGCTCCAACCGCTTTAAGCGGAGATCCTCTTCGTTCTCCCCCACTCCCCTGTGCGCACCAGTAGGCACCGGCGGAGACGGTCCGCCGGCCGAGTTACCGGGAGTAGGGTACGGCGCGCCTGCTTGAGCCGTCCTTCCCGCCTTTCCTTTTGCTCTCGGCAGCGCCGCGGGAACATCACTCGCTTGCCCCGGCCTCGGGTGAAGCTGTTTCGGATCGATTTCAAGCTGGTTCGCCTCGTCCTCGTCCACTTCTGTGGTACAGTACGAGTATTCGGACGACACGTCTGACCGGTGGGAATGGTGGGACTGGTGCGAACGGGCCGTTTCCGGCCGAAACGGCTCATTGGGTGAATAGGCGCCGGTAGGGAGAGGTTCGTGTTTGTTGACAAAAGGTGATGGTTTTGATGGCGCACGAGCAGTGTTCCAATTCGGGTTTTCCAGTTGCAATTTCGCAAGAATATCGACGGGCGACATACTTGGATTGACCAGCGCCGCAAGGTCGGGGTTCGAGCGCGAGATGAAAGAGGTGAGGTCAGTGGTTGATTGGGTCTCGAGCGGGAGTTGAGTATAGCTCATGACCTGTTGTTGTCAGTGGGTGAACATCTTGCACCTTGGACCACCTGGATGCATGCATACATTCGCGGAAGAAAGATGGCTCACGGCGTTTGCGAAATCGATTTCCTGCGATTCTACCGCGTTTTCATTCCCACCGCCCGTTATCCAGCCGTCCAACTCGCGTCCAAGCGTGTCCTGGGGCATCAACACACGCGCGGAATCTAATGACGCGAGAGCGTTGGCGGCGGTGATGCTTGTGCTCCGCAAATCGCTCTCTCTTTCCGGGATGATGGTCGCTCCAGACGAGTTGAACCTGGATGTTAGACTGATCAGATGGCAGATCTACAGATTGGACGGGGCAGAAGTGCAAAGAGAAGAGAGGTAATACACACGAATCTTGTTTGGAGAGTAACCGCGGCATGGATGATGAGTCGAATTGAGGTGGATTGATATTTAAACTAAAGTCGAAAGCAAAGTCAGTCGGGGTACAATTGACGTGATGAGTAGTTGACACAGCATGACTGGATCATACGTGGACGAGAGAGAGTCGTGGCGCCTAATGGCCACGTAACAGGTGCATAGGCGCGCGTGTTCAGTCCGAGGGAATGCCTGCTGCTTAAGCTTCGGCACCAAAGCGACACTAATTGCCGATTGAAGAAAACATGGCGCAAGACGAGAGCATTGTTGTCATTAACTAGGAACCACCGCCAGGCACCCAGGAACGGCAACCTTCGCGTATCAGCAGATCTGCTGGCTTGGTGTGCGATGATGACGGGTTAAATCAGGGTGGCCAAGTGTTTTCCCACGAATTAGTCAGGGAGGTTCAGGTGCCACTCCCACGCGTCAAAGTCTCGACTCTTTTGAATTTAACACCGGTGACATTTATTCAACACACACGGAAAGCTATCTCCGCCTCTTTGCTGGTTTCGACCTATGCGTCGTCTTTCTCGTAACTTTCACCTCATCATCGACTGTTGCACCACTGGCTACCGAGGATCCATTAGTCTGGGTGTTTTTTCCGACGACAAGAGGTAGATACGGCGACGAGGACATACAGTGTTTTCTTGCGTCTTTCGTGCCGCTGACCTGTTCCGCCCCGCCCTATTCGCGCGCGGGTGACTTCAACCCTCCCTTACAACAACGGTACATTGGTATACCCTTGCAACTAGTATCACCCTCACCGACATGCCGGGCACAAGGGCAGACTACACGACCAACCCGCGGTCGAATCGGACATCTTCGTCCTCTGCACCGCTCTTGACACCGGTATACGAGACGGATTCGATGTCTGAAAACGCAATCGCCTCGTCTTCCGGGTCGAGCGCGGACGACGAAGAGAGCAATGGGCCAAGTAAGGATGATGTGATGCGCTCCCTGTCGATAGATAACGGTATGAGCGATTTCACTCCTTCCCGACGTGCAACGCGGCCCACCCTTCCTCCCTCCCCATCGCTGCCTTCCGCTTCGTTCTCGTTTGGTTCTTGCCCCAGCGTCCCGTTGAACGCTACACCGACACACGAGCTCGGTCCATTCGACTATCCCATTGCGCCTACGGGTTATTCATCTAACACCTCTACCGCCGGTCCCAGCTCTCCACGTCGTGATTCACTGGCATTGGGTATGACGCACCGACGGGGATCTATCGTTTCGCGCAGTCCTATAGACACTTCCGCGACGTTCCCACCTGAACCCCCGGCCACACGTCGTTCTTCCACTTGCAGCACCATCACAACCTTACCCGGCGCTGGAAGACGTCCATCAATCTTACACTCGGCATCGACCAACTCTGGCGCACCGCCTCCTCCCACACAGTCCCCCACATCTTCTCGTCGGTCTTCCTTGCTCTTCCCGCAAAAGCCCCTAGTAGCACCGATCCCTCCGTCATTACTAGCGAGACGAGGCAGTCTGCCCGCCGCGCAGCTGTTCGGACTGCCTTCGTCCGAATACCGCATGAGAAACAGTATCTCCGGACAATCATCCCAAGCCCAAGCGGGATTTTCCACAACAACACCAGCGCTATACCACCGTCGAGCGTCTGTCCTCTCTGATGACGGGAGCGCGACGTCTAGTAAAGCCTCATCAGCCGCATCAAGCTCTACAGTCGTATACAACCAGAATCGGCGCGAATCGTTCCGTCTCGATCCGAATTTGTCGCCGAGTAACGGCGCAGAACCACCATCACCTACTCGCGCAGCAGCAGATATATCCTCGTTCGCAACTCGACGTCCGTCCTACCCTCATCCTCCACCTACTCTCCCTTCTCTCCCACAACCACACCTCGTGGACCGAAGACGGAAAATGTCAAATGGGTCGCGCCTCTCCGGCCCGAGTTTCTCCTCATCCGAAGGAAGCGCGGAAGAGGGGGAAGATGGGGGTGAGAGCGACGATCCGGATTCACTTCCGACGCCTGGGACCGCGCATTCCGGGTTTGGCGGGTTTACAGACCCGTGGGCTCGAGCCGGGGCGCCAGCGAAGAGAGCGGAGGAAGGGGTGACGGCGTTGATAGGGAAGACGACGGTGATAGCGGCAGGAGAGACCGATGGGGAGGCGGTGTGAGGCGTTGGATGGGTGGGGTAGGTGAGAGACGGCTGCATCGGCCGGGATGGGCTCGGATGGGTAGGAGGGATCTGAGCTGGGCTCGGGCTGGTAGTTCGCGGTGGAGTGTGGTGAGGAAGAGGCAGAGCATTGATCTAGGTGTCGGTCTTAGTAACTACGTGTGTGTCGCGGAGACCGCCATGGGGAAGGGTAAAGAGGAAACAAGCAAGCATACAACAATCACGTCAATTCCGTACGAAGGGGTATTCATACACGATACACATACTCAATACCATATTTTCATAATGTAGCAACGTAAACCCGTTCTTTGATGAACAACATATCACGTCCGTTGATGGCGCGAAAGTCGATGATGCGTGTACTTACCCCTCTGACTAGCCGTTTCCCATCTTCCAGCCCAGTCAAGAGCTACCTCAGGACTGTGTCGTCGTCCTCCTGACTCTCAGTCCGCCCTCACTCCCCTCGACCTGCCCCTTGTACACGGTGAGACCTTGATTCACGCAAAGGTGCGCACGTCAGATCAGGCCATTGTTATGTCGTATGAAAACACTCTTCACATGTTCTACGCAGTATTACCTCCTATACCCCACATCCACCTCCACCTCCTGCCCCTAATTGATCGTCGTCATTCCCTTTCTTAGCTCAAGGCTTGACTCAGACCAGTGACCTGGGCCACAAGGCCGTTGTGCAAATTCGGGCACAACCCAAGTTCGGAACCTTTCGAAACAAAAACTGTCATCGGAGCGTTCGTCCCGCTTGATCTCACGGGGCTCGACGTTCTCGCTTCCCGCCCTTCTCCAACCCCACCCCCTGCTCCGCCTTCCCAGTCCACCAATTTGTCCAAGTTCGATTGCTCAGACATCCCGGCCGGTTCTGCTGTTCCGGCCATTGCTGCCGTTCCTACCGTGTACGACATCGGTACCGTTTCTGGCCCTCCGTCCGAACGCCTCGATCCCGCGGGAAGAATCAGTCCTTCTACCGCGTTTCTCCGCCCTTCCGGCTCGCTCACTCGCTGTTCAAGCCCGTCCACCTGTTTCTTGGATGCCGCCGAGTCCGAAGCTAGTTTGTCAACCCGCTCTTGTAAGGCGGTACACCCCTCAGTGCCGTGTGAGCAGTGTGTCTGTGTCGTTAGAACCGTACCCAGTCGATCGCTTGGCGTACTGACCCGGCAAGCGAACCGCGTCGATTCTGTTTGATTGCCAGAAGACATTGTAGTGAGTGATAGGTAAAAAATGCTTAGTGTTATCGTATCAAGCAGTAAGTACAAGTACAATCGCGGGCAGCTCTATCGGCCTTGACAAGCAAAGGAGGGGATTCAGAAGCAAGATCACTGCCCTTTGCTGGTGTGAGAAGCGTTTCAACGAAATTTCAAGGAGTGGTCTGTTGCTTCCATCAAAACCGCCTTCCTCCCACCATGCCCGCCTAACGCGTTTCAGCTAGTCGGTGAGACTCAAGAAGAGATTATCAGCCAGATCCTAACCCTCACGTGCGGCCCGCGTAGGGATACAGTAAGACCGGCATCGATACATGCTTCTGAGATACACAGCGCTCGCCATTTCCAGCGATTAGCACACCTAGGCGCCAAACGCCTTTTTGACGAACTTGAACCCGGCGTTGTTGGCTGCCTCTTTGTCGTTCTTCTCCTTTCCTTCCGCATCGCCTCGAATAGTGAAGCCGTGCACCCTGGGGTCAGTTTCGTTCTATCCGCTTGGTATGCAGGCCATCAGATTGGTGGTATTACAGAGCCGGGCCAACCAAAGTTGAAGAGAGGTTGCCAAGCGGAGAAACAGTACTTACGCGCCTGGGAATCGCTGCACCAACAGCTTGTCGTCACCCAAGCTCTTCTTCAGGATCTCTTCGACCTGGTCCAGCGATTTCATATCCATCATGGCGTCCTCTGTTCCGAGGAAGATAGCCACGGGGACGTTCTTGATCGGCTCAACGTCGGCGTTGACGAGGAAGGCTGCAGTCAGCGCGCCGATCAGGTACGATGTGTCAGGTCAAGGAAGGGGATATTCTGCAGAAATAGACAGTCCGAAAGACTTACCTGGGTGGTTGGCGATCGCGACGTCGACTCGAGCAGGGGAGTCTTCCTGAGCGAGCAGGAGAGCCTTGGATCAGCTGCGTTCTTTTAAGTCCCGTCGATCATCTAGCCTATCTCTATCTCTCTTGCACGCCCGTTGCCCAAGAAACAGACGATCTGCTTGAAATGCAAACTCACGTATCTTCCGCCCCAGCAGAAACCGACGGCACCGACTTTTCCACTATGATCAGCTTCGCTCAAGCCGTTCTCCTCTGCACGTGCAACTCACGTCTTTGGGTCCTCTTTGACAGCCTTGACAAACGCCTCAATCTTGGGCTTTGCAACTGTGTATCAGAGAGATGATCGGGATTACTACAGGGGACATACCGGCCTCGCGGTTGGCGGTCATGAACGGGCCCATTGCTGCGCCCATCTTGACCGAGTCGGCGGTTTTGGATACGACGGTGGCCTCAGCCTGGACCCGCTTGTTAGGCACGATCACCTGTTGTTAGCGCAGATCATGATATAATATTCCAGGTCGTATAGGTTGGGTGACGGTGGTCTTGCATCTTCCCTACTCTCACCTCCGCGCTCGTCCCGTGATACCCGCGCTGCACCTTCCTGCTACATATACCCTCCTTCCGCGGAAGACTAACGCGCGGAACTCACATTCAACATATCGTGTGGAATCGGCCCGTTCTCAAACAGCTCAGGGATCAACACCTCGTACCCCTGTCCCGCCCATTCGTCCGCGAGCAACTTGGCGTTGGGGTAAATCCCAAAGATGTCTGAGATAAAGACGATCTTGTCTGTTTTGCCGGAAGACGAGGTGTCTTTGGGCTTGGATACGTAGGTGTTGAGACCGTGGACGATTTGGGTAGTTCCAAGAGGAGTACCTTCGTGCAAGTCTGGTATTATTAGCTACTTCGTGTGCCGGAAGAGGGGAGGTAAAGGCGCTGGAGAGGGCAAGGGGACTCACGGCCAGTGACGCAGCAAGGGGAGATTGAGGTTTGTTCGGACATTCTGGCTATGTTTCCTGTTTCTCTATTCGAGCAAGTGTAGGTGGGTAGAGATGAGAAGGGAACGGGGAGATGGGGTGTTGACTGGCGCACGATGCTGGTGTCACCAACCCTCCCGGTCACCTGACGTCACCCGGGGAATGCTTCGGACATCGCCGGGTAGACAACCACCGAGCTGGTTTGGCCACCGTGTGAAAGTGAAATGGCAAAGATTGAACAGCTATAGGTAGCAAGATATTTGGTTCGTTCTCGCGTGATCATCTCTTAATCGTAACAAGGTGAGCCTGCCTCCTACTCGTCGTATACTTGACGTCGAGGTATCTGAGGCTGATGCGCAGTAATATACAATATGAGTGGTCGACAAGGTTCGTCTGTTTTGCCTCGCGACACAGGCATAGCTAACGTCAGGTGGTAAAGGTGTGCTTTTCCTGTGAAAGGCGGATACCTACTGACACGATAAAGCTAAGCCCTTAAAGGCTCCTAAGAAGGAGAAGAAGGATCTGTGAGTCTCATGTGCGATGAGAGGTCATGGGGCTGATCGACAGTGACGAAGACGACATGGCTTTCAAGGAGAAACAGTATGTTTTTCGCATTTCAGGCATTTCAGTATCTGGCGGATTTCATCTTACATTTTGCATCCCTTGAAAAAGGTGCAAGTGAGGAGAGATGGGAGGAAAATGGGGCAGGGTTGTGTAGCGCAGAAGAGGAAACGCGTTCTGACGGGTAGGAAGCGAGAACAGGCCGAGTTGAAGGCTCTCGCTGCCAAGGGTAAGTCCATCTCCCGTTGTCACACGCAAGAAAACCGCGCTGACGTGTAGCCGGCGCCAAGGGACCAATGGGCGGAACGGGAATCAAGAAGTGAGTCAATCTCGCCATTCTTACCGCCTTACTCCAACCGCCCTCAAAGCACCGGACGTCGGTACGGCAACTGACTAACGCGTTAGGTCGAAGAAGTAATCGCTTCGTCTGTTTCTTCAACTATTCCTATTATCGATCGAAATCGATTCTTCCCTTCTATATCATCGTCGACCAAATCCGATGTATAACGTCTTCCCCTTGCTGTTAGGCCTGTGCGAGTATCGCCCAAGTCTGCGTATATCACTCACCAGTCTCTGACCCGTACTGACGTATGTCCGCCTGGCGAGGGGTGCTATCGCGTTCGGGTTGAGATTGAGCACGATGACAATTGTACCGTATATTTTGCGTGAATTCGTTACCGCCCAGGCGGCTCAGGAGCGTTGTTCTGAGCACTGAGACAAACTCGCGTCGAGAATTCGAAACTCCAGGTTTACCGCAATGACAGCTTTTCATGACCCGACCCGAGTTAACGTGCGTTTTTGACGAACGTCAAGGAGCTGTGGGATTCGGCGTGTCGCTCGACAGATATGTCACCAAGCTCAAGCAGTCAGTCTGCAAGACTTTCCCCCGTGTCTCACCCCCGTGTGTCCCTCAGTCATCTGCGTTTCATCAAACAGTCGTGCGCGGCACTGCATTACGTGAAGCCCAAATACTACAATACGGCCATCCGTACCTCTCTCGCCCTTCATCGTCCATGTTCATCGTCCATGACCTTCTTGCCTTGGCTTTCGACTTTTCCATGTACACAGCCTCGACCTGTACACAGCCATACGCGACCAGTGGATCGATCTCACGTTCCGTAATCGACGTAATCTGGTTTCTCCATCGCCAAATATTCCCTGTACGTCAGCTCGATTCGCGGTAGCGCTGCCCCCTTATACATCCTATACACCCGACTTGTCGACTCTCAAGCCCTTGCCGTATCGTCAATCAAGGCGAACGTTACTCACTCAGTCATCTCAGCCACGACGCGTCTTACATCAGCGACTTGTCCGCATTATTCTAGTCGGACAGCTCACCTCGAATCGTCAAACTCTTCTAGTCCGCCTGAGAACATGTCTTCTTTCTTGTACTGCTCCAAGAAGGCGTTGCGTTTTCGGAGTCGGTCGTATTGGTCCAGCATCCGCTTGAATAGCTGACATTAGCTCCTTTGTTGCCCACATTTTCGATCCATTCGGACCCTCCTGCCCTCAAGCTTAGTAACGCCTCCGACCCGCTCCTCGCTTCAAGTCTGGAACACCAATGCCGCGTTTGGAAGCTTGGCTCCACGATAGAAGCCTTCTCCTATCCGGTCCTCTCATACCTCTTTCGTTTGGCCCATCTTCTCCACTTCGCTCACTCCCCCAGAGAGACCATACAACGTACCGAAGCCATACTCGTGTGGTTTGCCATCATCACACCCCCTACCCGGTTGCCGCCCATCCGTCTCTTGTTAAGAGCAACCTGTATACTTGCCGGACCCCACGGGATAAAGTTTGCCAGTTGTCTTTCCCTGATACGCAATAATGATTTGTGCACATCGGTCGGGTCAACTTCGCCTTGAATGATGTTTAGGCAAGAGATGTAGCAAGACGATTTTGTGGATGTTGTGGAGACGAGGCGGTTTTTGGGTTGCAGAAGGCGACGCATCACGTCGAGGGTTGTTGTTTTCCGGACTGATTTGGCCTGGACATAAGTTTGGTGGTCGTAGGAAAGGCGGTCAAGGGATGGTTGAGAGACCCGAGAACTCACATTATCAATCTCGTCACTGGTAAATGGCGTGTAGCTCGTCATCAAGAAATGACATCGTGGGGTGGGGATCAAGCTGGCGATGATTCCGACGAGATCGTTGTTCATGTAGCTTGGGTAGCGTAATGTCGTGGTACTTGCCGCCATGACTGTTGAGGCCTGATGTCAGGTTATCCTAACTCGGGTGCACTTCTCAGATCGTCGTCCGTTTTCCTCCGCGGTAACCCCAACATCGCAGCTTCAAGGGGCTTCTTTCCACCTCTTCCGAAACTCCAATATCGGTGATTCCATCGCCTCTCCGCGTTGTTCATCCACCACAACCCGGCTCACCACTCACCAGCTGATTTGTCTGAACGAAACTTGGGTCTTGCACATGCAGCCTATCCGCCGCGATCCGCGTCAATGCGCTATTGTCGAGCACCACGACACTGTCCGCATGTTCGATTAACCGCTTACTCGCCAATAACGAGTTGTAAGGCTGCACGACCACGTCGGACGATTCGGGGAAGACGGAATATGTCTGGATGAGTTTTTTAGGGAATCGGTCGTTTAGCCGTTCGAGGAGGAAAGAACCGAGACCCGAACCTGTGCCACCTGCTATCGAGTGAAGCATCATAAAGCCCTGGTGTGAGTGTGCTGTCATATGCGACATTGTCGGAGATCCGCAGGTTTGCAGACTCAAGCGTTCACCACTCACTTCGAGCGAATCACTCCCGTCTGCTTCCCGGTCAATCATCTCTATCAGATCATCGTAGACCCTCTCTCCCGCTGAATACCCTTGCGCCCAATTATTTCCGGCTCCTCCTCCATCTTTCGAAACGTAAATGTTTTCCGGGTTGTACAGGCTCTTGAACGGAGAAGACAATATCGAGTTGATCACCTATCGTTAGTCTCCACTGCATTGCCCACATCGCCGGAGCACCGTACCCTTGGCTCCAGGTCGATCAGGATCGCACGAGGAATATAATGCTCGTCATCTGCTTGGTAAAAGAACACATCTTTCCTATCCCCCTGTCCGCCTTCTTGCGCCCATTCTTCGAGATCACCCGTAGGTGATATCCCATGTTCGGCGCAGAGTTTCTGCCAGAACTAGCGGTAAGCGTTTCCCACTGTCGTTCTTTGGAGGGAGTTTACCTGATGTCCAACTGTACGTTAGCATTTTCAGCTGTAGGGTAGGAATGAAGGACGTACTCTGATTACCGGCTTGACCCGCCTAGACGTCAGTACAATATTCATCTTTCCTATGAGCCAGCTCACCTGCAGGGAGATGATCTCCCTTCCCATGATATGGTACTCTCTTGTGAGCGATTTGAAGCAATTGCCAGTTCACCGTCGGCTTAAGGAATGTGAACAGGCGTTGAGCAGTTAATGTCGTCGAAGCTGGAGTGAAAATGATGCAAGGAGCTTGCAGGTTGGATTGAATGTTGACAACACGCGACGATACGACGCGTAAGGCGCCTACTATAGAGCTTCCGGTGGCGACAAACATGTCACACGCCTAAATCAATCTGCCTACTAGCACCACAACCCCTTACCCCTAATACGGTGGCAAATTCAGGCACGCCTGTTTCAGCGTAGGACTCGAACTGGATTTGACGCTCTGTTACTATGGCTATTGTAAGCCAGATAAACAACGCAGAGCCTTCCAGAGACATGGAATCTTCAGCCCGCGAGATGAGCTCTCTCGAGCCGGACTACATCGGAATACGAATGTATGTGTGGTGGTCACATCGTGGCTCATAATGGAACATCCCTATCAGCCGATCCAGGGATGCTCGAGGGCTTTGATGATGGGGATCATTAGTTCTCATTTGATCATTTATCTCTCATCTTTCCATCTGAAGACTGAAGGTATCTTCGCCTAGCTTTTGTCCCCTCTCGGTTTCCTCTGCGCAGAGGGGTTAAGGCAGAATGAGCGTTCAGATCTCACTCGGATCACTATGGGACCGAAGTTCGATCTCATTACGCCTTCTGGAAGTCCGCCTGCACTCCTCTGGACGATCTGCCATTGCCTGACTCACTCTCCTCATCCTTCTTTTGATTGTGACCCACCTCTTAAGAAACTCCATCCGCCCGATCCCCTCTCACCATATCTACAACGGGGCTCTCAGTTACACTCCGCGCTCGGTCCATTGGCTCGTCGGGCTAATTCGACCACTTGACAACTTACCTTGTCCTCCGAAGTTTTATCAGGCTCTCCCCGCTGCTCCTCCTCTGGAATCGTGGGTTCGGACCCCTCTCTCAGATACGAGAGACTCGCCAAGGCTCCTCTCCTTGCACATCTTTTCGACTAGCTCGCCTTCATCCCGTAGACGAAGGTACCGCATCCGGCGGCTCTCACTAATTGCACGTATCCAGCCGAAGTATCGTCATCTCGTCGAAATCAAGTTCATACTAGGTTACCCGCCAGCAGTCCAAAGGGATAACGACGATGTGATCGCGGAGGAGAAGGAGATACAGGAGGAGATCAAGGAGTATGACGATATTGTTCGAATGAACAACCTGTTCGGAGGGGAGAATATGAACCACGGAAAGAGCTGGGAGTGGGTGAGATGGGTCGGAAGGAGGGATCAAGAGAGCTTGTGGACGTTTAAATGCGATGACGATGTGAGTAGGTACTGTTTCGATCGACCTTGTCAACGCTTCGTTCAATAGAACCACACACGCCCGCTGAACTGTCACGAGAGGGTAATGGGAGGTCGTGACCGAAGATAAACTCGCCGCTGAATGTACAGATCCTCCCTATCCTCCCGAACCTCCTTGACCACCTTCTCAAGCTTGACCCGACCAAACCGACTTATATCGGCACGGCACAAGGCCGGCACCCGGGTTACCTATACTATTTCGAAGGGATGATGTACGGTTTCACTTGGCCAGTAGTACGTCGTGCTGACTCTGCCTTCTACGATCTTCGCTTGTGTTGACACTGGAAGAACTCAGGTGTGTGGCTGATGATAGATCAAAACGATGGCCGCGGCGGATATGGCGGCTGACGACGTGCGATACGACTGGGACGAAGATGCAAGAATGGGTAGTTTGATGGTATGTCTGTTGTGGTGTTATCATGAGCGACTGTGCTAGTACATGTAAAGGCAGGAGGGGCTCAGCATCAGTCCCAGTGTTGCTGGTAGAGGAGGAGTGGCCTAACGACAGTCCTCTCTCCCCACCTCTTCGCAATATCAATCTCATCCGTTTAAGGGAAGTACCCTCCAGCCCCACACTCTCCCTCCTGGAGCCTGGACTGCCCTCCCTCTTTCTCCAGATCCGCGGACGGGGCTTGTTCGACACGACTTCGGGTACAAGCTCGGAAACAGGGATCAATGGTGGATCGCGCGCGCGGGCAGGGCGGTGGGTTGGCACAACCTGAAACGAAACGAGGTACGTCTTCCCCTCAATAGCCTGCAGAATCAGATTCGGCCAGCTCAGCAGCGGCAGTACCATCATGTAGGCAGAATAAGGGTGTGGGCCGGGCTGGGAGTTATTTGAAAAGGGGCTGATTGTGTATAGGAATATACTTCTGCTCACGCTGAGATCTCACTTCGTTTCCCCACTGACACATGGAGACCACCGTCTGAACGGGCCTCTCCTACTTGGACTTTATTCGGCCTTCTTACCCGTCTCTCTCCGTTCCAAACATGATCAGGCGATACCCATCTGTCCCGCGCAGCACGCCGACTGAGAGTTTCGTGGTCGGGCAGACGGCAAACTGGGACGACACCTTAACGTATACGCAGAACGAAGCTTGACTTTCTTCTATGTCTCAATCGGACCCGGTAGTATACCTCTAGGTTATGCATCAGCCATTCAGCCGATGCCCGCACTTCGCCCTTGCCCTCGACGAGACAACATGCTACGTGCTCAAAAATCGCAGTATGCTATCGCATATCACAACCTATCACAATCAAATCGTATCACCGTGTAATCTGCCCTGCTGCACGCGTACATGTACTTCCGTGTTCGTAAATTGTCCGAATGTCCAGATACCTATCATTCTCAAAACTTCGCAGGCGCGTCCCCCATCACCCATCCCCAGTAATTCACCATGGCACCCCTCTGTAGACCTGATTCTCGCACACTCATCCAGCGGACTAGTTCCCCCGTCTCGTCGGGCTCATCGGTCCTGCCGGCCCGCTACTCTGCCTCGCTGCAGCCTTTCTCAGACTCGACGAACTGCTCGTCTTTTTCAACGCGCGCTCTCGTTGTCTAGCAGCGAGCATCTCTGCCCAGAGTGGGTTTGAAGGGATTTTGCCGATAAGACCACGAAGAGTTTGTAGCCTGGTATCAATATCATCCGGTCATGTCGCCTGCTCCTGTCTGGCCGAAGCCAAGACGGATCAACACTCACCACATCACTTTATCTTCCTCCTTATCCGCCCGGAACTCGATGCCCTCGTCCGCTCCTTCGGCCGTATCCCCAAACTCCAGCCGGAAACTTCTCGGCGTCGACTCAAACTCATCCTCATCTCTTAACCGCATCGTCATCCGACTCATCGTAGGTGATCCCGCTCTAGCTCTTCCCCCTGTAATAGCAGGTGGCGGAGGCAGTGGTGCATCTGGTGCATCATCTGCGTTCAGATCGATAATCTCGGTGACTTTGCGGAGATCGATCGAGGTCACTTGCTTCTTCGTGACTTCGTTTATCGCGACAAGGCTGCCTCCTATAAGCTTGAAGATGCGGCGTTTTGGTCGAGTCTATCATTAGCTCTTTCCTGCTAGAAGGAGCAAAGGTAGTTTTGATGACATACCGAACAATCACCTCCGCTCTGCGTTAAAACGCCTTCGTGGTACTCGCACTCCCACCACGCATGATGTCTGATCCCTCTCAGCGCATCGTCAATGCACTCGGGCAATTGTGCGTGCGTAAGTCCGGGCAGAGGCGGTAAACGGAACACTTGCAGCGTGATTTTTGCAACCTGCCGTCTCGTCTCCGTCGTGGACCCTTGCGCCGATGACTGGCTAGGAGTTATACCCGTTGGCGTCTCACCGCGGAACATGGCGAACATTGGGTATCGGATCTCCAGAACTTTGGCCTCGCACTGCTTGGCAATCGGTTTGAAAGCGACGTGTGTTTTAGCGATAGAATAAGACTTGATCTTGGGCGCTTCGCTGGTTGCCTTGCCTTGCGAAGAGGTGCCTTGTATATCTGTCGTGGAGAAGAAGTCGGCAATCGTTGGTTCTCGTTGACGAGTAGCAGCTACGGCTGGAGTTGTAGGCCGCCCAATTATCGATTCCGGCCTCTTTGGCTTGCGTGGAGAAGCAAAGAGAGCTTTAAAACCGCTAGATGGCTTGCCCGCTGTGGAAGGTGGGGCGAGACCTGCCGAAGGTTGCGAAGCAGATGACGGATTGCGCTTCTCGTGAATCGCTTTCAGAATATGTGGATCGCATCGAATGTCAAGGGACAGCGAGAACTCGAAATTTGGATGCTCGACCCTATGTGTTAGACATGCTCAAGCAAAGATGAGCAGTACCTACAAGGAAAACTCTTGGTTGACTCTTGCCCCTTCGGCAAGGTCAGAATATGGCGTACGAATATAGTCGATACCGTTGTCCAGAGTGATGCAGAAAGCGGTACGCTGCTCGGGGATAGGCACAGCCAAGTTCTCAATTCCCAGTACTGGACGTTAGCTATAGCCCAGCTTGCAATTGAAAGGCTCACCCTTGACAAAGATGGTACCACTGGCTTTACCGGCGCTAGCCTCTTTCGCTCGATATTCTCGGATAGCTGTAGCGTGCTCATTCTGTTATCAGTACCGGCTTTGACCATGGCAAAGAAATACACTTACCATGTCCGACGGCTTTCTAAGCGCCTTCCAAGCTTTGCCATTGTGCATATCGCCGCTTCTACCATGCCCGATAGGACCGTATGAAGCCTTGACAACGCCTTTCTCCTTGATCTTGTATGCGCGCTGCCATCAGCGTCTCGTTGACCACTAATCCTCCCACTGTATCCGCACGTGGATTCTCGACACTCACGTTGGCACCGATATGAGCCGATCCCTCATTGAAAGACTCCACAATGGAGGGCTCGTTCCTGTCAATACCGAGCGTCAATCTTCGGTCATTATCCGCCTTGCGCATCTGCTTGATCTTCCATCAGCTATGTCTCTACGATCTTTCCTTTGTATGTGGAGACTGAGACTCACCTTCGCAGCATCGGGTGCGTCACCCATGCTCATACTCCGTCTGCTTTTCCTACTGCCTGTACTCCCTATACTCCCTTGGGAAGCAATTCTGACCTCTTTTTCCCTCCGTTTAGCATTGATAGCTTCCTCCCTGCCCTTCACCCCTGTGCCAAGTTGGCTCGAGACCCTGATAGGTGAAGCCAACACCGGCGGTTGAGCTGGTTTCAGAATCGAAGTGGAATTTGAGCTGGTCGATGCGTTTAAACCGGAATCAGGATTCGAGGCGATGATACGGTCAAGAGCAGACTTCGGTTCACCTATGATTCCATCCTTCTCTGTAGCTTTCAAAGCTTGATGCGCGGATTGAGTCTGCGAGCGAGGTCGCATTCCCGGTCGGGGAGCGTGCTCATTCTCGTCGTCCTCGAACATGGTAGACACCTTGCGGATGTTCGTATCGGTGGTGTGCGCTCGTCCCATTGAGAATGGATCCTGGCGAAGAAGGGATGGGGAAATAGGCTGAGCGAGTGATTTGTCATTGTGCCGAGGTGGGAAGGCGATCGAGACGGGTCGAGGAGGTGTAGGAGCAAGGTCGGCATAGTGTGCCTTTACACCAACTAGCGCTTGGGTGGAACCACGTCGAGAAAGGGAACCGTCTGCAAGACGCTGGTTGATTGTCTCTCGGATCATCTCGCGAGAGATCCGCTGGCGCACACGGGTAGTCGTCGAGTCGTTGCTTCCATCGCTCTGCGGGCCGCCAAAATCGCCAGCAGATGACGAAGCAGACAGCGCAGTAGCAGTGGACCGGTTAGAGGCGGCAGAAACAGAGGTTGGTAGCGTTTTTACGGGCAAGCCGGGCATCACCCGAGACCCATCCGAACTGGAGGATGGCGTCGACGCGCCAATCTCACTCGAAGACTTTTTCACCGGTGACACGACACTCGCAGTCTTCAGCTCCGTCTTGCCCACCGCTTCAAGCGAAATCTCTTCAAACTCGAAAGAAGGGAGGCGGTGAGGGCTTTCTACCTTTTTCTCCGACCCAACAACCGGTGGCGGAGTCAATGGTCGTCCGAGCAGAGGTGTGGAAGTCTCCTCTATGTCTTCATCGTCCGTATCCGAATTGATCTCGGAACCAGAAACCGATCCCGGCGAAGGCGGATCTTGCATCTTGGTCGAATGAGAGAAGAAGGGGGATGTAAAACCGATATTGGGAAGGGCGAAACGGGATTTTTGCGCCTCAGCAGGCTTCGGCTACATGTCAGCCTAAGACACCAGAACAGGACGATTCTCACCTTTTGTGAAGCTGCGGTCGGCTCGTCCTTCTTTGAGGGAGGGGTCGGTAGATTAAGAAGTTGTGGTACAGGCGCCTTTCTCGGCGTTTCCTGTTGCTGTACAGGTTGTTCGACGGTTTGAGCATCGCTGTTGAAGCTAACATCATACAATTCTTCATCCTCTGGCGATTCCTCTTTGTGAGAGACAGAGGATGCCTGGGACTGGTCCTTCCCCATTGGAGGTACTCGTGGAGCGTGGTCGAGTGTGGGCAAGGTCGACGGAGTGTTAGCAGCACTGAGCTCCTTCTGAACAGCCGGACTTCGAGGCATACCTATACCCAGACTCTGCGTAGCGAGCATCCTCGCCGCGGCCATTCTCTCATGATGGCTGGTGCGACCCAGTGGCACTCCATCTTCCGATCTTGGTTTGTCGAGCTGCTCGGGTAGCAGGACCTTTGTTGCAGTCTGGAGCGTGATAAATGGATCGGGGAGCGGTCCTGCTTGGTGCACTTGGTGAGCCGGCTCGTGGTCGAATGGCGTTGAGTACTGCAGGGAAGGCTGAGATGCGTTTGCGTTGAGAAGCATACGCGAGTCCGACTGTTTTGGGATAGAAGGTTGAGATACACGAGGCGGATTTGAAACGTTCGCATGAGCTTGCGCGTTCCGCTCGGCGTGGTGGGTGCGACCATACGGGATACCGGCGGAGTCAACACTTCCAGTGCCAGCCAGTAAGGGACCGAGGTTGATCGAATCGCCAAGACTGGGTGTCGACAGCGCAGGCGGATAATCGCCTAACGTGGCGAACGCGGGCGGATCTTCGAAAAGATGCGCTTGCTTCTGAGGCGGAGAGAACAGCCCTTCCTCGATCAGCGTGTTGACAAAGTCCGCCGTGGTGGACTCTTCGTTATGGCCATCTTCGGACGGACCAACCTCGGGTGAGGGTGAACGAGACAAGTCGGGATTGACAATCTCGAGTTTGCTGAGAGCTTCAGCAGAGGCATTGAAATCAGTCGAATCGAGACTGTCCCCCTCATCCCAACCTTCTGCAGCTTCAAAGCTGCCATCGGCACTTCCTTCGACTGAGAGCGGTTCAAACTCCTTGACATCTGGTACGGCTTGGAAAGTGACCGTCTTGAACAATTTCGAGGGCGAGTCGTTAACTCCCTCGGATAGATCTCGCGGCCCTCGAAGACGGCGCGAAGGGGTCATGGATGATCTGGCAGGGGTAGGAGTGGGTGTGGTTATGTCACGCGAGCTGGAGGTTTGGCCAAGAGGAGATGGCCTGCCTGAGCTCGATGCAAGGCCTTGTACACCTCGAGGCGGTGATGGAGCAGGCGATCCGGCACCGTTACCGGAAATGAAGTGTTTAGAAGGCGAAGCTCGACGTTTGCTACCGGAGGAGCGGCGTGGTGAGGGAGAGGAGAAGACATCATCTTTCTCGATAGGAAATGACTTTGGGCTGTGATTTGAGGGTGAATCGAGGAGATCGACATTCGACCCGTACTTGAACGGCGATTTGGAGACATAGGCGTTCCTCTCCAGACCTTTCAGACCCATGCTGCTTCGTGGAGTACGTTTGGCAGATCGAGCGTCTGGCGAGTCGTTCTCTTTTGAACCGGATACAACCCTTTCTCCGCCTGACGCCTTTCTCTCACCGGTCGATGGAAACGCAATCTTTCTCTCGGAAGAGACTCGTCGCGTGCCGTTCAAAGCGGATCCGCTGCTCGACGGTGTCCGGCTTGAAGAACGAGGTTTAGCAACGATACCAAGGCCAATGGCAGCTTTTGGAGTGGAAGCGACACCGCTAGCTTTGTCAGGCGAGACACCCAACTGTCGTACTTGCCGTCGTTCGTGAACGACCTGCGTTGACACTGTATCAATGTAGACACCAGCAGCTTGCTGCCCTTGGACCGTAGTTGGTGACTTGAAGGGTGAGTTGGAGACAAGCGAGTTTTTCGTGACGTGTTTGAAAGAGGAGGAAGATCGTCGAGGTGAATCCGCAGTAAGGGTTGCAGGATCCGGCGAGGGTTGAGGCGATGATTTGAGGGGTGAGGTCAGACCGTCTCGTTTGTTGATTTGGAGAGGAGACCATCCTTTTGCTGAAGAATTGATAATCGAGTTTCGGGCGGCAGCAGCGGATGAAGAGGGAGTCGGGTGAAGGCGAAGTCGGTTACCGCTGGAAGGTGCCGGATGAGACGGGGAGGATGTCGATGGGAGCGACATGCTTGGTGGTCTAAGCATTGTAAGCGGTGTTCTAACTGTAGCTACAGATGCAAATGACAGAGAAAAGGCGGAGTGGATGGCTTGTAGACGTACTCTACTGGTTTAGATCAAAACATGCAAGCCGTAGATGGGTCGTTCAACGTAGCACACGGTCCCCGACGTAAACAAACGTCTTGCCCTTGCGCGCGTTACAGAGTGCTCCCGTTCGATGTTGATGGTGTCGGATATAGCGATTGTCGATGTCGTTGCCGATAAGAGTCTCGTCGCCGCTGTCGAAGCTGTGTACGTCAAGTGAGTGGACAACGGGAAGAGGGTAATATCGCGATAAATGATATGGATCGGTTGTTGACCAAAATCAAAAAGAAGGCGCGGTCGAGACACGACAGACGGAAGCAAATGACGGAATCTAAGCAAAACATGTGGCGGTGGCACATCGATTGTTGACAGGAACCAATTAAGCAATCTCTATAAGCAATCTCTATCTTATGCGAGTCAGAAAATAATATCTGCATGTGGCTTCTACGATCACATACACCTCAAGTCCATCGCCATTTACACAGAGACTTCGTTCATCCCGTTCGTGACCTTCTCGACGTCTTCTCCTTCAGCCTCGGCGGCTTCCTCCTCTTGCGCCGTAGCAAATCCACCAGCCGCAGCCGCGAACGAGAATCCAGACCTCGTTGTAGACTCCTTCCTCGTTGGCGCAGGCTTGTTGTCTTCTTGCCTTCGGCCACCCTTGGCAACTTCGAATCCGTCATCTCCGACCTTTTTCGCCGATTGTCGCTTTCCTCCTTGACCGGTAGGTTGGGTCGAGGTTGACTTGACGGTGATTTTACCGGAGATCTCAGCCTGCGCCTTCTCCTGAGCTTCTCTTATTGCTCGTGCTCGGTCGTCTGACAATTGCTTCGCCTTGTCCGACTCCTTCTTGGCCTCCTCCTCACGAGCCTTCCTGCGCTCGGCGTCGCGAGCAGCGAGTTTCTCCGCGGCTTCACGCTCACGGGCGGCAGTATCAATAGGCTTAGCAGAGCCGAAGATGTTGCTGCCTTTACCGGTGGATTCGGATGGTGAGGCAGCGGCGGGAGCAGCAGATCGGGGGGCAAGGGCGAGTTTACGTCGTTCCAACGGGGCAGCGGGGGCGGCGGGGCCTAGAGTCAGCGGACTGACAATGGTTCACACTCACTGTCGCCGTCATTAGAGGGCACGGCAGAAGTAGCACGTGACGATCTCCAGTCACGCTCCTCGGCAGCGGGCGAAGCGGCTCCACTTGTGGGTGGTTCACTTGTGACCGGTGTCCTCAGCTTTGTTCCTCTCGACCACTGAAATCAGCGAGAATGTCCAGGGCACCTTTCAGCGCTATACAACCGGTAGTCCCTTGATATTCCCCTCGTACAATCCCCCAAGTAAACAAATCAACTCACAGTTTGCTCGGTGTCAGCCATGCTTGGGCTGGTAGGTCCAGCAGCCTGGTGAGGCGGTGCCTCCCTCCTGATCTCCGCCATGGGTTTAGCGCTCCTCCATTGATTTGCCTCGTCCGCGTGTGAAGGCATCAACGGTTCCCGCTCTCGTCCTGGGCCCGAGCTGTCCCTCCTCATACCGCCCAAAGACGGGGCAGGTGGAGCTGGAGTGAATCTAGCTCCACGAGCCGCGCCCCAGTCACGATCCGCTCCACCTCCAGCTCCCGCATCGTTGTAAGATCCCTGTCGGCGGGCGGCAGGCGCAGAGGCTTGTTCCCGAGCCGGCAGAGGGGTAGTTCGTCGCCATTGAGACGCATCGTCCGCGACGGACGGGGCGAATTCTCGTCTTGACGATGCTGTGGTCTTAGTCATGTGCGGATTGCGAGGGACAAACTCTACTCACGCGCTTCAGCGACGGAAATCCTAATGTTCCTGCCCCCAATTTGCTGTCCCGTGCTTCCGAGCGCACTCTTCAATCCGTTCTGCGTCTCAAACTCGACATATCCGTAACCCTTCGACGAGCCCGTTTGGGGGTCTTTGATCATGCGCACTGAGATCGGCTTGGAATCGGCGAAAAAGGCTTTGAGCGCATCCTCGTCGGTCTCAAAGGCGAGGTTTCCGACGAACGCAGTGTAAGGGGGAGCGTTGGGGATAGGGAGCTCCTCGCGGGGCGGGCCGGAGAAAGCTGGTATTATTAGCACGGAACAGGTGTTCTATGCCTGAGGCTAGTGAGAGGTGGAGGAATGAACATACCGCCTCGTGCGCCTCGGTCGGGCATCGAGTCCAAATATCCCGGCTCTCCCTTCCTGGGTCCAGAGTTGGGATCCTTCGGCGCGGCTAAACATCAGAATTGTGCCCACGTCCAAGCAGTCGGGAGACATACGAGCAGTAGGCAGGTTGTCCATTTCGTCGGCCCATGAATCGCCCGAAGCTACCATCAACTCCATCCACCGTGACCAACGACGAGCTCACCGGTATCCGCGAAGAAATCGGTCAGAGCCATCTTCTGTGTCTTCTTCTTAGGTGCTGTAGTACGAATCGGTAATGTCGTAAGAACGAGGGGTAAGGTGAGTGCGTGTGATGGTAGAATAGTGATCAGCTAAACCCGAGACGGGAAATCCTCATGCATACCCATTTTGTATTGCTTGTTTTTTGTCTGTTGTGCTGTGTTGTTCAGGGGTGCAAGAGCAGGTGTCAACTTTATGGTCGATGACGAAGAAGTTGGGATGGGTGGTGTGGACGGAGGTTGAAAGTTGTGAGCGGTGAACGGGTGTTGGAGTGCCACTTTCAAAATATACCTCGGCGTTATAAAGGGTGCGGGGGGGGTAATGTCCGTGCATCAGTCAGAGAGGTGATTTGGCGGTGGCATTGGAAAGACTAATGCATGGGACCGAGAACGCTATAAGATGTGTGGAATGGATGGTCGCAGATAGCCAATGGACGCAACGTTTACATGTTTGCGATACACGCGATCTCAGTCGTTCAGCAAAACGACACCAGGGCGCGACCCGCAGAGCATGACATTTGCTTTTTTGCTAATCGCCATCCAGTGCTTGATGGATGACGTTACACTATTCTGCTACGTTTACAAGACGAAACACCACTCTCAGGTGTAAACAGGCAAAGGACAGCGCAAACGAAACACCTGTCGCGTCCTTTGACCGACCCCTCAACCTTTTGAGGCAAGTGATGCTGTCTCGATACCAAAACAAGCGCAATTAGACCCATCTCTCTCAACCACGTCACGTCACCTCACATCTCTAACCATCACATCAGCTCCCCCACTCTCTTATCCACGCCCTCCTCTTCTCTCCACCACAACGATAAAAACAATTACCACCCACACTATCGCTACAATCTTCCACCAGATTTGCCACTGCCTTAAACCCAGGATATTCTCTCACCTCTCACACTCCCGTTCCAGACGTCCACTGAACCACCATGAGCGAGCCGAAGATTGGTAAAAAGACTTTCCCTAAGCTCTGGCTGCTTATTTGTAAACTCTGGATGATCGTTGCGGTTGGAGCAGCAGTTATGGTGAGTCCACTTTTCGCCGCTTGGTCAGATCGCTCTCGCCTGGTTTGGGTTACGCATCTCGGACAGGTGTCGCGTCGCCACTTCCCGAAATTTTGGGCAGAACAAAAGGGAAGTGTGGCGCTGATGCGATAGATTATCACAACGTGGATGCTCATTCTCATTCAGAACATTGACGAGTTCCACGATACAATAGGTGAGGTCTTAAGTTCTCTAGCCTTTCTCCCTATCGCGGAAGGTCTGGGCGTGTGACCGTACACATGTTCGATATACTGATCCCAGGTTCTTATCTCGGTAACGATGTGTCGAGGTATCCACCTAGTGATACAGAGAATGGATACGTCAGTGAGTCACTCTCCGTCGTTCGCCACTGCATCCTCGCGTCTGCTGGAAAACGTCGAACGGTGCTGTGGACCATGCCAAAGGAATCAAATGGAGAGAACGATACTGACTGGAGATAACACCAACATCCCGAAACACCTTGGTGGGGCCGTGTAGGTCTCTTCTTTCGGCCTAGGCGGACTCTTCACTGACAGTCAGCTTCGCGGCAGCGTTTGACGTCGCGATGATCATCTTTGCGCTGATTTCTCTGTGTGCTGACACCTTGTGCGTGGTGCTTTCTTCTCTCCTCTCATCGTCCCTATCCTGAGTCTACCACCCCCAGACACAGCCAGCTTCCTTCGCCTACTCGCGAGCGACTGCTTCACTAACTGTGTTTTTGTGAGGGTATTGACAGGCAGCTGGAAATTCCCGATTTGCAAACAAATCGTCGGTGCGTTTTCTCGCGGTGTACCTATCTATTCCCCCTGTTCGCCGCCTGTCAATTGTCACTCTTCCATGCGTCTGTTTCGAAGCCAAGCTGATAGTCAGAGATGTTCCATACCGACGCTCTGTTGAACGACCAAAAGATGAACGAGATCGAGTACTTCTGTGAGTCGCAATGTGCTACTATTTCCCTTCTCTGAGGTCTTGCTGCGAGCAGTCGCTGATGATAGTTTTGATCGTACATACAATCTCAACTGCTGACTGGAATACACGCTAACGTATAGGCGAACGCATTTCTCAAGCTGTTCATCGTTGTCGTAAGTCCCCTCGTTTGTCCCCAGCTGTACTGCATCCCATTGTCACTCGCTACTTCTCTTTCATCCGCCGCCTCTGGCAAGAACACCTTGCAATGTCAACGGAGAGCCTCTCGTTCTGACCGCAGACGACCGGTGCTCAGACTTACGTCGGGCTCGAACCGGACAATGACGACATCGACACCCCTCTCTTCTGCCTCTACACCGTCTTCATCTTTCTCGGTACCATCCCATTCACGTGAGTCCTTACCTCACCGCTTTCTCCCCATCCTGACCGTTTTGCCTATGTCATAAGACAATCACGTAGCTGATGGTCAGGATCATCGCGAGCATGGTGAGTTGCTATTTGCAACTGGCTTGGCCCAGATGTGTCAAATATGATACGGGACTTGTTTTACAAGGTACTGATGATAGTTTATCATCCAGGATAACCGAAAAGAAGCCTGGTTGGCGTCAGGGAAGAAGTAGATGAACCCATGTGGCAAGAGGTAAGGGGTGTCAAGCAGCTGTTGTACATGGAATCGCCCAGAACGGGAACAGTGTCACATGAACACGATGCTCATGGCTCATCACTTGTGACCCATCGATGGTTGTCCTGGTTAATATCACTCGTGCACCCCACTGAAACGCAACAGAAGAATAAGTAGTGGGGATCTGGGTCCAGCTACATCTGGTACAGCTTGACACCGAAAGAAAAAGACAGAAGGATACATTTCGTTTGATTCATGATTCGTGACATTCTCTTTCTCACTCATACCCCCCGACAGACACGAGTTGTCTTCACATCAATGTCGCCGTGGTACTGTCGACCTCGATTGTGGGGACGATACTCGCAATAAACTTCAAGAACTATCATCAGTCTTCATCCTAGTCAGACCATTCTGCCTCGTCCACACCATCAGCGACACTGGTACTCACAATGACGAGGTAAAAGTCCACTTGTACACCTTCTGCTTCTTCCCTTTCTTCCCCCTTCTTCTCCTTCCCCACGGGCGCCGATCCACTCGTTACTTTTCTCATGACGCCGCCCAGACCCCATCTCCTCTTCCCGTCACTCTCCGCCGCTTTCTCAGGTACGACACCCGAAGCTTCGGCTCGTGCCGTCTCCATACGGTCGATGAACTTTTTCATGACACTGGCGTGTTTGCACGGATGAACCGAAGCGAGTTGTTGGCCTGAATGAGGGAACGCTTCCATTGTCATCGTTTTGAAGGCGTGGTCGGCCGGGACGTCTTGGAAGACTTGAGCCGGGGTCAACGGGTTCTTGTTCTGCCATGAGCTACCCTGCCGAGTTTGAGCCAGCTCACCTCGTCGTACCCAAACAACCAGAAGCGGGGCGTTTGGTAATGCTTGTCGTAGCTGATCAAGCAGTCGTACGTTCTGACCTGCAACAGATTCTGCCCAGCTGTACTCTTCACCTCGGCACTAACGTAAGCTCGAACACTCATGCAGACGAAGAAGCTTACGCGCTGGGGTGAACAATCTTGACCGCCGCGTCATCCTCCTCTTCGAGCCCCGCCCCCTCATCGTCCATATCCGGTATATCGTCCATATCTGGTATATCCTCAATCTCCTCTTCCTTGCAATCCTTCAGGTTGACGTTTGCTAGCTCTTTCGTCGGTAAAGGTGGAGAATCGGTGATGTCGGGTATATCAGTGATAGTCTGTGCTTGCGCTTCTACCATAAGCTCACGCCTGCGGAGCTACTAGTGAACTCACCTCGACCAATATGAGTTGCGACCCAATCATCATCGTCTTTGGGCTTTCCATCGGGTCCCGGTGCCTCTTCGGCCTACGATTAGACTAATCACCAGTAATATGTCTCGGAACACACCTCGTCTAGAAACGAAAGGAGCTTCTCGGCGTCTTCATCCGCATCGGTATAGTTGACTGCAGTCGCTCGTCTCAAACAAGGGACTACCGTTAACTCTAGAGTCGACACCATAAACTGCAGCTAGCTAACCATTCCGAGTGATCAAATACTGTTTGTCGGCAGGGAGGAAATCTCTTGCTTTCGACGAGTCTCCTTTCTCCCTGAGAATAAGCTGTGCTCGGAGCCCATGACATCTCTCCAAAGCTGAACAGGGCGACATAACCTGGGGTACCGATCAAGGAGAAGAAGACTGACCATTGCCATACGGGGAATTTGAACGTCAAAAAGTCACCCGCAGCTACAAACTCCTCTGCCCATTGAGTTCATGGCCTGTGCGTTGACGGCGTGGTGTACATACCGGGTGTAATTCGACCATGCTCTTTGAACTTGCTCTCTCTCAACACCTGCCGTCAGTTATCAGCCCGATACCTCCCACCCATCGCGCATGCCGTGGTTTGTCTGAAGCAAGACGGATACGTGGGGTAGTAGAGAACGGAGGTGGCGGACGTACGGGTGACAGGTAATCTCTAACAGCCCAATACTGGCTCTGCCCATGAGTTGTCTCAGACATATACAGACACCAACAGAACCCACCTGGATAGCTAAAAGCGGATTGTTCATGGTGACAGAATACAGAGTAGGTAGTCAATAATAACAACAAAGGCGACGTTGAACGCGTCATGCTGCAGGTCGAGGAGGCGGAGATCGCCGACGAGCGGATTTGTTGATGATATCTCCAGCCAGACTTTTCATGACACCACAAGTACTGTTACAGCTGCATCCAGAGAAGAGTCAGAGTAAAATGAGCGCTGAAGAGGAACTGCCGCCTTCCAGGCTGGGGACAAAAGAACACTGGGACGAGGTATACGAGTGAGTCGGTCGTATGCGATGGGGTGATGGCTGACGAGCAGCCGAGAAGTTCGAGTGTTCAACGTAAGCTCTAGCACCACCAGGTTGACCGACTAATGGCAGGATATAGGCGACGAAGGAGAGGTCTGGTGCGTCTAGCCTGCATGTTTCCATTAGCAGATCCCCCACCTCGCGAGGTCCGCGTTCTGACGTCAGGTTCGGCGAGACCAGTGTTGCCAAAATGCGCCAATGGGCGCATAAACACCTACCGAGATCCGAGGATCCTATTCGGATACTAGAATGCGGTTCAGGAAACGGTACCCTCCTCTTATCCTTCCTCACCTCGCCTTCTTCCCCCTCCACCTCCTCCGCCGAGCCTACCCCGCAACGATTCGAACTGACAGGAATCGACTATTCCGCCAAGGCCTCACTCCTCGCCGCAGGCGTGGAAGCCGCTCGCCGGGAGACCTTGGAAGAAGACGCGGAAGACAACGACGAGGTTATCAACGACGTTCCTGCTGTTTCATGGCGAGAAGGCGATTTGCTGCGCGACGACATGAACGGAGAAGAATGGGAGTTGGTGCTTGACAAAGGAACGTTTGACGCCTTGTGCCTCTCGGACGAAGCCGTGCAAGAGGATGAAGAGGGGAGGTTACCTAGTATGGTCTACCCGGAGAGGATTGCGCGGTTGGTGAAAGAAGGAGGGTTCTTCTTGATCACCAGCTGTAATTTCACAGAAGAGGAGATCAAGCGGCGGTGGACGAGAGAAGGGCTCGGTCTGACATTCCAGTAAGTATCGAGAGACGACGGTGGAGATGATAGCTCATAGCAGTTCGAGTGTTCCCCATCCCGCCTTCACATTCGGAGGGAGACAAGGAAGTACGGTTTGTACGATCGCTTTCAAGAAGACTGGACGGAGTCTTCCAGATCCACTTGTCAATGGATAGTCAACAGTGAGGCTTGTGGATGACCGGATGAAAATGCAAAAATGTCCGTGAGAGAGTGACTGTTACTTTTCCGCTTCCTTGGTATATAACCACTTCGCCAAAGCCAGACGTTCCCTCCCTGACAGCTTCACCACCTCCTCAACCCTCAACTCCGGCACACAGATCCGCCCGTAATCCTGAAAGATCAGCCTACCTTCACCCTAAACCTCACACGACAGAGCTTGCAACTAAGGGCGTCGCAAGAGACGTGTAGATGCTGGCAGTTTAGGCATCCCCGAAGCTCCTTTTTGACGATCACGACCTGCATGTGAGCTTGGGAGCCTTAGATGGCGATATCGCTGACCAACATATCTCCCAACACATCTTCCGCTTGAGCCCTCATTTTCGACCGCTCTTCCTTTGTATATCAGCTCAAGAGATGTTTCGGAATGGGCTGGCTCACCACGGCAGAATCATCCTGAACGAGATCGACTTCCATCGTACAGGCAGAATCCACGCTGCCCGCCTCGACTGCTGCTTTGAGTGCAGCATCTTCCTCCGTATGATGGACTGTCTTGAGCTGAGTGACCTGCATAGCGGTGACAGTAAGCCGAGCAAAGATGCGAATTGGTGACAGTCAAGCACGGTCAAGCGGGCAGCGTTTAGACGGGAGGAGATGCATTGCAGTAATTTCGAAGTCGTTGAGAGGGACCGGAAGTGTTCGATAGGCAGGAAGGAATCAATATTGAAGGAACACCGATCAAGAAGAAGGGTGAAACATTTCGTGAACACGTGATTAGCATGGCGTCCGGAAGAGTGAGGAATGCAGGAATACGAAGATGGGCAGAAGGTTAGGGTAGCAGTTCAGAGAGAGGTATCAGCGTAAACTTGGCAAAGTAAACAGAGACTACCAGAAACCCGGGGCAAGGGGGGGTAGACAAAGAAGCATGGGGGGATGGGGAGGGCGTGGGCGATATGATTATCCTCCTACGCTTCTTCGGTCGTTCATGAATCGGTGGAGAAAACATAGTGGAACGGTCTATGAAAAGAGAGAGCGATCACACAAGAATGAGGTGGTATGTTTGAACTGACCAGTCATTTCTCATACGTCCGCCCCAGCAGATTAGGCCCTGTGCCGTCCCTCGTCCATTCTCCATCACCCCGCTTACACTCTCATTGGGAATCCTTTCGAGATTTCCATCCGGCTGTTAATTTAGGTCAGGGCCGCATGACGCCACCACGTTTCATCGCGATCATGGCCTAAAGCGTGTTGGTGCCTCCACGGAAAAGCCTGACATGCGGTTACTCATCTTTGGATCCGCTGGGGAGTCTTTTTCCTTCTCCCCTCACGTGCATGGGTCGGGCTTCTATTTCAGGTGTTGCTCCTTCCATTCTTGCCTCGTGTCTATCCGTGCGGCCGATATCAAAGTGTAAGTTTGAAGCAGAAACGAGCGTCTCGGAATGCGATGAGGCGTTAGTTTCTGAAAATACGTAAGCGCAGTCGTACTTCGGACCATTTCCGCACACGCCGGGTTAGAAGGCTAGAGGCAGGGGTCAGAGAAGTAGTCATAGCGGAGTAACAACACAGTATGAGTTTATGAGTGGTGATGAAAAGTTCTCGCGAGCTGAGAGATGAGTATTTGAAGAGGGATTGTCTTCGATGTTGTCTCAAAGATCACACTCCTGGTACGGTCGGTGATAAAGCCTGAGGCGAGCCGCGAGGTCGGACAATATCGGTGCCGATATTGTGTTGAATGTTGCAATTTTATACAGATCAAGATGCAAGGGCGGTTGGGAGATGAAGAGTGTTGAGAGATTCTAAACTGTTTACCTTACGAGGATAAGCAGTAAGTAGGGTGACACGCCCTTCACAAAAACACAAATCATCGCAATTGCCTATTGTCTCCTTGCATATCGTTTTAGGATGATGATGTGTGTGTGGTCGAGTGAGATCGCCGCGATAGCCTGCGTTTGAGCCCTCATCCCGACGGCTTCCACTGCTCGTACTACTACACACAGTAGGAGCTTTATGCAACTGTGGCGAGTGGTGGCCTTCCATGCTTTGGCACTGTTCTTGCATCAGTAAGGCTCTTTCCCATACCCGCAAGCATCGATGCCTTCACTGGCCTGAACGAGTTCAGAGGAACCCCTAATTGTCAACAAAAGAATCGGCGAGGTTCTCGGCGATCACCACTCCGACATCGTCAAAGGACGTCGACGCAGGTACCATCATCAGTATTTGCGGAGTCTGGGCTCGATTTTCTACGTTCCTAATATTTCTAAACCTTTCGATCACGAGCAATCCGTCTCGGATCGTATAGAGGATACTGCGCTCCTTTGGCATTGCTTCTGCACCTCTTCTCCCAATCTATATCACTGATTACTTGACATATCTACATGATGAGTTCACTAAGCTTCGTCGCATCCTCGCCAATGTACGTCCCCTCATCACCATCTTCCGAGAACGATGAAAAGCTCCCCGAGAGGAACTCTCGATGGGCGGATTACGACGGTAGTACTGCCATTTACGGTGAAGATGAACGAGACGGTGACTTTCTAGATGAGAATGACAATTTACTGGAGAGGAGTAGAGAGAAAGCTCAACTGGTCTCGAATCAGGTCGGAGAGAGGAAGAAAAGGGCAGAGGGAGAAAACAAGCAGATCACGATGGCGGATGTGAGGCCTCCTAGGAAAGACTTTTGGAACGATGAGAGCGCTGTCTCAGGCGAGATAAGGAAGCTTTATGAAAAAGATCGTAAAGATGCGGAAGCGGAGCTGCTGGAGTATCTTTTGAGGGAGTATCCAATCCTTGACTCCGAGTACAGAAAGGCCGTAAGTGCTACACCTTTTCAACCATATGGTCAATGGGCCGACATTAGTCTCGCAAAGCTATTCAATGTCTGCGCTACAATCTCGCCGAATCGACGGACTCAATCGATTTTGATGGGATCAGGCTCACAAAGAGACTGCTCGGACGAACAAACTTCTGCGACGTTCTCTGCGAGATTCATCAAGTCCCGGCACTAGGAGAGCAGGTCTGTGGGGATGAGATGCTAATGGCTATTGGGTTCGCTAATAACCCTCTGCTCATGCGAGTCCTACTGGATGCTGCTCGAGGTGAAAACCAAGGCACTGTCAGCATTAGGGATCTGAAAAATGCTGCCACCGAGATCGACGTTGCTCCTCGTTCAGAGTGTGCTGGGGTCTACGTTCTACTGTTCGTACGTGAAGTTTCTCGAGTTATGAGGATTGCTGAATATCTAGGACGTTGATCAGGCGTATATCGGCATGTCTGTGAACATGTTTCGACGAGAAGAAGAGCATCGAGCCTCAGACGTTAACGTTAGGATCACAGCAGCAAAGCGTTAGTCGCTTGAGGAATTGCGCTGACTCAAGGACGGCTGGCAGAGCAGGATCGCTCCTTCTCCATGCGAGCTCTGTTTCACTTCAGTCCCAAGCATTTACCTCGAACGGCTCTATACGGTTTGGAATCCTTCATGATCGCCTCGGTCAGAACACATCAAGGCGAGACTGCATTGCAATTCAATGCTGTAGGTGCAATGCCGATCCCTGGCATCCCAATAAAGTATGTCAGACCAGCGTGGATGAGATACGTCAGGAATGCGAGGAAAGCCGCTACGAACGATCGGAAAATGCCTGCTGTCTCGATCATGTCATCGCGCGAGATACAGAAACGAGGAAGAGACGACCTAAAGATCGGTAAATGCAGCTGAGAGGTCTCACTGAGTGACAGTCGCCGCGTTCAAGTACTACGGTGAGCTATTCGGCAGCTTAGCGAAGGACTACGGTATCGCCCCGGAAATTATGATTGACCGGATACTTGTCAACCCGGACCCACGAGTCAGATCTGTCATTCGTATGCTGGAGCTGGATGGCTACCCCCGGTGTCGAGACGCCCACGAAATCCTGGTCGGAGATCGAAACCTTGGTTCCTCCTCTGTCAAATCTGGTCTCGGAGGGTACTCATCTCGCGTCAAAGAGCGACATGGGGTTAGACCCGACTCAGTGGCTTGGTCAACCTCCACTACCGGATCCAATTGTTAGTATCACCGCGGCACTAGCTGATCATGAGGTCCCTTCTCGCCGGAGGTCCTGAAGAAACTCCAAGACCGGTGGAGACCGATGGTGGAACTCATCAAGAAGGGCAACCATTGAGTCGAGGCAAAGATGAGTATGGCCGCATCTCGCGGATGACTGAAAGAATTTACTTGTCCATGTTAGTCAAGTCCTGCTTCGAGACATGTGATGGTTCACTAGACGCAATCACACAGAGACGATGATGGCTGATGGCAGTTCTGTTGTTCGTCATTAATACTCGTACCATTCCTCCCCGTTTGCTGCGATAACACTTTTGGTGGTATGGGGGTAGGCGCTTGTAGGCGGCTTGGGATGTCTGTGTCCATGGTAACGGGATCAACATACCATCGAATCATATCATCGTATCCGTCCACCAACTCATGCCCAACTGACAAGCGTCGGCTGGCCAATCATACTAAGATCTGTAACAATTTATTGGTTCACGAGGATCAATATCATGGACATTGCTTTCCGATCTACTTGCATACAGCAAACGCCCATTTATTCACGGGCTATATACAATACCTACTTCTTCCCTGACGCCAATCAGGCTTCTTTTCGGTTATCTTGGATGATGAACTATCATCAGTACCTCAGTACCTTGCAAAACAAGTCCCGTATCATATGTGACACAAGTATTCCAAGACGTCCCGGCCGACCACACCTTCAAAACAATGACCATGGAAGCGTTTCCCCATTCCGGTCAACAGCTTGCTTCAGTTCATCCGTCTAAACACGCCAGCGCCATGAAGAAGTTTATTGACCGTATGGAGATGGCAAGAGCTGAAACCTCGGGAGTCGTGCCAGACAAGGTGGAGAGTGATGGGAGGAAGAGGTGGGGACTTGGGGGCGTCATGAGAAAGGTCACAGGAGGGTGGTCGTTGGCTGAGAAGCAGAAGCACAAAGAGGGGGATGAGCCCGAGGGACTGCAGGTGGACTTGTACCTCGTTATTGCGAGTTGCCATCTTCTCTGTCTCAAAAGGTGGACAAACGGGGGCTGGCTCCTAGCATGTCCTGACTGCAATTCCTGGAGTTCATCGCGAGTATGGTTCCCACTATCGAAGTGGACAGTACCACTTTTTTGACATTTTCAGAAAAATGTCTCTCAAACCAGCTCTGATATCTTAGCCACCTACATCATGCATTACGGTAGGAACCGCACGTACTGGCTTGTAATCCGGGTCAACTACTTGTTGTCCAGTCGGATAAAAAGCTCGGTAATTCTCTTGAGGGAACTAGGGCTCAACGAGTATCATGTCAGGCGGATCGATCTTACCGCCTCGCCGTCTTCATCGTCATTAGCCTCTGTAGTCCTACCAGTCTTGGCGTCCCGAGCTTTAGCGATGATCCTGCTAATCCGTGGGGCGACAGTGTTGTTTACCTCGTCGAGCTGGGCGTCGGCCACTGAGTCCCTGACCCGCTTTGTCGCTGCCTTATCGGCGAGACGAACCGGATTGTTTCTCGTGGAGGCCTTCTTCGCCTTTAAGCGACGTTGTTTGACTTGCGGAGGCTCGGCGGTTGCCCCGTTTTCTTGGGTTGCGTCACCTAAAGCCTCTGCATTACCCGCAATGTCGTCGATGCGGTCATCGACGCCTCCACCGCTACCTGGTCCTCGATCACCACGAAATCGACCACGACCACTAGGGCCACCAACATGACCGCCATGTCCATCACTACGACCATCCTCACGCCCGCCGTCGCTCGCTTCTGGAATGTTCCTTGGAGGGGTGCGTGACAAATCGTCCGAATCCGAATCCGACATCTGAAACGCGTCAGCCACTCGTTATACAAGTCATCGTGCCCGAAGTGCAGATTGTGCACTCACTCTCATTGTAGCAATCGCTGATTGATAAATATCGGACATTGTTGCTGTCGAGCTGATTGTACAGAATGTGAGGTAAGCTGACTGAGAAATGATGAGGACAGCTGCAGCATTGAGCTTTGACCACACGAAAATTCTAGGTCCAACAATCTTAACGCGAGAATCCACACACGATGATGCAATACACGCTGCATTGACGATGAAAATCGTGCTAGTCAATCCGATGAAGTGATGGAAGCTCTCTTCACTTCGATACTCCTCATTTTCTCCCCTTAGCTTATCTCTGAATTGACCTAGCGCTTACTACTGCTATCAAAATGGCTGCTGTTACGTACACTGAGGCTGAAAAAGCACTGGCTGTTCAACGTCGCAAGGCTGTCCCACAGGAAACGTTTAAGAAATTTCAGCTCTAGCTCTCCCGACAAGGCGGCAATTTCGCTACGTCTCAGCCGACTGATGCGACATTCCGGACATGGCGAAGAGCAGCAGAGCTGGCGGAACGTTGCCAGAAGGTGAAAGATCATTTTGGGCATAAGAGCAAGAACGATAGTCAGTTGCCTGAATTTGTATCTACCACGCCCGTGGCTGATGCGAAGACGATCTTCGAAGTTGGATGGAGGCAGGTGTCCCGCCAGGAGCATATGGTGGAGGAGTGTTGTGAGCCGTTTATATTACATTAATCCCTTGCTTACGAAAGCGACGACGGCTCCCTCGAAGTATCGGAAGAGCTTCACAGGGAGACGACCGAGCGAATGCAGATAGTACTCGGTGATTGGACCGAATACTTGAATCGTGAAGGGGTCGAAAGTACACTGAGGGGGACCTTTTCCTTGGAAGATCGGGTCTGGAGCATAAATGAAGCTTGGCCTATTCAGTACATGCCGCTCAATTTGCCCCTGAGCTCTCAGGAATACTTCAGCATAGTGAATGGCCACCCGGATTATCGCGGGGTGATACCTCATGGAAATGATGTCCTGCTGCGTAATGTCACAGGGAATTGGAAGCTGGAGCATCTGTCGCAAACCATGGCAGCACGTCGCAGGGTGAGTCATGATGCTTGAAAGAAGTCAGTATGTCTGATTGACCTATAGAAGGCGCATGAAATCTGTCAAGACCTGATAGGAAAAGATCTGTAAGTCACAGGGCGACATAAATCTGATGCCTAGTCCTGATAGCCTGGTAATGCACATCTTGCCCTCCATGGGTAGCACGATGATGCACTATTCAGCGGGCTTCGAGGCCTATAGCAGCGTCCTGAACCTTTGGATGGACTGTGAGAAGGCGGAAATGCAAGGACGGGACATGGGGTGGCTCGAAGAATCAGTTCGAAGGGTGTTTGAGGAGGAGTGGGGATTCAGCACACTCGCCATCAGCTTTGCTCTTCACAACACCCATGAGGGAGCGAGGGGACTCGGCTACGCAGTCGATTACCTCATAGGTAAACTGAATCCCCACAAACGCTTTGTCAAAGACATCAGAAAGGAGATGTTGTCGAGACCGGGGGGGCGGTATCAGGCTCTTGGAGAAGCCGACAGCGAGAAGTTTGTCCAGGAGAGGTCAGTCCACGCTCATCATAGTAAGGCATGCAGCTAATACGCAGTGAGCTTCGTCAGGCTGCCTTGCACAAAGCAGCTGTTGAGAGAGATGTGGAGGCGAACTTTCAGGTCAGAATTGCGGCGTGGAGGAAATGGTTGAAGGTCTTTTGCCAAGTAAGTGATAACCCGTTGGACAATGGTTAACTCATTCCCAAGGTCGAAGGAGTTACTCTAGATGAATGTCTGGACCACTTCGAGCTATGCGTCCGGATGTCACAAAGGGATCAATTCTGGCTTTCGGTCCGTCAACCGCAATTCTTTGCGCTCTTGCAGCGTTCGCGGTGTCAGTTGGGGACATGTCCGAGCATGAAATCAACCGGAGTCCTTCGACATTCAGCAAGGAATGGATGTTCACGTGATTCCCTATGGCGTGTCGACCAGACCTGGAGGTTACGCTTGACGAGTATGGCAGTAGCGGCGAGGATCTGATTACAAGAACGAACCTCGATGTTATCGCTCGCCGCACCATCAGACGCGTGCTTCTGGACGAAGACGGGACCTTTGCTAAACTGGCCACACCGATCCCGGGCAGTTTCAAGGAATTATCCAGCTTGATAACGTCACGCTTCGTAGTCTTCCTGGCATCATACCGCGCTTATGTGACGGAAATTCGACTCGATCCACGGCCCATCGCTCAGCCTCATGGATTCCATACCTCAATCGTCAATTTTTTGGATACGCACTCCACCGAAGTGACCAGCGACGTTCTCGCGTGGGCTCCTTGGGAGCTAGAGTTGGTTCAGACGTATTGGATGGTGGAGGGTTCCCTGCACGGCGCTCAGTGGGTACTTGCTCCGCTTCTCGGTCGAAGCATGATCAGCACTGTGGCATTCTTCCGACTCGTTGCCCCGACAATGGAACCACAGTATGCTCGATCTCGCTCGTGGACAATGGCGGAGGTGCAAGCGGATGAGCTGTGACAAGGGGGAGTAGTTCTGGCTTGTATATAGTATCGCTGTGTTTAGGTTGTGGAGGGTCTCGGATTTAGGTTGGCAAGGGTTGTACATGCTTGCTGGCCCTCAAGGAATTGATCTACCGAAAGAGGCTGGTCCTGTATTATTCGTGGTGTGGATGTATTTATGCTAGTACATCATCATCTTACCAAGTGAGTGGGAACTGGCCTGATTCGCAGTCTCAAACTTCAAACTTCAAAATCCGAACCGGTATATCACGCTCATTCATCTTCATTCTGAGAGGACACTTTTTCTTAACAGCTTCTCCGACCATACACTCCACCTCGTACGTAGCCTCACGCGCTCTTGAGACGGTATCTCGGCGAAATGATGCCGGTCATTCATCTGCATAGTCAGTCTTGATTCGTCGGAGACCCCTTCGCTCCCTGTCCCTCCATCCGTCAACACTCACCCTTTTCGTCGTAGGATGTATCAATAGGACCCATGAGCAGCTTGACCTGGGTGTCAGCTAAAAATTCATCAAAGCACAGGATGAATGTCAAAAGCCAAGGAGAGAGTCGGATAAGAGGGAGTTACTCACAAGCCACATGTCAGGGGTAAGGTCTTGTCCGGATTTGCGCATCATTTCCTCCTGCTCGATCTCGAAAGATGACGTGCAATCGATCTTATCACCGACACGTGGATCGTTGTCCAAGTCGCCTAAGAAGGCACTGAAAGTCAGGGAGAATTCAACCAGGCGGCGCGCGAGAAATGGTTGGGAGGGAATCCCGCCCTTCGCCTCCCGCTTTCTGCGCCGCGCTTGGCAATCCACTCACGTAGCCTTGGTATCGAGACCGACCTGTCTATCAGCATTGTTCCGAAAGGAGACACGAGTCGACTCACTTGAGCGAATTCTGAAATTTGTCAGCGTTAGTAGCGGGATAGCGGGGATGGGGGACATACGGTAAGAGACCGCATCAGGGCCGTACCTGTCATCAGTACTTTTCGCTCACGTATACAATGAGACAGAGAGGAAGCAGGAATGACGGTGTAAACATCATGACTCACCTGGTCCTGCGGAGCTCGGCATCGCATCGGAGGATGGCGTCTTGAACCGAAATCTGGTCTCCGGCGGGTGTTCCGTCGGTGATACAAATGACGACGACGGGTTTCTGCAATTGCCCAGCACGGGCGGGTCCGAGAACGAGGGGTTGGAGAATCTTCTTGTCGAGAGAAGTTCCGAGTGGTGTGAGACCTGGTATCAGTGTCTAAACCTAGGCTGCGGTAGCTCCTCGTATCGGATTCCCCCTAATGAAGCCCTTCATACCGCCCATAACAAGTCCGTGACGCGCTTGCGATCTATGGACCGCTCGGAGGGGAGTGAAGCTCAGTCAGGAAGCAGACTCACCAGAGAACTTGACTTGCGAAACGAGCTGAAGAGCTTGTTGCTCGGAAGTAATGTTGTTACCCTCGACGCGAGAGTTGAGGAATCGGACTTGGATACCGTCTTGGTCCATCAACGAGGAGACGAACGAGACTCGCGAGAGAATCCTGGGGGTCAGCGGCAAGCTCAAGCAAAGTTCACAACCAGACTTACAGCTTGAGGTCGTCAATACGCGATCCTTGCTCCTCTGCGAGTCAGTACAGCTCATATTAGGCTTCTGTACACTTGCCGAAAGCCATGGATCCAGAGTCATCACACAAGATAACAATGTCGAAGAGAGCAAGCTTGGCCTGGGCGTCAGCAGAGCACGCGGGCACGGGATCGCCACTAACGAGATCGACAGCAAGCTCCATGGGGAGTTTCCATTCTTGCGCGACCTTCTCGATAACGCCCGATGAAGCAACTTTGGCGGCGATCATGTCCAGCGATCCTTGAGGGTAGAACGCCTGGATACCTTGCTACGACGTCAGCTGAAGCTTGGTCATTCACCCACATCCTGGACACAGTGCTGGAACGAGGCCAAGATCGATTGAGCGCTCATACCGCCGTTACCGCCTTGCGTGGGGGCACCAGCGGGCGGCTGGTATTGAGGCGGCTGTTGGCCATATTGCTGGCTAGGCAAGTGTTGGCCGGGCTGTTGACCGTATTGCTGCTGACCATGTTGCTGTTGACCTTGTTGGCCGTATTGCTGCTGACCCTGCTGACCGTACTGCTGCTGCTGGCCGTACTGACCTTGACCCTGACCCTGCTGCTGACCTGACTGTTGGCCATATCCCCCGTAAGATTGGGGTTGACCAAACTGACCTTGACCAGGAGGTGGGCCTGAAGGAGCAGAGTACTGGTTTTGTCCCGGAGCAGAGGTCTGGCCGGGGCTGACATTAGGGGAATTCGCGATCACGACTTACCGGCCCGCAGGGGGAGGTGGAGCACCTGGAGGCGGCGCGAACGATTGCTGTGACTGTTGCGGCTGACCGTACGATTGTTGTTGTTGTTGTTGCGGCTGGCCGTATTGCTGCGAAGGAGGCGCTCCGCCCGGCGCACCTCCAGCGTTGTTCTGAGCAGCGGCGAGTTTAGATGCGAGTCCCATGGTGATGATGGTATTGTTGTGATAGAAGCGATGACTCTGCTATGCGGTGTTATTATTGAACGACTGCTCCTAGGCTTCTCTGCCAAGACGTCACTGCCCCGCACACCGACCGAAGCGGTAATCGGGAATCGATAATCCCGCGAGTGAGTGGCAACCGCCGGGTGGCAAAAGGTACCATCAGATGGATCAGATGGGGTGGGCCGGGTGCCACATTCCCGGTGATGCGGTTAACGCCGCACAGACCAGTTTATTGGATAAAACGATGAAAAAGGTGACGGAATTAAATTTGTGGGGTTAGCGAGGCTGGGTGGGTGAACACAGTTGTTGATGAGGCGCAAGCAGCAAGATGAGGTCGTCCCTGATCTCGCGTTTTCCTACATTCCTACTCATCTTCTGTTGCATAAACAATCATCCCCCCCCCCCCTTCTTCTTCTTCATCTGACGACTATCTTGCATATAAAATTATATCATCAAGCTACGATCAAATCATTCACGCCGAGTCTCATCCCAACTTGACGACGTATCTGTAAACCCCGTTAACAACGACCATCGTCACGTCCCGCTCGCCTTGTCGACGGAACGGAAAAGGTTTCAAATTCTTTTGAATCCCGAGACGACAATGAGCAATATGCATCATCCTCACAGTTCCACCTCGCCTCCCCTGCCCAACCTCCACTCGCTCTCCCTGTCGCCGTACCCTAACGGCCACTCCAACAACGATTACAGGTACAACGGGGTATTTGGTCCGCCTGGACCTGGCCAAAGTGCGGGTTGGAGCAGTAGCAGTGAAAAGCGCGGATCGAGAAGCGGGATTCCGACTGTAAGTCATCTTGTCTCGGCTGGACTGACATTTTCAGAATTGGTTTGACCCGACCGCGCGCGACTCGCCTCAGTCATTCGAACCGTACCGCAACCACTCCCCGCCAGCGCTGTCTCCACCGTCGAGCACGACCTCGGGCCCGACAACAGCGTCGTCTCATCCCTATCCCTACCCTTCGCAATCTTACAGCAACCTCGACCCTGGCGCGGCGTTCGGTATGGCGGTATCACCCTCTCCACCGCCTATGATCGGATACGGCGGTATCGCGTCGACCGGTTCTGCGCCAAACATCAATGGATTCAACGCAGGCGGCCTGCCGCAGTACGGCTCGCAATCGCTCGCCTCGTTGCAAAACAGGAACGGTCTCTGGAGCCGATCGGCTTACGTCCCCACGTCGATGGCAGACGACGATGTCATCCCTACTGCTATTGTCATCAAGAACATTCCCTTCGCCGTACCCCGTGAACAGCTTCTCGGCGTCATTGAGTCGCTCGGTGCACCTCTGCCTTACGCGTTCAACTACCATCACGACAATGGCATTTTCCGCGGATTGGCATTCGCCAACTTTCGCGCGCCAGATGAGGCCGCGTCAGTCGTCGCCGCGCTCAATGGGTACGACGTTCAAGGACGAAAGCTCCGTGTCGAGTACAAAAAGGTGCTGCAGCCCGGAGAAAAGGACAAGATTGAGAGGGAAAAGGCATTGAAGCGTATGCGCTCGATTCAATTTGATTCGGCGATAAAGGATATTCCTCCTCCTCTCAACATCATCCCGTCGCATGCTACCGCCGTCACCAGGCCATCCTCCAACGGCCACGCCGTCCCAGAGTCCGAGTCACCACCTCACTCCGCTTCATCGGCGACATCGGCGGAGAATCTGCCGATGAATCTCGACCTCAACGATCCCATGGCGCTGGACATCTACTCTCGCGTCTTGGTCTTCAAAGAGGACAGGATGAGAGATGAGCTTGCTTTCTCGCGCAGTCTGAACCCGACGGAGCGACGCATCGTTCACCTCGTCGCCAACAAGCTGGGTCTGACTAGCATTAGCAAAGGCGGCGAAGGCGAGGTCAAGTATGTCGTGGTCACACGCGAAGCGGCTCCCCGTCCTGCGCTCACTACGTCAACATCGGCAAACACGACTTCTGCCTACTTGTCCCCTTACGCCACGTCGCAAAACGAGTTATCTCCTTCACTGCGAATCAAGAAATCCATGCCTGATTTGCGCGGCTTCAACGGACCTGTCGTTGCGCGAGACCCCACCAGGTCTCTTACGCCTCAACGCTCCTCTGGCAATTTGCGAGGGGACAATGCGCAGGCTCGCGAGTACGTCTCCATGGGTCCCTCCGCGGGTCGTCGTGCGAACGGCCTTGGCTCGGGCAACTTCAACTCGTACTTTGGCGCACCGGTCGACGGTATTCCACCCGTCCCTCCCATGCCGGCTGGTATAAGCATGCACGGGTCGAAGAGCTCCATCTCGAGCTCCCCACCCGACAATGGTGACCCGAACGGCGCGGCACCGATGCGAAACCCAAGGGGTCCGGCTGGGGATACGAGGGGTTTCGGCGGATTGAGGACTTCGGCCAGTGGAATGTTGAGGAACCAGGCGGGTGGAGGGTCCGGTCTGAACAGGCGGCTCAGTGAGGAGGACGAGGAGGATGAAGATGATGTGGTTGGTGAGAGCATGAGGACGAGGGAGTCTCTTGAGATTTAAGCGATAGACGGATTTGGATTCCGAGGATATGAACGACAGAAAAGACACGGGCGGCGAGAATTTTGAAAAGAACAACGACGGCGACGGCGACAACGACGACGGAAACATACCCAACCACCTCTCGGTGACGAGTCATGATCATGATCACGATCCACTATTAGTGATGCTTGATGGTTTGATGGCTTGATGAAAATAACGTGGCCCGCCGCTCTAGGCGGCGGCAAGCTGTGGTGATGGAAGTGATGTATGACATAAATTTGCCGACTGTTGAGCATCAGAGCTGCAGCGCCTTCAGAGCGGGAGCGAACAAAAGAGCACGCGGGACGAGAAGCTAAAGTATAAGCTAAAAACGGCACCGGCTGAGCAAGCATGATAGCTTATCATTGGCGATTGAGCGGGGCGGACCTGTTATTTAAACATGAAACGCGTGCCGAGACACACGATAGTGAAAATCCAGTCTATCAGATCCCATCCTGTCGACCTGCTTATCAAGGCGATTCGTAATTCCGTGATCATCTGGACCATCTACATCCCGCTTCAGACGCCCCTTGGAGGTCCCGCATGGCACTGGCCATCAGTCACTCTCGGTCGGCGCTGATAATGGTACGACGCGAAGCGTCAACATACCAACGCTATCGGGCGTGGGGTCGAGGTTGCAAACATCACACCTGATCAGGGGCATGCGTGATCGGTTATCGGTCTCAGATATCAGACCCGTTGAAAGGATGGGAACGACGCATACCCTAGAGGATCTCCTTTATGCCTTTTTTGCATTCTACCTGGTTCCTGCGGTAGCGGTAGCGGTAACGGTACTGAACGATGACTGATTTATGGCTGGACCTAGAGAGATATGGGGTAAAGGGGATTATCAAAACGCAGGAATCCACAATCTCCGTGTGCCAGGTGTACGTTGATGGAGGGGCGGGAGGGTGGACGTACAGAGAGATTCACAGAGTTCTACGTAAGTCCCTCTATCGACCCTCTAAAAGACAATCATAAGCGTACGGAGCTAAGTATTAGGCGCTGTGTTTGACGCACTCCGAGCAGATCTACATAGGGCTGAGAGGATAAGAGGAACCGTCTGGTCTTTCGCTGCACGTACCAATCCTACACGGCACGCCGACCCGACCGACAGTTCACGGTGGGAGAGGGGGATACCGCTTTATTTGGCATTACCATCCATCCTTGCTCTAGACGGAAACATAGATCCCTCTGAGCTGGTCAAGGCGGAAACACAAGGGGGCAATACCGAATTGAAACAGCTTATGAGCACGGGCACTTACTGGAGAGATCCGTACGGCCTCAAAGCTGTCGTACATCCCTGTGAGTGATCCCTTATTGTTTCGCTGAACGCAAGCTGATCAAAGTCGTACCCGTGTCCATGAGGTACATCGTGCATCGCCAGCCGACTCTAATCTCCACCCAAGCTCTCGACACGACGTGCCTTCCAATATCTCCTTCTCTATTTACAAACGATATGCGCAAAGGAGAAGAGTTCGAGATAGTAAAACACGACGATACCCCCTGGAGCATATGGGAGGACGACATAGCACCGGTGCTTCGACAACGAATCAGGGACAGGCTTGCGAGCTCAAAGTGAGTACAAGAAGTCCCAGAGCTATGTCACCACACGACCTGTCATTGGACGTGTTATCATGGCAAATGAGAAGCTAGGATCGCATTTTCAAACATTAATCGATGGGCTAATGAGCAGATGGAGACAGTTCGACCAGCTCGTGAATGTGCTACCGCCCGGCGGCTCGTTAGGGTTCGACGATAAAGCTTTCATTGTGTGGTGCGTAAAGAGCCCATGTTTCCACGTCGGGTCATATACGGGATCATCCGACAATGGCCGACTCGGATGACACTGACATTAGCCCTAGACCTGGCGCACCTGATAGCGGATGGGAGCGGGACGGGATGGTTAGATTCGAGGGCGGTACACCCGTCTCGAATTTCCGGGATCCCAGAGCTGGCGTCAGGTAGATCCTTCCGTGAAGAGTATGTGGGTCACTGAGGGCAGATGTCTGATAGAGAGCCAGATATACCGCTGGAAGGCTGTTTTGGAGGAGAGCGGGTTTTCAGGCGAAACCTTGCATATTGTGTCAGACTGGATAGGGTGAGCTTTGAGACCGGGTTAAGGCTGAGTATAGCCCGTCTGTTCAAATTCTGGTCTCACAGATACTTGGACTCCCGGTCAGTTTCTCTCCGATTCACTCAACAAGCACGAACGGAGTTTTCGGAGCTACGCCCACGTTTTGCCTGGATGAGGCGCCCACGCCCACTCTGAGCCCTGCGAAGCTGCCTCGATCGCCCGAAATTCCATCTCCGCCGATGCAGAATGACAAGAGGCATTGTTGCTTCCCGGTCGAGCCACTTACTCCACCAATGACACCTCCGGATTGTTCTACAGCGTCTTCCGTTGTGACAACGGCGGCGCATGGATCCCAACTTTCCGAAGCTGTAATTGTCGACGCCAGTGGGTCCTGGGAAGTGGCAGCATACCCTGGGTTGATAAAAGAGCACCGACGGCTACAGTGGGTGGTGTACGGTGCTCGTGCGCGTAAGCTGATCCACAGAGAAACGGTCAATCAAGGTTGGTTGTTACCATCCCTACCAGCGATCACTCCTGCTCTACCAGCGATAGTTCGTCTACAGAATCCAAGCGACCATATTCCATGAAACGAGCAATCTCTTGTGGTGAAGCTGCTCTAGTTTCACATCCCGCCTGGCCGCCTGCAGCGCTTATGTACATATGAGACAATACAGATTCACCGCCAAGAGTGTAATGTCTTTGCAGAGGAGGGCTCATCCGGACACTGTCATTACGTGTAGGATGAGATGAGCGTAGAGTTGGATATATCGAGATGGGATTGCGATCTGCACATGCGTCGTCTCCGCGTCGATCCCGCTGTGACTTCGGTACACCCTGTGAAACGTTGTGCCTAGTTTCACGCCGCGTCGTGAGCCAAGTTGTTTGTCGCGGTTTTCTCGATCACACCGTCGTTCTCTTGACTATCATCTTCACGTTCTGACGTCTCTCCTAAACGCTTCTTCACCAACGGAATACCTCTTTATACACCACTCTAGTGATCACCACAGTTTTCACAAATCCCGCCAAGCTCGCGTCGCGTCCTATATTTATATCTCTGACACGCTCCCTTTGTCTTTTCATCTCTCATCCTCCTCCCTAGTATCATCTCCCGTTCTCATCGCACTCGTTCCGCCTTTGCTCTAGCTGTTTATCTCCAAACACAGGAGACTTCCGCACAGCTGGCCTTGATTCGCTTTCCCCTCACACGACATCAACCGGTCAACCCCACCTTGATTCACCATGGCCTCGCCGATCTCCCCACAGGCCGCTGTCCAGGTCAACGTCGATGATTTCGACCCTTTGTTCATATATGAGGACCCTACTGCCTGGATGACGCCTGACCCGTCTCAGAACCCGACATGGTGGAATGCGAGTAGCGCAGAGACGGGGAGTCCGTGGAACCAAGGTGGGTGTGATATTGCCAGCGGGCCTCAGCCCTCTGGTCCCGTGCGTGGTTGTGTTGCGGTATATCCGTGAGACAACAGCTACACGCGACATCATCCATTTTCACCCTCGACCACGGGGGGGGACAGAGCTGACTGCAGCGACCTACCATTACACAACGCGACCAGAAGCGAAAGTATCACTTAACTTCACGGGTAAGTCCTGCTTTTGCACAGAGCTCACCCTCAACGACAATTTATCTGATCGCAGGCCACTCTATCACCATCTTCGGCGCAGGTGGACCAGAGACTACAAACTTCACTGTCACCCTTGACCCCTTTTCCGAACAGCCTTACACCCAGACACTATCCCCCTCAAATGCGACGGACGGCCGCACGGTTCTGTTCGAGGCGCAAGGGCTGAACACCAACATGCATACAGTGGAAATAGTGAATCACGGAGATGGACTGTTGCTCGATCTGGCCGTGGTCTCGGTCGACCTGGGAGCTGAAGGGTGAGTTGGCGTTACCCGTTAGCAGGATGGCGTACGCAAGGAGGTTGAGCTGATGGTAGCGCTACATTGACCAATACGACGGTTCAGAACGATGATCAGAGGATCAATTACACGGGAAGCTGGACGACACAGAGCGGGCCAAACTTCTCAGGAGGAACGAGCACGTACACTTCCGGCCCGAACAACTACTTTGACTTCTCGTTTGAAGGTGAGTTATTTACATCCGCCCCGTCTTCCTAGGCTCCTACCCTTTTCTCAGCACCGTCAGGCACCTCCTTACGATGATATACTCGAACGCGACTGATAACAGGATCCGCCCTGTACATCTACGGCGATCAAGTCAACGATCACGGTGTTTACGATATCTACCTGAACGGAACCGATTCTGCTCATTTATACGCAACACTGAACGGAAGATCAGGATGCGGAGGTGGATACGCAAAAGCCTGTGAGAAGCTGCATGGCTTGGCAGGCTTCCTCGGGGGATTGCCAGCGGGCACTCACGATGTTCGTCTAGTCAACCAAGGTCCTGCTGAGGGGAACGTCACATTCTTTGGTAAGTATTGTTAACATGTCCCTTCGTATCTCGGCGCGTACAGCGAAAGCTGTTCCACCACAACGACAGCAGTCAATAATCATCACGAGCCTACGCTGACGAAAGATTTCGATTACATCGAGTACACCACCCCCTCTCAATACCCAATCTATGTCCAGTCTTCCGCGACTTGCCCTTTCGTAAACTGTTCGGTCCAAACTGGACCCTCGACATCGGCATCCGCCTCTGCTAGCGGAGGATCCCCGACCGGGATCGCTTCCACCATCTCCGGTGCTAGTCCGACATCAAGCGCTCCTTCTACTGGCGCAAGCGGAGCTGCGTTGAAAAGCACAGAGGGGATGGGCACGGGCATGCTGATCGGCGTGCTTGGTTTGTGGGCCATGAAGATGTTTGGGTGGTGATTCGCGTGTGTTTCCTTGAGAAGTACAAGATATCAGAGGTGGAGCGGCCTTGGGATTGGAGATGAACTGGTATGAAATGATACGATTACTAGCAGGATAGAACGACTGTACATGAGTTCATGCGATGCGTGACATGCTTATCCTCTATCGTGCTGACTCGTACTGATCATGACGCGCATCTGCACTGACAGAACGTAGCAACAATGGCCAAAGCCACACGGGTCGTGAATGAAGCTATGATGTATTGTGCATTTGCTAATAACCCGATTCAACTCGTCAAATCCGCTCCTACGTGCCTCAGAATCAAAAGACGTCTCTCTTCGTGACCACACTGTTGCCCTTCACACACGCAACCTCGCCGTCGGATACCGACGTACAATCCATGGGTAAGATGGGTCGGTTAGGAAGACAGTCGTTAAGAACCGATGGGGTGTAGTAGATGCCTATCTTCAGTTCTTGTACACTGTATGGCAATGTACAATTCCCTGGTGCCATGCACACTGTATAGGATGCTGTGGACAAGGATGCGGGTCTAGGGCCGGAAGGGACGGAAAGGACGGAAGGGACGAAAGGGATGGAAGGGACGGGGGAGATGAGAAGGACCAAGGGAAAAGAACACTCACCATTCCGATCATCCACCGATACCTTCCCATTAGCCTTGACCACCTTCGCGCCGAAAGACGTGAGGCCGAGTTTGGTATAGTCAGGGATAAACACTCCATAGTAGCTTTAAGTCGGATCCTTTGCTCGCCTGTAATCGGCCAATACGGATCCGGTCCCGCCCGAGCTGGTGCGGTAAATTACCTCGACCGTGTCTTTTGCGTTGTAAGGTCCTAGCACGGCCATGGTGATGTTGAGGCCTGGGGCGTTGTCATTTGCTGTTCCGACATAGTTGCCGGTGTTCGGCGCCAATGTCCTGCTGCCAGATGGGGAGCGTGCCAGCGAGGATGGTGTTGTGAAAGGAAAAGAAAGGAGCGTGGCGGATCCACTGGAGAACGGGAATGTCGAGACTCGTGATATTCCTGTCAGTTTCAACTCTGCAATTGAGCCAGATGGCACCCGAGTGAAAGGAAGCCGACCCCGGAGGGGAGCAGCTAATAGGAACGTCGGATAGCCGGCGAAACGTCGAGGAGGAGACAGAGGACGTGAAACAACTACCCACAATCATGATTGTATCGTCAATCACCATCCTTTCTTCTCCTTCAGCAGAGGAGAACGTGGACCCATCGTTCATCACCAATGTAACGAGCACCGACCCAATCCTATGGATCAGTCATGGCTGCGCTCAATCTGATATGAACCACTTGCCCGGAAGAAGACGGAATTCCCGGTGATTTCGTGTTGAAATCCCTGACTTGAATCGGTCTGCCATTCGACAACGTCCTCATCCTGTTAATATTGAGTAAAGCGGGATTAAGGCCCGGAGATTCCTCGCGGTTCGTATACCTCGCGTCGAATGATGTCAACTGGTTCCCCATATCGTAGACCCTTGCCGAGCCGATCGGGAGATGGGAAGCCTCGTTCCGGAGAGAAGTCCGAAACGTCATTGATACAGGGAAGGGAACGATGGCGGGGTGTAGAGTCTGTCCGCCCGGAATAGCTTTTGTTAGCCACTATCAGGCTACACCTTTGGTATGGAAGACATGTAGAAGCGCTCTGGGGGGATAGTGGCGAGATTTGACGTACCTTCGTTAAACAACTTGAGCAGCACGTCCCCGGTCTCTTTCATAAACAAGTCGCTGCTTGACGCATAGGAGCTGATCGTGTTGTTGTTGTCACTTGCAGAGGTTCTCGAATCGGAAGAGCGTTCAGGAAACGCGGGATCGTATACCTGTGCCAGGGGGTTGGTACGGATATCCCTAACATAGTCGAGCGCAACATGATTATCGTATACTGTCCAAGTATCGTCGAATGCTTGTAACCCCGAGGCGACGATCCGGGGGTTGACAGAGGAATGTACCTACTGTCAAAAATTACCCTCGTGACCGTGCGTCCCGACATCGCACATGGCTAGCCGAGAAGCCTAGGTGGCGGAACTTATAACTCACCTGACCGATAGTCTGCCCAGCCGCGATAAGCGTGATCATCTCCTTTTGCGAGAAACTCATCCGGGCAAACGCTCCTATGTGCGATTCAGCGCTCTGCTCCGGGAGCAGCACGAATCCTTCTCCCACGGGCGCCGTGGCGTCTTTACGGCCTGGGATGAAGGGGATGATAGGTCCGCCACAAGCTCCAACGGCTGTGATCCCACCGAGGACCTGTTGTCAGTGCGACTCTAGCCTTATGAAGCTACTTCATCCTCTCGCAGTATGTCGCAACACCATCGTGTGAAGGAGTCGCCAACGGTCTTGCCAAACTTACGAACATATCCGCCATGCTAATCCCTTCCTGCTGAACACTGCGAAATTGCGTCAGAGCGCCCGTGAACGCCGAACCGCCATTCTCGCCATACCCTAGCTCAAACTGTATAGACCCCTCAATCCCTCCAGACCCCGTGGGGTGGTTATGGCTTGCGGCATCGTGAAAGGTTGTCCTGATCCATTTTGCCGGGAAGTCCCGGGTGCTTCCGCCAGTATTGCATGGTCTGTTGTCGGCTCAGTCAAATCGAGGACGGAGAAGGCAGGTGTATCAGGTGTAATGGTGAACGCGACGATGGCAACTCACGACACGAGATCGACGAATCTGCTATCGACCATCAATCGCCTTAAATTGGCGATCTCCACCGCTTCGACGCCATGGGCGAGATGCACCAGGAAGAGGACTTTGGACCAACATCAGACAAATTTAGTGTTGCTAGCAGGTAGTGGGATTTGATAATGCGTTAGCGCGGGTGGGGGGGGCGAATATCAGACAAGCAGCATTCTTGCTTGAGGTCCTACTCATCCTTCTACCCGTTGATTCGCGCCGACCCAGCCGAAACCAAACAACCTTGCGAAATTGTCTCCATCCCGCACACCCGCAACAACCGGAGGGCCTGCTGCGGATCGATCTATAGCCCGTCTGCTTGCCCAAGATGGTTAGCGAGAGGCCAAGGGCATTAATATTGTCAGGAGAAGCTGGCATCGTAAAGGGGACTCGTGGCTCTAGGAGCTCTGAGCTATGAGAGCGGCAGCCCTTGAGCCGTACCGTGTGGTTCTTGACACAAGCATCTCTGAAGCAGGTCCCGAACAATTCACCGCCTTCGTGTGCCTCGTGAAGCCCAAGGATGTCCGCGCAATTCCCCAGCTGAAGTTGAAATAAGGTGGGAACGCGATGAATGTCGGAGCCTGTCTGAGGCGCGCTCGTACTGGCGCAAAACCTCAAGAAAGTTATCAGATACGGTCCGACGAGCTCACGGTGCTTAACGAGCCGGATTGTAACCCTGCCAAGCAGGGCAAGCATGGTGAGTCTCTCTGAAATTATATTGTATAAACAGGTGGTATCGGCCGAAACGCATTAAACGGGATTTTGCGCGTTTCATTTTGGTAAAGAGGCGTTTCAGCCCGATGGGAGACAGGCACATGGATCCTTCCTGCCGATGAGGGATCTTGCTTGATGTCTTTGCGTGACGCAAGCAAGCGGCAGTTCATAATAGGGTCAAGAGGTGAGAAGCGGTGTTTAGCAAAAAGAAGTGATACGATTCATCCACGGCCATAGCCATCTTTGACCGTCCTATGTTACGGTACAAGCCTCCTTGGACGTGCTTCCTCCCGCTACACTTCACCCGCCATGACCTTGCTTTGCCACATCTTGCCGGCGTGCTTACCGCCACCTCCACCGTTGAGCATGTAACAATGCTGATCGTGCTGCTGCCCCCTACACCATCCTTCGCTCCTCCTTCCTTCCCAGCGAGGCCACTTGCTTCGCAGCATCTCGGCCCTCAGCTCATCTCGTAAGGACTGATCGAGAAGCGGGAAATCCACATGGTCCTCGACCGCGCTTGAGAGTACAGGTCCTTGAGCTTGAGGGTCAAGATAGTGTTTCACGTCATCGACTGTGATGGATGGGTTCGTAGCTGGTCGGACGTCGACAGGTAACCAGCCATTCTGTGAGTACGTTCTGCCAGCTCGTCTTCGGTTGACGTACTTGTCCTTTCTCCTTGGTAGACTGTAGTGATCCCATTCCTTGTCCTTTCCAGACTGTTCCGGAGTGCTATCATCGCTTGGGGATGGAGAGTCGTATTCGGGGTCACAGGCGTAATAGGTGGTCAGCCTTACACTGAGACCGGCCTGCAGCGTCTCGAAAGTCTTCTCAAACGGTGGATAGCGAGAACGTTTTCTACATTCAGCTTCCTTCCGGCGGGCTCGTTATGCATGAGTGACAGAGGGAACGTGATCGTGAAGTGGTAAGACTCTTTCGGTTCTTCGTCCCAAAACGACTGTGTTGATGGTCCGTCGTCCCCGCGAAAGTCGCAGTACGAAATCATACGAACACAACCGCCGCCTCGTCTCTCTTCGTCACGTTCGCGATTTCTCTCGAGCTTCTCCATGTCAGGCGTCATGAGTACCTTTAAAATCTCCGCCCGTTCACGTGTTCTCCGAAATCCGTAGTCATCATCCTCATGGTCATTTCCAGAGGTGACTAGGGAATCATACTCCTTGGACGAAGTCACATGGTTGAAAGCCCATGTGATGTTGCGTTGTAATCCCAGTTGGAACTGTATCGAGCCTGGGGTTTCAGAGCCGTTTCCGGAACGGTGTAAGGTGACGTTGAGCGTGATGTTCTGGCCTAGAGTCGGTTGTGCCACCGGACTGTCGATGCTCAAAGTAAACCTGGCTCTGTTGCCCTCGTCCTTAAGATCAGATCTGGGGACTTGACATGTACACTTTGTTTCACACGTACACATGTCGGCGGACCCATGCCAAATCTCTTCAATTTCTCTAGAGAGTGCTTACCATCGCTTCTCTCACTGTGGAAATCCACAGTCTGCGGCCAGGGAGCAGGGGACTCGACAGTGGCGGTGTTTACAGAAACTGGCGAGGCGGTAGCCACAAAACCTGACTGACCAGATGGTATATCGATCGTCGTTCCATTCGCGAGATGAATTAGGTGGTAGAACTCAGAAAGCGTTTCAGTATTGAGCATCTACCATCAGATGGACCCAAGGGGACTGCGTACTTGCTGATTATCCCCGTCCCATCCGTTACGGTAATTGTTGAAAGAGACCGGAGGAAACTATCGTTAAAGCTATAAAAATGAGACTCACGTTCGTCATCGGCACATGCACCGCGAAACTTTCGACCACGTCGACATCGGCTACCTCTATCATCAGCCTTGCTAGTAGCTGCATATGAGGACTCGCCGCCGGTTTCCCACTTGAGTTTTCTCGTGATGTCAAAAACGACTCGCTCCTGTCCATGCACCTTCCAAAGGCTCTCATTCGTAATCAAACGGTCTTAAGTGAGCCCGCATCTGAGTGCTCATCCTCGATACTTACTGTATTCTTGCATAGCTAGTTCATATTCTTGACCTTCACCCACTGATGTCCAAGTGTTTGAGGGGTTGTACACATCGTTCCAATCCATTGATCGTGTCGTTCGTATGGTTTCATTCCAAGCTGGCCGCTTCGGTTTGACGGGAAGAGTAATGTCTCGACGCCTGGCATGAGCAAGTTGATATCCTGGTATCCAGGGCCAAAAGTGGACACTGTTCAAACCCACTTCATCTTCACAATCGCTCTTTCTTTGTACCGCAAGCCCGCCTCCCACCCGACAATGTCCACACAAGCGCTGCCATTCGCAGCGAGCCTTGCCTCCGCCGGCACTATTGCGCCTGGAAACAAATCAGGTGCCCGAGTCCACGCACGGATATCGCACGCCCACTCTGTCTCCGGACCAGTGTTGATCGTCCCCTCGTCAACTGGATTGATGCTGCTGAACAATGACCCCGCGTAATGCTGGATACCATGGATTGATAGCGCCGAGGCTACCTGTGGTCGCACAAGCAAGACCGGGAGCAGTGCGAGAATCCTCATGGTGAAGGATGAGATACACAGTATCTGTGATGCATTGATATACATATGCTCTCGCTGTACCATAGCAGGGATGCCCTTTCAAGTCGCATAGCGGTGCTTGGTGGAAACGTGCAGGACGTCAGCCCTGATTTTCAGGCAAGCATAACCAAAGGGGAGACTTAAGCTTGCATTGTACACGGGGTGGCGCACGGGGATCAAGCCGCCACAGGGCAGGTTTCAGCGCGCGAGCTAAACAAGCCGGTCAGAACCCGCCTCGGCAGCACTCACTTATATTTAGATGCTGATACAGTATGAGCAGGCATGGCATTATTGCTTAGCAAGTGTAACCATTCTCATCTCCAAATGCTCGATTCACATCGCAGTTTATAAGCGGCTCACCCACATGTTGCGAAGATGAATGTCGTAGGAACTTGTATGATCCCATGGTATCATGACGATCTCGTACGAGTCGGGAGCTTGGAGGGACACAGACACTTAGAAGGAGGGTGGATGCGCGTGTCTGGGAGGCAGAAGTTGATCATACTTCTTACAATGCAAGAAGCAGCAGTCCCTTCATTTTGTCTACCTGACACCTTCAGAGCGAACTCGCGGGACAGGCTGGGAATGAGGGGGTATAGCGTTGTAGAAGCCTTCCTGAGGATTTTCACCGCGCAGCATAAATAGCATGACACATTCGCCCCCTTGTCAGATTTCTACTGTAACCTCTTCCTTCCTTGGACACGAGACACTTCAAGACGTCAAGCGGCGGTTCTTCCGCGAACCCGCGGATCGTCTCACGAGACCATTGCGTTCGTCTCCACTCCATCGACCAGAATCCCCACCGGCTTCTCCTTGACATTCGTTACCACCCTCACGGAGTAAGCCCTGCACCAGCCTCGATTGGCGCTCAAGGCCGCACAAGTGACTAACCCGATTAGGCAAGACATCGCCGAGAAGACATCTAGCTCTTTGAAGACTCACTCGTCCGGCGCAAAACCAGGTGATAAACAAAGGTAGGGAGACCCGCCGGACTATGAGCATGAGGAACGTCCGATCGTTAGCCGGCTCCGGCCAAAGTCTGACTGACCTTCCAAACCATCCACCAGCCTCATATTGCCACTGACATTGATGATCCTCAGCAGTTTTCTCTTTGTTCCTACGTACGACCTTGATAAGAATGCCCGAGATCTGACGACCATATCAGGCGGCCGTATTAGTAGCTAATCCCATCCAGCAGGGTAAGGCAGCTTTTGTTACCATTTATTTCGCTATCAAGGATTGGTCTGTCAAGTCGCAAGAGGCAGCGCAGACCGAAGAGGAAAACCCAGGATTGCTGATGTCACTGAATGTGAAGGCAGTCAAGGTGGAGCAACGATCAAAAAAGTCTCATTCTCGGCGTCTCTAAATCCGCCATAGCGAGAACAGATACGGGGTGCACATAACAGGTGAAATCAACTAGACGAGAACACAAGAAACCGCCATCAGTAAAAGGCGACAAGGCGACAAGGCGACAAGCGTCGAGAAATAGTAAAAGTCTGAGAGCCCCCATTGGCTTGTTGTGTCAAACAGCGAGTCGAGAGGAGAGTCACCGGTCAAGACCGGGGCTGAAAGGAAGAACCACATGAGTGGCTACACGGCTTCAAAGCCCACAAAGGTCTGGCTCAATGAACCTCCGGTTGGTGTCGCATGTAGCGTTTCATCTCGACATCTGGCGGGTCGTCGAAGACATCACCTGTCTCGCGAAGCTGCAAGGTGATGAAGGGAAGTGCACCGCCCCGCTCACATTCAGCTTCAGATTCGTCGTCAAAGGATCGTCAGACTGTGAGTCCGTACAAATAGTCCTTCTTCCCCCCCCCCCCCCCCCCCCCCCGACTTGCTACCGAACAGCTCTTTCACTTTCTCCTCTGATTTCATTAGGCAAATCATTCTTTCAGAACGCACCAGACATGCAGGGGAACAAGGGGCGGGCGACCTGTGATTCTTTCGGGTCCTTCTCAGCTCGAGACGGATCTGACGACGAGACGCGAAATCCGCTTTCATCAGATCTTGCGTGGGGTTGCTCCCGTTTCGGACCCAAATATGGCGACAAGCCCTCTGAGGCGCTGTTTAGCATAGTGGGAGAATGGGTAGACAGGCAGAAAAAATTTCAGCATAAGGTCGACGCGCAGCTCAGCGCCATACGAGCAGAAGTTGATTCCTTAAAGCAGGTTTGTGGGCTTGCAGGTTTCTCCTCCGCGCATGAGAACGATCAACTGCAGTCGAACACGACTCATGGAAGAGAGGGTTGGCCCTCGCAATCAATGTATCCGACGATGGGATCCGGGAAAATGGACTGGGAGCCGTTGAGCGGGCTGCAGAACCAGGGGCAAGATTTTGAACGACCGGTCGCGCCGCTATCGGATCAATGGACCTACGATCCGTTTGAGGAGCGGCTGTCGTCGAGTGCTAACATGCTGCCGGTCGGCAACGCTCTGGTGCCTTCGCGGTCTGAGCTCCAACGAGTCGACTACCCTTCCGCTCTGTGCGACACTGTATCTTTTCAGGCAGGTGACGAACAATTTCATTTGCCAATGGAGTACGGGTTTGATTCACTCTAGAAGAGGAGAACCCGCCAGCAACATAAAGGGCGTTGGAATGCTTTGCTATCCCATTCACGATACTATCCCTCTTACGCCTTCGCCTGATTCCGCCCCTTCATCATGTTTCCGCCCTATCAGAGACAGAACGGCCCTTCTCTTAGTCTCCCAGTAAGTCTCAGGCCGGAGCGGAGTCTGCTTCAAATGCAGATGATACTGGAAACTCGCTGCGATCAGTCTCACTGGCCCCTGACTCCGCCGCTGACGTGAATGACCTGTATATACAAGGTCAGTCCTCGACGGCTCCTCCAGAAAGCCCATACGAGTTTGATCTATAGCGGAATACGCCTCCATGGGATATTATGGCTTCAGATATGATGCACATGGGCCCTAACACACGCCATGAACAGCACATGGCAGAGTCAGAATGAGTGCGGCCTGAAGCAGTCTATCGGTGTAGTGACCGGCCATTATAGTCGATGCACTTATGCAACGTATATCACCAGCCCAAAACCCAAGTGTCGATTCAAAGGTACATCGATATCGCACACTGGGTATATAACCGGATCCCGAAACTAAATTTCGCTCCACCGCGTTTTAAGCGGTGTGTCGTTCGTATTTACCGACGACAATGGCGTGATCTCTCTCATACGGCTCAAGCGTAAGTTGCTCTGGGCATCAGTGGGACTCCAAGCTCGGTAGAGATTTTTGACACACCTTTTGGCTTGATGCCTTCTTTTCGCATAATGTTGACTTCGCTGGCGAACACTTGAGCAGCTGGTGCCGTCGAGTCGATACAGTTGGCCTTGATGGAGATGACGATAGCACCGCCGTTCTTCAAGAAATGGTGAGCGTTCAAAGCAATGATACGCGCTTGATCGGGTTGAGCGACATCGGCGAAAATGACATCGACCATCTGGACGAGCATTCGGTATTTTTGCGGGTGACGAGCGTCCTCGACAATGGGGATAACGTTGGTTCGCTTCTTGGCCATACCGATGAGATCACGGCCGGATCGGTGGGAGAACTCGACGGCGTAGACGACACCTTCGGGGCCGACAACGTCGGAAACGTGGGAGACGGAAGATCCGGAAGCGGCACCGAGGTAGAGCACTTTTGCGCCCGGTCGGATCTGGGGTCAGGATGCAGTTGCGGATGTATAAAGGGTCAACTCACGTGGATGTCATCGAGACCACCCAGGATACCAGCAGCCAGCTTACTACGGAAAGGGTTCCACACCCTGTACTCGACCTTCTCGTCCTCGCCCTCGGCGTTTTGGCCAGCAATGCTGATTCGCTTCTCGCCGTAGACAGACTCTCCGGGAGTCATATTTCTCGTGACCAGCAAGTGCTCCTTTCCCTTGGCAATGTAGACACCGGCGTGCTTGTGGGGTTCAAGGGTGACGGCTCCTGGTCCTCGGCTGCCCATTCCGGGCTTGCCGCCTCGTCCACCTCCTCGACCTGGTGGTCCACCTCGGCCTCGTCCTGTTCGTGTGGAAATGTAGTAAAAGTGAGGTGATATGAGTGAGACGAAACGGAGCGGAGTATGGAGTCAAGTGAAAATGTGATCAGCGACATCCCCACGCCGACTAGCTGCACTCACCACCACCACGAGCGGCACCACCACGGCCTCCTCGATCACCGAAACCACCACGTCCACCACCTCGTCCACCACGGTCACCACCGAATCCACCTCGTCCACCACCTCGACCTCCTCGGTCGCCTCCGCCAAATCCGCCTCGTCCTCCACCACGACCACCGCCGCGTCCGCCTCGTTCACCTAAACATTAGCGATTGTCATGAAGTCGGTTGTCAGACCTACCGAAAGCCATTTTTAGGGATGAAAAGAGATAAAAAGGGTAGTAGGGTCACCGAAAGTGAGATTGATGAGCAGTCAGAAGATGTCGAATCTGCGCAAGAGGGATGGTGAAATGACATTTGCAGGGAAAATTCAGTCAACCGGGAGAAATCAATTAAATTCATGACACATAATAATCACCATTCCCGGATTTGATTCCGTCGGCTGCTGCCCCCCGTCACTGGGTGTCACTCGGTTCAACTCACTCTCGCTCCAGTCTCGAACCCGTTCTATACTCATTCTACACATTTGCGCTCATCTGTAGCTTATAAAAGAGGGACACACACACCCTCACTTCTCTTCTTGTAACGGCAACATAAAAGCCGGCAACTGTACAGCCCGTGGAAGCGTGGAAATCCCCACCGCGCGGTACCGATCAGGCGACCTATCCTAGTCCGACAATATAATCCGACTCGACCCCGGTCGTCAACACTCCCTCGCTCTCTTTCGCCAGAGCTATCCACAGACAGCTGGCTGGTCGCTGCAACTCATTCAGCATCGCTAACAGCTTATTACGTGAGTTTGTTAGACAGTCGTATCCTTCCGACTCGAGCTGACGACATCAGCATGCAAGCTACAATACCTAACGGGAACGGCCCCACGCCAGGCCTCGATGGAGCGTACTCCCAACAACACACCCCTTCATCCCAACCACCAACACCGTTCCCCAGCCACGCGCAACATCCTCAGCACGCCGGTCCATCAGACCCAAATCGATCCGGGCCAAATCAGCCCAACGGCGCTTCCTACAACTACCAATCGGGCCCATATGGCCCTTCATACATGTACCCACCGCAATACTTCCCTCAGCATCAACAGCACCATCAACAAGCATACCCTCGTCAAAACGGACCAAACAATGGCAACTACCCCCCACCACGTTTCCCGCCCGATGGGTACTCCCCGTTTCCACCACAGCCCTATTACCCCATTCCCCAGATGGGTGGACCTGGACCTGGGACTATGCAGAATGCATATGGCTACTCGGCGGAGTATCAACCCTACATGAGACCGCCGTACCCGCAATACCCCCCTCAACCCGAATCGACGCCTCAACCACCCGCATCTCAACCCAACTTTAACGACACGAACGACCCCGCTTCCAATCCAATCGTTTCCGACGGACCGCCTTACCAACAACATCCGCCTCCACCTGCGATCCCCCCACCATCCGATTACCCTTCGGCTTTCCCTCACCCGCCGCCGCAGCACCAACACGCGCCGTATCCATATTTCCCGGCAAACCACCCGTACGCCTACGGTGGGGGCATCGGGTATCCTCCCCCTCAACATCAGATGTACCCGCCGTATCCAGGTTACGAGGCCCCACCACCTCCACCACCGCATAACCGCGAACAAAGCTCGGGTAGCGGGTCTGGATCGAGCAAGCTCAATCCCGCCGCAGCTGGATTCAACTTTACTCCGGCGGCCCAAAAGGCGAAGGAGGCGATCAATGGGGAAAAGAAAGAGGAGAACGTGCCAGTATTTGCGTCTCTTGCGCAGCCCGCACGAACACAATCAGCCACAACTGCTTCAGTATCAGTCAACGGGCATGCCGACCCGAAGAAATGGGTTGCACCGGTCATCGTGGACGGAGAAAAGTTCAAGGGGATGAAGTCAAAGTCAGACCAGGCGGAGAGTGGCCTCGGGCTGACCATGGGCGGGTCCGCGCCTGCTGCCGATGAAAGCGCTTCTTCAACGTCGACCAACATGGCAATGGCTCAATCCACTTCCACCCAGTCAACTTCCACCCCAGCAATGTCGTCTTCCCCTACCACCGCTGCGACGCCCATGTCCGTTCGTACACCTCGACCCACTGAAAACACCGACGGCGAAGCGACAATACTGTTCTCACCTCAGCCTACCGAGAGTGGAGCTGAGGTACTAAAATTTATCGGCTCCCCAATCTCTGGCTTCACCTCGCCGTCTGTCGCTGGGCAGATGCAATCGTTTGGTCAAGCACAGGAAAAGACGAAGAAGAAGCCGACGGTCGACGCGGAACCGTACAGGTTTATCAGCACGCGACCATCTGTCGAGGCCGAGGGTGTGTTCTATGCCGCGGGAATGGCTGGCGGCGTATCGGACAAGTACAAAACAGAGATGATCGAGTCTAGCGGAAAGACCAGGAAGGTTAAGGCCGATTCAAGGGCCAAGCCGAGCAAAGGAGCAGTGGCCAAGATTGGGTCGAGGAGGGATGTCCTTCCGCAAGTCAAGGGAGAACGCGTGGTCTTTGGCGAAATCCAGGATCCGACACCAGTTGCTTCAGAGAAGACTGCGACTGCTCAGCAACCCAAAGGAACCAATGGAGTAGACCTTGATTCCTCTGCCTCGGCTAAATCCAAGTCTTTGGCAGCGGAATCGGCTGCGGAACAGCCTCAGACCGCTCAGTCATCTGCACCTCACCCTATTCCCGTCGCAGAAGCTGCAGCGGCCTCCGAAACTCCAGAGCCTACCCCGGCCCCTCAGCCTGCGGCGCCGAAAGCAAAGCCGTTCTCCTGGGCGGCTTTGGTCAAGGCTCCCACTGCATCCACACCAGCTTCTTCCGCTCCTTCACGCACACCATCCACCACATTCTCCGCCTCCGCCGAAGCTGGTCCTTCCAGATTACCTTCATCCCCGTCTACCGAGACCACCACGCCCAAGAAGAACGACACTCCGCTTCCCCCATCTTCCGCTACTCCCTCCGCTGGGAAACCCGCCTCAAAACCGGCTTTCAACTATGCCGCTGCTGCCGCCGCCGCTGCCGGTTTGACGCCACAAGAGGAACTGGCAAAGATCTTGTCGGAAGGTGTCAAGGGCAAGGGCAAAGAGACGATGACTGTTCCGAGGGGTTTGATTAACACTGGAAACATGTGCTTTGCTAATACAGTAAGTGATTTGTTTGAGCGCGTCTCGTCTCGCGCTGATTACAGGTTTTGCAAGTTTTAGTATATTGCCCTCCGTTCACCGAGCTATTTGAAGAGCTTGGCAAGCGCTTGAAGGCCGACCTGGCGAGGAGGACGCCGCTGTTGGAGGCTATGTAAGTGTGAACGGCGTCCATTTCGTGATTATAGCTGACCAGTAGGATTATCTTTTTGCGCGAGTTTACAACGACGCAAGGAGGCAGTGTGCCTGTCCCAACTGCTTCAGGCTCTCAGACACCAAAATCCGCTGGCAAGGAACGAGACAACAGAAGAGAAGCTTTCGTCCCGGAGAATGTGTACGACGCTATGAAGGAGAACAAGCGATTCGACTCTATGCGTCGAGGTCACCAAGAAGACGCGGAAGAGTACCTCGGTTTCTTCCTAGACACACTGCACGAAGAGCTTCTTTACCTTCTTTCACGAACACAATCTGCGCGTCAAGCCAGCGGCATTTCGCAACCGAACGGTGATTCCACGGAGGAGCGATCGATACAACGCCCAGTTTCTCCGGGCGCGACCAATGACGGCGACGGATGGCTCGAAGTTGGTAAAAAGCAGAAAACCAACGTTGTGCGTAACACCGAAACCCGTATCTCCGCCATCACCCGGCTGTTCGGAGGTACGATCCGGTCCCACCTTCGTACACCAGGCGCGAAAGACAGTGTCACCCTCGAACCTTTCCAACCATTGCAACTCGATATCCAATCGCCTGAAATCACCTCGATCACCGATGCCCTGCGGCACTTGTCGGCGCCGGAAACTGTGCCAGGCGTTTGGAGCGCGAGTCGGAAAGCGAACGTAGATGCCACGAAACAGATCTACATCGATACCTTCCCACCCGTGCTTATGCTGCATTTGAAGAGATTTGTCTATGATGGACATGTGCAGAGTGTCGTCAAGCGCAGTAAGCCTGTCGCGTATGGGACGGAGCTGGTCATACCGCAGGGTGAGTCGAGGCCGTGGTCGAAGAAATCCGAGCTGACGATAGAAATCATGTCTGCTGGCAGAAGAACACCTTCCGGCATCAAATACCGTCTCTTCGGAGGTAAGTAGACAGCTATATCGCTAAAGACGAGCTAACAGCAGTGGTCTACCACCACGGAACCTCTGCGTCGGGCGGTCACTACACTGTGGCGGTCTCCCGACAAGACACGGCCGGCTGGATCCATTTCGACGACGAGACGGTGCAAGCTGTGCCGACTGAACAGGTGGTTGTATCGCCCGAGGAAGCTGAAACCGCGAAAGAGAACGGAGGCGGCGGGGAGAGGTTGTTGATCGCAGGAAGGGAGAGGTGCGCTTACCTGCTGTTCTACCAGCGTGTTCGAGCGTAGACGAGCTGCGACAGCTGCTCGATCAAGGCAAGAGCCAGAACCGTGGGGCGAGGCTGTACCGAACCACAAGGACACGGACAATGCGGAAGAAAATCATCAAGCATCGACATGGAATCTTGGGATCAAGGCACCATCTATACACGGCAATATATACCCAGTATCAGTATTCGCAGGACGGTGGTTAATGAGGTGTTGGTCTTTGGCTTGGTTTAGGGGGGTTTAGACAATAATGGCACGTGGATGAGGCGAGACTACGTTGAAGAAGAGTACCAGATGAACATGTGGTGTATCACGACTCGAGTGGACCGCTGTCTCCCAGGTAGCAGCTATGTTATGAATTCGAGTTGTGGAGATCCTAGAGTAGACTCGAGTCCACTGCGCAAGACAGTCCAAAGCGGCAATTGCCCGAAACACCAGGCGGGGACGCAGCCATATGCTTTGCCAACCGGATCATCGCAAGCAGGCGCTACTATAGCCTTACTCGCCGAGATAGCGCGATCGATGGCGACCCGACCAGGCGCCGAGTCGTCAGCGAGGTGAGTGGCGATCAGGCAGATCTAAATCTCGGCTAATGGGATCAACGTGGGTAAAGAATTTTGTGGTGAACGATATCGGAACGTTCCGCACGGGGTCGATACGAGCCATGCGCGCGCTCCACAGGGTTTGAATCACGCATGCATAAACCATCTCGGTTACGATTTGAGAAACCGATGAGCAGCATGGCAGAGGTCCAGTACAGGGCCCAGCCAGCGCTGCGATGGACAGAGCGCGATGGGCGTTTAATCGTTTAATAGGATGAGTGGTGAAATTTCCAACGCAGCGGTGAGCCGGAAGTAAAAATGGAATTTGAATTGCGTTATTCACTCATTCGGAGCGTGGCGAGGCGGGGTATGACTTGGCAAGAATGTTGAGTCGACAACGAAACAAAGCGGCAATCGCAACCTTTACCATCTCATCTCATCTCAACAGATCGAATCGTGTCAAAGTCATCGAGTCGAGCCAAGTAGATATAATCGACGCAAGCAGCTCTACATCGCATTGATACAGTACAAAAGTAGGTCTTCGTTCTGCAACTTGGAAATCCACCTCGCCGCTCACCTCTCCTCCCTCCTTCCAATCCCCATTGTCGCGATCGGACACAACACACGTCTAGCGTAGATCGCGCGAGAAGCGGTACTGACAGTCAGACACTCAATAATGTCCGAACCAACAGTCGTCCCTTCTTCCAACGCCCTCCCCACCACTGCCGGCAACGCTAACGGCTCTTCCACCCCGGTTGTCATCCACCGTGGAGTGTCTCAGGGCGGAGCTGGGGGTAGCTCGGGAACGTTCGGTGTGAAGACTGGTTTGGCGCAGATGCTCAAGGGAGGGTGAGTGTTTGCTTTGTCTTGCGGTTTGGGATTTGCAGCGAAAGGTGGAAAAGAAGGCGCATCGTGGGGAAATGCGCGGGCAAAGGGCAATGTTGTCGGCGCATGGAGCTGCCGGCGGGAAGCACAGGTAACACACCCTCGGCTGCTGGTATGGTGCTGGTCTGCAAGCGTCGTTCGGCGCACAGGGGTGGGCGTGTCTGGCGAAGCTTGGAAGGCACAAAAGGGCGAAGTGGATTGCGATAATCCTCATCCTGCGCCAAACATCCCTCAGTGTCATCAAATCAGAACACCCCTAACCTCAGTGTCATCATGGACGTTATGAACGCCGAACAGGCAAAGATCGCCGAAGAGGCCGGTGCTTGTGCCGTCATGGCTCTCGGTGAGTTTTCGATTTCGCAATCGTGCTTTATGTCTGGCACTCGGCCCGCGAGAAGGAAAGTAGACGAGGGAAGGCGTGCAATGTGGTTACGCGGCGCTGAATGCGGCTGGAGTGGGAGTTGCTCTTGGAGACTGGGTACAAGCAACACTGAGCTGACTTCAGAACGTATCCCCGCCAACATCCGTCGGGACGGTGGTGTCGCTCGTATGGTGTGTTGAATTTCTTCTCTTCGCTCCGAAGTACAAGTGGGGTCTGCGCGACTCCAGAGGCGTGACAATCTCTTGCTGAGATCGGCGTGTCTTTGGAGACGAGCTCGAATCAATGCCGAGGCGAATGTTCTGTGCTAATCCCCAGAGCGACCCAGGCATGATCAAGGAGATCATGGCTTCCGTCTCTATTCCCGTCATGGCCAAGGTCCGAATTGGCCACACTGTCGAGGCCCAGATCTTGCAGGCTGTCGGTGTCGACTACATCGATGTGAGTGATTGTGTCCTTCTCTCCCTTGCTCCTGGACGGCGCATCTAATATCTTAATCGCAAGCGGCGTTTCGTTTGACGCGCTCACGCTTGCGGTCATTCCACGCTCGTCTATCTTGTGTCTCCGCTGACTTTAGGAATCCGAGGTCCTTACCATGGCCGACGACACGCACCACATTGGCAAGCACGCTTTCAAGGTGCCTTTCGTCTGTGGTTGCAAGAACCTGGGAGAGGCTCTGCGTCGTATCTCCGAGGGTGCTGCGTGAGTTGTTGCTTCGTGTCTGAAATTCCGCCTTTACCCATCTTTCCTGCGTGTCAGCTGGCTGGTCTCGATTGACCATTCTCCCTTGCTATTCATCATGCCTCACTCGTCCCGCTCGCGCACCGCTCAAGCTGATCTCAGTATGATCCGAACCAAGGGTGAAGCCGGAACCGGTGATGTCGTCGAAGCCGTCAAGCACCAACGTACCGTCATGGCCGATATCCGCCGTGCCGCTTCCATGTCCGACGAAGAGCTTTACGCCTTTGCCAAGGACCTCTCAGCACCATACCACTTGTTGAAGGAGACCGCCAGGTTGAAGAGGCTGCCAGTTGTTTCGTTCGCTGCGGGTGGTGTTGCCACGCCAGCCGATGCCGCATTGATGATGCAATTGGGATGTGACGGAGGTGAGTTGGAAGTCGGATGTGGGGCGGAGCCGGTGTCGGTAAACGTCATTCAAGGTTGTCCTGAATGACGGACACTTACCCGGCTTCGCTCCGGTGGTTGTGTGTCGATCAAGCAGGCGCTGACATACAGTCTTCGTCGGATCTGGTATCTGTGAGTTGCGGCTTCTTTGGCACACCCAAGCACGGCACAAAGAACAATTCGACTATCCTCTTCGCCCATCCCCATTTGAGACTTCCACTAACCCTAGTCCTTTCCGGAGACCCAGCCAAGCGAGCCCGTGCCATCGTCCAGGCCGTTACCCACTACAACAACCCGCAAATGCTCGCCGAGCTGTCTACCGACTTGGGAGAGGCCATGGTCGGTATCTCTGTGTAAGTGTTTTTTTTTTGTTTTGTCCCGCTTAGCTCGAGGCGGAGAATATTCCTGGACGGAGAAAGGAAACATAGCGCGATGCTAACCCCAGTGCAAGCGAGGAGCTGAGGATCAAGGGCGGCCGATTTGCCGGTCGCGGAAACTAAGTCTGCTGGTATGTGGAGTAGTCTGGAGCAGAGGGACATCCAACTTTGTTAGTTGGCGTATGACGCTCAACGCGTCGTGTCGGATGCATCTATGTTACGACGCGAGCATGGATATGTCAAGCTGGGGTGTACACGTCGCGCGGGTGGTTGTGCCCGTTCGACATGATCGCGAGTCGACGACTATGGCAGCACGGTATCGTTCCTGGTGAAACGGTGTATTGACACCGGAGAAACATGCCGTTTCAAGTCAGGTGGTGTAAACGAGACAGAGGAAACATGAACGAGAAGGGATTACGAATACCACAGACAACCTCCCCAGACATGCTGCGCACAGATGGCATGATATGTACATAACATCTGCCTACTGTTCCCGAATCTCTGGGGATTTTTCACCTCTCTTCATCTCCCTCTGCTTTTCGCACCTCCGAGCAAGGCGCGCAAAACACTCCTCCGCACCGCACAAGACGCACCTCACCCCCACACTCAAGCGGAAGCCTTGGTAGATGGGTCCGAAGTGAATCGGAGGTAAGGGTAAACAGTCTCGACGTCGTCTCCGAAAAGCTCCTTGACTTTCTCGCCTTGAACAGAAGGGTGGACAATGACTCGGTCTCCTTTGTTCCAGCTAGAGGTTAGTGGTGGTCTTGCGTCGTGACGTGTTGCTCTCGATTCTTGTGGCGCTTGTACTCCTTCGCTGCCGCAACTTCGCCTCTTCATGCCTTCGCCCCTTCATGCCTTCGCCCCTTCGCCCCTTCACCCCTTGACGCCTTCGCCCCGTCGTGACCCCGCTGCTAGGGCGGTTCACAGCGGAGGATACGAAACGACAACGCGCCCAAAAGCGCGGAGACAAGGGGGGCGGAAGCAACACGGGCAAACCGAAGGGTTCTAGGAACACGAGCAAAACACCTCGGCAACTCACTTGGCAGGCGTGGTGATCTTGTGCTTGTCGCCCAGCTGCAAGCTATCCACGACTCTGAGGATCTCTTGGAAATTGAATTTGTAGCGCCAAATTAAATTATAATTAGTAGCGCCAAATGTAAGGATTATCTGTAGTAGTGCCAAATTTATCGGTTTTGATATAGCCGGGTTCCTTAGGTGGCGACCTCAAATATGGATTCGTCGCTTTAAACCCAAGAAGCAGCGTATCGCGTTACCTGCCTTGACGCTTTCGACTATTGTAAGCACGACCGGCTCAGCTTTACAGCTGGATCTGGACTTACCACCTCGCCCCTTCTGCACCTCATCGTCCTTTCCTTATCTTCCTATGCATGTTTTTCCACGACGCCTCAACCCCCATCGAGTCGCTAGACCACAACCACATCCTGGAGACTTTGTACTGGTAGCGATTTCACTACGCGCTTGTTGATCAAATTGGTAAGATCCCATGAAGACCACGGTATCAGGGGCAAGATGCGCTGACTTTGTCTGACTCGCTCTCGTCGAGGAGATGGGGCTCATCGCTCCATTCTCACACCGCTTGGCTACTTCGACCAGTACAGACGTAGATGTTATGGCGGTCTTCGTCGGGTTCAGAGACCGGGGGGGGGGGGGGGCCTAGAAACGCCGCGTTTCGGACTTTTGCGCCACAATGACGTCAACTTTTAGCTTGGCGGTGATCTCCACTCTACCTTCGAAGATGTAGGTGAAACACCAAATGACCGTTGATAGAATTTGCTTCCGTCTGTTTCATCACGTACCGTATGGGATCCGCGAGCGGTCCACAGTTGACGTGTACTCATTCATCATCTTGAGATCCTACCATCGGTCTAAACCTCCAGACATAGCCGTCAGCGTCTATTCATACTACTTACCACTGCTCACGACTAATCTGAACAGATTCAGCTTTGCCGTATTTACCCATCGCTCGCGCATATACCCCTCTTTACGCGTAGACCCCTTCTTGCCCCAAACCCCGACTCACCCGCTGTTTATGTCCTTACCTGGATTCATATCCCTAGGTGCTTGCCATGGCCGATTCCGATGATGAGCTGTTGCGAGAGTTAGGTGAGATGAATGATGGCGATGAACAAGACGAGAGGCAACCCCGTACAATCAGAGGGTCAACCCGCAAGTCGAGCGACCGAGCATGGGCAGATTTCGTCGAGTACATCCACGGAGACAAGGAGGGCGTTGGCAGAAAAAGGGTGCATCTTCTGCCGGAAGGGACCATCAAGGCTGCGGATCTGCTCGGACCCTCGTCCGCCACCTCGAGCCGTCCTCATGTTCGCTTCGCCGTCCTCGCCGGTTACATGGCACACTGGGCATCTCGCGCGGCTTCATTGATCGCAGACGTACCGACTGTGAAGACGGCCGTTAAGCGATACCGAGATTTCTGCCATCACTATCTAGAGCACCGTGGTGATGGGCTGCCCTCGAAGACCAGGCGCCTCATGTCTCGATTTATCAAAAAAGACATGGTTAGACGAGGTCTCATTGCGGTGGTTAAGCGAAAGAGGGGTCTAACTAGTCCCGACGGATACCGGCAGACAGCAAAGGCCGCCTTTTCACCCAACTTTGCGAGTCATCATACGCGTAAACGGTTTCAAGCCTGCTTCTTCCTCGCCAGCACCGTCCAAACCTCTCTCCGAGGTGCTGCCAGTCTCCCGCTCGCGCAAGACGAGATGGAGGAGAAGACCACAACTTACTCCTGCTACACAATCGTCGTCCAAAAACGTGTCGTGGAGGATCCTACCGATACCGGTTCCACGACTCCTCACGTTTATATCGATTTTGTGCATCCCAGAAACAAGACGAGCACGACTGAGAATGCCGTCCATAGCTTGGTCCAAAGCGACGAACTCTGGAAATGCCCTGTTTTCTGGTTCATCCTTCTCGCCACACTTGACAACGCCTTGCCAGTGTCTGCTCAACAACTCTTCTCAAACGACATCTTGGCCGGTGAAGATCGAATCGAGATCAAGTGTTTAAAAGATCAAGACAATACGCCAGTCTTTCGACACGGCTCTCAAAACGCAAAGGTCAGGAATCTGCGCACATCTTGGACTACTGCTACTCTAGGCAACGTGCTCGAGGAGCTCTCTTCTATCGCCGGCTTCTCCGTGAAACTCACGCCGCATAGTCTGCGTAGGACTGTAGGTGTCTGGGAGAGATCTTTGCGTGAGTTTTCACATCGTTTGCACCCCTCTACCTTGCCTCTATCTCTGTCAAGACAGGGTCCTGTCAACTGACACACCGCAGGAAAGGGGTTGAAAGACGTCTCGATGAAACTCGGCCATGCCAATGTGGCAGTCACCGCGACGAGCTATCTTGGCTTGCTGCAGTGAGTGCATAACAAACCTAAATATGCAACTGAGCCGACTCTATAGTCCAGTTGATGTCGGCGGTACGGTCTTCAATCGCCAAAATGATTTTTTACTTGCGCTGTCGCTCCACCCCAATGTGGCGCAACAGATCAATGAGTCGGCCAGATCCGTCCCAGTTGAGGATCGGGTTTTGGCGCTGCAAAAGGTCAAGGGTAAGTATTGTCCTCTCTCTCTAGTATTGGCGACCAGCTGGACTGTATGTCACCTTTGACCGAGACTCCCTGTCTGATTTTAACTGGGGCCATTGGGTCAAGACTGACATGGGATCAGTGGTGTGGGGAGATCAGGAGGCGAGGCGCCGTGGAACCAGGGTTTGCAATGGACCAGGCGAACCATGGGGTCACTTACGCTGGTTTGTTCGATCAGAGGCCTAGATGGCTGAGAGATCTGGAAGGCAGCGGGACCGAGAGTTATTACCCAAGAGAGACAACGGCTAATCTGCCAGTCGAAAATGCATTGGAAGCGTGCTCCGTCTTCCGGCAACGTCTCATCGAAGAGAACGGATTCTTGATTGACGCACCAGACGAGGAGGGCGAGCATCTGGCAAACCTGTACGAGGCCTGGCGGACTGCTGCTCAAACAGTCCTTCTCAAGCGCGGTCATGCCATCGAGATTCCACTTGGTGCCGACGTGGATTTCGATTCTGATGCTATGGCTCTGTTACTGCTCATGGAGGAAGACAAAGATGATCAAGCTGGAAGGGTAGGTGGTGAAGAACAAGCCGAAGATGCTTTTGAAGAGGAGGACGGGGGGGAGGACGACGACCACGACGACAATAAATACAACAAAGACGACGACGAAGACGATAATAAAGACGACGACAAAGACGACAGATACGAAGACGACGAGGACGACGTTGAAATGGACAAGGGTACGGATGATGAAGGGGCTGGTGTCGCGGACGAAACCACCCCAACGTGGAGGACCTGGCACGACTGCGCACACCCCCGTTTCCGGACTGTCGTCAGCTCCGGTCACAAACGAAGTCGACTGGGAAACCGTCATTGATCCAAGATTGTTGGAGCTCGACAGAAAAGCGACGAGTAGGGACGTCGGAGACCAGCTATCCATGTGCGCAGACATCTTGTTTAAGCCTTGCTCGGGCCTCGACCAGTTTCTAGCGGCGCTTGATCTTTGCGCTGGTCTTCCGGAAACATCGTCGCAGATCGTTGGTTACAGACCGGGTACGACCCCCACCTCTGGCTCGTGCACAGGATGCAATCAACTCTTGGAGGCTGTCGTCGAGCCGCATAAACAGATTAGTAACTATCGTTCGGCCTGTATCCGGCATGTCCGGAGTTGTACAGCAAAGAAGAGCCTCGATCGCATCGTCGACAGCCTTCTCGAAATATTCCCCTCGAAGCTCGACAAACACCCGTTCCTACAATCCGAATACGCACAAAAACAGGAGGCAAGGAGCAAAAAACCACAGTCTCTGTTCGTTCACGATGTTCAGGTCCGCACCAGTAATCGATACAAGGGCCAGAGGGGATTCGAGGTTAGTCTTACTTGCGCCGTATGCAACGAAGATCTGCCATCAAAATCCCGCGCACTAGCTCATTTGTGCTCTCGCCACGATATCTTCCTGCCGACCAATGCCATCACCGCTGCAATCAAGGGTAAAATGCAGAATGGGGAATGGGATCGGGAGATGATCGGCTTACCGAAACCGCGTTTTTACTACTTCGACAACTCTTACCATCCGGATCCCAGAGACTTGGAGATTGTATCGGAGGAATTCTACAAGTCGCGCATATCGAAGGATGTCTCCACGACTGGTCAGTATGGTTGTCGGACCGACCTCACATTCACCGTCGCGCAGCTTGCAGCGATCAAATGTCTCAAAGATGCTCCCGCCGACACAAAGTACGAAACGATCCTTGGTAAACACTACAATGTGCTTCAGCAAGGTCTCGATATTCTTAGCTGCACCGATCCCCTTCTCAGCTATACGGATCGAATGGTATGCTTTGAGGATTCGGCAAGCATCGACATTACGTCGCGGATGGCTTGTCTTCGCGGCGTATACGCAACCTGCATAGAGTACTGGCGTAATCAATTGTTCCTCGCTGGAGACGACTTGCCCCACTTCGGACCGACCAAGCCGCCTACACTTTCAAAAACACCAGTCCCGAGGAAGCTACCGCTTCGAAAGCCCTTCATCATTGATGTAGACGGCGATGTCGCCTGTCCAGATCTCGTCTGCAAAAAGTTCAAGCTGAAGTTCGACGGCCTTCTGACGCTCACCTGGCATCTAGTCGGCGTACACAAGCATCCTGTCAGCTCGGTGGCTGTCGGGCTTTCGCAAGATGCAACGCTCAAGGACGTGTGCTTCATTAACGAGAAAGAGTTGGAGACGTTCTTGGGGTGTTCGGAAGGAGGATTTGCACGGGATGCGACGAGCAGGAAGGCTACCAAAAAGAGGGCAGAGATTAGGTGTCTTTTGGAAGTAGAGGCTGCTGCCAAGGAGAAGAAGAAGAAGAAGAGGGAGTCTGCAGCCAAGGGCAAGCCTGGAAGGAAAAAGAAGAAGCAGACGGCTGCTGTTCACAAAAGTCAGAAGGGTAAGCAGCATGCGGATCAGGACGATGAGGACCTCGACGAGGAAATTGATGAAGGAGACGACAAGGATGAGACGGAAGACGAAATATGAGCGGGACGCGCAGCAAGTATACGATGATTCTCTCATAATGTCGCGTATCACCACATGCATTTGTACATACGGTCACATGTAAGGCCGGATCTACAACGATAGATGCGGATTGCTGTCGCATGAAGAAATAACATGATAGTGCTCGGTGAAGTATTCGGGGGGTTACTCGATTCGCCTTGCCATTCACCACAAACGCAGATAGATGTAAACGAGGCACGACGTCGACAATACTGATCGAGGCGAGACGTGACGTTCAGACGAAATGTGCCGTTTCAGACAACACCCGTTCTAGACAGAGCATTGATCTGCACGAAGCATGGCATTTGGAAGAAGCATATCGTCCCAGGCAAGACTCGTCGTCCTAGACGAAGCGTTGACATAGACGAAACATACCGCAAGACGAGACATACTGTCCTAGGCAAGACTCGCCGTCCTAGACAAAGCATTGACAAAACATACCGCAAGACGAGACATACTGTCCTAGGCAAGACTCGCCGTCCTAGACAGAGCATTGACTTGCACGAAACATGGCATTTGGACGAAGCATATCGTCCCAGACAAGACTCGCCGTCCTAGACAGAGCATTGACTTGCACGAAACATGGCATTTGGACGAAGCATATCGTCCCAGACAAGACTCGCCGTTCTAGACGAAGCGTTGACGTAAAACGAGACACCGTCGGAATACTTGTACAATCTGGGGGACCGTCATAGTAACACGACTTGACTGTGCTTTTCACCCGTGTGAAGGGCACGTGGAGGGCTCCTTTGACCGCTCGGTTGACGCAAATTACCACCATCATTTCTGTGATCGACATCTATCATCAGAGGAGACGTGAAACTGATCGATATGGCTCCCAAGGCGAGGAAAGCGCTCAAAGATCTTCTCTCTCCCGGATCCAAGAGACGCTTGAAGCGCGGATTCGGCTCTAGTTTCAACGATACTCTAGTTGCAAATCTCACAGAGGACCTCTCAACGCTTGACGACGATGCCAAGGCTCGGTACGCGTACGTTGCAAAGTGGTTCGAACAATGCGTAGACACTTTGAAAGGCGTCACAATCAACGGGAAGAAGTGTATGGAGTGGTCCGAGGCGATCGATCCGGCGGTGGGTGTATGGCCTTTACAGGCTTTCAAGGTTGTCATCGGCTACTACGCTCTCAAGGCCAAACCGGCCGACAAATCGTACAAGCGGATCGATATTCAGACGCTGGAGTCTTTCGCCTACCGAGTTGTTGCCGCACACAACTTCTGGCGTAATAGCGTCACCACACCCGAACTCCGCAAGAAGCTCAAACTCATTGTCGATGAATACGCACAGAAGTACTCGCTACGTAAATCAAAGTTTGTCCGTGCGTCTTTGACACCAGCATCAGTGTACGCTCTCGCCAAACAGGCTACGAAGCTACAGATCCCAATCCGACGAGTCTTGTCCATTCTACTGTACCAGGCCACGGCCAGCTCTACGGGCTACCGGGCGGGCAGTATGACTCGTCATGTAGGCAAAAGGGCTATCAACGATTCGAGGAAAGGCATTCGATATTCGGATTACACACTGTGGGCCGTTCCAGGCGAAGGCGGTATGAACAAGATCATTGTCTGGATCACACCTCGAGTTTTCAAGAATACCCTGGCTTTGGGTTCGAGCGCACCCTTGATGGACAATGGAAAGCTCTCCGTATGCGCCAACATTCTTTTCTTGATCGCTGCAGACGTGGATGGGGTTTTGGGGGACTTGACGGCCGAAGAGATCCTCGATCCGATATTCTTGGATGGAAGTAAGGCGCCCAAGCGGGTAGTCTTTGACGAGGACGCGTGAGCGCAAGGAATAATGCAAGCTGACGTCCAGCTCAAGTCAGTTTGTAATGTCTTCCAATATCGGTGGGAAAGCCATGTCAACGTCCGACGTTGGCAGATGTCTCAGATTTCTCTCGCGATCGCTAGGGTTTGAGCTCGATGTACGTACGCATGATTATCGTCATTTGGTCGCTGCTGCCGTGTATCACGAATGTGAGAACAGTGCTGTGGTCGAGAGGGATATGTGCTGAAAATGCAATAGTCGATTATGAGACAGCGGGGCAGGTCATGCAGCACAGGTTCGGAGGTAACGTAACGACGAGATACTTTGGGCATCAGCTGTGAGTCTTGCTCTCAGCTTCTTTCTGTCGTCTGGACCAAGGGCTGACGAGACAATGTAGACCTTTCGTCGCATCGTTGGCACTGTTTGGCAAAGCTCTACGCAAGGAAGACTCCTGGCATATGACACGACGAACCGCCGTGCCAAACGATGATGCGCCTTCTGCTCTCAACTCGGCAGAGTTAAATCAAGTCCTTGACCAGCCTCAATGTAAATTCTTCTATCCGCAGGGTCATCTCGAGCAGCATATCTGACATGGAACAGTGGTAGCGATCCGCGAGAAGCAGCAAGTCTTGCAGACCGAAATCGCTAAGAATTTCGGTACTATCAAATCCGCTCCCGAAAACGTGGCGGCTGAATTTCGACAACTGGGTCGCCAGTGGCAGAAGGCATTCGTCTTGGCCATCGAGCTTGCCTTCCGCCAGACGAGAGCCGAGTGGTTCAGCAACAAGCGTCAACGGGTCTTTGCCGATCCAAAGCGGAACGACTCGAAGGATAGCGGTCAGGAAGCTGGGGTGGAATCGAAAGGCGAAGAGAAGACGGAGGATGCGGAGCAAGGAGAAGGAGACCCAGAGAGGAATCAAGAGGGGTCGGCCTCAGCTGCAATGGAGATCGAGATCATGTTGATCGAGGATGTGAGTCTAACGACGAGGCATATATTGACCGTGCTAGATTTTGCGCCAGAATGCTTTGCCGGAGGCCGATATTACCCCAGATCAGGCACCGCTACCGACCGCCAACTCTTTATTTGCGCTGTTCGAAACCCCCAACCGGAGCAAATTCTCTGATTTGATCGATGAAGAAGCGTCCAAAGACACGGTGACGGCCACATTGGCACTCTTCCGGTCGATTCTGGAGGCCGAGTCGTCTAGAGGCAGCGTTGACTGGGCAGCAGCAAGAAGGCGGCGCAAGGCTGGCACGATAACGAGGAGGGCCAAATCCAAATTGCAGGAAGAAGACGAATTGGAAGCCGAGGAAGAAGAGGGTGACGACGACGAGTTGTCAGAGATGTCCGATACGGATGGAGATGAGGCTGAGATGTCTGATGTGGACTCGGCCGATGAGGACGAAGAAGCTCAACACTTTTGGGCCGATTCGTGAACAGAAAGCTCGTCACATGCATGCTTCTACGATTTACGAAGCGGTCTTGGCCTTTTTTGAAGGGTCAGAGGTAAATCGCAAGTACGGCTAAGAGTCAGCATTGCCATGTGACCACTAATGATCTGCCTGGAATTGATCTTCGTGGCACAGTATATGTATGCCAGTAGATCACTCACATAGACAGTGTCGACATCGTCACCAAACAACTCTTTGACCTGTTCACCTTGAACCGAGGGATGAACGATGACTCTCTCCTCAGTCTTGCCGTCGACTTCGACGCCCCAGTTGGCAGGAGTGGTAATCTAGAGTGTATGAGCACCTGCTGCCTCGACCGTGCGGCTGGGACTCACCTTGTACTGGTCTCCAAGCTGCAAACTTGTCACGACTCTGAGGATCTCTTTAAAATTACGGCCAGTCGACGCAGGGTAAGCGAGAGTCAGACGGATGGTCTTGCTTGGGTCGACTGGGGGTTAGCGCGTTGACCTGGTGGCCACTCACTGATGAACACCGTTCGGACGGTGAATGGCATTCCCTTCTTGTCGACGTTGGACTTGTCGAGTCCGTCAAGCATACCGTACAGCTCGGAGACGGTACGGTCCTCGTCGGCGATGATAGGGAAGTCGAGCTCGGTTCCGTTGGAGAACGAGTTGATGTCCTTGATCCATCCAGCGTGAGAGTCGACGTTGTTGGCGGAAAGACCGATCAGCTGGGTGTTAGTGGGGTTCGTCTTACCAGCAGTATCCTTCTTGCGGATGAAGCGGTCCGAGGTTTGGATATGGGTATATGGATGTACACTGCCACGGGGCCCATATGGGTAATGAAGGTGGCACGTGCCTGAATCGACGACTCACCTTGACACCGCGCGACTGGAAGTCGGCGTAGGAGAGCGCAACGGCCGAAAGCTCGGTGGTGCAGACCGGGGTCTGTTGTTAGTTGTGTCCAATGTTCGGTCTCCTCAGCCGCCTGGGTTGAGGATGGCGATACACGGAATCGGCGTCAACGTGGCGGCCTGCCCGCTATTCTGCCGATCCTGCATATTGTACTCTTCCCCATAATCCTGTGACACACTCACATAGTCATCCGGGTGAGAGAAGAGGATCGCCCAAGAGCCCTCGATGTACTCGTGGAACTGGGATCAGCGATGTGAACAATGTTCATAAAGGCAGCGCATCGCGTCACGCCGGACGCTATCCCGACGTGATGATTGAGCACTGATCAAGGTTGTACTCACGTTGATCTCGCCTTTGCTGCTCTGGGCAACGAACTGGGGCGCCTTGTCACCGAGTCGGAGAGCCATTGTGAATGAGTGTTGAGTAAAGTAAAAAAAAAAGGGTAAAGCGAAGATAGAGAGAAGCGGAAAGAGAGATGGAAGCAATACATCCCTCGGACTATATACCCGCATGTGCCCCCGTCCCCGGCGTCGATCTGTGTGAGAGATGGTGTGCTCGGCCTTGGCCAATCTGAGATATCGCAACACGGCCGATGGCGCAACAAGTGGGGGATTTGTAAATAATGGAGACCCCGGCGGCCAGCGTGGACGCCCGGTTGCAAGGGTCTGTTACGTAAGATCCGCAACTTTCTCACGGAAACCATCACGTTTCTTTGGCTGGACCTCGTTTGCCACCTGGTGGAGGTGGGTGAATCGATTTTTGCTCATTGCAGCGTCCCTCGCAGCTGTTCTGTGCACAGAGGGTCGACACGCAATCGGTTCGGCGTTGACACCTGAAAGGTTCCATTGAGACGAAACGAGGACGCAGAACGGAACGAGGTGGATTGGTGCGTTTGGGTCGAAACCGGCAAACAGCAAAAAAAAGAGAACGAACCCAGTAGAAGGAGATCAAGGTTGAGACGTGTTTCAAGACGATCAAAGGATTCGTGGGATATCAGGAGTAACCCACATCACAGAGGGTCGTCGTCGATCGAACAAAGGTGAGTGGGCTACATTGTGAGCTGTCTCCCGCCTTCTCTCTTTGGCTTTCCTCAATCTACCCATTGCGTTTCTTGCTATCGCTTTCCCACTCTATCGCGTCTCATCTATTGATCGGCGGCAAGCGATCATTTGTCAACCTCACCCCAACTCACTTACCATTGTTACACCTCTCAGCTTCTATTACTACACCGCGTCAACCCCCCCAACCCTCCCACGAACATGCCCCTGATGTTAGACCTCATCGACCCCTCGGACTCCATCATGGACGCCCCATCGACTGCCCCCCCTTTCTCACCTCATGGCATCATAGGCCAACTACCCCAAACGATTCACAAGTTATCACCCGACTCACCCCCTACCATATCTTCTTTCCCTTCATACTCATCCCAACCCAAGACGCCAGGAACATCTGGCGAATTCGACGTTTCGGCCTTGATCGCTCACGCCACGAGGCAGCACGAGGATAAAAAGGCCAACCTCGGCAACCCCTCTTCGGCCTACACGGCCACTCCGATACACACCACCCATGCCACCCACGGTAGCGCCAGCGGGCACGGCGCATACGGTATGAGGGATGTAGGTGTTATAGGCGACGGAAAGACCGGGACGCCACGCAAAGCCGATGAGTGGTTCGACAATACCTACTCCCCCTGGAAAGGCGACGACGCTTACCACACTACGAGGAAATACCCCAACGTCCCTAACCCCATTCCTGGCGCGCCGGGATCGCCGGTACATCATGCGCCAAGACCTGTGAGCATGTTCCAGCCATACGACAACTCGCGCGTTGCAACGCCTGTGAATCGGGATGTCGCGACAGAAGTGCAGTCTCACTTGAGCGCGCTAGGCGGTCTGCTGAATGGGCTGGTAGGCGAGAGAGAGGAGGTGGAGAGGTTGAGGAAAGAGGTTGAAATGTGGAAGGGCGAATGGGGCAGGGTGGAGAGGGAGAGAAAGAGGCTGGAGGGGGTCGTGCAGGATCATGAGCAGTGTGCGGGGCTGAACAAGGTGAGCTCACTTCTTCTTCACACTTCGCTCTGCAGAAGATCGATGACATCGCTGACCCCAGCCTAAATCCGGCAACTTTACCGCAGTCCTCATCGATGGCGATGGGCTGATTGTAGGTTTACTCTTACTTCTTGATAGCCGTTGCTGAACCTCAGTTCCACGATAAGCTCCTGCAAACAGGGTACCAAGGCGGACAGATTGCCGCGAGAACCCTCCTCTCTGCCCTGCCCGGCATTTCAGCCCACACAGAGCTTTCGCCCTCGCTAGGAAAGGGCGAACTCGTAGTCACCCCAAATGGCATCACCTTGCCTTCCGGCGAGCAGGTCACAACGGAGAAGGAGGTCGGACAAGTGGTCGTCCAGGTCTTTTTGAATAAATCGGGTTTAGGTAGCACGCTGGTCAAGGTCAGTTCACCTATTTATCTGATCTGGTAAGAGCTGATGGTAGGCGGGCGTGATTGCGTCTTGGGGGGTGTTTGATTCCTTTTGGCAAGGTTTCTCTTCTGCTCATGATTTGTTCACCGGTAAGCTGCATATGTGCAAAGTAAGACCGAAGCTGATGGTAGTCATCGACGTTGGTAACGGTAAAGAAGCTACAGACGCGAAGATCAGAGGTATGTGCGAGATACGAGGCAATGAGCTTGATACTAATCACAGAATACCTCAAGTTGTATGCTAAGAATGCTCATTGCGAGATGATCCTCCTTGGCGCCTCGCACGATAACGGCTACGCCACCGTGCTCTCTTCGTCAGTTGCCACGAGCTCCTTTACGTGCGGAACTGACGGCAGGCTTCAAACCGAATCTAGACTTTCTAAACTCCTCCTTCTGAAGGGCTACGAAGACCTTGCCCACCAGCTCAAGGTGTACTCTTCCAGAGTCGTCTCGATCCCGGACCTATTCCGTCAGACCCGCCTCGTCAGTCCTGCGGCCCCTGTGCAATCGTTCTCTTCCATAGTACGAGCCGCCCCTGCTTCGCCTGTGGCCAAGGTGCCCGCTGTAAGGGACCCACTCGTGAAAGTCAAGGCAACCGTAGACGCCGCCGAGAGCGTGCACAGCAACTCGACAGAGGACAGCGTCGAAGTCATCGAATGGGAAACCGCTACACCGACAAACAAGAAAGATAAACACGAGAAGAATGTCAATAGGAAGGGCAAGAAAGAGCGAGAGAAAGCGAAGAAACTTGAAGAGAAGACTGCTGCGGCCGCGGCCGCCCTCGCTAGTGTTACAGCCAATGATGAGTGGATAGAAGCAGGGGGCAGGAAGGTGGGGAAGAAGTATAAGGGCAAGGGCGGGATCGCCGTGATTTCAGTCAGGAACCTCAAGCCCAGGCCTTGCCATACGTGAGTGAATTGGTTTTGGGGTCTTGCAGTCAACATGGCGATGGGCTAACTGACAGATACTACCTCAGTCCGTGGGGATGCAAAGCCGGAGACGACTGCGACTACTCACACGACTACAGTGAGTCTTTTGAGCGTCGGTGAGGTAAGGTGGGGCTCACTGCAGAACTGTCTGAAAACCAGATGGAAGAGCTTAGTAGGTTGGCAAAGGAGATCATCTGCCCATACGTTCGAAACAACAAGTGTGAGTGGATCGACTACAGTCGTCCGGATTCTGATGTCCAGGCCACTTTAGCGAGGAAGAATGTGTATATGGACATAAATGCCCTCGAGGGGAGAATTGCTCGTTGTGAGTGCTTTGTCAAGGCGTCGGCTGTATAAAGAGCAAAACTGATGACAGCGGCGATACTTGTCGATTCAATGTCCTCGACAATGCGCACAACGAGGACGAGTATTAACTTCCCCCGCGTCTAGCCACCTGTATATAGTCACAACCAAATCGTAGATAACACCTAGCAAGTTTAGCCCTAGACGTCTTCCGACGTAAGAGAGATCCTCGATTGCCATGTTTACAATATCTCTTGTGCTTAGTCATACCTCCATGCATCTATTGTGAGATACGGTGCTGGAAGAATGTTTGCGGGGAGAGATGGTGGATGAAACACTTAGGTAACCTTCCCAAAAAGGAAATCTCACCTTGTCCCGCACGCGTCTGCAGTGTGTGAGGTATTGAGCCTCGACTAGGCTGCCATAATTGTATACATTGGGGGAACCGGCCGACCAAGATCCGACCCGGTGTCTTTTGAAGTAGCTCAATACGCTCTTTCCGCTGGCTGGGCGAGGTGGGGTGGAAGGGACGATGTTGTAATAGATATAGGGTATAAGGCTAATCGCGAGAAAGGTGGAGGGTGGAGAACAACAAACGTTAACTTTCACGCATGGGCGCTTGAAATCTCGTCCAGCCAAAGGCTCATCTCGTTCCTTTACCTCCTTTTAGCCTGCTTACATCTACCCCGTACTCCTTTCTCTTGATTCTCCTATATCAACGTCAAGGTGTGAACGATAGTTAATCGTTTCTCCACTCTTGGCGGATATATCGTTCGAGCTCGGATTGGTGGTATACTCCACTAGAGGACTGTGCGCGAGTGCTAGAAGACGGGTTGGACGCGCGACAGCAGGTAGCTCGACTCTTGCGACTGACTTGGAGGATTCGCGGGGAGGACAAGATATACTGCGAGAGGGGGGAGTAGGAATAAAGCGCGGTCGAAACAAATCGACCGATCGGTTCCTCGATAAACAGCGTCGAGTGGATCAGCCGTTCACCATCAGCTCTTCTCGAACGGGGTATACTGTCAGCCTGTCCCCACACTCACGATACGCTCTCTGTCAGCTATATAAACCTCAGACATAACCTCACCACCACTCTCATTGACGACCACAAACATCCCTGCCCACAATGACCGCCCTCATCACCTCCTCCACCTCGGCCTCCTCCCTCCCTTCCCCCTCCTCCTCCTCCCACCGCCTCACCCAGCGCATGACGAACCGTTATTCCGTCAACGCAATGTACTCCCTAGCCGCTGAACAAGACATGGAAGTCGAAGACGAGCTTGGGCGTGCGCAGCGCCGACTGCGTGATCTCAAATCACGTATATCTTCCCAATCCAAGAAAAACTTTGTGCTGGAACGCGACGTACGGTACCTCGACTCACGTATCGCGCTTCTGATCCAGAACCGCATGGCGGCAGACGAAAAGAAGGAAGTGGCCGAAGCGCTGGAAGAGATGGACGAGGAAGCTGGGTTATGGCCTGACGAAAAGAGGATGGGGCAGTACGCCAATCTCTTCTTCTTGTTACAGAGCGAGCCGAGGCATATAGCGAGCTTGTGCAGGCTCGTCAGCTTGTCGGAGATTGATACGTTGTTGCAGACGGTCATGTTTACGCTGTATGGGAACCAGTACGAACAGAGGGAAGAGCACTTGCTGTTGACAATGTTTCAGGTGAGTCCGCGTGGGGTAGAGTCGAACAGGAGTGATAGAATGGCGTTGGTTGGTGTGAGGATTGGCGGGAGGTGGTACGAATGCGCAGCAGCAGAGGAGGGATCCGGCACAGCGCGCGCAAAAAAAAGAGAGAGAGAGAGAGAGAGAGAGAGCCACAGAAGCTAATAGCCAGAGCGTCCTTTCGGCACAGTTTGAAACATCGACAGAATTCGGCTCGCTTCTACGAGCCAACACCCCCGTCTCGAGGATGATGACGACGTATACCCGACGAGGGCCTGGTCAATCGTACCTCAAGGGAGTCCTTGCGGAACGCATCAACAGCCTGATAGAGCACAAAGATTTGAACCTTGAGATCAATCCGCTCAAGGTATGTCTACTTTGGTCGCAGCATGTCGTCTGACGCTGATGTCAGGTGTACGAGCAGATGATCCAGCAGATCGAGGAAGACACCGGGACGCTTCCACCATCACTGCCCCGTGGCGTCGCCCCTGAAGTCGCTGCGTCCAACGCCGACGTCCAAGCTATCATCCAGCCGAGATTGGCCATGTTGATGGAGATCGCCAACAGCTTCTTGACGACTATCATAGAAAGCATGGAGTCGGTGCCATACGGGATTCGGTGGATCTGCAAGCAGATCAAAAGTCTTACAAGGGTGAGCAAAGGCTGTAGCTCAACCTGACAGTAGCGAAAATACCCAGAAGCGTCCGATGCCTCCATCAGCTCGCTTATTGGCGGGTTCTTCTTCTTGCGTTTCATTAACCCAGCAATTGTCACGCCGCAAGCGTACATGCTGGTTGACGGTGTCCCAGCGAAACACCCCCGGCGGACCCTGACACTAGTGAGTTGTTCTGACTAGTCGCGCTGATGGCAGATTGCGAAAATGTTGCAGAATCTCGCAAATAAACCGTCTTATGCCAAAGAGCAGTACATGATGTCGCTAAACCCGTTTGTCGAGACGAACAAGATCCGAATGAACCGATTTCATGGTGCGCTATGCGAAGTGGGCGACTTTTACGAATCTCTCGAGGTGGGTCCGTACGAAATGGCATATGCTGATCATCAGCTGGACCAGTATATGGCGCTGTCGAAGAAAGATTTGCAGATCAACATCACGCTCAACGAACTGTACAACACGCACTCGTTACTCGTGCAGCACACCGAGCTGTTGGTGGGTGATTGGTGTCGAGCAACCCATGGCGGATCTGACGCCAGGCTCCTAACGAGAAACAACACTTACGGATTTTGCTCGACGAGCTTGGGCCGGCTCCTCCCCAGGTGCCGCGGAAAGAAAACCGGACGATGCAGCTACCGCTCTACTCGCGATGGGAAACGCCTATCCAAGACCTCTCCACCGCTCTCATGTCTGACTCGGTCACGCAAAACGACATCAACTACATGGAAGCGAAATCCATCTTTGTCCAGCTCCTGCGTTCCATTCCCGCCTTGGCTGAAAGACGGCCGGTCGATCTGCCCGGCTTGGCCGAGCGTGCAGCTACGTCAAAAGACCCCATGCTTGTGCGCCGCGGGATCAAAGTGCAGGCGCTTCTCGTCGAGCTCGACAATGCCGGCGTGGTCGAACGGTCCGACAACTTCAAATTCATGCAAGATGAAGTTGCGGCCGAAATGGTCCATCTTGGCAATACCCGTGAAAAGGTCGTTCTGGAAACTCGAAGTCTGGAAGCCGTGTACAAGACGATATGTGACCATAATAACTATCTCAGATCGCAGTTGGAAAGCTATAAAGCGTATCTCACCAATGTGAGGATGACGGCGGCGATCGATAAAGGAAAGAGCGTCAAGGGTAGCGGTGGGGTGGGTGTGGTCAGCGTTAACGGGAAGGAGAAGAAGGAGCAAAAAGTGAACGTGCTGGGACCGTATCGGTTTACGCACGGGCAATTTGAGAAAGAAGGGATTATTATGGATAGTAATGTCCCTGAGAACCGGTGAGTCGGCGTGGATCTTGGTGTGCTGGTGTTTTGGCAGGATGTGAGCTTATGACAGTCGATTGAACATCTTCTTCAACATCACATCGCCGGCGCCGGGGACGTTTATCATAGCCCTACACTTCAAGGGTCGGGATAAGCCGATTCTAGAGATGGATCTGAAGATTGACGATCTGCTCGAAAAGGTAGGTGCACGACTGATCTCTCCTATTTCGCAAACTGACCTCGTAGCAAAAAGAGAACAACGCGGTCCTCGACCTAGAATACGTTCAACTAAACGTTCCAAAAATCCTGAGCCTCTTCAACAAGGTGAGCTGACAAACGTATATCCATACGCGAAGCTGACGAGAAGCTGTTCAACAAGAAGCGGTAGTGGCGTTTCTACGGACGGTTCACGTTTGGCCGGTATTAGGTGACGATAATGATACCTTTGTTCGATATACCTCGGTCCCGATATTCCCCCGTTTGTATGCCGCTGGCGGTTCTTTTTGGATCTGTGTGCGTGTGTCTACTTTTGATCAGTATAATGAGGTCGTGCTTGGGACAGCATGCATATCTTGGCCTGAGCTGCTCGGTGCTCCGGTGGACATTTCCGACGGAAAATGTTTTTGTTTTTATTTTACCGGTTTCAAGTGAGTCAGTTGCTTCTAACGTTCACCCACCATCATGCGGCTCAAATCTGCTCTTGCATCACACCAAGCTCAAGCCAAACGACATGCATTGGAGGCGAAGGCCAAGGAACGTGCCGCGGCTCAGAAACAGAAATCAGGAAGTGGAGCCGGCAGTGCTGTCGGAGGGGCCAACAAGAAAAAACGCCCAAACCAACCCGGCCAATCCACATCTACCTCTTCCTCTTCTTCGCTCCCCGCCTCGTCCTCCACACTTGCACCCACCGCTGACATACCCTCCCCACCGGTCAGAAAGGCCAAACCGGTCATTCCGTTCGATAAACAAGATACAATTCTCCTCCTGGGCGAAGCGAACTTCTCCTTCGCTGCGTCCCTGTTGCAACCGCCGCATAACCTCTCTGGGCACATGATCTGCGCCACGTCGTATGATACGGAAGACGTCTGTTATAAGAAGTATGGGGATGCGAAGATGAAAGTGGATGAGTTGAGGGGTAAGGGGGCCAGAGTGATTTTTGGGGTAGATGCGGGAGACTTGCCTTCGAGTGTGGTTGGGAAAGGGAAAGAAAAGGACAAGGGGGGCAGGTGGTCTCGAGTCATCTTCAATTTTCCGCATGCTGGTGAGTCTGGCTGCGTTTGATCCTGCGTGTAGTGGATCATGTGTGATGGGTCGGGATAGACGGAGGTGAATAGCAACAGCGACGACTTGTTCCTGGCGTTACCGCTGCGAGTGCGGTGATCGACTTGCCGATTTGATTGCATCGCTGGCCAAATCTTCTCCCTACCCTTTACGTCTCAAGCCCTGCCTTGTGCCAGGACACCACTTACACCAGGCGCGGGAATCAAAGATCAAGATCGGAATATAATAACCAACCAACACCTCCTTCTCCGTACCCTCCGCTGCGTCCACCCTATCCTCACTTCCGGCCCGCCCCCTGGCGCCGTCAAGCCGCACTTAAAGCGGAAACGCCCTGATTCAGATAACGAGGAAGACCCCACCGACGCCGATTTTGACCAGGATTTCGAAGATGAGACGGCGGAATTGGAAGCTAGCCTCCCAGCCATGGAAGATACCGCCGCCGCCGTCGATATACTCAATCCGGCACCTTCCTCCTTCACCCCGCCGAACCGCCGCGGCACAGTCCTTTTCACTTTACTAGACCAGAACCCTTACACGCTCTGGAACCTCCCTTCACTTGCTAAGCGCCCGCCGCAGGTGTGCCCGGGGACCAACCTCGCTCAGCCGCGATATAAGCTTATCCGGTCGTTCGAGTTCAACCCGGAAGTTTATACGGGCTACACGCATAGACGGACGCTGGGGTTCAAAGAAGGGTTGAGCAAAGGCGCCAACGAGGAGATTATGGGTAGAAAGGGGAAAGCGAGGACATGGGAGTTTGCAAGGTGGGAAGGCGAGGAGGAGGTCAAGAAGAAGAAGGTCAAGGGGGTCAAGATGCCAAAGGGCAAGAAGTAGGGACCGAGGGTGCGAAAGCGAGAGGCAGAGCGATCAGAGCTGGCCGGTTGATGCGCCCAGGGTGTCGCTTTTTTGCGTGTGCAGAGTTCAGAGGTTTACGTCGAGCGAGCGAAACGCTGCCACGCATCTAGGCCGATGTCGTACACTCTCACACGCAAACAACTCTTAATCCCTCTAACCCGCCTATATAGATGCCTTGTTCTCTCAGATTACTGCTTGCATTCGGCCCGTTATGCGATGCGTGTGGTGGGATACGTCATCACGTGACACGAACGCGTTTCATGACGTTGCCTGTTGATGAGGACAACCGTCGTGCTTCTTTCCATCCTCTGCTCTCAAACTTCGCATCCTCACTGTTTCCTGTCACATACATCGCCTCATCACCGACCAAGCCCGTGAACGAGTCACCCAACATCATCTAACTAGACATTTGCAAACGTGCCGCGCGGCGTGATGCCTCAGCTATACCCATCCAACCAACCTTCATCCTCATCACATCAATCTGCCTATGACCAAGCCCCGATGAAATCCTCGCTACACGACATGATGCAGTCGCTCGAACCGGAAGATATGCAAGATATGATTCCCGATCCCGACGACGATGTTGGAGACGAGGAGAACATCTTTCGTGATATGTCCTTTGACGAAATCTTGGAGGATCTTAACGCTCGATTTCTGGTCAATCTGCCGAAGGAGGAGATGAACCTTGTAAGGGTGTATTGGCAAGCAGAGCAGGCGTGAGTGGATGAGACGAAATGCTCCAGTATCAAGGTCAGCACTGATCCAAAGACATTGGTTTTATGAGGACTACCTACGTCCCCTAAATCCCCTACTACCCCAATTGTCGCAACGAAGCTTTACGCACTTGATTATCGCCTCCTCTCCTCTGTACTCAGATTTGAGTGCTGAAGATTATGATGCTGTCTGGGAAGAATATTGTCGTTACAAACGCATGGTCCCTTGCTGCGGAGGTATCCTCATCAACTCGGAAGGAGACAAGGTAGGTGACAGAATAGCCATGTGCTCTCCTCGTTTTAATGCTGACAACAGGTCCTCATGGTCCGTGGATGGAAATCCAGCGCTGGGTGGTGCTTCCCACGTGGCAAAATCAACTTCGAAGAATCAGAAGTTGCGTGCGCGATTCGCGAGGTCAGTACAAGTCGCCATTGCCCCTTGCCTACTTTGTTGAGCTGGACGGCTGGACAGAACGTTGCTGATGGGAGCTGACGGCAGGTTCTCGAAGAGACTGGTTTCGATCTAGCAGGACGAGTCAACCCTAAAGACCGGATACAAACACAAATCAGCGCTCAGACGGTGACTATGTTCATAGCGAAGGATATCGACGAGAATACCGTCTTCAAGACGCAGACACGGAAAGAGATCGGTGTAAGCTGGAGACCCCTTCTCTGTGCGTGCGTGTGCTGACGAGCAGGCTATCGAGTGGGTACCTTTTGTTGACTTGCCTACATGGACCGGCAAGAAGGGTCCCAAGACGACGACGGAAAAGGGCAAAAAGAAGTTCTACAATGTCACTCCATTCGTAGGGTAAGCTTGATTTCCATTGGTCGACGTAATGCTAATCTTAGGCCCCTAAAGCGTTGGATGTCCGCAAACGGTATCAACCCAAATCCCAAGCGCCGTCCAGCTCGATCCACCCAACCATCTCAAACCGATGCCAATCTACGCGCTTTGCAGCCGTACGCGTTTGACGATTCCCCCGGCCCCTCTCCCCAGCCCCATCACGCCCAGCCAAAGCAGTCTTACGACAATACAGCCCTCGATAATCTCTTCCATCGTTTTGTCCACAAGCAGGAACAAGAATTGGACAGTCCCGGCATAGGCGGCAAAGACAACAAAGCAGGTCTTCAGCGTTTATTCCAAAACATCGACGTCCTGAAACACGAAGCGCAGGCGGGTCCTACGGATCAGCGAGAAAAGGAGAAAAACGAGGACGATGCTTTGGCAAGGTTACTAAGTGGGCTTGGAACCGCCACACCAGCGCCGCGTGCTGCCGAGCTCAAACCTGCGCCCACTGAGAAATCCAACAAGCTCTTGGCGATGCTCAACACACCAGCATCTCCGGCGGAAGACACCGCCCCGGTGAAACCGCATCAAGCGTCGTTACTTGCGATGCTGGCGTCACCTCAACAACAAATTCGGAGCGATACAGCAGCTTCGAGGTCTTCCGCGGAGATTAGTTGGAAACCAGTGCAAAGCAACCATACATCACAAGCGCCTTCTACGACCGATGAGGAGCGAGCCAGAAAGCAGCGTGCGCTTCTGGAGGGGATGCTCGGCGGTTTTATATCGAGTCCTTCGTCAGCAGCTGCCTATTCGCCTTCTTCCAGCGTAGGAGTCAGCAAACGAGATCGTGAGGTCCCTGCAAACATGCAAACTTCTGGACATCACGTTAATGCCCCGAACCATTCCTCCTCATCAAACCAACACCGCCCTGATTACGGACACCCGAGCCAAGCTGCACCGGGCTTTACTTCTCCCGGTATCCAAGGCGGCGGTAATGCGCTGCCTCTGTATAATCATGCGGCATCGAATTATCCTCAGAACGGAGCACCCCCTCAAATACCCGCGCAGAACCTTGATCAGCGTCACTTCCCGCAACACCACCCACAATACTCCCACGCTCCACCTCCTGCGACTCAGCCGGAAGTCACACCCGAGCAGCAAGGTTTGCTTAACATGCTCCGGAATCAGCCAAAACCGAAACAAGCGGGACCAGTGTCAGGTTATCGACCGGCTCCGTATCAGAGTTCTGGTCATCAGATTCCTCCACCCAATGTGACTGCCCCAGGTCAGTTTGCCCCGCCACCCATGATGCCCATCAGCCCGGGTAGCCAGTACAGACCACCCACGTTTGGTTTGGCTCAGCGCCCCCTTCCGATCCGGCCTGTGCCCCAGGGACCTCCGGGCCCAGGTTTCACCATACAGGGTATGCAGGGACAAAAGCCCCTGCCTGATCCGTCGGTAACTAACCACGTGATGCACCAGCCACCGCCAGCCGGTCCCAGGTTCAACCAACGAGGACTGGGGATGCCCAACGGATACATGCAGGGGACGACTGGCGGTCCAGTGCAACCAGGATCGACGTTCCACCACCCGGTGCCGCGACCACCTAATGCGCAAGCAGGAACACTATTAGGGATGCTCAACGATGGACCGAGATGATCGGACGAGCATCGTCTGACTCTAGCTGCAACGAAAGTGACGACGATCATGTGGTAATTTTCCGCTTAATAGTGAGGGGACAGCAATAGGGAACGTGAGAGCCTATGGAGCGATACCGTGTTAACGCCGACGGCGTAGGCAAGAGTAATGCGCGTGGAGGGCAATGTTTATACTGTAATCGATCGTATGATGTTCGTACGGGATGCTCGCGTGCTCGGATACGGTTTTCAACTAATATAAGGCCGGCTGCATACGTGGGTCCATGGTGTGACGACCAGTCAAATCTCCTCACAATTCCCACTCAAGATACCTCGTATCTGGACGTTCACCCATTCTTCTCCTTCATATGGTGCTGTACCTATGAACTGCGCGAGGACTAACCATAACGTCTTCAAGAATGGTAGGGTTCATTCCGCAATATCAGTACCTCGGCCTCGATCTCGAGTACATGGGGCGGGGAGAATCGTCGCATTGTCGATTGAAGGATCGCCTTTCAGCATCACATAAGGGGGTGTGAATGTTTGTTCTCGTCTTGTACTGCAATATTTGTGGGGATGACTGGATGTGCTAGGCGCAGGATATGCATGTTAATACTGATGGTGGAATACAGGGTTATTAACTGTTTCAAACTTGATCATTCTTGCGCTAGCTCTGGCGTGGGTTCTTCTGTCGACTTTTTCGCTTTGAACCCCTCCGCATACTGTCATCAGCTCGGCCTTAATGGTTTCGCTCACTCTTTTGTTGAAGTTCTTGTGGCCGGCGGATTTGCCTTCCAATATGCTATAATCGGTAAATGTCGGCGCTGGCCCGTCGTCCTCCGCAGTCTTCACCATTGTAATCAACTACTCGTCAGCTCCCTTTCCCGAGGCAACAGTTGTCAAATACATACTCTGCGTCCCCACGGTCCAAACTCCTGTACGCTTCCTTCCTCCCATTTCAACTCCTTCATCCCTTCCACAATGGGGATATCAATCGCATCGTACTCTTCCGTTATTGTCGGCAAGAAGAATACAAGTCGGCCTCCGGGAACAAGCATATATCGAGCAAGTCGTATCAGGTCGAGCGTTAAGTGGGTGAGTTCATATGGGCGCGAAGGAGGTAGGTAAGTGGCTTCCCTGTTTGGTCAGCCCGCGTACTTTTGGCAACTCACAGATGGGGCAGAGACCCATCTTCGCGTCGATACGGCTCTTCCCGCATCGGTCTGACACTGTCCGGCTTCTTACCCAGCCTTTTAGCACCCGCTCGGACGCCATCTTTCGTGAGCTGATTCGGAGGCGAGGGCAACACGACTCACATGGCGGATCCGTAACAATCGCATCCACCCATCCTCCTCTTCTCCATGCGTTCTTCGTCAAGTCGAATGTCAAACCTCCAAACAGCTTACCGAGGCTGCCATACTGCCTTGCCGCTCGTTCCATTCCTGTTGGGATACCTTTGCCCTTTTCTACACGGTCAGTTTCTGCCGAATCATGACACGCTAGACTTGCTCTTGCCACGCATTTGCCGACCATCAATATCGGATCCAACAACGTATGCCCCGAATTGTGCACAAGCGTACAACAGCGATCCAGTGCCGACACATGGATCGTATATGACCTTTCCGGGTGCGGCCTGACGTTAAAACGGGAAACAGCCTTGAGAGGCAGACGCACCAGAGTTTGTAATGCCATCAGGAATCCCATTTCCGACTCCATCGAAGTATTCCCATAATATTCCCTCGTCTTGATAGAATGTGCATTGACGAGATACCGAGCACGGGTGTACCCGATCTAAATCATAAGTTTAATGTGTTGAAATGCTTCGGTACAACTCACTCGGCGGGCAAAGTAGACCTGCTTGAATAGCCCTTCTCGTTTACGCTGAGCCTCTTTCGTGTGTCCTGGGACCAGTTCATCTATAGTCAACAGCCGCAGCGCCGACACATCGACTATCTTACAGTCTTCAAATACGAGAAACTCGACGTCTGGTTTCGACAGATTGATCTTGCCCTTCAGATCGAGGACTTCAAAGCTTGAAGCGATATCTCTGCTCATCAGCTAACGGTGTGGACACAATTGGCTGGCTGACTTCATATACGTTCCGGAGACATGAAGGTTCACAGCTTCGACGGTGATTTTAAAAACGCTCTCTCTGAACGGGTCGAATTCCTCGGCTTTGCTCTTGAGCTGCAGTTGAAGGTCGTCATGGCTGTCCGCCGAAGCGAAAAGCTGGGCGATCCACCTACAGTCAGCTCTGCCCGCATACGCAAGGACGGACTCACAAGACGAGAATACCCCGCTCGAGCAGTAGCTGGGCATGTTCCTCCTTCTCCAGCTCGACAACCAGGACACTTCTCGAGAGATCTTTCGAGACGAAGCGGATTTCGAAGCCGTACAGCTGAGCGATAGATAACAAAGACGGAATTCGGAAAGACAGACGCGTGAGCGTCATACGAAGGAGGAAGAGAGGCATGATGAGTGATAAAGTAGACTTGTACAGATTCCTGCAACTTTGGGTTCAACTTGTCAACAATTCCGCAAATCGGACATCACACCGTGGGAAACTCGTTTGTTGATGACGACAACGCTCCTATTGACAGCGACGGGCTCTTGTGATCTTGTACCTTCACTCCAATTCAGTTTCAACATGCAACAGACCGATACCACTCGACCATCTCAGCCAGAAGCTTCCTCTTCCCGTTCGATCGTCTTGCCCTCAGATCCCGCCCCGCCCAGACAAATCCTCAATACCGACTATGCCGTTGCTCAATGGCACACGACCCCAGGTTTCCGCGGTTTCTGGGGCTGGACGATTCGACGGTGTGATAGAATAAAGGGTAAACAGATCATGGAAGGAAGCAACGATTTATCATGCGTTGTAAATTGAGGCTCGTCCGCTTGTCGCATGGAGCTGCAGCTAACGAAGAGGGCGTAAAGAGCTTGATGGGCATGCTGGACAATATGACAGATTGGATTAAGGAAGCGCGTCCACAATCTCAGTCAAGCCAGCGCTTTGGCAATCTCGCTTTCAGAGAATATATCAGGCTTGTGAACGAGGTATGACCCATTCTCGCTATAGGTCAGACGGGAAGAGCTGACATTTCAGCGTTTACCGAGAATCATTGCATCTTTCCCAAATATCCCATCCCAACTACCAGGGCAAATACTCCCTCTTCTGCTCAATTCGACGGCGTTTGGTCATCAAACAAGACTGGATTATGGGACGGGACACGAACTGGCTTTTGTCCTGATGTTATGGTGCTGCGTCGTTTCGAGCTGGATTGGCGGAGAAGATAAAGAAGATGAAGAGGACGAACTCATCTTACGGGTATTCCCAAGGTGCGCTTTTGACTCCTTGTCTGTTGCTAAAGCTCACGGTAGATATCTGGAACTGGTGACGCTGTTGCAGAAAACATACCGGCTGGAACCCGCAGGATCTCACGGTGTCTGGGGATTGGATGATTACTGCTTTTTCCCGTGAGCCGCTCTCGAACACGACCCGAGCTAACGGCAGATACTTGTTCGGGTCTGCACAATTGCTAGGTGGGTTATTCAATCCTCAGCTCATATGGACTGCTACTCATCTCAGATTCCGGAATTACCCCCTCAGAAGCTCTTCGACGGGCAACTCAACCCTCCTCTTCCTCACCCATAACCGACATGTATACCCTCTCGCTCCACCGCATCACTCTTTTCAAATCCGGTGCGGCATTCTCAGAGCATTCACCGTTATTACAGCAACTGTCTTCCTTCCCCGACTGGAAGAAGCCGCATGCGGGATTGAGAAAGATGTTCATGGGGGAAGTCGCGGGCAAACGGGTCGTCGTGCAAGGCCTGTGGGTTGGGGGCTGGGTATGGGGTGCAGACATGCCACGAGAGGAGGGGAGACGGGAGAAAGTTGAAAGCACGAAAGGCGGTGTCGGACCTGGATCCAGCGGATCAGTTGTCACAGCCGCACCTTGGGCTCGGAGCGATGCCCGAGAAAGGACGCTAGAGGCGACACGAGGAGACTGGGGAGTAACAGCTTTACCACGGCGATAGATCCGCGCGCGCTTCATATGCGACATCCGGCTCTGATACACTACAGCAGCTTACATCTGGTTATTGGCTAACATTCTCATCTACACGCACACATATGTCTTTGGCCACTGCTCTTTATATCTTTTCTATCCCCACACCGATACCAGCATTCAACATATTCTCCATGGCTTGAATTTCCAATAGCGAATTGGGCAACAGTGGACAGCCTGTTCCTTCAATACCTTCAAAATCTCCCAGAATGTGGGCCGCTTCGATGATATCAACCGGCTCAAAGTCACCCGTTTCCGACTCGAGCCAATAGCCGTCGTCCTCCATGTTACCGTAAAACTTGGCTTGTCGGACCGCTTCACGATGAGCTTCGGTATGAGTACGCAGGAGTGCGTTCGGGTGCTCATGGACGGCTCTCGTTCTTGAAGTGCAAAGTAAGCCATGGCATCGGCCAAGTACTGACCTCAGCTTCTATGTGCCAACCGGCAGGGTACTTACGACGCCATCCCTTTGCTCTCTGGCGGTTTGTCGCGAAAGGGTGTCGAAGTACCACTTGGATGAAGTCGCTGCCCAGGTGGGGCTGATTGAGCTGGATCGCGCAAAGGGTGAGGTTGAAATGGATTGCGAAAACCCTGATCGTCAGCCATCATACTGTTTGTCGGTAACTTGCATATCAGTCAGACCGATCAATTGCGATTCCCAAGCAGGCAGCCACCACTCAAGAGGGTACCACGGTGCCAAATGCGCGATAGACGAGAGGTATACCCATATCGCAGATGAATAAAACCCATCGCGATAATGTCTGACTATTAGCGAGTCTCATTGCACCTGGTGCCTCACTTGTCAGCGACGACTTTTAACGTCTTTGTCAGCTCGAGGTTGTAATGTAATGGGGCGATGGAATTGAAGTACTTCTTCGCTTTGACGATTTCACTGGGTCGCTCTGACACATCCCAGGCAATGGGAAGTTTGAGAATGTACCGTTCCGCGGCATGTTGTGCGATAGCATGTAAGAAGACGAGCTCGCGCGCCCGGAGTAAAAGCCAGAGTTCAATTTGACCTTCCAAAGTAGGATCACGGTCTGGGAAGTCTGGGTCGTCGATATAATCGTCGGGACGTTCTCTGACGGAAGACATGTTTTCGCTGTGACGTTGAGCGATGAACCTGGATAAGCTATATGAGTCAGACATTGTGTCGTTCTACTCATTGCAGGAGAGACTAGGTATTTGGGCGGGAGAAGGGGACACAAAGATTACGATGGCGCCCAAAGAAGATACGACTCTCCAAGTTGCACACTGGGGATTCACCAGATAAAGGCACACTCACTGAACCCTACGCTTCCTATTGTCGGCAGCAAACCCCTGCAACAGTATCTGACCTAGATATGGGTCCGAAACGACCTCATCCGGTGGGAGAAGGTGCCATAATCTCCATAGAACCGTGGCACAGGCTTCCTTGTCGCTGGGTAGACGCCATGTACCTATCTCCCCGTAACCTTCTAGTTTAATGCCACCGATCGGCGCGGAGACGTAGGCAGTCTCGGATTGAGGATCGACGTCGATATCGATTGTTTCGAGATGAATGGTCCGGCCGTTGGTAGCTATGGCCCACGACATGGTAGTCAAAGAGAACAAGGGAAATGGGGCAGAATATGATCTAGTCTCATGAACAGTGTGGGGAGAAGAGAAATGAACAGGAGGGAAAGCGGCGAGAAGGAGGGGGGACGTGGGAAGCCATATGTGGTAGGCTAAAGCTGAAACAGGGGTCAAGGTGGAGGGGGGAGAGCCATCTACGGAATGCCTGAACAATCTTGTTCTCTCAATGTTCCAGTAGCATCAATTTACACGAACGGAGGAATGAACAGAATCGCGAAGTCAGGCTATGGAGCTTGGACTTTTGTTGGACTACTTGTCAGCCCAGCAAGCGGTCGTCCGCAGTTGGGCTTCGTTCCGCTGATTCGGGACACTAAACCTATCAAATACCAAACTATGGGCCTTAATCTATGTCTGGTAGGGGTTTCAGGATATAGGAACCCCTATCTTCCGTTGCTCTCCTGCTTGAGAATGCAGAGACAGAGAGCCAATGCCTCTCTGCCCACTGCCAACCCGACTGATTTTTGCCACTCGGCGGCGCGGGCGGTTAAACTGATCAATCGTCCGGATCATCCGATCCCTCAACCCTCCTTATTGTCCTTGCTTCATCATCCTCATCTCGACAATCAGCCCGATATGCCCAAGAGCAAACGCTTCCTTAACGGCTTAAGATTCTATCTCGAGACCACAGCTGATAATGCAACATTCAACAATGTCTTTACATATTTCGCTCAAGTGAGTTATCAATCGATCAACATTTCCGGCTCTGCTGATCGCGCAGTCCAATGGAGGCAGTATAGTAAAGACGCCTAATGCTGCAACACACATCATCCTTGATAAACCGAATATAAAGTCTGTCACTGTCGTCCCTCAGCAGATTGAGCAAACAAGCGAGCCAAGCAAGTGGTCGGACGTGGAGTTGATCGCCCGCTATGGGCGGGTCCCGGGGACGAGGAAGAAGACGAGCAAGAAGGCCTTAAGAAGAGCGTGGGCAGAAAAATGTATTGCAAAACATTCATGTCTCCCTGTGAAGGAATTCGAGGTGGTGTGAGTTTTCCTTGACTGAAATTGGCGAAAAAAGGTTGAGTAGCTAATGACAGGGGTGTGCTCAGGACACCGAAACCCGTGATTGGTGAATCAGGCTTGCAGCCTGAATCACCTCAGACACCTGCAACAGCATCTCCAAGGAAATTGGACAAGGGCAAGGGGAGGTACTTCCAAATAGAGCCGTACCAACCAGACAGCCAGCTCGTCAAAACTAAAACTGCAACTACTTTCCCCGTTGGCGCATCCTTCGTTCCGCTTTCGTCCTCTCAGCCTGTTTTCTATAGCGCTAGAAACCCTACAGGGCTGCTACGGAGCGATGTGGTCATAGCAGGTCGATCGAACGCTGTAGCCGGCCCTTCCAATCCCTCAGGATCATTCGAACCCAGCGGAGCTCCTCATCATTCCCCGGCAGCTGCAAGCACTCTCGGAGTCACAGTCGCCCTGGAGCAAACCTCGCTTGAAGGTACACCCAATCGAAACCCCGGCATGGCTGAGGTCTATACACGGGGGAAAGGGAAAGGGGGTATCACAGCCCCGTCTACAGCGGTGGCTGGAAATCTGCGAAGCATTGATGACCGATCGGGTGAGAATGGCAAGAAGCCCCGTCCTAGGCCGTACCCGGTTCGAAACGCCACTCGTCCCATCACATCCCATACAACCGCTGAAGACCACGGTCCCACCGGATACTTTCCTGGGGCTGGAGCGATCAGACAACCTAGCTCCGTCTCGGGCCTAACACCGGCACAGCCTCCCATTTCTTTGTATAACCATACCGTTGGACAAGCAGAGATTTCATCCGCGTTCTTTAGAGGCGCTTTTGACACACCTCTTAGTTTCCACGTCCTGGCGCCTTTCAGCCTGAAGAGGAAGCTTGAGCTGTCCATCACCGTGAGTTAATTCTGAAGTTGCGAGTTTAGCATATTGATACCCTAGCATCTGGGAGGAGGGGAAATCCTCGGCCTCGCCGAAGCCACGTTCGTGATCCTTAGCTTGCCTGGCCATCCCCTCTCCTCTTCGCCGGAAGACATCACAGCTGCTCAGCATCAGGCGCGGGGCAGGGCTTCACGTTTCGCTGTTGATCACCGGTGGATTGAGGAATGCTCTGCTGCGGGCAGACTCCTAGACTATCGACCATTTCTTGCTCGATTTGACTTAGCCGCTGCGATCCACATCGTGACCCGTCCAGAGATCGCTGTTGGTCCCGTAACCGACCAGAGAGAAGACCTTATAGCTGAACGGGTTGAAGAAAACTCGACACATATAGCGACCGAGTCAGTGGCAAGCGGAGAGCAAATGGACGGGTTCGAGGTGGATGAATACCTGTCGGCCAAGATGGAACGGCCGGAACAGTAGCGGAAGAAGAAATTGGTGGTTTAAACATTGACTAACTTCCCCTCTGCTTGTACATACTGTTGATAACATCTCACGGCCTTGATGATTTGTCTGTGCTAGCATGATTTGTGGGGTGCAAAAGGTGTACGCGATGTGACTTTTTGTTCCTTGAGACATGAAACGTTGTCTCCGGCGGAAAATGTCAAGCTTATTGTTGAACTTCAGTCAATCACCGACCATACACACGTCTCATCTTCAATCTATCTTCTCACACATCTTGTCTCCCATATCCATGGTCATCGTCTATATAAAGGCCCGCCTTTCCACCGTTGTGATGATGTCTGACGATCAACACGTGCATCTCTCGCCACGGGAGAGTGGTCGCGGCTTCCCCATCCAGGCCAATAACAGAAAGGGGCTTTTCGAGGGGGGCACGTTTTTTCTCGAATTTTCATATACTGCGGAAGAGAGAAGAAAAGACAAAGTCTTGCTCCGAGCGATCAGTGTGAGTGATCACGTCCGCAGCGAGGTCGATTGTATCTGAGTTCAGGAACATGGGGGCAAAACAACTCCTAATCCACGGCTAGCGACTCATATTCTGATAGGTCAAGGCAAGTTTGACACCGAGTGTGTCATCACTACCGGTCCTCCTGATCGGTATGCGGACACAGAGAGGGGCGAAAGATGGACCACGAGCGATCTCATCTGGGCCTTCGGAAAGGTTACGGATGGAGGTGTACTGCAAAGAGGAAGTAGGAAGGAAGTGGTGGTGCTGAGGAGGGAATGGGCAGGAGATAGTCTATTCAGGGACGGAGTGAAACTGCCATTTGATCGCTACGAAATACGGTAATTTTTCATTCACAGCTCGTAAAGATTCGCCTACCTCCACGGCGGAATGACGAGAGCTGTGGAGCGATGTATCCCAAGAACTTCCTTAAGCAACTCTTCTTTCCGCCCATACTGATTATCAGGGGAGTAATCGGCGTCCGAAGTAGTCTCTACCCTATCAAACCCCATTGCCCCACTCGCCCACTGAAGCGAATGTCGACCAACGACAGTCAAAGCAGTCTCGCCAACCATATAGCCTATATGGATCTGGCAACTACTGTCTCGCCGACCAAAGACCAGGCACCCGAACGTGCATGCATCGAGTGCTATGTTCCTCGTCAGGCTAAGAACGCGGATAGACCCTCATCTGATAACCAGAACGGGATGACTTCGGCTGGTCTTAGCAAGCTTGCCTCAAACATGATCCCTGAGGGCAGTGTGTACGCATCCGACCGCGGGCCGGTGAACTCGGAAACGACTGTTCAAGCTGCGAACTGCCTCCAGAGCCAGCGCCTCCCTGAGGTCAAAAAAGAAAGACCAGCTACCCCACTGCCTACGAGCAGTGCCGAATCATTAGGAGGCAATGACTTCATTCCCCCACCACCTCTTCCGAAGGCAACTGACCGTGCGGCTATCCCACTGGCAGCGAAGTCGTATCCCGATCCACCTAGGTCTCCGCCTAAGGCACTCAAGCGAAAAGCCGACTGCGGAGATATAGCACTGAGCATTCCTAAACGCAAGAATACGTCTTCAACAAATGGCGAGCTGCAAACCTCGACCAGCCAGTATGTGCCAATAGCAACTGTCCCAGAGGGATCCACGCACCGTCCAAAAGCCTGGCTTCTACTTTTCAAGACCCGAGACTTTCCACATCCGAAGCATCCGTCTCGTCCCGAATGCCTACACTCCGCACTCCCTCGCCTTCTATGTCCACGGATTATAGCCATCATGTCCCAAGATCTGGAATGCGAAAGTTCTTCGAGACAGAATATGGTGTCCCTCTCAGTTTCCATATCCTTTGCGATGGCCCAGTTGGCGAGATGAGTGAGGCCCTCATAAAAGTATGTTTGATCCTCAAACGGCTGCATGAAGTTTGAACCTAACACGTACAGCTGGGTAGAGGTGAGATTGTCGATGCTTCCGAGGCAACCTATCTCGTCGTCTGCGGCGAACCGGGACCAAGAACGGCCGATACACCTGAGCTCGAAAACGCATATCGCGAGACGAGCGGGCGAAAGTCTCGTCTGGCAGTATGCCACCGGTGGATATCTGGATGGGCTATGCGTGGCGCTCTATTGGATCACCGACCCTATATCGTCGAGCTTCAACAAGCCGAATTAGTCATTCCAATGCAAAGAATGGATGGAGATAGGGTGAACCCGACCAGTGGGAACAATAATTATCACGACACCGATTATCATCTCGAAGGGCTCGATCCGGGAGAAGAAAGCTATATGCCTCTTCACCAGCGTGTTGGAGCACTTGAAAACCATCGCCGCATTGATGATGGTAGTGAGGTATATAAGGAGTAATTCTCCGGGCATCAAGCGTGACCTTTGGGTGGGGAATGTCATGAAGAAAGCTCGTTGGGTGTAAACCGAGTCTTGTAGTCCTGGAAGATATGTAGAGTACTCGTACCCACGTGACACTCGGATACACGGGCTACTCGGACGCTTGTTCATTAAATATATTGATTCGTCTCTTCTCCTTCATGCATCATTCTACATGTAAACATGCACAGAGCTCTTCGCCATCGTGCTTTACACCCTGAAGAAAGTCTAGAGAGCATTGCAGAAGCAGAAGGAGTGCCAAAATCGACCCTGCATGACCGCATCACTGGTACCCACGCACCCCGCGGTGTCCGAGCCAACCGCAACCTATCAATTGCCCAGGAAGGTGCTTTGCTTGATAAAATCAACGCCTACGCTAACCGAGGGACCTTGCTGGCACCACGCCATATCACACAGCTTGCAGAAGCTCTCTGTGAGCACCCTGTTGGCTGCAATTGGACCACAACTTTTCTCAAGCGTCATTCAGACCGCATTACATCAAAATATTGGCGCATACAAGAGCTTGCTAGGCTCAAAGCGGACACACCTGATACCAGAAGGACATTCTACACTACTGTGAGCTATTACAGGGTGTCCTAGCTAATACAGAGGTCAAAGCGGTGTTTGATTCACACCAATACGCCCCATCAAACATCTACAACATGGATGAGGTTGGTTTCTCGCTGTCATCATCTAGGCGAACACGCAGAGTTGGCTCCCGTACCGCCTCTAGGATATCCCAAAGCACTCTTGCCGATACCGTTCATGTCACCGTTGTAGCCGCCATCTCTACAGTCGATGCACCGGTCCCTCCCTTCCTCATCTACAAAGGTGAAAGTCTTCTCCAGGAGTGGGTGTCCTTGCAAGATAGGGACCCGCCCTTGATGGCAACAGTCACGGCTTCAGGCTATGCCAATTCCTTCACGCATCTACAATGGCTGACCGACTGTTTTGACCCGGCAACCCGTGATCGCGCAAATGGCTCGAGCAGGCTCCTCTTCCTGGACGGCCCCGACATACACACGCAAGTGGACTTCCTGGAGGCGTGTTGGGCTCGAGACATCATCCCAATCATACTCCCTGCCAACCTCAGCGGCATCTTTCAACCGCTAGATGTAAACTTCTTCAACACATTGAAATTGGCGTACCATCAGCAAGTAGACGACTTTCAGCTAGGTTCAACCGCACCAGGGGTACCAAAAGGAATGTTCTACCAATGGTTTCAGCATGCCTGGGCTACAACTGCATATTCCAGACAGATACGGTCGGCCTGGGAGAAAGCAGGGCTCTGGCCATTGGACAAGCATGTCATGCGAGCAGAGACGGCTACACCACCACCAGCTGATGGCACAGTAGATCAGCCCACATCACGGTTAAGCCGTATGTTACGTATCATGGAGCGACAACTGAAGAGCGGGACGCTTGATGCTCGTGCGGCCTTTCAAAAGACGGCAAAGGCGCTTGAGACGGTCATGGCGGAAAAGGTGCTACTTGAGCTTGAGCTGGAAAGGCACAAGGCCTCAGAAACAATGGAGCGAGCAGCCAGAGGTAAAGGCAAGCTCACAAGGTTCCCAAAGGGCCACGTATACAGCCAAAAGTACCAGGAGGAACATGCGGTAGAACTGGCAGCACGGAAGGAGAAGGAAAAGGAAGGCCACGCCCGAAAGAAATGTATAGCTCATGTATCCCGCAAGGGAAAAGGTCGTGTACCTCAGGATATCACCAATGGATCCCCTTCTACCATTGTACCAGAGGAATAAGCTGTAGCTACCATGCATTCAGAGATATGACCATTTGCGTGTGAGACGACCATGTGTGAATTTCCGTCCGAGTCGCCCGTGTATCCGAGTGTCACGTGGGTACGAGTAGTGTTGTACAATTGGAGGTACCATGCAATGATCGATTACGGACAGCAACATTCTTTTGATCGATATATTTACCGGGGGCATGATTGTGATCATTCTCCAAGATTGGTCCGTTTTTGTGACCCACAATAGTTAACAATGTGTGCGATCCCCGAATCTAGAGGACTAGTAGCTACTTACTTCGGAGTGCGAGGCGGAAGACTGGGGCGCCCCCATATTCAAGCGGTGATGAGGATGGCAATCTTTTCGCCACGCCCCAAGCCTCCCCAGCTTCGAGGCAGGTACGCTCCGCCACCAGATTCAGATGATTGGAGAAGTTCACAATACGAGGAAGCGTGAAACTAGGCAGAGTGTGCGTGAGAAAAAGACCGTCGGTTGTCCTTTGACCACCTACTCACCATCAGCCAGTTGTGCCGCCCTGAGATCTACTTTCATGATCTGAGGATCAGATAAACGGTAACGCTCCTTTTCCCACACGGTGAAAATGCGTCTTCTGAGATCATATCGACGACGAAGTTCAGAAGCTGCTGTCACAAGTGAGACAATCTGGAGCTGTCTCACAGACGAAGCAGCGAAGCGCATCAGTCCACAGAACCTTTTTCAATCAGAACGTACGTTGTGTTTCGTGTTCTCACATGTTTCGCACTTCTTGCAAATGGTCTTCTTTGTGGAGAGAGAAGGCGCAAGCAGAATGACGACATGTTCATCCTTTCATGCAGTCCTCCGTACGATCGGAATGCGCAGGATGGCTACGGCGCAGTATAAAGCGACGTTCATGTCCCCTTCTCTTGAACTCCACAAGCAGACACAACCGCTCCTACACCATGTCCAGCGATACGCGCCTCACTACTGGTCCCGATAAACACTACTCAGCCTCTTCACAATCCGGACCTCCCACTCAAGCCCCCACCGAGGCCGCCGGGACACAGTCTTCTTGCGGCTGGTCGAAATTCACGGAAAGGCTATGGAGCTCTATTCGAAGCGCTTGGCATCCTCAGCTAGATCTCTCGATGAGGACAGACTGGACTGAAGATGAGATCAAGCGACTCCGACAGTTCGTTCCGCACATTTTCAACAACCTGAGCGAGGACAAATCTCGAGATGCTGGAAAGGCTATGTCGAAGCTTATAGGCGATCTCAAAGCTCATCAATTGTATTCTGACTTGACATTGGCTGCTCTTTCGCTCTCCGGCGCTTATTGTGCTCTGATCATCTTATCAAACGATGGGGGGGACGGGCCCTTTAGCTGAATTTGATGAAGGAAATGGAGCGATGCTGATGGCCATGTAGAGGATAATATGCACGAGTAATTTCGAGCTACCATGTCCGTCGTCTCATGGCCCTACTCAGTCTGTCCATCGGACGTGTCTCATACTTTTGATCTGTTGTGCAGGCTTGAGCCAGCTGTGGTGTGCTCGACTGTGGCCTATTGGCAGTTCTTGTTCAACTTGCCTATTTTCCCCTTGCTAGCGGTAGGATGAAGTGTTGCTCGGGCCCCTGTGATCTGATCACTGACAATCCATACTTTCATGGTATATGCTCCGCGAGTGCTGTACTTTCGACGGCCAACATGGAACGTAAGGAGGACGGCGGTTGAGTGAAAGGCACCACCACCATTCAGACACTTCATGATCACCATCACACATCTCAACCTTTTCTCCCTTCCCCCCCTTTCCATTTCTTTCTCGTTCATACTTCATTCCTCCTCTTGCTTTCTGGCGCATCATTGACAAGAGAATAGCATGAACAGGCTATGTTTCCTGCCCCGACGCCTCGAGAATAGGTCTGTCACTCAACCCTCCCTGAAGTCCCCGTTTCCTGTCCCGTCACCTTGCCACACTGAGACCTTCTTCCCGAAACCGTCTATGGACCCGAGACTCGAAGCAAACGAGAATGGGGTGTTCCAAGACTTGTTCTTCTTCGTTGAACTGCCTAGAGGTCATGATGGGAAACAGAGACACGAGACCATTAAGCGTTTGATCAAGGTATGTTACACTTTCCCCGCGGTTATGACCATGAGGACTGAAATGACAGGAGAACGGGGGAGTGGTATCTTCATACCCCCGGACACGCGTACAGTACATTGTCATACTCTCCGGAGACCCACGACAACGTCGATATTCCCCTCCTTCGCCCGAACGGGACCGTCTTCAGGCTTTGCAAACAGCAGACTGGAATGTTTCCGATTTGGTATGGCGATTTGGAGTCAGAGAGACCCATCAAGGAGGTTTAGAGAAGGGAAAGAAGAAGGTGGTCAGAAGTGACTGGGTTGAAAACTCCTGTAAATCAGGCAGTCTGCTGCCTAACGGCGCGTGGGAAGTAAGGTGAGCTATGATGACAAGTTCTACAACAAGCCGTAGGCTGACATGAACAGGTGTTGTCCTCGCCAATTCGGCCCCTTCCCTCCTATGTTCAGCCGCTCTCCGCTAATCACTCCCATCGTACCCGCTCCACCTCATGCATCTACAAGCTCTCCGGCACCACCTAGCCCTGCTCTCAATGCACCTCCGGCATGGGCAAGGAATTTTGTGAGACCAAGTCCACCCGGCTACGCTGTCAACCCTCTTCCGAACGAAGCAGCTATATCCCCACTGGATCTCCATAATTGTCCCGTCGATAACGGCACAGTTTCCAAGTCGTCATTTGAGAGATCCATCCCTCCCCCTCTTGCTCTTTGGAATCCAAAAGTTCACAACAACATCAAAACTCCGTCAGTATCATCGACCAGGTGGACTTTACCTTCGAGGCGACGCTCTACCACACCTCCTGAACCCGGTTTGACGTTGTCTCGATTCTTCCGAAGTTCACTTGGAATACCACTCAGCTTCCATCTTCTATGTCCACCCTCGGTCACATTGATGTTGAAGCTGCTGATCACTGTGAGTCATCCGCCGAGGGGAAGAGCGTGAGTTAACGAAGCAGCAATTGGGAGGTGGAGAACTCGTTCCGCTCCAGTCCGCTACTATCATCGTTTTGTACCGCTCATCTGCCTCCGTTGCATATGACAGGTCCGACTTGAAGCGAGCGAAAGACAACATTGGGACCTGCGCCTCTCGTATCTGCGTAGATAGCACTTGGATCGAAAAGTGCTGCGATGCGAGGGAGCTGGTCGACCATTCCGTCTACCTCATCCCGATCAATCGAGGGGATACCGAGGCCGAGGACGCCGAGTCGTTATCGCAAATTACGACATGGGAGGAAGCCAAGATGGAGGAAGAGAGTGCGAGCTGTTTGCCACTACCACTCAATAACGACGATGACCTGGACGATCTGGTGTCAAGCCCACCTTCACCTGAAAGCTTGGGCGGGGGTGGCGTGTAGTGATAACGATTCATAAAGTCGGAAGTATATATGAGAGACCTTCTGAGACAGCAAATATGACATGGACAGATCGCAAATTGTAATAAACCTTGACTCGCCTCTTGCTTCCCCTCAATTGCACTCAGCAGCTCTCTTCGTGTGTCAGCACATGGCATGTTGTTGCGGTAAGACTTAATGGAATTCTTCGGGAACCGCAGATTGTTTGGGAGCATAATCTAGCTGATCTCATCGTATACGTGCAGGTGTGGGGACGCTGCTCCGACTTACCTCACGCACTGCAGATTACACTTCAAACCAGATTGACCGAGGGTTCCTCACTGTGTAGATGGGGGTCCCAGCCGCGAGATAACAGTAGTACCAAGTAAGAGACACCCAATGATGATTGCCGTTATCGGAGGTCCATCCAGGCCACCTTGTTCCAGTCGCTCCAACAGATCAGGCGGCAGAACCGGCGTGGAATTGTTGGATCTAGCGGAGATTTGGTCAAAAGTACGCTCTGCGAGGATCAGTCAACCGTCTCCTGACCAAAGCGCTATCCAAACTCACTGTACTCCTGCATGGTGTAGTCGAACCCATATTTGGTCGTTGCCCCATCAATATTCTCAAATGTCTGTAAGGACGATCTCATCTCCTCGCTATCCTGCGCGTACCGAAGCGAATCGGTGAAGAGACTCTTGAGAGCATTGAACGTTTGCTGCTGGGCGGGAGAGCACCTCCGTCCAGAGATGCCCTTCTCAAGACTTTCTGCAGCGCGACGTCGTTGTTCCTCTGTCAGGGAATATAGGCTGTTCAATCGGGTTTCAGCATTCGTCTCAGACATGTTTGTATGATTGATGATCGTACCAACAGTCAACGAAACCATATGGGTGGCAACTCCTGGCTGCCGACCAGGCTAAATGCCTTCCTTGCACACACACGGCTAAGAAGGCAGAGTCGAGACCAAAGGAGATCATACAAAGGTCGTCGGTATGACATCATCCTCTCTGCACGAGTACATCTTCTTCATCTGAACATTTGAGACTGCAGCAAGAGCCACACGACGGGGCTACACCATTTGGCGCTCACATCAAGATCGTGGCAAGTATTCAGCTTGACCTGGACGACACATCGAGCTGCGTATGATACGTGTGATCGTGTTGACCAACGAAACTGTCCTTATGTCAATTCTAGCTCATTGTTACGATACTATCTCAGACAAGCAACCGATGGTACGTTTCGCCCCCTCGACGATATCCTTGTCAAGTAAGTTGAAGAGAGGCCGAGCATGAGACAGAAAACACCTTGGTCTACATACGCCCGGGATACCGGATAAACAACGAACACTGTTCACTGCCCGTTTTGCATCCACTAGGCAAGGGCTCCACTCAAAGGCCATATCCTACTCATGATCAGCCTGAATGATGTGATGACCGGTTAGCTGTGCGTCATAACATGCCCTTTGTCCGAACGAGCAAAGGCGGGAGCACCTTTTCCAGGCGCACGCTTGCATAGCTAGAATGCTCGCAATAGCCCTACCACTTGCTCCGCTTCTTTCTTGCCCACCTGGTCGTCTGTCCACGCGGTCTCTAGCAGAACTTCCTCCAACTCCGGGTCAATTTCATCGTCCTGCTCAGATAACGCAAGATATAGCGATTCCGCCGCCATTGATCGGATCTGGTCTTCAGCAAGATTCGCACCACTGAACATACTCTTGGAAATCGGTGACCTAAGAACAGAGGCAATTGGTCGATCGATTTTGCTCTCACCGCAGGGTCAGACCACGAGACGGTCGCCATGACCCTATGTATCAGCTTTATCTTTGACCTGACGTTTCCAGCTTACAGTTTGAGAACGCCGCTTATTCGTTCAATCGACTTGACTTGTTGCATCCCTCGGCAACTAGTGACGAGTATCGCAACGACAGTCGACAATACTGCTGAACCGTTGACGGAGCGAACCAAGTTGTTATCGGATAAAAGCCGGTGGGTCGTAGTAACGGCGGGACAGAAGATTCGACTGTTGTTGATATTATTGAAAAGTATGACTCGAAGATCGCCAAGAACATTGCCGACCAGTTTGCTTGTATCGTCGGAATTCACGAGATAGCTTCTCAAAGAAGAGAAAGCAACCGAAGTGACAGATTCCACCTGGCTTCCCACGCTGTGCAGGACGCCCGATAGTAGCGAAGTACGAAATGGCGTCTGCAAGAGTGGCATCGCCGAACTGAACCAGTCTCGTAATACGATATATCGGAAAGACTCGTCACTATCATAAGCGTTGACCGAAATTTGCCAGTCTCACCTGTCATCCTTTGTCACAAAGTTCCACACCTGCGCACCGTCCCAATCCCACTTTTCCCCAGCTTGCACGTCGTGTAATAGCCTCCATGCTCGCCACGAAGCAGCTCGGACCGGCTCCAGCTTCTCCATACCAAGCTTGATCATGCCCCCGACGGCTGCTTGGAATTGTTGTTGCGATACTAATCGCTTGCAATCCGACTGTCGCGATGCTACGGTGATAGCTTGTCCAAGGCCGGCGATGGCAACCGATCGAATCCATGAACCAACATCTCCTCTCTGGTCTGTCGAGTAGTCGGCTAGGGCCTTCAGTAATGCGTCGAACACGAGCCGGTAATGCTCCGCATCCACTTGACATTAGCTTGATTTGCTGAGGTGACCTGTGCTTACAAATTGGCTCAGTGCTATCCTTTGCTGTCTGCTGTACCAGAGCTGTCAACGACCTAATTGCGTATCGGCGAGTCTCGACATCGGCCTGCCGCCATAAGCTTCCTCTGTCGAAAATGGGACATGAATGCTTACCTTGGCGGTTTCGTCCAGCTGACCCAGTAGGGCTTTAACTATTGTCGGTGGTGGTATAGTACAGCCAGCTATACGAAGGTGTCCGAGCGAGAGTGCAGCGACTTGTCGCGGTATTGGTCTGCCCGAGGTGATCATCGTCAATAGCCTGTCTTTAGCCACGATCGCAAACGTCTCTCCACTCACCGTGTAACCACGTCGTCGACACATCGCAGATCACTTAACCGTTTTAACATCCTTGCTACCGCTTCGTAAACATCCGACTCTCGTCGTTTCATAGTCAAATCGAGATAGTGGAAGACCAATTGATCTAGAACATGCGCGGTGACAGCCGTTGTGGAAAGACAGGCGGCGATCAAATCACAGACAGCTTCAATGATTTCAGCACCCTGCAAGGAAACAAGAGCCGCAGGGCGTATTGAGGATATTGAGTGCAGGATCTGCTTGTCAGTCTGAATGTGCCAAAGGTTAAGCTGGGTACATACGGTCACCCTCTTGTCGTCCTCATTGCCCAGCAGACTAACGACTTCCTTCAGAGCTACCAGAGCGCCGTGAACGTTGATGGGGTCTAGTGAAGGTATGTACGCGATCTGTCAATTAGCGCAATGTACTATTCTGAGGAAGCACAGTCTCAACGCACCTCTTTCGATACGGATTCGCCAATATCGGCATGCCGGCCCAGCGCCAGGATATCTCGAAGCGAAGCTGCACCGAGCGTTCTCATAACTGAGTCCCAGTGCCGTAGAGTTATATGATGCAGGTGTTTCCGCATTCGTGCCCTGTAAACTTCATGTCTGCCATCAGTCATGATTGCTGATAGGTTGTACAGCTTACACTGCGACTGCAGAAGCCGCACTCGAGAATGCTATCCGTCTCACGCTGACACTGTAGAAATCGGTCTTTCCCAGCACATCGATACCTTCTGGATAAAGTCCCTTTGGTCAGTGATATATGGGCTCATGTGCATTTGATGAACTCACCAGTCTTCCGACCCCTTCCTGGAAAGCCGCACTTGCAGCTCGCCTGACTCCGACCTCTCGATCAAAGCACGCAACGCTGATCAATGCCGTTGCAATATCAACTGCGAATGGTTCCAGCGACGACGGCGAGCAAGCACGAGAGAGCGACCACAGTAAATATGCCGCTGCATCGCGAACATTCGCCCCGATTGAATGCGATGCTTTACGGAGGTCGAAAGTTAGTGCCTAGTGTCAGTAGGGAAAGTGGAGTAGTCTTACTTTCGTGACCCAGTTCACCGACTCTGCTATCGTCTCGTCGTCTTTGACTAGACCCCGTCTGGCAAGCTCTGCAATTGCCAAGCAACACCCATGCCACCTGGCTTCCCCCCGCATCGTTTCTGAGCCTCCGAACCCCATGGTCCCGCCTGAGGAAGCGGTTCCTCCTGGATCGACGACAACGCCGAAGCTCGTGCAGACGACAGGCTCGTCTACGGTGCCAGCGAAGAGACTAACAGTCGCCGTGACGATTTGCTCTGCGAAAGACGCCGGGAGGAGGGAAGATATCCGAGCAAGATACTTGGCGCATGAATACCTGACGATTGTGTCCTGGCATCAGCACAACGTGACGTAAAGCGCCCGCCTTATCGCTGAGACCATTCATCAGGTCGTCAAGCTCGTCTTCCAGTCCTTCAGGCATTTCATCCATTTCGTTCGATGCATCTAAGGTGTCAGTTTTAGTCCCGGCCGGGCATTGTGATCTTACCGGCCTTCTGCCTGTGTCCGAGTCTTGCTATCCACCACCTTCCGCGAGCTTTCACCGCCAGCTTTCGTATCAAACCACTTCCAGCAGCAGTTCTACTCCCCCTGAGGTGCGGCAAGAGCGTATGCCCAGTGAAGTCTTCCAATAGCGGTAGATATTGCGGAGCCAGTAAAGATGGTAACAGAGCGAGAAACTCGAACAGCGATGCGACGAGGTTGGCCTCATTTTCCCTTTCTCCTTCCTCCAGCTCCAGCTTGGCCCAGGTGAGAAAGCCGGACAAGCTGTCGACGGTATCGGATCGAGAATATAATCTGGCCAAAACCAACGCAGCATAGGCTCCTTCTTTTCCCGGTCGATGCAGTAGAGGTAAAGCGAGAAGAGCAACCTGTCTGCCGAGCTCTGATATCGGTCGTGCGAACAACGCTCTCAGTGCGGTGTCTTCGATAAGATGATTGGCGGGCGCCTCAGGGGACAAGGCGGTCAAGTTGAAAGGTACCGTCAGAAGCAACGCGAGCCATAGTAAGAGAACAGCTCGGAGCTCCCATGCTTCCTGGCCGGAGATGAGAGCATGGTGGGGAGTAGAGGGAGTAGTTGAAGTACTTGGAGAGGTTGGAGGTGAAAGGAGGGTGATCAGAATAGGCAGGTTTGGAATTGCAGACGGGAAATGTGGGACTGTTCATCAGAGGCTATCTGATTGACACTCACCTATGGCTTTCCACCCTCTGACTTTGACCGTCCAGTTCAGTACACGCCCAAGCCTCCTGAGACGTGGCCCGCTGATATGGACGTCCTCTTTGCTGACCAAGGCTGAAAGAACTGTAGTCAAGGTTGCCATCAAAGGGTTGACAATGTCGTATAGCGAAGGGTCTAGCAGTCCTGGGAGAGGAAGATAGTAGTCGAGCTATAAGACCAATTAGCCTAGAAGGGCGCTCAAAAAATCCGGAACAGGTGACATACAATACCCCCCATCTGATCGACTAGCTTCACTTCATCTTCATCCTCTTTCACCGTCGCATCTCTCCGTAGATCCAGCTCCAACAAGCGTTGAAGTAGCTCGAGGAACTCATCGCGATGACCGAAATGGGTATAGGTCGGATCGGAATCGCTGTCTAACGCAGTAGACATGGTGATTGATCAATTTGATGGACATGGTGGAAGGGAAATTCAAAGGATGGTCGCATAGGCGGCTAGAGGCAAGGATGTTCAGCTTCGCGACGCGACCTTCGGCAAAATCCGATAGGTGACCCACCTCATTATTGTGCTCTAGTGATGCGCCTTCTCTTGACAGCAATGTCTAGTTGCAGCATCTGGACCGGGTTGCGAACAGCAAGTTCATCAATGCATGAGAGTAGCTGCGCCGATCATCGTGGGCTCGCGTTGTTGGTAAGTACGCAGATCAGCTTCGCCTGTTCTTATTCACATCTCATAGTTGTTTACTCCTCGTGATTTTCCTATGATATAAGATTTCAGAGATGCAATGCGTACCACCCTGTCCTGGGAGGAAAGCAGGCTGCGTTCGATCTGTCAAAGGTATACTTGTACTCGGTACCAAACAAACTCATCAACCTGAAACGGGCGCGGCTTGTCCCTTTCGCATCACGATCACGCCATCACCATCATCATCACCATCAACACATTCCATCACGATCACGCCCAGGAATCTGATCCGGATGGGCAGGCACGCCTCAAGGATGCGGGGCGACTCCATGCATTCGTGCTTCTCTTTCCCAATCTTTTTGATAGACGGTTTCTCAATCATCTCTTATTCGACTTCCATGGGGTTTTCAGCGAATCGATGAAATCGATGCGTCGCTATCCTTAGAGCACAAAAATGAAGTCACATCTGTATTACAGCATGCATAAAAGCCTCCTTCTAACCGGACATGATCCAGATCGTCCCTCTTCCTTTCTTCCCTCTAGGGCATGCCTTCCGAGCACCTTGACACCTCTCCGCCGGCTTGCGGGAGCCCAAAAACGATACAGCATCGGGGACTCGAACCCCGCGCCGGAGCAATGATCGACGGAGACCGTCGCCAACGAAAAAGCTGGGAAGCTCCAATGTTAACCCCTACACCAATGCTGTTATCTCTCCTCCTGTTAGACAGGATGGCCTGTGAAGCCGATGGACTATTATGTACCCCGTCAAGTAACAACAAAAATCGGGTCGATATGCGACGAATTGGGCTGTCTAGAGTCTTTGCCGTGAGGATACGCATTATCGATCTCTTGGACCTCCTCTCTCTTTACGCATGAGGCCGTTAGTGTGAGGGAGACTCTCGACTTCATGAATTCTGTCCTGAGCACCGAGAGGAGTAATCTGAGGCGTGGATTGGAAGCAGCAGTGTGACCTGTAGCTTGACGTCCTTACGCTTCGATCCCTTCCCCCAGTAAGCACTTCCTCTTTCCTGGAACGATATAGGCATGCGGCAATAGTTAAATCTGCATTTCATCGGCGTATCAAAATATGCAGATGATAGTATACGGGTATATTTGTATCCAGGGCTATATTACGGTTCTAGCTCATCCCCTCTCCTCATTCCACCTCGTTCTTCTCACCCTCCTTCGTCGCACCGAGCTCCGGGTAGTCGGCCATCAGAGTTGACCTGTATTTCATGTAGAGGCCCAGCCATCCACCTCCCTGTTGAGGCTAAGAGCTGTCAGCCATCACATCCGAAAAGGTTATCATCTTACCAGCGGCTGGAGATGAGCGAGGAATTTTGCCTGACTATCTCTCAAAGGTGTCTTCAGCCAGGCCGAGATGTTCTTCGCCAAATACTCGTAATCTCGTCTATCTTTTGAAGCGACATGCGTGGTTTTGAGGCGCTTGTGATTTCGATCATCTTCATGCTGAAGACATCCGTGGTTCGAGCGGGTCACTTCGGAAGGGCTGGTCGATGCGGTACGAAAGGAAGACGTAGACGAGGTAGAGCGAACCGTCGCAGTTGAAGGCGACAAGCAATTCCGCTCTTCGTCTACTGGCTGTGCGGAGGTCGCTCGACCATCCGCTAATTGGAGGTACCCATCGATATCCTCTTCACTCTCATACCCACTTTCATCGTCATCTTGTGGGCAGACACTACGATAGAGGTGGGGATCGAGCAGTGATCCAGCGTTGCAACACTCCTCGATCCACTTCTGACCGACGACTATACGAGAAGACGAGTCCTTGACTTGCGCAAAGGCCAGCCGGCTGTCTTCGTGATCCGCTTGCCCATCGTCACTAGATGTTGCAAGAACAATGAATGTGGCTGCTTTCAATGGGAGCAGCTCTCCACCTCCGATGTTCTGGTATGTCACCGTGTGCTCACCTAGAGGTACTCACCGTAATCAATATTTCCAGCTCCCGTCGGCCCACAGAAGATCCCACGACGTGGAAGCTCAGCGGAATCCCAAACGGTCCGGAGAAAATGGCCGAAGGAGGCTCTTTAGGAGCGACGAGAAGGACTGGGGACTTGGCGGGAGAGGTAGGTGTAGGCATAGAGTGCTCCTCTCTAGGGCGACTTGCTGGATTGTGGTCCAAGTCATTGCTCGTCGGTCGTAGTCTTGATAACAGCGAGCGGGACGCTTGAGTCTCGCGGACATGGATCTGCGCTTCCTGGTTAATGTAAATAGGATGATCAGGGGGAGCAATCAACCTGTCTCTCTTTGGCGATGTCGGAACCCGATTATGCGTTGTTTGAGTACACATGTTGGCTCGTGTGTCTGCCACTCCCCTGGTATACAAAACGATTGGCTTAGCCGGGATTGAGTGGGATGGTGGCATCTCAGGTAGCCACTTCGGAATGACAGGCCGTGAGGGCAGTGAAGAGCCGGTGATTGTCGCGTTCTTGTCCCTCGAGAGGGCCGGCGGTTCTAGTACCAACACAGCTGCCTTGTTGGGCGGAGGGGTCTTGGGGACCGTCTTAAGAGTGTCAACATACTTATAACATCCTGCAGGCGGGTCCCCGTTAGAGAGCTCAAGAGATGGATGAAGCTCACATGATCTGCCAGTCTTTGGCCGGGAGCAACTTTTGAGCCTTTATACTCTCCCTGACCCATTCTCTCGCGAACACCTTCTTCGACGGCACAATGTGGTCCCCCTTGGTCCTCTTGTCTTCCAGTGAATGGATCAAGACATCGTAAATATCCCATCGCTTAGCTTCGAGTGGTTGCGGCTGACCCAGGTAATGCCTGGGTACAGTCACTTCGGCCTTTGAGGTCGAGGACGACGGGAGGGAAACGAGGTAATGGGTGATATTGCTGGCCTTGGGATCTCGCGCGACGTCTCCTGCATGTCGCTGCCCTTTAGCAGGTAAGGTCGAGCTACTAAATAGCTGCATGTAGAGAGTCCTTACCTTGATCAGATCAACTAACTCGTGATCATGCTCCCCGCTATTCTTCTTGTGTTGAACGAAAAACGTCATGCTATTGAAATACCGGGGATCCTTCATCAACCGCTTTCCCGTCAACGCCTTGTCAGGCATCGGCATCTTGGTATTACTTTGGGACATATTAGCCAGTGAAAAGATAATCAAAAGCTGCCCATGGGGTAGAAGAATCAGAATGAATGTCAAACGACAAGCTTTGTCGAGAGGGTATACGGGTTTTGATGGGGATTGTGTGGATTGTGTGGATTGTCGGTGATCAACATGAAACATACGCAAACGCCTCTTCCTCCGAGGCCAGCCTGACAACCCAGTTCGCAAATCTCATCATATGATCTCATTGGCATTTATTGGCAGCGAACGGATTGCAAACCTCAATATTGTCAGGCTGTATCAACTGATCGCTGCTTGAATTTGGATTCTGTGCAGAATGTTCAGTACGAGACCGAGCGGCCGAAACCGAAGTTGCGGTCGAATGCCACCTTCAGCTGATCTTGTGCCACCCAGCAGACAGGCCGTAACAGGTGGCTAACTCTACGTCACCCGATGTCGCCTTCCCCTGCATCTGCTTGTGAATGCAATGCATGTGTATATACAGGTTCAGCAATACATACAACAGGGAAGAAATCTAGTTATTTCACCAGATATACGTGTAAACGCGTTCCATCATCCCTTCCCTCTACTAGCCAAACTCCCACCTGTACATCATAGGAAGCTCGGTCAGTAAACAGCTAATCTTCCTCCATGGCCTCCCTCGAAGCGCCCGAGTTCTCTCGCAACATCTCCATCCCGCCCCCTTCACCCTCATTCTCCTCATCCTCCCTACCTTCCCTCACACTTTCACTGTTTCTCAAACTCAGAAGGCCAAGCCCGCCCAGCCCTTGGGGTGCTCCATTCGGTGGAACAACCCCAGACCCAGGTCCAGTGGGTATGAACGCCTGACCCAAACTGAAACTTAGTCTTCCGCCTGCCGCACCCCCATTGTTACCGAGACTCGTACTTAGCACGCCGGACGTGCTGCCTATCGATAATGCGGGACTGGCCGCACGGGATCGACTACGCGGTATTTGACGGGGATAAGGTCGAGTTGAGCGATTGTTGAGGAACAGCGAGTGTTGAGAGGAAGACAAGCCAGAAGGGTGTGTTGGAGCGTGTGATGGTGATTGCGGGATTGGCATGGACGAGGTGCTCCGAGAAGGGGACATTGCGAGGCCAGGGGAAGCGGAAAGGAGAGATGGGGATGATCCGCGGGGTCGTTTGTATGGATCGAAACGGTCATCTTGAACGGCTGTAGATTAGCCAGTGGCCACAAGGGATTCGGTATATAGCGTACTTTTCCGTTTTCCCGGTCTGACTGATGTCGTACTGGAGTCACGATACTGCATCATCCCGGGACTCGTAACCGACATCGCACCGGGTGAAGTCGCAAGCTGAACATCAGAATCACTTGACGGCATCGTCTCACTACACTCACTTCTGTGCGTTCGATGGTAGGGCTCGCAAGTGGTGTGCCAGTGCCCATTCCCAGACCGCCAAAAGCACTCGGTAAAGCTAATCCCGTTCCTGGACTAGGAACCATCCCTGCTCCAGCCGTACCAAACGGCATTCTCGCTGGATTTTTCGGCCATGTTTGCCCGCTCGAGAGTGGTGTGACACCTTGCGAGTCTGGCCTGCCAACCACGCCGCTGTTAGACGAGCCAGTGCTTGATCCTGGCCGATCCATATCCATCCCTGCTGCGAAAGCCGAATTGACCGGTTCACCCTGCTCAGGCTCTTCCACGGTCATATCGTCTGAGTCCGAATCGCTCGAGCTTTCCCGTCTTCCGAGCCAATTGCGGCGTGACCAAGACCCCGAGTAAAGATCATCGTCATCGTCATCGTCGCCTGCCGTTTCGGGGAACCGTCCGCGCGAAGACCGTGGAGCGCGAGGCGTCAGGGGCATAGCGGACGGATGGGAAGACAGGAGTTTCTGTAGACGCGCTTCAGATCGCATTTCATGTTCTAGCGGTGTAGACTCGGATATAAGAGTAGCAAGGAGCGAGGCATGGAGCGGCCGGCCGGTAAAGGGGGGGGCATGGACAGATGGCGCTTGGGTTGGTTCAGACAGCTCGCTGTCTGTCATTCTAGCTTTCCCTTTCCGCCGTGACGAGCTGGACTGCAAATGATTAGGCACCCAACGGAGAGGAGAGGGCGGTTCGTTCGTGTTGCCCTCCATGTCTATGCTGTCGTCGTTGAGGCATTCCACGGAAGTAGCAGGGGGCGGCGTGCGTGTGGTCAGACCATCGAAAGCAAGAGGAGCGGAGGATGTCCGTCTCAGTAAAGAGTTAGCGAAGAAAGGCGACGGCGTCGAGTCAGATCCCCAGCGCGGGACAGGGCCGTGTATGTGTGGATTGAACGGGTTGGCGGTGTTGAGTCTGTCAGTACTTGGCAGATCCCCCTTCGCGGTCGCTTGAGGGAGCGAGGGTGTTTTGCTGGACGAAGGGTCCTGTACCCCCGACGAGGGCATAGCAGTGTTCGGACTGACCTGTGGTTCCGCGGAAGAAGTCTCACTGGAGAAACTGGCATTCTGTGCCAGACTAAGCATACTCGGCCGCCTTAACCTTCGATTGGTATGCGTCCCGATAGTCGGCGATGTATCAACGGTCAAACCTCCATGAGTTGCGCCGAAACTGCCATGTCCGCTTTGATCCCGAGATGAGGACGATGAAGATGAGCTGGGCGAAGCGGCGAGCCCAAATGCGTTAGTAGATGATGCGAATCTTGATGGCGAGGTAGGTTGTCGGCCAAAAGGACCGGGAAGATGGGTACGATCGTTGGGGCTCATCGCAGGTCGTGATGATTGCACTGTGCGATATAGGGAGGATCAGGATTATAGCGGTTCTCTATGCGGAACCCGGCCTCATATGGACTGTCGCGAAGTTCATCTCCATTGATATTTGCTGATGCGGGGATATCGGGCGGATGCGATGGCCCTGCGAGCGGAATGATCGTCCCAAAAGTCCAGAGCCGTGTACAATGCAGTCGAGCGTGCACTTTGCTCGAGTCGAGTACGTGCGATAGATGATAGCAGAAGGTACGATAGTGATATATAGGTTGCGAATAAGTGTGTTGTCGAGCAAACGATGAGGTCAAACATTATTATCGCAGGTCATGACCGGCTAAGGGATACACGTTGAACTCGTCTCGGGTTCCACCTTTGACGTCGTTATTCCGTTCTCCTTAGGTCTCCACCTCGCAAACCTCACATACGACCGGTTCAGCTGAAAAGGAGAGGGAAATATAGCGCACATGCCAGCGGAATCGGACAACGAAGCATAACGACCCCCGCCATGCCATTACAACCTCCCACAAGACCGCATTCCGCCAATCCCCACGCAGCCCTCAACACCTCCCTGTTTCCCTCCACCTCCGTCTCGTCTACGCGACCACCCACAAATCGAGCTGCTTCTCTTCATGTCACAGCGTCTTACAACCGCTTGTCTCGGGATTGGGAGGACGCCTGGGACTCCTCTTCAGACAACGACGAGCCGACCGAACGGCTCGACAATAAACCGTCCGGAACGGACTCGACGAAGAACGGAATGCCGATTCCCGTTAAGAAAAGCGCAGGAATGGACGGAAATCTGGGAGGCGAGTCTATAGCCGCATCCTGGGCTTCGGGGTCGTATCAACACATCTCTCACCCGTCCTCTCTCTCCCCCAACCCGATTCCACGGCCGATTTTGACTACGTCCAAGACGTATGCCGAGCCGACAACAGCTCCACCGCCGGGTACGGCTTTATCGCCGATCAACAGCTCAGAGGGAAAGACGGCTTCGAAGCTGCCTCCTGGTGGTTCATGGGAGATTGTGGATCAGGCAGAGCTGAGAGAGACGGAGAATGCAGAACCGGTCACTGCGGGCAAGGAGGCGGTCAGAGGGGATATAGAGAACATCTTGAACGGTACGTTTGGCTGATCTCACACATGGTGCAGCGCAGGACTTATGCCTAGACCCGCTACAACTCCTACATTCTCTCCACATCTCTACTCCGTCTACACCCGCGAATGCTCAGCCACCAGGATCCACCTTCCCTTTCCTCAGTCCGTCAACGTCTCGCACGCAGACGCCCCCTTCGCCGTTTACTTCATCAGAAGCGTCCACTTCGCAGAGAACGCCTCAAAGTCGTAAAGAAGCCGTAAGCAGGCAGAGGAGTGTAAGAACGGAAAGAAGGCGAGAGAAGTTTGCGAAAGTGCTCCAGGGAAAGGTTGACGATGGTGGGGGCGTCGACTTGGGTAAGCTGTCTGCTTCGAAGTCTTCAAGTACCGAGCTGATTGGTAGCTGAGCTGAGAAGATTGGCATGGTCCGGCGTGCCAAATGAGGTCAGACCGATCGTATGGCAGCTGCTCTTGGCAAGTACTGGAGCAAAATGATGTGACCAGCGACTGATCTGCAGAACTACCTTCCGTTACCGACTCAACCCCGTCTAACGACTCTTAAACGAAAACGGAAAGAATATTCTCAGCTAGTCGACCAATACTTTGGCCGAGGACTTGCTTCCTTAGACCAGCAAGTGAATTGCCATCTCACCAGCTTACGTTGATGTACAAACTGACGACGAGATATGGCATCAGATCGAGATTGATGTGCCTCGAACACGGCCCGGTGTCCCTCTCTGGAGCTGTTTAACGGCGCAACGCGTCAGTTGATCCCCTCTGTGTCTGGCAGGCTTACTGATTCTAGTCCTTGGAACGCATTCTCTACGTATGGGCAATTAGGCATCCAGCTTCTGGCTACGTGCAAGGGATCAACGACCTCGTCTGTCCGTTCTTCCAGGTCTTCCTCAGCGCATATATCGGTATGTTTCGTATACCGCTGTCACGTGGAGAGTGGCTCATGGTAGATACCGACCCAGAGGTGTTCGACGTTGCCCACCTCCCTTGTCCTGCCTTAGCCGCGATAGAAGCAGATTCATTCTGGTGCCTCTCAAAACTCCTTGATGGGATTCAAGACAACTACATCTCTCAACAACCGGGTATTCAACGATTAGTGAAACGTATGGGCGATCTAGTCAAGCGGATCGATGGTGCGTCGAGCCTTTGTTTAACATGAAGGATAAGTGGACTACAGCTGACGATAGCCCCGCTTGCTGCTCATTTCGACGACCAGGGTGTCGAGTTTATGCAATTCGCGTTCAGGTGGATGAACTGTCTACTAATGAGGGAAATTTCCGTCAAGTGCACAATAAGAATGTGGGACACGTATTTGGTGAGTCCGCACTGCTTTCATTCCTCTTCTCATGTGTACATCGCCTTACGCCCGCATTTACTCTGCAAATCCAGCAGGATCGCGCTGACATTCAGGCCGAAGGAGCAGATGCATTCTCCCAGTTTCACCTCTACGTATGCTCCGCCCTCCTCGTCAAGTACTCTGAGCGGTTACGCGAAATGGACTTCCAGGTGCGTTATCACTCTTCCGTCTCTCACAGTCTGCCAGAGCATTGTATTGATCTCGCAGGAGATGATAATTTTCCTCCAGTGTCTGCCGACAAATGCATGGAACGACCACGATATTGAGCTCCTTTTGTCCGAGGCGTATGTGCTCAAGACGGTATGGCAAGGCGCCGAGAACCACTTTGCGAATCTACCTAATGGCCAAGGAGGCGGCTTTGGGATGTTGGGTCGGTGATAGGTGAAGCTTGATTAATGGATCTTAGCAGAATAATAAGGGCAACGGAAAAAAAGGCAGAAGGGACGAGGTTGGGAAAGGAGTATAATACAGGTTGAACGGAGTGGACAGGGAACGGAAATGCAAAAACAATGTAGCCCTTCGACGAGCCCATGATTTCTGATGGTCTGCCGTCGTAAACAGTACTGACGACTCGTACCTACACGCTGCTACCGTAGCTACTCGCCAAACACTCTCTCAGAAACGATCTCCCCCTCACCAACGGCTGTCAGCGCGCGTGAATGAGCAATCGGTATTGGGCGTGTTAAGCGCCATTGCGCTTTTTGATAGATGTAACGCTACAGTACAAGTGTCTTTCTTACTCGTCATCATCTCTCTCGCCTCGATTCGATTCTTCCGCCATATCAACCTCGTTGCCCCCGTCTGTCTGCGTTGGTGCGACACCGTGAGAAGGCGGGGCAGGTGCGGAGGAGTACCACGTGGCGTTGATTTTGCCTTCCAACTGCGGGATCTCCTTCGTACCCAATGCTAAAACCTGCCATTAGCTCCAACCCAGTACCAGATAGTCGCTGACTCACCTTTTCGGCCGCTGCTCGGTCTTTGTATTGCACTTTGACACCTTGGGCCGTTTCTTCAAGGCTACCTCCGTGTGACTCAAAGTACGATTTCAACGCATTTCTCGATTCGGCATCTTGTAACGCTTCACCAGTAATGAGAATTGCTTGCGATCGGTTATCTAGTCGCATGGGACCGCGGACCACACCAGACCCTCGACCGCGTCCTCGGCCACGACCTCTTCCGCGGGGTGCGCCGTATGGAGAATACCTTGCGGCTGTCGAAGCTGGGATACCTAATGTACTCGCCTGTACGTCAGCTAAAATCGTGTGCAAACAGGCAGCTGAACAGACCTTATCACGTAGAGCTGACAACTGCGCAGAGAGCTTCATCAACTCGTCCTGATCTGCCGCGCCCTGCGTCTCCATCCCGTGCTTCTCCAATAGCGCATCCAGCTTTTCTTTATCGCCCATATCCACATCTTCAATCTTCGGTTTTGGCTTGTCGAGCTCCTCCACCTCCTTGGTGATATCCTTCAAGCGTCTCAATATCGTCAACTTCTCCTCCTTGGTCCCTTCCGATGCTCGCTTCAGTAACACCTTTTGCTCCGCCATTAATGTCTCCTTTTTCTGTCTCGTCTCCTTCATTTCTAACTCCTTCAATGTCGCAGCTAATCTCTGCTCCGGTCCGGATAAAGTCGCCTTGACGTTGGCCTGCGGATCCGTTCCTCCCGCTTCCATTGCTTTCATGTTTGCAATCAAGCCCGCCGATTTTTCCAAAGCATCCCTACCCGCATCCCCATGGCCTGGTCGCGGTTTGTGCCAGAGTACTTTCACATGTCTGGAATTGAAGATCGCCTCGTCGCTCTTCCACGCTTGGTACGCTTCAAAGTTGGAAGTAAAGCTGACCAACGCGCGTTTGCTCTTGGCTTCTACCGCGACATTGGTCACCTCTCCAAATTGTGCGAAGTACTCTCTAATGGCAGGCAGCGAAAGATAGTTTTGTGGGATATCGGTGATAACGAGCGTGTTCCCATTTCGATCTTGAGGCGGTTTCGAGGATCCCCAGAATTCGTTTCCCGGTTCAATCTTCTGTCGACCGCCTTGTTCTTGCCCCGGCCCTTGCATATGACCCCCGTTCATCGCTCCTCTACCTCCTCGCCCTCTTCCACGTCCTCCTCGACCACCTCGACTTTCGAAACCGCCTGGTGGGCCGTTGAAAGGGAAGGAGCCAAACATCATTTCGGGCGTAGGAATGATCACGTCGGCGGAGTGTTCGAATGGGCAGTCGACACCCCTCATGCAGAAGCCGCGCTCTAATCGTCAGCTGGGACGACATTTATGAGGACTCGGTTGCTGACCATGATAGTCTCTGCACTTTGTTTTTTGCCCATGACCGTTCTCGCCCATCTCCACATCCGGGTTCATCCCCTGCATCCCGTTGTTCCCCTCGAGACCCTGTCGTATAGTTGAAGGTCCAGCCACAGACTGTTGCATGGAGGCAGGACCAGTCGGCGCGTTCATAGGTACCGAAGGGCGGAAAGAGGACACTACAGCTGGTTGTGCGGTAGATCCGGGTGTAAAAGCTGGTGCCTGCGCTTGTAGTTGCGAAGCAGCCGGTTGAGCGGCAGCCGGGTTGACGGCCGATGGTGATGGCATAAAGGTTTTGTTTTGCAGTGTATCAAACAACAGGTCAACAAATGGTCGAGATTCTGCGATCAGCTTTGAGCATAGCCCTCCGGGTAGGCCGGCTCACTCTCTTCCATGAAGTCCACCAATTCGCGCGTGATAAACTGTTTGTCAGCTCGTCTCGAGCCGTGTGGCAGACTCCACTGACCTCCTTCCAATTCTCCGGAGACATCTGCGCGTCATGCTTCAGCAGAGCGATAATGTAGTCGCTCATCACAGCAGGGTCGGCATCGCATCTGAAAATCAGTACAATGGTGTTCAGGCTGCGCTAAGCTGGGGCATTTACAATGGCTCAATGGTATTCGTCAGCCAGGCCTTGAAGGCCGGATGATCATGCGATTCCGGGAACAGCATGGTGATTGTAGAGGTAGATGTAGATAGATGAGGTGGTAGTCAATGAAAGGCTCACTGACTTCTTGACGGGATTATTTACCAAAAAGGTGGCAGTGACGTTTGTGGCACTCCTCTCGCCACCCTAATCCATGCTGGTTCGTTTCAGCTATATATTGTCCATGGTATCGAGTGTGTACCACCACTCAGGTGGAAGGGTCCAGAGTATCATACTCCGCTATTTTATACAACACTGCGAGGTTGTTCGAGGAGGGTAAGGGTAAACCTAGGAAACGGAGGGAGTAGGGGCATCTATCGGCGATCGCCGGACAAAGATAAGCTTGTCCCGGGGTTCTTTCATTGGACCGAGCAAGCTTTAATCTCATCTTCCAAACAACAATTAGCTCGATTTCATGCAGATAGGGCGTAGATGGATAAATGTAGGATGCTGAGCAGGACGAAGTGAATAGGACAGTGTAATGGGTCAAAACTACTAAAAGACGAAAACAATAGGGATGGCCTTGTTTCATCCTCATCATGCCGTCAATAACAATCGCGCTGACCTGTTTGTCAATTCCCATCTTTCCATCATGCCTGGTTTTCTTACTTATTCAAAACGATTGGAACAATATGGTCCTAACGCTCCCCGACGTGTGGATCACTCAGACGGCATGTCTCCACCAGCAATCCCGCTCGTTCCGCTCCCTTTTTTTCGCAAACTCTTCTTCTTCTTTGAAGCAGTGGATCTCGAATACCTCAAGACGGAGAGTGAGATCACCAAAGAACATGTTGCGGTGGGTCTTGGATCGTTTCCCTCCCCACGCGTGAGCGTAATGGCAACTCACTGAGAACAGGCACATGGGGGAACTGTGGTGGAGAATCCGACAGATGAAAGGATTACTCACTATATTTTGTGCTTTGGACCGTTCACTGATGAAGTCATGCTGAGGTCACGACCTCTACAGCTACCTTGTAAACCGCGCGAATGGAAATCGGCACAGATATTGTGGGCCTACGGTCAGGTAGACTCGGAAGAAGGGACACTGCAAGCCCCCACTAAGATGATCCTGAGACGGGAGTGGATCGAAGCCTGCGTCCATGAGGGGAAGAGGGTAAATTCTGCAGGATGGGAAGTTAAGTGAGTAATTTTGTCGTGGAATGGAGATACTATGCTGAAGAATAGAGGAGTAGTGGGACGGAGTCAACGCATCCCAAGTCGGCCTCCCTACGTTCCCCCGAAGTTGCTACGTCTAAGACCGGTCACTCCTACATGGACGACCCCTCAAAATCCTGCACTTTCAACCCCTCCCTCCCTCCTTTCACACACGGAGACGAACCCCACGTCATCCGGGCATAATCAATCTCGCTCACCTCCGCCGACACCCCTTAGTCTAACTTTTTCCGAGGCGCCACTACCCCCTTCCCCTAGGTCTAACACCTTCGAATCCGACGTGTCCGAAGCAGATAAATTGGATCGGTTCTCACTTCCTTCCAAGCGGTCGCGTAACGAAGACGAAGCGCCGTCGTCGTCCAAAAGGAAGGCTGGAGATTCTGACTCGGTCACGACTGTTCTACCGCTATTCGTCTCTCCTCTCGGAATACCTCTTAGTTTCCACGTTCTCTGTACTGGCTACCACCGAGAGTCTAGTGAAATCATTCTTACGGATGAGGTATGTAGCATGCGGCTTGCGTTCGGTTTTGACTGATATGTAGGAAATGGGCGGTGCAGAGCTGCTCGACGTCGACTCAGCTTCGGTCCTCATCCTGGATAATGAGCCAGGCCTAGTCAGGTCTCGAGACATTGGCAAGAATGTAAGGTCGGCCCTGGCTGATGTGGAAACCTCGGCATCGCGGATCGCTATCAGTCACAAGTGGATCGACGCGTGTCTCGATGCAAAACGGCTGATCGATCCGGCGCCGTACAAGGTCACTCTCGATCACTCTGAGCTTAGATTGCCCGGGGATACCGTTGACGACCCCATAGAAATCGACATTCGTTCGGTCGAGGACCATGATTCTTGCTGCCCAGATGAGGCCGACTCTGATTTTGGCGATTACGAAGATGTCCTTGTTACCCCTCCGCGCCAGCTGCGTTCTCTGGCAGGGACACTGACGTCGGACCATTCGCCACAGTCAGACACAACGCCCAACAAGACGCGTTCGGAAGTCTCAAACCCTCATTTTTCCTCAGCAATATAGTAAAAGGCTGATGAAGCGTCGTTATCGAGGCAGGAACGGCAACAATAGGAATCGGTCGTTGAAAACGGAGGCCGTGCATGGTTGGATATGGTCAAGGAGTATGGTGACAGGAAAAGTCTGCGGCCTCTTCTGTACAATCTCATTGGAATGGTGGGTCCCGGAAGTGGTATCGGCTGAATTCCAGTGAGACAACGTAACTGAACGTCGAACGTTTTTCTTTTCGATGGCGCAGGAATTTCTTGGTCAAAGGCGTTATTGGACTTCCTAGCTTCCAATCCAATGACAAATTTTGGCTTGCATAGACCGTTCAGCCCAGTGAGGAACTAGATGTTAACTTACACATTTCGACCCCTGAGCAGGCTTTCGAACGTCGACACTTCACCCAGGCCCGCCTTTTGCACTGGGCAGATGTGCACACGCCCGAGACAGTGATGTAGATTGTAAAAGACTCCCCGGGAATCTGCCGTTGCGTTCATACTGTCCGTCACCACATGCATAAGCACACTGTATATCACATCGCTTCGGGCCGCTCCCAACATTACGAACCTCCACAATCGTCAATTCTCATCTTCTCAAAACTCGCTCTTATTGCCTGAGGCGGATGGATGAATGCGAAAAGCCCCCTAGCCATGTCCAGACAGGCTGTTGCCCATTGCCAAATACGGATTGCCCTTGACCGTGACAGACGGTGCAGAAGACATGAAGTATTTACCCGCAGCCAGTGTAACTGCGGTCGCAGCAACACTGTAACATTGCTCAGGGAGCGTAAGCTGAGTGAAGTTGGACCAAGTGTTGTTGGCCTGGTGTCCAAGATAGGAACAGCATTCTGTAAAGTCGTCGCGGAACTCGGTGAAAGCTTTTGAAAGGCGTGTTTGAAATGCCTGGGCGTAGCTGGCCGCGGTCACGACCCAGGGTGACAGATTCGAGGGGCAAGTATAACGGTGACCGGAGCCAGCGCCTTGAGAACCTTTCTCGTCGTCTTGAGCCATGATCAGTAGGTTTCGAAGTTGTGTATGCAGAGGATGATAGATGAAGGAACCCAGGGGGGGAGCGGCGAATCCTGTCGGAACCCTTCAGCTTTTATGGCTCCAGTCAAAAACGCGCCAGTGCGCGACCCTTTCATGAACCTCCTCATTCGAAGATGCCAGAGACATCCTCCTGTAAGAAAGGAGGGGAGGTGATGATACTCCAAACGTGTTTCTACTTGGTTTCACGGGCTGTGACGATCTCGGGACATGTCACAGCTGTCGACGTGAACTCGAGGTTCTGTAGCCGCCACTTTGGATGGTTGATCCGGAGGCCGCTTTGTCAACGAATACATGGGGTACTAAGCAAGATATCAATATGGGTGATATTGTCATCTCGGCGGATGCAGAAACCTCAATGTTCTCCTTCTTAGCCTGAGCCTGTCATTCACACTCGAAAACACCGACTAAACACACGGCCTTTCTTGCATTATGCCCACGTCTTCGTTCCGTCCCTCCTACCGTACCATGTGTCACATCTGTCAACCGACGGAGGACCCAATAGGTCTACTCCAAGCATCTAAACACCTTTTGACGTCCGTAGCGGTATTCACAGCCGTTCTCAGGACTGCCAACCCCAATAACGATACCGCCCCGCCCACAGCGGCCGTTTTGAACGGTTCGCTTGCTTTGACCCATCCGTCCCAAGCCTTCATGGCCGGTTGTAAAGGTGCGGCAGCCCACTTTTGGGTGGTGGCGACGGGATGTAGGAGGAAGGTGAATGCCGATTGAAGGGTGTTGGCGGTACACCCACGTAGGGAGAAGGGTGAGAGGCAGGTGTCCCGTTGTGTCGATTCATGTTGTGTTCCGGCCGTTCTTGTATGATCGTCATTGGGTGGGTTCGTCTCGCATCCGTCTTGGGTATCGGGTGGCCGGGCGTTGAATTTGGTTGGATCAACTGCAGCTGTATCCACTGTATCACCAGTATCATCACCACGTCTAGATTGAGCTTGCGTGACTCCTGTGTACTCCGGAAATGTGCGGGTCTTGGTGAAGATGTCGTCATAGTCAGCATGGTTGAAGGCGCCAATGATTGGCTTGCCGGGGCCCGAGCCTAGGGAGAAATTTTCGGTTGTCAGTGAATCTGGCGAATCACCTTCTGCACCGCTGAAGAACCGGCGGATTGCATCGACCCAGGTCTCACCCGATGTCGTTTGCTCACCCCAAACAGAGACCTGGAAACCAATACCACTGGGATTCATGTTGTTCCCAGCTGTTTGCCAGTGTGTTTGCGAAACTTCTGTTTTGTCATCCCTGAATTGAGGCAGTGGATGGTCTGGGGACGACGAGGAGTCCTCAACTGCACTTGGGGGTGGCGTGGGATAGCTCGCCGAATTAGGTAGCTGCGACCTTTGCACGGGCACTGTTGTGGAGAGCGAGGAACAAGTCGCAAGTGTACCACCACTCGGCACCTTACCAAAGCTACCGGGCAGTCTTGTGGGTCCACTTTCGATGGAACTCATGAGTAATTTGTGATTGTTTGAATGTGATGTGTCGAAGTTAGATTCGTGGTGGCGACGGTAAACCGCGATATGGCGCAGAAACGTCTAGCGTTCATGCAGCACATCCTTTCTTCTACGTCGCGGCGCCCGCAAAACGGCGTTTAACAGTGACACGTTTCACAACTGTGTCAGAAGCGAGCGAACAATCCGCTAAGATCACGCAGTTTCGCTGAGTTGTGCCGATCCCAGGGAGCCATAACATCCGAAAGCGTTACAGTTCAACCCCACCTTGCCGGGCAAGAAGATGTTATGGGTTCAGACATCTGGTGCTCATTTAGCACAAGCACTTGATATGCACCGTCATCTCCACTTAGATTTCGCTTTGGGTCTCACATACGCTTGTTTTACTTTGTTTCGTCTCCCTTCCTACCTTTTTCTTTACCATCTCGTTGACGTTGCCTTCGTTCCATTCCTCGCTTCCCATCTTGCCTCATATCACCCATTGTCCGTAATCTCCAGTCTTCGTCCCATATCGTTAACCCCAGTTCATTCCTCTTCTTCATCTTCTACTGGTTCTAATGCGTACCCTTTCCACCCGGATTTTCGTTTCTTACGTTCCACCGGGTCGAGCTCTTTCAATTGTGGGATCTGCACGCGCAATAGACCCCTGTACCTCGTGTACATGTCGCTGTAAGGCATCTCGCCGCAAGGCGACTGTACCATCAGCTTACGACTCAGACACACGTATCTGAACCAGTCGACTCACACGTTCTTGCAGATCCGCCAACAAGGCCGTCTTGTCAAAAACCTCTTTCTCTTCACTGTCTTTCTTATCGTTATTTTCGATCCACAACCTGATCGAATCCAGCAGCACATCGTACGCCAACTCATCCTCTTCCAACACCACATCCAGTTCTTCTATAAATCCCCAATCTTTTTCTAACCGGGACTTCTTCTTAGGTCTCTCCGGCTGTATCCCCAGGAAAGCATCACGTTCTCTGTCCATCACTTTACGAAGATCTGATCGAAGCGTCGGCCGGATCTCAAGCGGCGAGAGCGCATGAGAAGAGTAATTCGATCCGCTTGAACTGGTGAGGTCGGACTCTGTTGTGTCGCGACGGGAGCGTTTGGTTGGTATTGCCGGCATGGATTGGCGTGCTTTGAACGATGGTCGCCCAACCCTGAGTCGTCGATTGGGACCGGCGTGAGCATCAGATGAGACCAGAGGTTCCGACGCTCTTTTGGCTCGTCGCTTGACCGCGGTTGGCTCTGTCGAGACAGCTTTGTCCGCTTGCTCCAATTGTTCGACCACGACTGCCGGACGAGCCGAAGCCTCCCGTGTCTTGTCGTCCTTGATTGCATCGTTCCTCGTCGCCGGTCGAGCTTCAGTACTCGGTGGAGCAGGTACAGGGTAACATCGCCGTAAGATGTGCCCGTCCAGCAATAGAGCGTACGGCTCCAGATCCAGCAGCTGTAGAGCGTCAAGCGAGTGTATCACCCATTCAGCGCTAACCACCGCTCGGGCCGGGTTATCCATGGCTTCTTTCACGATCTTGCGCCATCCTTCGTCTAAAGGCACATCTGCGCCAGTATTGGGCATGTCAACAACCAGAAAAGTCGCATGGTATGGACTCCCAATATAACCAGAACCGACTCCCTGTCCATCAGCGTTGCATATCATTGGGTGATATTCCAGACCCACTTGTATGAGAAGATGGTGCTTAACTTGAGAATTGCGAGAGGCAATAACGTAGAGCGACAACGGTAGTCCAAAAGATGTCCAGAAGATACGGCGTTTTGGTGCAAGCTCTGAGACTGCCGTCTTGTGCTCTTCTTCCACAGCGGTACCGTTCGTGGATACGGCCACCTGCACTTCTGCTTTTACATCCCTGACACACTCCATCGTGTCCAGCATCTCTTGTTGTCCCAGCTGCTCTATCGAGTGATTGATGTTGGAGGATCCCTCGATGGTTGAGCCTAATGTCGCATCTATTCCGATTTCGCGCTGGTCATAGTCACCGTGCTCCGAAACAAGCTCGTCCAGATCGGAATCGTTATCGCTGTCTTTGGGAAGCTGTGTCAAGGCGATAACGTCAATCGCATCAGCTTGAATCGGGTATGGGGTGTGATCGTTCCCTCCCTCGTTCAACGAGATTCGCGCGCGCCCACTTCGTGGAGATGTCGTAATCGAAGCCGTCAGATCTGACGCGCTACACCCGGGCAAATTTGGCGCGTTCGATCCCGCCACATACGTTGGATTTGGGGATGTTGCGATAGGGACAGATGCGGGAAGGGAAGCTATCATACACTCATCTGCATTATTCAGTTCTGCTGTATCTTCCGGCATTCCCTTGCAAGATGGACTCAGGGAGATTTCTCGGTCAGTTTGAGCTACTGATTGTCCGGCATCGGAACTCGCCGAGACCAATCTGTCGCCAGTAGTTTTGCAAGATCGTGCAAAGTCGCCTTCCAACCAAGTCACTTCGATCTGTGCCGCAACTGGAGAGAAAGAAAGACGTGCTTCCGTACACTGCGTCACGGTGTGGAGGCTTATGCGATCAGAGACGATATCGTGTTCACTTTCAGAGCCGGTAGCTACCTCAGCCGAACTCGAGGTTGAAGTCGGTGGTCCCATCGATGCCGTCGAATATGAACAAGTGGATGCTGCCAGTGTAAGACCGACAGTGATCGGCGATGAGCAGGTATTCTGCGGCGTAGGAGGTCGATCATCGTGTTGCTGGTCCAAGCCGACCGTGGAGAGGCTGACCGGTAATTGAGAGGCAACATTGTCGGTCGTCGACACCGTCGCATCGGCGTGCGATATTTTGCTGTATCCAATATGGTTTCTACGGGTGTGAAGTTCGAGATCGGCGCCCAAAGCCGGGATATCAGTACCAGCATGTCTGGATTCGTTCCGCTTGGGAGCTCTCGATACACGACCCCGCTTGCGCGAAGAGACTTTGAAACTGGAACACTGGTTTTGGTTCGCCAAAGAGTCTGCTGGTGTTTCAATCGACGCCGCGTCCGAAGAATTCGGGTATATTTCCGATAAACCTGCTTCAGGTGCCGCCAAGGCAGTTGCAGCAAGATCGATCTCCCTGCGCGTTAACAAGAACCTATTTCAACATTGACCGGTAAGCCGTTCAGGTTTAGTCAACTTACCTCACAAGATATTCACGTATGGCCACGAGCCTGCCGCGCTTACTGCACTCTTCAATCCATCTTTTGTTGACTTTGCACGGTTTGGATGGGCTGGGATCGGTTGGCACGGGCTCCTGGTCGATCATGGATGACGGAGCCTCATCTCTGCTCGTGAGCTCGCTGGGCTTTTCCAGCATTTTCTGAGACGAGACGAATCGGTGTTCGTTGATGCTTTTGTATGAGGGTGTAGTAGTAAAGTCTACAATGTGCGTAATAGAAGAATCTGTGAGGTGTGCAACCACACCTCCACCGTGAAACTGCTCTTCAGCGGCTGTGACTCGACTGATGCTGGACTCACCAAGATTACTGATCTTATACGTTTCTGCTCGAAGACGGCCTCACAATTATCCAGCACTTGGATGTAGAATACCAACTTTGCAAACAGACCACGAACGAGATGCTGCGATCGGGGCGTCACAACTGGACATAGAGCGGGGTTGGTCGTAGAGTCTTTAGGGCCTGTCACTGAGGAGTGAAGGGGAACACGGGAGAGGTTATGTGCCCTCCACATAGTGTACGACAATCAAAACAAGATGTTCGACGCCGAAGGAGAATTTATGGGCTCTAAAGGGGAGGGGAGAACGAATTTTTGGGATTGCGGTGATGGTGATCGGAGGTTGAACACCCATCAATGTGTTACACGCCACACTCACACAACCGTTTGACAATGTTACACGGGCTTGAAGTAATGAGGAGCGTTAAGACGTCTTCAGAAAGAGCGTCGATGATGAGCACAGCAAGAGTCAAGATACGGGAAGGGGAAATAGTTAGAAATGGAGTGGGGAAGATGAAACAGTGTTGGGTTTAGCGTTTCACATAGTGGTCATTAGATTACCAACCCGCAACGGAGTTGGCGAATGAAATCGCTACATCTCGAAATACGCGTGAGATGATACCAAGGTGTCGTGTCAACTGTAGTGATGATCAAAAGCAAAGCAGAACACCCAGGCACAGCAAACACGCAGAGCTTGGCGAAGTGCCGTTTACATCCGGTCACCCGACTTGCAAATTACTCGAACATGGAATAGATCTATAGGTCCTCGGCAGGCCTGCTCGTGATATAGAGGCGGCCGTTGCCTGTGTATTATGTTTATAATGATACAAACGAATCATTATCCGCTCGTGAGCACACAAAACAGCACCATTCGATGCCCTTCTTAGGTGAGTCTAATGAGACGTAAGTATCACTGCGGGTTGATATGTTTCAGACGCCATTATCCTGACCAAAAGTAGAACGTTCATCATCATAATCTGTCATTAAACGTCACAGAACATCATACAACCCGATCGAGTCAAGCCTCGCGTCTCGCTTCTTCCCACCCGTCATCCCCCTCGTCGTCCACCGATGTATCGCTCGTCTTCACTTCTCCCACTGCCAGCGTACCGGTACCCTCTTGATCTCTTCCCAGATCAGCGCCTGGATCGCCAGCTACTACTTCCCATTCGTCCGGCACCGACGACCCTCCCGACGCTCTCGATGCCTTTGACGAACATCGCGAACCCATCTCAGCTCCTCTCCCGCGGGAAGACTCCTTCAGGCCTTCCCGCTCTCGCGAAAATCCGCCCCGCTGCTGCCTGCGGGTGCGCCCCCATCGCCCGATCCGCCAGCACCGTTGGATTTGCGTCCTGCCTCTTTCTCAAATTCGTCGTTCATCTCTTCCGCCGTCGAATTCATTTTGTCGATCCAACGTTGTAAAAGAGACGCGTTGTCGACTTGCAAAGCGGTGTTGCGTTGAGTGACGGCTGTAAGCTCGAGATTAAGGGAGAGTAATTCATCGTTCAAGACCTGTAGTTAGAGATTGCATGTTGATGTCGAAACGGCCAGTAAGAAGCTATGTTGCGGGATGAAACATCTCAGGTATGCGGAAAGAGAGAACCCACCTCCATATCTTTCGTTCTCGCCCTCCATCGGTCTTCCCAGTCTCTCTCTCTTCTCTGTCCGTGTTCCTTTGCTTCTCGCAAAGTACGCACCTCCTCCCTCAACTCTCGTACCTCCTCATCTCTATCCCGCAAAGCATCAGACAGGGCCAGCTGCTTGTTCTGAGACGCAGCTTGTGTTCGATACACTGTTGATAGCTCGTTTCGAAGCGCTGTGAGCTGTTCGTCCAGATGCGCAAGGATGGGCGATGGTCTGTGTCTCAGCGCCGCATCATGCCCCGCGATGCTCGAGAGCTTACCCATCTCCCGAGGTCGAAGGACCTACACCACCCCGAAGCAACGCTTTGTTGCGAATTTTGAGCTCTCTGGCCGTCTTTGATAAACGTTGATCTGATATAAGCGGATATCGCGCAAGAGAACGGACGGAGGCCACTCACATTGTGCTATCAGATCGCTATAAAGTTGACTCTCCACCTGCCTCTCCATAAGTCTAGCTCGTAGAGTATTCTGCCATTCCACTCCACCGCCACCGAGTCGTTCTGCCTTGGACATGTTGTTGTTGTATAAGGAGTGTAGAGATGAGATGTAGGAGAAGAGTAATAATGACGTTGCGAATTTCCCAAAGTGGAAGTGCGTCGTTACGTTGGCCGGTTGCCACCGCCGGTGACTTTGGTCGTCCTGGCTATCTCATCCTACACTTCCCTTTCATACAACATCAACCGTACTATCTCCTTCACTCTGACTTGTACTCTCTTCGTGCAACAACATGGCATCGCGAAAGAAGGTCCTTCTCAAGGTGAGCAGCTGCTCATGAGGTGCCGAAACGAACGCTGATCATAGGTCATCATCCTTGGCGACTCTGGGTCAGTGTCCATCTCGATGTCCTTCCACCCCATTTGGTTCTCTTTCGCCTATCTACATACCCTTCTGGAGGCAGCTCTCTATGCGAAGATCAAGGGCTTTCGCATCGAATCTGGTCGTTTGATGTGATCTTAGCGAAGCAGCCCTTCGGTGACAGGAGATCGGTGCTTCGCGTGTACCCCTGTGTCACGAAACATCGTCCGACTACACGTCCTCACAACTGCCTTGCCGCTCCACCTCCTTTTATCACATGACAAGACAAATCACGAAGCAAGTACAAGGTAGCTGACCGCCCAGTGTTGGAAAGACATCACTCATGAACCAATATGTTAACAAGCGGTTCTCCAATCAATACAAGGCTACTATCGGTATGTTCTACCTTTCCAGATATCTCTCTTTCCCCAGCTCCTCTTCATACACCTCTTTGCTCAATCCGGACGCTGATGGCAGGTGCCGATTTCTTGACGCGAGAGCTTGTCGTTGATGACCGCGTTGTTACCATGCAGGTGAGTTGTTCTTGTGTCATTTTGGTCATTACTGATCATACTTCCTCACATTCTGCCACCACAAACACCTCGCGGCCAAACCAAACCAAACTCTATCATTACGCTGTTCGCTGCTTGCCCTCTGACTCACCTGCACAGCTCTGGGATACCGCCGGTCAAGAACGTTTCCAATCCCTCGGTGTTGCCTTCTACCGAGGAGCCGACTGCTGTGTCCTCGTATACGACGTCAACTCTAGCAAGAGTTTCGAAGCCCTTGATGGTTGGAGGGACGAGTTTTTGGTCCAAGCCTCGCCGCACGATCCGGAGAACTTCCCGTTTGTGGTGTTGGGAAACAAGATTGATATGGAGGAATCCAAGCGAATGGTACGTTGAGTCGTGCTGTGGTAGCTCCACCCCTGACTTGTCCCCAACCCCCTTAAGCCGCCATATGCTCGGCCCTTTCAACTGCTTCTCACACTTTCGGAGCAAGCGCTTACAACCAGGTCTCGCAAAAACGAGCCATGACATGGTGTCAAGCTAAGGGAAACATCCCATACTTCGAAACTTCGGCCAAAGAAGCTATCAACGTCGAGCAAGCGTTCCAAACCATCGCCAAGAATGCTTTGGCCCAAGAAGCTGAAACGGAGTTGTGAGTAGACGCTGTTCATCCTCCACCTACTTTCACCTCGCTCCGCCTTGTCAGCCTCGGCGTATGAGATGGGATTTTTTTTTTTCTCCACAAGCTGACAGTTAGATACGCCGATTACCCCGACCCCATCAGAATCGATTCCGAGAACTCGCAGAACTACGGTTGCAACTGTTGATCTAATACCTCGGTGGTACGGCGATGATTGCGGAGTGTGATTTTGTACCTTTAATTTTTACGGTTCGTGTCTACGTTCTGAATATATCCAGGGATGGTATCTGTTTCGTCTTTGCGCTGTCTGCTTGCTGTCTCGAACATCTGCGCGACGCCATGTCCACGACGGTCGGACGAGCAAGAGGAGGACGATGAAAATTGGTTCCGCGACGCGTCTTGTTTTGATTTCGTGAAAACCAAAATCCATTCTTGATCAAGTGTCCTACTCCTTTCCACCGCATCTATCTCATTGCATCACACATCACCCAGAGGCAGCCATCAAGATGCCAATGAACATACATACGTTCCCCGCACCTTCCCGACAGTCTGGAAGCAAACTCAACGGCCATACAGCGACCAATGGGCACACGGAGGAAGGTGGTCAGGCGGTAAATGGACACAAGGCATTAGGGCACGTCCGACAAAGAAGTTTCGACAGTGAAGATATGGAATGTGAGGATAGCGATGAAGAAGACGAAAGTCGAGTGTTCGTGCACGGTAAGCTCATCGACGGCCTCGGGCGTGAGGTGTGTAGCTGATCGCATTGCTCTGCGTCCCTCCCTCCTTCACTCTCAACGTACGAACAACTCGTACCACCTCTGTTCTTTTTCCTTCCCGCGCTGTACTTCTGCCGCTGTTCGATCCAATACCTGATCTTAGTCGAAGTGAGGAAGAAGACTGGAGTTTACGTCTCAGACCATATGATCCGACACAACGTCCGGAGTTTCATCCAAGAAACGTTTTCTTCGATCGAGATCGGGTCAGCGTTGGAAGGATGGGAGGAAATCTCTATACTGGGAGATTCCATCGAGAGGATCTTTGTGGCTGATGTATGTGAGTGGACAACCCCTTCAAAGGCTCAGGCACGTATCGTTGCTTTCGCGAGAGTGACAGCGGAGTCTAGGGATTGGGAGGGCGGAAGGCGATGCGCCTATGGTGGTCAGACACCGGAGAAGGGAACGAACAATTTCGATGGTGAAGCGACAACGTGAAGTTGATGGTAGCCTCAAAATCGTTATGGATAGGGGTGGACGAATGCGAATTGCACATACACACGTATACGCCCACGACGAATACCCGGCTAGAAGAGTTCTCAACAACAACAGACGGTATGTTTTCCCTGACTATCTCCTCGAGCTATATCCACTGGGAACTTTTCATGTCTACGCTTGGACTCATTGGCGTAAGCTGATGCCAGATGACGACGATGAAAATGACAAAGTCCCCGCAGCGTCCGTCCGAGAACTACCTTCGCCCGAACTAGAAGGTCTATGGGAAAAGTACGTTGGCATATTGCCGGGAGTTGGTGAAGGAGGAAAATTGACGTGCAGCCTGATATACTCAGACGAGATAAAAGAGCGGTTACTCCATTATATCCACTCTACCACCTCGTTCTCCGACGCCGAAGTAGATTTTAACGTCGTATCTTGGAACAGGTTAGCTATGATTCTCGCCTGTTGTGAGGGAAACTGAAAATCCAGAATGGTGCTACTACACGGTCCACCTGGTACGGGCAAGACGAGTTTATGTCGCGCTCTCGCGCAAAAATTGTCAATACGACTATCAGATAGGTCAGCGGAAAGTGTCTGTACGTGGTGCATAGCTGATGACAGATACTCTACGGGGAGGATCGTCGAGATCAACTCGCATTCGCTATTCTCGAAATGGTTTTCTGAGTCCGGAAAGCTGGTGCAAAAGCTCTTTTCGGCGGTACACGAAATGGTAGATGACGAGGACTGTTTTGTGGTGGTGATGATTGGTGCGTCGCGGCGTCTTACCGCAGATCGCCAATAAAGAGTTCGTTGACGGCGAGAGCTTATGAACAGACGAAGTCGAGAGTCTGACTGCGGCAAGGGCGGCTGCAATGAGTGGGAACGAACCAAGTGACGCTGTCAGGGTGGGTTTGCAAATCCAACCGCATGGACGTGAAGTAATCTGACGGCAGGTCGTAAACGCGCTGCTGACGCAGCTGGATAAGTTGAAAGTGAGAAAGAACGTCTTGGTCATGACTACGTCCAATATCGCCGGAGCTATAGGTACGTCTTTTCGCACCATTCCGCCTGTCCCGTCCTATGTCAGCCTCTCAGGCACCCCAAACAGCCTGCTGTCGGGCTCCATAAGCGCTGTAGTTCTATTTCTTCATGGATACCCGAGCTAAATACAGATCCCGCATTCGTCGATCGGGCCGATATCAAGGAATACGTCGGCCTACCGCCTCCGCAAGCAATCTACTGGATCCTCGGGTCGTGTCTACAACAATTGATGCAGGGTGGTCTGGTAAAACAGACCACGATGGCATCATGGTCCGAAGCGGAAATAGCGGGTGCTCGGCGGACAGCAGCAGCCAGAGGGGTGGATACAAGTGTACGACTGCTGCAATTGGCGCAGAAGTGTCATGTGAGTGGTGGATTTGCCTCTTCGCTGTGGTCTAGCCTTTCCTCCCACCCATTCTCCCAGCTCTTGATGATACTGTCACACATATTCAAAATGTTCGTTTGGGCGATCACCCCTGATCCGCAGCAATACGCCCTCGCAGGCCGGTTCCTACGTCGACTCCCCGTCCTGGCTCATGCGCGATACATTGCCCCCTCGCTCCCACCCGGTGAAGTCGGGAGACGGTCTCTCCGTAAATGGCTGGAAGCGATGGATAACGTCGTAGAAGATGAAAAGAGGAGTAGAGGGGAAATTGAGCTTGCGGATGGACACAAGAGGCCGGTGGAGGGGATGGGGTCTGCGGTGAAGGTCAAGGCGGACGGGCATGAAGCATAGAGTGAGAAGAGCGCGGAGGGACGTTGAGCTGCTGCGAGCGGTAATCCTGAAGCTGTGAAAAGGGGGGGGTGACTTGTGGGAGTAACAGCGGCAACACGGGTCAAGCTGGGAGGGGGACGAAAAGCATATAGACGCCAAAGTGGATCATGGACTATTAGCCGTAATTATCGCATACGCATCTACCCACATACAACGCATGTAACGCGCGATCAAGCATGTATCCGGGGGCTGGTGTATGGTGGTGATCCCCACATACGTGCATGATCGGACCGTGTAATGCTCGCCTCCAAACTATACTTAGTACGGTACTCAAACCTGCTATCAATGTCCCCTCTTATCATGTCTTATTATGAGCAATTGTTTTTTTCCAGGGAATGTCGTACTACCTGATACACAGGTCGTTCACTTTTCGGCGTTTGACCTTTGCAGCCCTGCGCATATTTCCGATATCCAACGCATCATAATCCTGGCAAGAAGCACAAGAACCCGTCTGACTCTAATCTCCTTCTCTTTTTTATACACTCTTCAATCCAGTCGTAACTGATTACCGCCCTTGTTGGATCACTCTCCGCCCGTATCAGATCAATCATATTAACATCACCAGGAAGCGCCGATAAGTCGTCCCTTGTCAAATGGCCGGGCGGGTGGGCGAGAACGAGGAACGTGGCGGTGCTCGGTTGAGTTATATGACCGCCTCCGATTTTCTGCGTGTCAGCAGTGTTCAGCACCGGATACCAGGGGTGAAGCGGCACGAGCTTTGCCGAGATTGATATACGGGAAACTTGCCTGGATGTGTATCTCATCTTCCTGCGCTTGTAATCTCGGTCCAGCACTGCAAAGCTCGTGGGTTGGCTGTATGCCACGAATAGCTTATCAACAAGAGGGAGAGAGGCATTTCTTTGGTTTTGCCCGATCTCCCGTATCATTTCTCCATTTGCGGGACCATTTTTGAGACCTGACTGTGGAACTCGTGATGGGAGAGAGAGCCGTTGTGGATCAACAGGACTGGGTTGCGGTTCAGCGTCATAAGCCCTTTGTCTCCTTTGCCAAGTCTCGACCAAAGTTTCTTGCTCTTCTCCCTCGGGAGTCGGTCGTGCACGTTTCAGTAATGATGGCGCACTGTCATCAGCTGAGCGATAGAATGAGTTCGAGTGGCTGACGTGCGTTCAGGCTTTATCTCCGGGCTAGCATGACCGTCAGGACTGGCGGGACATTCCCGATCCGCCGTAGCAGATGGTGCGTTGTTCGGCGGCGGTATCCCTGAAGTGGCCCGTGGCACAGGAAAATCGACGACCGTGAGTCTAGGTGCGGGTGGAAGGAGTTTAGGGTCGGAAGTTGTGCGTCTAGGTTCGACACGATCGCTCCGGACTGGACCAGGAAACACAGCTTCCATCATAGGGGACGGGCCATTGTGAAGCCGGGGGTCGAAAGAAGGCCGCAAGACTGTCGGTATTGGCAGTTCCGTTTCCAGATTTGGCCGGGTCGCAACGTGTCCCTCGTTCTCCTCCAGGTTCCGAGCTGGCCCCGGATGGGCATCAGCCTTCTTCACTTTCGGGATCTTCTTGTTCTTCCACTCTTTCGCCTTTGCCTTTGGCTCACTACCTTCTCGGTAGAAGAGGGGGCGATCTTTCGGCAAAAGCGGTTTGAAATCGATAAAAGGTGTAGGTCTCCAAGCTGGTTTAGTGATTGAGCCAGAACTACCAGAAAGGTCAGCTGTGGACGAGACCGTAAGGGTGAGAGATGGGACGGGAAGTGTACTCTCTGCTTGTCCGGGATGTGGAGTGGGCGCAAGGGTCGCGCTGTTTTCTACCTGAGCTGGTGGGTGGGAAGGAGGTAGAGGGGGCGTGTGCGAATCGGATTCGCAATCATCTACCGGATCCTCAACATAGCCTCTGCGTTATAAGCAGCCATCACCAAGAGGCACGTTGACACTCACCTCACAATGTACGGCCCTGTCGGCAGGATCTGTCCCTTTTCTACGCAATCCGTAACCCATCTGCGTCGCAACACGACCTTGTTGGGATTGCGCGCCGGCAAGCCATTGGTGATATGTCCGAAGGACCTTACGAGCTGTTTCTCACCCCAGTCGGATGGTGTTCTATGACCCGATTCGGGGGTCAGGTAGTATTTGATGTAGAATGGAATGCGCACAATGTCGTGGATGCCGTCAGACTCGAGGATAATGTACCGGACAGCATCGTCGAGAGGGTCGTTGTAGCACTCCCCCTCGTAAGTCTGCTTATGAGCGTACAGCCTGATGAGCTTCATCAATCACTCACAGCAATCAGATTGCAAAGCTTGTTAAACTCCCTGCTGCCGTTCGTGTCTTCGACGTAGAAGCACATCCCCCGAAACAAATCTCCCTGGTAAGGGTTCTCCTTCTCCCACTCTTCATCAAGCATTTCTCTGACATAATCAGGAGCCCTCCAAACAGATGCATTGTCCCCGTTGGCCCCTTCAGCGGGCACAACCTGGGTCGTAGTGGTTTGAGAAGGTGTAGTGTCGATTCGTTGAGAAGCCTGTCCGATAGTCCCGCTAGCGGACATTGAGAGCATGAGGTTCTAGCTGGTTTGAATGAAGAAGAAATATGAGTGATGGAAGGAAAGAAGCAAACGGAAGAAACACCTACACCCCCGTTGCCTGTGGTCTTTGGCCCAGGCGCGTTTCAGAGTTTCAGGCACCATCATGAAACATCACTCCGCATTTTTTCTTTTTGGCTCCAACATCTCTCTCTATAGGACACATGGGGGAGGCAAGTGGACAAGCGGATTCCTCCTCCTTATGCATGCAGTCCAACAGAATCTCTTGTCGATCGCGTGTTGAGACTTCGTTCGTGGCATCCTGACGCCATACAGCAACGTACGCTCGGAAAAGAGGTGGATTGGCGGTGCAACAACCGTGGCGCAGAGGGAATTTCGGGTTGAAGCCGAAAATGGTGGCAAACACTGGAACGGGGCGCAGTGAGATGTTGCGGGATGAGGCTCTTTCGGCCTTGAAGAGTGCATGGTCTGGGCTGTCTGGAGTTGCTTCCACATGCGGGAAGGGACCAGGCGGAAGGTGGGGGATTAATGGACGCGCTCTGTCTAGCATCACAGCTGGATGACACCACGTATACAGAACTCGTACTGTACATCAATGCTAGTCGGGCTTGTTATCATGAATTTTCATTGTGGTCTCTGGTCCCACCAGCACGCTGAGATGACTTGAGACACATAGTCTGAAGCCTTGGATCTATCTTACAGAACGCAAAAAAGGACCTACATGTTTCCGCGAGGCCTCAAACAAACGTCCCTTTCTCCGTCCCCCCTGGACCCCCGTGATGCCTCTTCATGTGGCATATATAACACCAACCAACATACCTCTCACATTTGCCATCAAACCTCCTGCCCTACTTCTTCGTATCGCTCGCCACACCAGCTGACTCCTCATCCTCGCAATGACCTCCAGCGCCACTTCCATTTGCGAAACCGTGAAATCCTACCCGAGTCGCCTCTCCACCGCCTTGTCCTCCTGTGTCAAATCCATCACACCCCCATCTTCCGAAACAGCATCGCACTTGCCTCCGCCCTTGACCTTCTCCTCAGGACTCACTCATGGATCCGTTGCATCCTCTCAGGCCTCCTCAAGGGAAGGCAAGATCACATTGGGTAAAGTCACTTCGACCCTAGGCACTGTAGCCCGGGCTGCGGCATTTTCTGTCGTACCAGCCGCGATGCTTTGGTTGGCATACCAACATGGGACAGACAAGATAGAGACGGAGATGTCAGCAATCGTTTCCGCCATGGCTGCTCAGGGAGGCATACTAGACGGTGAATGTCGGGCGTAATGGGGCGCGGGGGGCAACAACGCATTCTGGTCCGTCACAGCGTGTTGAGGCGCAACTCGCCTCATGGAATGGACTGTCGTGATATTATATAGCGCATTTCGCAATGTAAAGCACGTCATCCCTCTCAAGCGATCAAAGAATGATATTGATAGCTGTACTACAAATGATACAGACAGTACAAACGTCTCGACTTCGTGATAGACGGAAATTATAGCGTACATACCATTATCCTTACGCCGCCGTGACAAAGTCAAACGAGTCTTCGTCCCATCCACCGAAAAACACGCCGTTATACGCACTACTCTCCGGACTCCCATATCCCCCCAAGACAGCCATACCCCTCATCTCTTTCGTCTCCTTCATATCCTTGTCGTAACCCATTGTCGTATTCACCGGCGTTTTCATATTCATCCCCGTCGTACTGCCCACCGTCTTTATGCTCTCGGGCGAATCATCGTCATCTTCCCGCGAGGTCGCTTGGAACAGTTCAGGAGTAGCCAAAGTCCATTCGGGCGCGTCGTCAACTTTGCTTTGATCAATGAATTGCTCGAAGAGTTCATCTTCGTTACCGCCCTGTGCCAAGGTGGACATACTCAGCGCGTTCAAGCCCGTCAACGGGTTGGGAGCGCTGTTCGTCGTTGTCGAACTGTTTGCCGCTTGAGCGAGCGCCAGTGACACGTCTTGTGCTGCCACAGCGTGGTTGGACGGATCGGCTTCGTACTGGTTTACAGCATTGATGAGCGATGCCCACATGTCATCCGTACCACCAGAATTCGACTTTGTGTCACTTCGAAGTGCGTCGTGTGCGGCGAATATTGGCGCGTTCTCTTGAATCTCGGCTTCGGCCACGTCGAGATTGATGCCCAAGGCGTTGTCTTTGGCCGGAGGGGCGGGAACGCGGAAATTCTGTGGCGGAGTGGGCTTGATATCCATGGCGGACTGTGCCGCGGCCCGACTCGTCGATTCCTGACGCTTTCGCTTACCTCCCTTTTTGGATGACGCGGAATTGGGCGGGACAGGGGAGTCGGCTGGGGCGACTGGCGTTTTTGCTTCCGGTGTTGCCACGCTGCCAGAGCCCGAAGGCGTTCCGGCAGAACCCTTCTGTCGTTTTGCAGGCGGCGGCTTTAAATCTTCGACCCGCAGGCCCTTTGGCAGCTTCGCCGCAATATCTTCAGGAAGCGCAGTGGGCGGAGGCATGTTAGATGAAGGAGGCCCCGGACGGGCCGCCTCCAAGCTTTCGGTCAACCGCTGTAATTGGGCCTGACCTTCAGGTGTCGATCCTAGCTGCTTGAGCGAGCTGTTGAACCTGAACATGGCCTTTTGAAGCGGTTCGCGCAGTTTGATCAAATCGACCAGGCTGAAAGGAAATCGACCGACTTCGGAATTTTGGTGAGCGAGAAAGACAAAAGTGTACTGGCTGTCAGCCGAAGTCGTTTAACCAACCGAAAGAAAGCTTACCATTGAAACAAGGGTGCTGATACCCTGCAGATCCTCTCTGCTGCCTTCGATGGATAGCCAGGCGAATTTAGGTGCTTTCTCCTTGGCCTCTCTGGCGATAGGTACTAACACCTGCAATTCAGATAAGAACCGCGGTCTCTCCTCGTCCGACATGACCCGGGGTACATTGGATTCTGATATCAGCATCAGAAACAGTGATAAGCGAGGCAATATTTACGGAATTTAGCCCGGATAGCGTCTTCGCGAACCTTGATCCATTGATAGATAATCGCCGGATTCGACTGCATTGTAGCGGCACTGATGCTTTTCGATGTAGCATTGGCCATTTGATTCGCTTGCGTTTGAGCCGCCTGAGGTGGTACTGAAGCCATGCTGTTGGATCCAGGCGTAGGGACTTGTTGCTGCGGGACCGGAGTCGGCTGACCAGTGGTGGAGGACATGGATGCACGACGTGCCTCATCCAATGCCCGTTTTTGCTGATCGGTAAGCGTCGCGCCTGGTACTTTTGCAACAGCATCCAAGAATTGAGCAGACATCCCTTGGGTGCCACCGGGAAGTTGCCGCGGTATGGTTGAGCCGGATGCCGGTTGTTGTTGTTGTGGTGTTGATTGCTGCTGCTGCGGAACCGCCTGCTGACCCTGCGGCTGTTGGCCCTGAGCGACCATTTTCTCCATCCTGTCTTTGTACATCTTCATGTAAAAGGCGTCTTCAAGACCTTGTACCCAGGTGGCGTACAGCTGTCGAATCTGGTTCGCGATCTGCGGCGTAGAGCGAACCGGTTGACCAGTTTGGGGTGCTTCTGCACCGAAACCCAAGAATCCTCCAAGGAACGCCCACATCTGGGTGTTGTTTCCAACCTATGATGAGCTAAGATCACTGCAATGCGTCTCAATACTCACTCTCACGGAACCACCGTTTCGATGAACTAACGTAAACAGCAAGTACAAGTTCACCGGTTTTCCTTCGATTAGCGGCGGGGATAACGGCTCGTTCCGCTTGTGCATATTTCCGAGATACTGCCAAAACTGGGCCTCCGTAAGCGGTATGGGTAGCGAGCGGAAATCGATATGAGCCCAAGGTTTTGGTTTCGGCGCGGATGATTGAGCGGGAAGTGTTGATGGGGTCGACTGGGCGGCCGACTGCTGCTGGTTTTGCGGCTGCTGTTGTGATTGTTGTTGTTGTTGTTGTTGTTGTTGCTGCTGCTGCTGTTGTTGTTGTTGTTGTTGTTGTTGTTGTTGTTGTTGTTGTTGTTGTTGTTGTTGCTGTGCCTGCTGCTGTTGCAGCTGTTGAGCCTGGGCCTGTAGGTGTTGTTGTTGTTGTTGTTGTTGTTGTTGTTGCTGTAGCTGCTGCTGCTGCTGCTGCTGCGCCTGCCATTGTTGTTGTATCGAGGCCGCTGTCTGCTGCTGTTGCTGAGTCTGCTGCTGTGTCTGTGGTCGACCGCGTTCAACGATTGGCGCAGCGGGTCCTAGACTCATTTGATTCTGAGGGTTTTGGAAAGCGGGATTTGGCGCCAAAGGTTGATTCCCCATTTGGGGAGTGAGCATATCGATCGGGTTCGATTGGCTGCCTTGAATCTGTCCCGTGATCTGCGAGCGACCTGCAGCGTCGTTGAGCGACTGCTGAAGCTGATTTTGCTGGCCCCGGGCAAAGTTGGAGACAGTTGCCCAGTCAGAATTGACGAGCTGCTGTACGAGCTGAGGATTGCTAATGACCTGAGAGATACAAGCAAGAGCAGCAGCGGGTGGTTCCTTGTTCCGCCGTTTATATTCGGCGATGATCTGCAATAGGTGGAATTTGGATGGATCCTGCGAAGACTGCTGTTAGCCGGGTGGCAGACGATGAAGGGAGTCTTACGGATGGACCAGGCTGGTTCAGTTTGCCAATTACTGCCATGGCGCTTTTGAGCAGTTGATTCTCTCCCCATCCTTGCAGCATTTTATGCACGTCGGTGACGGAGCCGCTCCCTCGTGACGCTGGATTGGGCATCTGGGCTTGAGACTGGGTTCGTTGATTCGGAGGCGGATTCATCTGGCCAGGCTGTTGCTGATTTAATCCCTGCAGCTGTTGCCCTTGAGTCTGCGGTGTGACTTGGCCTAGGTTCTGCTGCTGTGAGGGACCGGGGATTTGTGCTGACGGCTGAGGCGAGACAAGAGGAAGGTTGTTGGCCGCCACCTGCGGAGTGACCATTCCAGCTCTCAGCTGAGCGTTTTTGATAGCCTGTCTATCAGCCACATTATATGTGGGTGGGCATGACACTCACCGCATCCAGCTGCTTGTAATCGACTTGATTCCCGTTATTTCCCATGTTTTGTAATCCTTGCATCCCCTGAAATTGGAACTGCTCCGCGGACGGCAATCGTTGGTGCTGAGTTTGAGGACTTGGTCCACGCATCGATTGAGGTTGTTGCTGTGCCTGTTGCATGAAGTTCTGCGATAGCTGCGTTGGGTCGAGGCCGTACTGAAGCTGGCGCAGCCCCTGAGATTGTTGGTTCAAAGTTGAGTTCTGAGCAGCGCTAGCCATTTGGGTGAGCTCGGCAATAATGGCCTGTTGATTTCCGCCGTGCCTTCCTGTTATCGCATTCAACACCTCGGGATGCGCTTTGACGAAATCGCGTAATTGAGCGCCTCCAGCCGATAGGACGGGTCCGTTCGAAACCGGCGGATTCGATTGCTGAGCTTGTGAGGGGTTCTGCTGCGGTTGGAGCTGCTGTGGTTGCTGAAGTTGCTGTTGATATTGTTGCTGTGAATGCCCTTGTTGCTGTTGTACCTGTTGGTTTTGCTGCGGCAGATTCGACAGCGATCGCGATAGCATACTACGGTCAGTGATTGAAACACTTAGCTCGTAAAAGACTTACTTTTGGAGCATTTGCCGTCTGCCTTCCTCGACTTCTGGCATAGCAGAGAGGTTGAGTCCTTGCTGTTGGGAATGAATGTTCAATCCTCCATTCTGACCCATGTTCCCCATGTTCGCCAAGTTTCCCAAGTTTCCCATATTCCCCAGGTTCATCTGCATTTGCTGATTCTGTCCTTGCTGCATTTGCTGACCAGCTTGGGCTTGTTGCGCCATGGTGAGGTTGAAATTCGCTATTGCCGGGTCATTTGACGGATTTGCCAGCATGCCAGAGTTCTGCATCATTTGCAGGAAATTCTGCTGTTGTTGTTGCTGGGAAGCACTCTGTGCCGGAGGCATACCACCGAGACCGAGCCGTTGTTGATCCTGCTTTTGCGACTCGTGTGATTGTAAACGTTGGAAGGCCTGGTGAAATGTTTGGAACGCTGGAATATTCCCACCTGGTGCAAGAGCGCCTTGGGGTTGAATCGTCGACATGGCTTGTAAAATAGCAGGATCGATTTGGGAGAGATTAGATGAGTTCTGGTATGGGTTGGACATTGTCTTGAGATGAGCAAACGAGAACGACAATGGGAGCGCGGTTGGAAGTGACGCTTACGGGTATTGGCTGTCGAAGCCGAGGCGTCTTCGAAGGGGGGGGGGGAATCCGTGTCGACTGCTGATATGAAACCGTTATCGCTTTTGGCTAAAGACGTCGCCTAACACCCGCAGCTTTCAAACGATGAAGGTGATAGACCGATCTATAAAGCGAATGGCTTGTACTTGAAAGTCTAGGTGTTACTTTGACGGACGGTCGGCACACCAAATCGCCCGCAGTGCGTCCTTTGAAGTACTCAAGCTCTGAAACCGCTCTCAGATCGCCGGTATGGCGGTGCAGGCGAGTGTTGGACTAGTAGAAATGACTGAGGTCGAGACGTGACGTGATAGGAGGTGGGCTCGAGGTGGCGTATGCGGCGAGTAAGACAAAATCGTGTAGTCGTGTATAATGCGTCCAGGAGCCAAGGATGCTAATGTGGCTATGTAGCTCGCTGCCGGTACTATGGTGGTATTTGCGTGTCGCAAGAATGAGATGATAGGATGACCAGAAGCTGTACAATGTCGAGGTATGATCGGCGCGTGATGAGAACGAAAGGATCAAAGTGGGGATCCAGGCCGAGAACCAGTTTGGAGTGATGTGTGCAGCACAAAGCCCTAACGATAGGCAAACTGTCGGTGTTGTCGAGGCTGACGAAAAGAGTGATAACTGGAAAGGCAAACTGATCAAGACGAAGACGTACGAAGCATCGTTTGGCTTTTTGCTTGTCGTTGGAGTAAGGTGCACTGTTGGTCAGGCGGCGGTGAGTGAGTCGACTGCAGACGGGACAAGGAGAGGAACGGTTTCTGTTCTGAATGTGGCAAAAGTTGTGATCGGGTTCCAGGCGCAAGACGAGAGGGGATATGGCTCACTTGAGAATCTCATGCTGTAATTTGGGAAAAGTGGAGGGGACCGATAGAGGGGCACCGCCTGCTAATTCCGGGGGGGGGGGGGATGGGGGATCTTACGCACCATCGTTTCACCCTCCTGTACAGCGCAACTCGAGAGTGCACCCATTCTCTCTCGCACACTTCAGACTTCAACGCGCATCTCCTGACCACCGAGGCGCCCTTCTTGAATACAACCCACGAACGCAGTCACGGAAAGCAGAATGCGAAGAGTATACAACGCTCTTCATGACGGGTCCGATTTCAGGAATGCCTGATAGACGCATGACTGCCATGATGGACCTCTCGCTGCATGTCCTCAACTAACCAAGGCCAAGCTAAAAGTACGTGGCCGCATCTGTTACAATACCGCTTTAAGGTCCCGTTGAATATACTGTTCCAAGACTACCCCAACCGTACCCTCGCCCATGGGGTGACGACAACTTTGTTCTAATCTTGAGATCCACGTCCGCGTATTACGCAAAACCATGATCATGATGGTGCTGACACGTTGGTTTTCGTGAAAGGTTGTGCGTGTCAAACATGGGATTCTAGTCGAACAAAGGATAATTCTACCCGGCGTGGGTTAGACGTGGAATCGTCACGTGATGGCTTATCCCTGTCTCCTCGGCATCGGCCGCGACATGCGTCGTCCGATTTATCTGCTTTGTTTTCGTCTTGTTCCGCATCCTCACTCGTGTCTATATACCTCGACCCTCTCTCCTCTCTTCACATCTACCTTTGCTCTCGCCGCAATCAGCATTCAGGCAGCACAGACACGACCTCGTCGATTTACAACACTCGTTTTATACTTTATATTTTAATCCCTTTCATCCAGCAGCACGCAGCTTTTTCCCGATCATCGCCACTTGTATCCGACATGGCGTCAAAACATCAACGAATTTTCGCTCTCGCCGATCTAGGACATCGTAAGTCGATTCACTCGCTTCATCCTCCCACACGGACGCTGATGAGAGACGCCAATCGCGCATCATGTTACGTCTCATACAGAGGAAGCGTATACGATATCACCCAGTTCCTGCCGGACCACCCGGGAGGAGACGATATCATCATCAAGTATGCCGGACAAGATATCGGTTACGCGATGGCCGATGAGAACGAACATGTTCATTCGAGATCAGCATACGATATGCTGGAAGAGTACAAGGTTGGAGAATTGGGCGGCGATGAGAAGATTGTTTCCGAGGGTGAGTCTACGTCGCCGCGTCTGCGTACAAAATACGACAATCCTAACGTCCAGATTGGGTACCACGCGAAGATTTTCATCCAGATGAGACGGACACTTTGGCCGATTACAACAGGAACAAGTTTTTGGACTTGTCGAAACCGCTCTTGGCGCAAGTCTGGCGGGCACCATGGACCAAAGAGTACTACTTGTCGCAAGTACACAATCCACGTCATTTGAAAGAAAGCGCAAGGCTCTTCCAATGGGATATCCTCGAGGTGAGAGTCACCTTAGTCGAATCGTTCATAAGCTCACGAACAGTCTCTGACCCGAACCAAGTGGTGGGTCGTGCCCATGGTTTGGGGTCCTATCACAATGTTCTTGTTCACCCTCTCTCTGCTTCAATTCACCGACCGGTAAGTTTATTTAATCAATTTCTGACGATCACATCTCATCCTCAGATCAATCACCGCTAGAGACCTCATGCAGATGCCTCCCAATCTCTCAGCACTCCCTGTCCCCACCGTATCCGCACTGGGATCGACCATGATCTGCTTTTTCATCGGAAACGTTATTTGGACGATCCTCGAGTACACCCTCCACCGTTTCCTCTTCCACGTCGACCATTACCTCCCGGATGCCAACTGGGCCATGCTGCTTCACTTTTTGCTGCACGGTGTCCACCACTACCTCCCCATGGATCGTTTGCGTCTAGTCATGCCGCCCACCCTCTTCTTTGCCCTCGAAACCCCGTTCACAAAGCTCGCCCATTCTATCTTCCCAGCACAGATTGCCAACGGTATCATTGCCGGCGCCTTCACCTTCTACATACTATACGACTGCATGCACTACGCGCTGCACCACACAAGGCTGCCGCAGTACATGGCAGAGATGAAGAGGTACCACCTAGCTCATCATTACAAGAGTGAGTATCCTTTCGACTTTTTCTGGTTCGACCCTAATGACAGACTTCGAGCTCGGTTTCGGTGTTACCAGCAAAGTATGGGATTACGTTTTCAACACTGTCCTCCCCCTTGGCACGAAGTAAAGCACCTTAGTTTAATCTGGCCTCCTGAGCTTATCATAATGAGCTCATCATAACATCACACAGTAGAAAAGTCCTAGCGGCCGCCGATCGAGCGTATGCATCAATATTGCAACGTACGCTATGTAGACATGTTTATAACCTGAACCTGAACACGGCTGATTTATCTCGGCACTCATGTTTTCTGGTACTTCTTGACATTTGCTTGACATTTACTGTCTACAAGACTTCTCTAAACACACTACTGACTCTTTCTCGTACGATACTAGATATTACCACATTCACAAGCACATCCAGCAACCGGACATACTTCATGCGCCCCCTCGCCGTCCAGGCCACCTTGAAACCAAGGTAATATGTGATTAGCGTGACCTACATCCCTCAGCGCTTGATTATAATCTTCACAAAGGAACCTACCGCCATGCCGGCAAGTCAAACAACAGATATACGCCTGGTCGATCGTATCGCTTGGCGTCAAGGGTGATTCATGGTAATCGTCATGATCGTCTTTATCCCTGTGTGCTGTAGAGAATCGGGCTTCAACATGTTTCAGGCAAATGACACATCGAGGCAATGTTTGTCCACAGAGGGTACAAGCGCCGGTCTGGCCGTTAGCTAGCATAGGAAGTAAGGATCTGCTCTCTCACCCGCTCATTTGGCAAACTCCTTTCTCTCGATAAACCCGATTTGAGCTGCAAATGCTCTTCGTGAGCCGTACTGAGCACGTTGTTACAGCTTCCCATCAGCACGCTGGAAGTGAAATGCAAGGGTGGTTACTCACACAGGACAAGTCCCTCTGCCCGCTTGTTCCTCTTCAGACCCCCTCTTCTCACCCAATCCCCTACCCACCTCCATCCGGCCAATGTCGTATTCTACCCTCTCTCCCCACATCCCCCATCCATCAAGTAAATCCCGATAACTCTCGTTCCACCTTTTCACCGCTTCCTTCTCGCTCGAACTGAGCCGGTCGACCGGGAAATGCGACGATAGAAGCGCGACAGATTGGATGTCCCCAGTTCTTTCGAGCCATCGTTGCATGATGGCAATTGCAGGAGAGGTGAAACCTGTATGCGCCAAGGCGGTGAGTGAGGGTGAAGGATTTCGCATGAAACGGTTCAATCGGTTCTTGAGGAAAGAAGTGAGCTCGTCGTCGGACAGATTGCAGACCGCAATAGCCGTCCGATCTAGAAGCGGGATGGCTTCTTCTTCAAGCACCGACTCCCAGCCGTCTCCACCGACTCGGGACAGCACCGCTCGGATATATGGGTCGTCCACTCGATTGATCAAGGACCGCCAGTGTTCATCGAAAAAGTCGGAAGCGCGGGTAGACCGTGTTTGCGACAAAAACCCAGCAAGGGTGGTGCCGAGTAATCGATGTTTTGAGTCTGTATTCAGCTATATCCCCGCCATGTCCACTGACTGCTGCTATTCATAAGGATCCGCACAGCGTTCTCCTCTTCACCCGAGAAATATGCCAAGCTCGCCGTTTTGGTCCGTGTGTCATCCTCGACATGTCTTTCGTCAGCTGAGCAGGTTTTTCTGAACTACCTGTGCATTTCTCCCGCTTCACGCTCACCACACACCGCTAGGATCATACGCCTTTGTGCCGCTTTTTCTGATGGTGGTAGGCGGTTCTTTCCTACTTTGCCGATATGGTCATCTGCATCTCTCCTCGCATTCATCGTTTCGACCGCAGCGGCAAAATCCGCATCTGGAAGCGGCTCTCTGCTGCCGTCACCGTAATGAGACCCTGGCGGAGGTGTATCGACAGGAGTGGATTGTGATCTGGTGGGTAGCTGATTGTTGCGTAGAGAGGTCCAGGCGGCGGAACCTTGCTTGACCGGCTCACGAGGAGTGGTATTTTGCGATGGGGGACGTCCGAGATCTGCGAGGAGTGTAGAATGGGATCGAGTTGATGCTGGCGACTGCGGTGAAACGGGAAACAGCGCTAGATCCTGTCCCGTCCAGATCGCGTGAATACCCGCGTACGTGAGGTTGGTAGATCTGGTGACAGAGGTTGTAGGATCCATGACATTGACGAGATCTCGTTTCAGCTCATCTCTAACCCGAGAACTCACGGTCCACAAACTCCCAAATACCCGCGAGGCGGTCGTGGCCAGGAAACTTGGTTGCGATAGCGGCATTCAGCAACATCTACTGTTAGTGTGCTATCAGCGTTCGCAGTCGCTGACGTACATTTCCCAGGCCATATCCCTCTTCTGCTCTTCGCCTCATCACGCATCCAACGTCGGCTTTCAATACCCGCTTCCACCCTTCCCAGCCGAGATCATGCGTATCTCGAATATCCTCAGTCATACGCACAGCTATTTCCCTTCGCACCTTGCCCGTGTTTCTGCCGGCATAAATGGAACTACCCGGACTGCCTGTCCTTGACCGACTGGCTTCAGCGAGTATATCGTTCACTCGCGCTGGGTGCAGTTGAAATCTATTAGACCGGAGAAACTCTTCGTCCTCGTCGTCCGATCGATCTTCCTCATCCTGCGCTATGTTGTTTCGGTCGGTATCTTCTGCGTCGGGGTCCAGGATCGATAATGAGGAAGCAGCTATAACAGTGTCTCCCCTTGTACCAGAAGCTAGCAACGGCCGAGAAGCAATCGGTCCTATCCCAATCGTTCCGTCCTTAACAACGAATAGGACGTCAGAACATCGCTTGTCTATCGAGTTGGAGAACGCAAATGAGTGAAGGGCATGCTTTGGCTTCACAACTGTTGTTAGAACACGGTTGCAGGTTAACCCTACCGTTTCGAACATCCCCTATTGTCGTCCATTCCTCGATCCCATTTTCAGTGATTTCCCGGCCATCGATTATATCCCAGAGGCTGACTCCATCTCTTGTGCCCACGCCGATTTTAGCGTAACCAGCTCCTCCGCTTACCCACTCCAAGCCGAACACTCCGCTTCTCACGTCAAAGCTCGCCAGTTCGCCGCCTGCCTTTCTGCTGTCCCAAAGTCTTACCGTCGACAAAGAACCCCCTGGCGAGGTCTCGTAGCTCGCAAAGCGACATGCATGAGTTGGGTCCGGAGTCAGACCGTTCACTGCCCGTGTCAGCCATTGTGCACTGGCTCCCAGTGCATTCGCAGAAGAGGGGTCCCTAGGCGTGGCGGTTCCGCCTGAAGGTCCAGGCGCGCGCAAGTCATATAGACGAATTGACTTGCTGTTAGCCGATGCAAGAAGCGAGTAGCTATTGGGCAGGAAAGCAAGATCGTTGACTGTCTCAGAAGGGCAGTAGTGCTGAATATGCCTAGGCTCGGAAGGGTTCAACCGGGTAGCTTCTCTAGCCAAGGGATTTGTGACTTCCAGTCGGTCGAGCGGTCTCTGCCAATTGGCATCGCCATCAGGGGCTACGGCACCAAGAGCAGTAGAAAGATCCCAGATAAGTAAGGAATAGTCGGATCGGTGTTTCTCGTATCCGGTCGCTATGTAGTTGTGGTCGATGGGCGAGAATGCAATGCAAGTAGTAGCTCGCACGTGCTTGACTGGGAGCACTGAGATAGTTGCTGAGGGGAGCGAGGACGAGCTAGAGTGATGGGATGGAGGTGCGGACAACGTCTTTGGCGACAGGTTGAGCAAAAGTGTCCGTCCCGTGGAAAGTCCACATGCAACGAGGTTCCGGTGAGTAGGGGATGGTGACCACGCGATCGCCTGCAATGAGTCACAGGTCTCATTCACACTCACCTTGACTTGTCCGGCATCCGTTTGAAGCCCTGCTAGCCGCATGTCGCCTTTCTGAGGTGAGCATATGCACATTGACTGACTCACCTCGCGATGCCATTCGTACAGCTTGACATCTCCGGATGCCGTTCCCGCTTGGCCAGCAACGACAAATCTCGGGGGATCTGACGATATGGGATCTGGTTTGGCTATCCGCAGGTTAAGACTAGAGTGGGACATGGTAGACGGAAAGGGCAACAGCCCTTGACACGAGGAGGGGATGGAGGTGGTTGAAGAATGTCGGGAATCAGGAACGGCGTGGATTGCTTCAACCTCCACCGGTCTTTCTTCAACTTCCTAACTATCTATATCCCTACACGATATGTCAAGTCGCGTCGCCTCAGGCAAGATGGCTCAGCAAGAGGGTATGCAGCCGTACGTGCCAGGCGTTCATGTTCAGCTCTCAGCTTCGCTCGAGCACGGCAGCAATCTGTTTGCTGACGAAGCAGCGCTGTCTTGTACAAGCTTGTTACCTTTGCCATCCTCATGGCCGTCGTCCCCATAGGATCATATTTTGCGACTCTGAACTACATGTGGAACGGTGAGTGCCAGGCCATACCGCACATTCACGTTCCATCTTGATCCTCTCTCGGCATTCTAGTGCTCATAGTAAGGCAACACCACATACTCTGCCATCTGTGCCGTTGTCGCGGCCAACGTGGTACTCGTGGGCTATGTGATTGTTGCTTTCCGGGAAGAAGCTGCCCCTTCTCCGGGAAGCGAGAAGATTGGCTTGGAGAAAAGGAAGGACCGGTAGAGTGTCATGCATTTCGTCGAACCGGGTCAGCGGGAAATCTCTCAACTTCTATAGTGTGTGTGTCATGCAAGCAACAGTGATCACGAGCTTGGTATGCATCCAGTCGGTAGTGCACCGCTACAAGGCGTGTGTCAAGAGCTTCAGAAGCGAGTTGTGGAATACTCGAGGCACACGTTCTAGGGCTTGTAGAAGACCTTGATAGCTCGGTAGCATCGATTCAAATCTCATCTTTGCTTTTGCCCACTCGTTGCCCCCTTTTCACTCCGTAACGCTTCCTTCACGGCCGTCTTTCTGGTCTGCCTGTATCTTGCCTCGTGACATACGCGCATGTCATCAAGATCGTGTCGATGCAGATAGCTTCCCGCCAGTCGTATCCTATCCCCCCTCGACCGAACATTACGGCTCGGCGCGTCAACCTTCTCTTTGATCCGATAACATTGCTCATTCGATATGCCGTCCTCGAAATCGTCGGTCGACAATCGGGATGTCTACTACCGTCTCGGCAAGTCGGCAGGGTATCGAGCGAGGTCCGCATATAAGCTATTGCATCTGGATGAAGAGTTTGGCTTGTTCAAGGGTGTGAAGACGGCCGTCGACTTGTGTGCAGCTCCAGGATCCTGGAGTCAAGTATTGGGGCAAGAGCTCAAGTAAGTCTTACAACTTGGTCACACGTTCGGCATCGCTGATTCTAGGCCCGGCAAAGGCGCTGATGCGAACAAAGTAGTATCCGTCGACTTACAGCCGATGGTGAGTCACTGTTTACTTGCTTCCACTGACATCAGGCCCCTTTGCCGAACATCACGATACTACAAACAGACATCACTCTTCCCTCGACAGTGCCGCTCGTACTCAATGCATTAGGAGGCCGTAAAGCCGATCTGGTTGTATGTGATGGTGCTCCAGATGGTTCGTCAGCAGGCGCATCCGGTCAAAGGCGATGCTGACCCGCAGTGACTGGTGTACACGATCTGGACGCCTACTTGCATTCGCAGTTACTTCTGGCCGTACGTTGACTTACATGGAGTCGGGTGCTGCGGCTAGATGCTGATATCTAGGCTTTGACGCTATCACTCACTCTGCTTGCACCGGGCGCAACCCTCATTTTCAAAATCTTCCTTTCTCCTCTCGATCCGCAAGCAGCCATGCTCCGGTCACAGCTTGAATCCTTCTTTCCGGCACAGAGTTTTCAACACGGCTTCGCTGAATTCGACTATTCAGACTCCGGGAATGTTGTAAAGATCAACCCAGAGGCTGGTGGTGTATGGGTCAGAAAGCCAAGAAGCAGCCGAAAAGGCAGCGGGGGTGGGTTCTATGTCGTCTCTTCCGCTGACGAGCCAGAAGCCTTCATTGTTTGTCGGAATTTTGATCCCGCGACTGTTCCTCTCCCGATCCACTTCCCTCCAGAAGCACTAGTCGAGCTAGCTGCGCAGACTACCGGTACGCTCACGCTCGACTCCATAGCGGGACTGGCTGGAGGAGTAGTTCAATCAAACGCGTGGGAGGCCATTAAGGCGTACGTTGGCAGCGGTGACCTCGAGTAAGCTTCCAGTCATATATCAATGCAACGCGTAACTGAGTCCAGTGCTGGCGTATTGTATTCAAGCCACAAGCGACCTGGCAAGCCAGAGATGACTTTGTCCATTAATACAGATGGTGTTTCGCGCAACTCTTCCGTCAAGTCAATCCGAGCGCTTCACCCCCAACCAACACCTTGTGAAGAGCCAGACGAATACTTTGCTGCGCAACTATTAGACGAACGGGCTGGGCTCAAGCAGCCTCATCTCACCACAAGGGATCGTGCCGCTTCCCTCACGACTGACCGGTCAAACCGATATGACTCCCAAGATAACAGCACGAAGCCCGAGCCTTCGTCATCGCCTGTATTTGTGACACAAGCAATACCGTGGGACCGGAATACCTCTCCCTTACCGACTCCTCGAAAGGGCAGTACCCCGGACGGGCTGCTGTCCACACGAGAATGGGATATTGTCAGGACCACGCCCAGGGAAGATGGAGCGGTGTCACCCGCTTTGAGCAGCGGAAGCAAGACCGACCTTTTTTTCGCCTCTGCTCAGACCGAATCCTTGCCGACTCCCCCAAAACCCATGAGCAAAGGCATGCATATGGGTCGAGGGCTGCCTGACGGAATAAGAGGACACGATCGGACGGCCAGCATGCCCATAATGCGACCGGGCAACGATGTTGAATTGCTTGTCTCACCTAGAACACATCTGGACCCCATTCGGCGGATTGACTTCACCTCATCCCCACGCATATTCAACAATGACGTGCCTTCCTCCCCGCTAACTACTGTGCCAACCTTTTCGGCGGGAATGAAGTCGATACCTCCGCCTGTTCGGCTAGCACACACACGGCGGGACTCACAACAGCTCTCCCGAGAAACACGTGAAGTGCCAGTGGACGCTGCACCACTTAGGGTCGGGACAATCTTACGCCCTACCAAAGATGATCGACGCTGGCTTGTCGACTCGGAGCGTCAATGGAGACTGTTGAGCCCTTTAGGTGAAGGGGCGTTCTCGTCGGTATGGTCCGCAGAAGAACTCGAAGCGCCGAAATCTACTGTGGCGGCTATCAAGCTTACATCGCGAGCAACATGCGCCACAAACGCCAGAACAAGGATCGCCTTCTTGCGTGAAGTATCGGTACTCCGCCATCTGTCTCATCCAGCTATCGTGACCTTTCTCGGATCTTTCTCGACGGCATCGCATCACTGCCTTGTACTTGAACAACTGTCAGGTGGAGAGCTCTTTGATCTGATCAACGCCGACGAGAATTACGACAGATTGCTTCTGCCTGGGCCGGACGACCAAGACGGGGAGGGTATCGTAAGAAGGATGTTCGGTGAATTGTGCCGAGGAGTAGGCTGGTTACACGAGGTTGGGGTCGTGCATCGTGACATCAAACTTGAAAGTGGGTTTAACAAGATCACAAGGTGCTGGTTGCTGATATAAGACATATTGTTCACAGTGAATCCTTTCACACTCCCGCCGACATCCACTGGCAGTATACCTCTTAACCTGCTGCCGTCGCCTCTCGTCAAGTTGACCGATTTTGGGTTGTCAAGATTCATCAATCCTGCATCACCCGTATTACAGACACGTTGCGGCTCAGAGTCGTTCGCTGCGCCAGAGATCATCATGGGGAAGCCGTACGACGGGCGTGAGACGGACGCTTGGGCTATGGGCGTTGTTCTGTATGCCCTTGTTGTAGGCGAACTGCCGTTTGACGTGGAGGAAGAGGGCCTGGAGGAGAAAGGACAGCGAAAACGCAAGATGATGAGAATTGCCAAGGGGGAATACTCGTGGAGGACAGGAATAGGCAGTCCGGGTGTAAGGACGGTCGTGAGTAAATTTTTGGTTCGGGATCCGAAGAAGCGCAGAAGGGTCTCTGAGATTTGGGACCAAGACTGGATGAAAGGGCCAGGTGAGGTCAGTCTGCCCGGTGAAATTTGCACTGTGCAAGGCGTAGGAGCGAATACAGGAAAAGGTCGAAAAGTGCTGGACGGATTTCTGTTGGACGAAGAGGTGGAGGATGAGGCTCAGGCGGAAGCTGTGTGATAGATATGATGGAAATGATGAAAATCAATTCAAAGGAAATAAAGAGGACATGTTGTTTAGCATTAGATGTACTAGATCGACGGTGTCAAGCAATGTTATCGCTTGACGGTACGGTAACATAGGTCCGAGTCTTCCTCGGCTGCTGTGTCCGATACAAGTGAATCCACACATGTATCAAGTTGTTGTGAAGCACGTATGATGCTCGGTCCTTCCTTTGATGCCTCGCTGGTTTAAGCTGAAAGGAGGGTCATGAGTTGGGGCGGCAAAGCTCTGCGAATTCTGACATGGGGTCGCTACTCAGCTTTCATCGTACAAGTGACGACAATCGTCTTCCCTCTCGTAATTCACCTTGAAATCGCACTCCCATTCGCACACCACCGACATGGCCGACTCCGCTACTTCAGCTTCTTCCTCTTCAATGGTTACAGTGAACCCTCAATCTGTCCAAATTGGCTGGCTTTTGAAGGCGAGCCCTGAGACATCGCGAGGATTCGAAGGCACAGGGAAGAACGATGAGGCTTCATTTGGACGTCGGCTGCTACTCTGGCTTCTTGGGAAGACATGCGAGCCATCATTGGCGCAGGCTTGGAAACAGGCTACAGATGCGGCAGAAGAGATGCAGTCTCATACAATTCATTACCAGAGATTTCACATAGTGGCAATTCCGCCACCTCGTTCTCCGCAATGATCAAGGAGTGTTTCCATTATCAAGCGGCGAACCTTCTCGTCAGTGTTGGTACTCGGGCGGCATGTAGAGCAGTCAGAACTCTTTTTGCTGTTTAGCGTCTCATCGATGCAAAGATCGGCATTGTACACATCCAGGAGCGTACTGTGGACGGAAATGAACAGCTTGTTACGGGACAGCTGTGGCGTATCGGTTCGTTTCGCCCCGATGCATAGTGCGTATGCGGGGATCAAGCTCGACAGATGTCATACTTCTAAGAGTTTGCACGAGAGTGCTGGTGAGAGGGCTGGTCGATTCTTCGAATAATGTTCCCCCGACAGCCTCGATGGAAGCCTCGAGAAAGCGCTGTACAGCTCGGACATCCTTTGTCCTTGAGGCTCAAAAGAGTGTGATCAGAAGCCTGCTATGGCGCTCACCGGTCTGCTGAGACCTGCTTGCACGTTTGCCTTTCCTATTTTTCACCATACACCTGCTCGTTTGACCTATTCATCTACTGTCACGATAAAACTCAGATCTTGGCTGGCATGTCCTGTTGTTCTTCATGCAACTGTGGTTCTCAACGAAGTTTCCAGCCAGATAGCGTGTTGATGAAGAAGATCCAGTCGGCGTGTAAGCATTATCTTGCCACATACTTGAAACAGGTGCGTACCCCATTCGAGCTCGTGTTTTCCACCAGAGCTCATCGACAGAGAAGTAAAGCCTCCTCGACCTCAAGTGTTCCACAGACGAACGATTCTACCAACGCTCTGTCGAAGCCGCCAAAGGTCGGCGGCAAAGAGACTGAGGTCGTTCCTCTTGATATTCAAGAGAGAAAAGAAAACGATTGGACGGAAGATTTACGCAGTGCCTACATGTCAGGCGCTAAGGCTGTAGTTGGGTTGCAGCAACAAGAGCAGCAAAAGAAGTCGGAAGCCGAGCCAGGATTGTGGTCGAAGCTTTACACCGGCTTTGTGACTGGGACGCAATCTCAATTGGTCAGCACGGCCGTCACCTTCGCGGAAGCTTTAGCCATAGGTTTCGTCCGAACACAATTCGGTCCAATGACCGAGAAGAACGGACCTCTGGCGCCGGCAAGACAGATGATGCGTCGGGTTTGCGGATTGTAGGCGCTTGGCAATTGCCACCATTTGACAATGCATGATATTGGAGGGTGATTATAGATTCGTGTAGCAGAAAGCTTTACAAGGAGGCATCGTCGTCCTTTGTTGTCAATTTCTGAAACATGCATGTGAACAAGTCCTTTGATAGGTAGGAGAAAGTGGAGCGAGTGCGAGAAAAGCTCACGGATGATGGGACTTTGTCTGTATTCCCGCTTTCTTACATCCTCCATTCGCTCATCGGGTATTTTTATCAGCACACGAAGCATTGGAAAACCACATCAGTTCTATCCGGCAGTATTTGTCCTTCACGTCTAGCAAAGACTTGACCATCAGTCTAAGGCCAAACGGGACGCGGCTCGCCACTTATTTCTACCGAGTATATAAAAGCACTCAGGCAACTGCGCACCTCCGCTTCGGTCATTTGCCATACAAGAGTCATCATGACGGATAACAATGGCTACCGACTGGACGACCGCGACGACCAAAGCAAAACCTCACCAAGCCAAGTTGAATCAGACGCCGATGCGTTAGCACTGGTAGAATTCTATCCCGATTCGGCAGCCATCTCCACTGGACTGTCAACAGCAGTGACAAAAGAGGACGAACAGCACCCAGGGGATCCACTTCTGACGGAAATGTATATTGAGGGCTATCGTGCTGGTACAGAATCAAGAGGGAGCGGATCCGAATGGTCCAGCTATTGGAAAGGCATCTTCTCAGGTGCAATAGTCGCAAGCCTGTTAGGAGACTCGCTACCGAAAGGAGCCCGTTTCGTTTCGAGAGAATTGTTCGACTCAGCCGTCACCGCGTTGGTACGAGTGGTCACTGGCGATTTCAGTCGCACGTTTCGGTCCTCGACAAGCTTGGACACGTTAGTTCCTGGGCTCACAGATACGCTCTTGAGCGGGATCCTCATTGACCGAAAGACAGAATTGCGAGACAAGGAAGCAGCGTACAACGCAGGGGCTATGTCGTGGATCGAAAGGCTTTTGCAGAGAGGGCGACGGAGCAGCAATAGCAGCGATAGCAGAAAAAGTGGCAGCAGCTATTGCAAGCACGGGAACGCAGGGGATGGGTCATCATGGGCGTGAATAGTATATGCTGAATGTAACAACTTGCAACTATCCATTCTGATTGCTACTCGCAAACGCCTCTTCCTCACTCGCACTGTAGAGGGATGAGGCGGCTGACGTCGATTTTTTAGCGGTCTGTGTGTCAGGGTTCGCGTTTCAGGTTGCCCGTTGTAACAAGCATTCAACTACTTTGGCTTTGTACATCCTCCTTCCTTCCCTTACATTTCCACAGCATAAGAGAGCTCAAACAACCTCCTCCAAAGTATGCCGCCGGCCAAGCAGAGTTTTGTGAGTATGGAATAATGTTGTATCAAGTCTTCCCTGTTCGATCAAGCATTCGATATCCACGACTCTGCCCCTCCTCAAGAGCCCTTCCTTCTAGTCTTTGTGATCCCAGCAATAGCCTACGTGGTCATAAACACGATTTAAGTTCACCCGTATCTTGTTACTCACGTGTATTCGTTGACATGTCTTGGAAATTGACAAAACAGCGACCACCTCGGCCGATTCCAAAGCCAGTCCAAGCACTCCCCCAATCTCACCAGTCCCGTCGAACGCAAATACAGAGTGAGGCTTCGAAGACGCAGAGTTTAGCAGCCCTGAAGATGTTCTTGGACATGTCCATAGGATCGATCTGCTTCCAGCGGTGAGTCATGAGGGCTGGCAATCCACTCAACTGACGCATAGCAACCTTCTACCGAGTTCCTCATTCTACGATGCTCACATATTTGATCCATTCGTGGGGTCCTCCCGTAGCCAGGAGACTGAACCATACTCTCAATCACAGTCACAGACCCAATTGTCTGAAAAGACACCCCAAATGTTGAAGATGATCAAGGAGACATACACGTAAGATTGTCCTGGAAGAGAAGGCTCGCTAATCGTGCTCATGACAGGGAAGAGAGCATGATACTCTGCCAAGTACTGGTGACTCGCATGGTTGATGTTCTCACACTAACAACTCAGTCTACGGGGATGATGGACGCTTTAGCCAAAGGCTACTTGAAAAGCCTCATGCTTGTCGTTTTACTCGATCCCTCACGTCCAGAGGAGTAAGCGTTTTTACCGAGTTCAACAATACTGACTCAGTAGTATCATTGAAGCATACATATTCAACTTCTACTACGCTTCCACAGGAGCCATAGGTGTCGCGTTGGAAGGTAGTGCCGCAAACGGGTCGACACTAGGTCCGACGTCGCAAAATCCTCTTGATGTACCGCTTTCTTACGAAGAAACGAGGAAATCAATACTGGTAGGTGCCAACACACGACTTCGTCCAATGTTGATCTGCTACAGAGGGTATACAAAAGGATCTTGTTGACGTGTCGCACATTGAAAGATCTTCCTAGTATGCTCGACGTTAGCTCAAGGTTGATCATAGAACAACGCCACGTGGACCTGAAGATGCTGTACACGGAACAGACTCCCAATGAGTGAGCCGGTGCCAAGTGATAGAAAGTAATGTCAATCTCAGCTACGAGCCGGCCGGCTTTCGTTCATCAACTGGAGAATCGCTGACCATGGCTACGTATAACATTAGTGACACACCTGTTTCGATGACAGGACATGCCGCGAGGACTGGCGTTCACGGGTAATTGAAAGGCTTCAATCAAAAACACTGACGCGCAGTGTTTCGTTTCACATGATGAGCAACGTACATGCTCTTCCTGTGGCACTCATAGTACGCTGGTCGTCTGATGGTATAAATGGTATACTCATCCGCAGGATCCGGGACAAAGTGAATCTGCGAACTGTTTACCGCCTCGGACGGTGATTTGGGTGAGTTGTTCGTGTTCATCTGGGAGTCCGACTATGCCTTGTTGCAGATCGTAACAAATTGTTTACCTCAGGATGCAGAAAAGGTTTGTCTTCTTGCCGGAACCGATCATCTCAGATGCTAATTTATAGGCTGTGTATGATCGATCGCATTTGGAGCCGGAAGGTTATCTCAATCCCTTTAGCCATCTCGACCCAAATCGAGCTGCTATCAAGGCAGATAATAAAGTATGGCGGCAGCCTCTCGGCCAACTGCTTCCTGACGGGCAACTGGTCGAAATACCAGCTGGTGACGAGCCAGTAGGAGCACAATCTCAGTATGTGGCTGGTCCGAACGGCGGGCGAGACATGCTCCTAAACGGTGAACGATCCCGAGCCCAAGATGCTCGTCGTATCGTAAGGCCAATCCGTTCTTCTATGCCAGATATTCACGACAGCCTGGCTGGTCACAATTCATGACCCAGACCCAAATGGAATCCGAGGAAACTGTGAGATGGCTTCCATCATCCGCTCACATACCTCAAGAGAACCTCTCGCTTCCGCTCATGGATGGTTCGTACATCCTGCTTGAGTCGAGTTAGTCGTTGACATTCAAGATACAGCGACAGTCCAGCCCGGACTTCTGACAAGCCAGTTGCACGCGCCTTCCTCCATGATGTCCGCAGGTGCTGTGGTCTCAAGTCGCAAACGAGCTGCTGAGGGCAAAGATGGAGAAATTCCTAGTATTCCTAAGAAGCCGAGGAAGCCGAGAAAGGTTATGCTACCCAAGGCCGATACATTCGGCCCACCGCTGCTACAAAATAGTCGAGAAGTACCGGAGCTAGTCAAAGCTCAAGCTGCCAGGAAGTCTAGAACAGCCAAAACTACGCAAGCAACGAAACCGAAGTCAAAAACTGTGAAGGAACCGAAGCTGCTGCCGCCGAAGAAGGGCCCCACTCCTGCAGCCAAAAGAAAGGACGCTGCCATCGAAAAGCGCGCCGTGCTCCCACTAATCATCGTCGACTGGCTGCAATGTTTCTGTGGGACCGATATTCAGCCAATCAACCCAGAGCAAGGTGTACAATGTGACAGCTGTACTCACTGGTTTCACTCTACCTGTATCGGGTGCGTTGACCTACTAACGTTACTGTTGCTCTCAAATAATCACCAGATACCTTCCAGGCGACAATTTAGCAGACAAATTTCTCTGTATCAGATGTCAACTTGTCGCACCTACCGCTGATGGAAACGGGCTCAGTGGTGCCACGCTCACGGACGCACTACAAGGCTTGTCTATGTTTAGGTAAGAAGGGCAAGCTTGTTTACCTATCCGGACTGATGTTTCTGACGAGCCTTGTATTTCACGCGGGATGCAGGCGGCTGGAAGAACTCGTCTCACATGAGAGCAACCATTGGTCAGCTATCTCGAGGAGCATTTACTGATCCTTAGGTTGTGAGGGCGAGCAAGCGAGGCGCGTGGAAAAGCTCCTCCAGGATGGCGGTAAGAATTTCTTGATAGGTTCCAGGACTGACAGGCAGGTTTTGTGGCAGTTAAAAGTCAGCTCAAAGCCTATTGGACTGTTACTTGCGACTCATCTACAGGTGCGAGGGGACTGCACCGATGGATTCGCAGCTCGCCAAAGAACGCATCTTTTTCGAGTTACTTCAATCCCGGAGGTAAACTTGAACAAGATACTTTCGGACTCCCCCGATCGGTGTGTCGAAGCAATGGGCCAGTCACAGAGGCTGACCTAGATAGATCGGTGGCATTGAAGAAGAGCAAGCCGTCCCCGAAATTATCGATCAAGAAGACACCGATGACCCGGATAACGGAAATGCGAGTTTGGCCCGATCGCTTGTCGATAATCCAGGTCTCATCGAAGACCGGACCCAAGATGCAGCTTCAAGACCAGAATTGGCGAACGTGAACCTTCCTCACTGTCGAGCTAAGTCAAGCCGATTGACGGTACCCTTGGATGTGGGAGTAGGAGAGGGCTGGGACTAGATCCAGTGGAAGCACGAGCTAGTTTTGAAACCTCACTATGCGTTAAGATACTCAAGGCCCTCAAGACGATGGAGAGAGCTGAAGACGGACGAACGGACACCCACGCAAGCACAGTATACAAATTCACAAGGCCATCACCATGCATATGATATATACACGTATACATTTATATGTAAGGTCTAAAATAATCTCAGTCTAGTCCGACCTTGTCCTGCACCCGAAGATCGCCCTTTTTGGCCCCTTTGCCCGCTCCTCCCACCTTTGCACTCCGGGTCCCAAATTGCATGGCCCGCTTCACTCTAGCACTGGTTTGATGCAATCCGCAGCGTTTGGCCGAGAGACGCAGCAAAAGTTTGTCTCCTCCGTCCTGCGTCAGATCACATTTCAGCCATACAGGGAGCGAAGACAGATATGCGATGAAGGTCAAGTCAAGATACGGAAATCGAGCATCTCGAGCATGGGATGAAATGATACGGTCGTCTCGTGATAGATTGCGAGTCGGCAATCTGGAAATGTCGAGTTGGAGCTCAGAAATGAGACCTGGCCAAGATGATTTACGAAATGCGTTTCGATGTCGAGCGTAACCAGCTAGTTGTCTAACAGTCAATGACATCATTTGCGCGCATGTCTGTTGAGGCGTTGAGATTATACGGGGTTTATAAGATGAAAGAACGACTCACTCGTCGGCTCCCAAACCGGACAAGTAGACCTTGGCTTTCACAGTGTAAGGTAGTTTTGGTCTGGATGAGGTCGCCTGCATTGTTCCGATGCCTCTCGATGCGAAGTACAGCGGGAACGCCAGAGACTATCTTCAGCGTGGATGATTGAGCGGTACAGCACAGACACATACCAGGTCCATCTCGGTCACCGAGGGATACATCAGATCAACGATTTCTTGCCTGTGCGCCAAGCACTCGTCGTATGGAATGTTCACCTCGACGAATCGCCATTCTCTACCCGAGCAACATTCGCGTAACTCCTCTGTAGCTTCAAGACCGGATATTCGATCAGGAACACGATAGTCTTCTTCGGTGGAGGAAGCGGAAGGAGCGCGTTGAAATGCGACATTGATGAGGTCGATTGGCTCGTCCTCGGGCAGACAGCTGCGGTCAGTGTTTCAGAGGTGAAGGGGGGACCAGATAGGACTTACCGATGGGCTAGCGCCGCGAGCAAGGTGCAGTCAACCCCACCAGAGAAAAGGATAGCCAGACGCGGATGACTGGGATCAATTTGGTCATGGTAACCTTGACTGCGACTCACCCTGGAAGCGGCGGGATATTTTCCACTCGCCGCAAGACGCTCGCCGTGAGTTTCTTGGTGAAATCCTCAACTTCGCTCTCAGGCGAGAGCAGTTTTCCTGACGGCGGTAACGATGAATCAATAGGCGAAACGCGAGTCTGATTATGTGAGTTACAGCCGAGGTAGCTGAAGGGGATCCTTACCCATGCCTTATGGACAGTGCCTGTCGCAAGGGACGTTGTCGTGAAAGCTTGAGAGAAATCCAGCTCTTTCCGATTGGTCACTGCGACCTTGTCGAGCCGAATTTGACCACCTTCCCCCCCATCCATAACCCGCATAGACAGTGTCTCAGTGGAACCGCATTTTGCCGAACAAAGAATGAAGCGGTCCGAGGTCGGTCCATCCAAAGGGTACACTAGGAGCGACCGGCGTGAAAGTGGGTCGATCTGGAAGTGGACGGTGTGGGTCAGATTCTGGAAGGTCAGCGATGAGCACCGAAATCAAGTCAGCCCCTACGTCAAGATAAATGAAAGCATATCTGGGAGTCAGCCAATGCTAGCATGTACATTGTTTTCACACTCACGGCCCCTCTATACTGGAAAGCAGGGATTGCGGCTCCGCCCCTCGCTCCAATTGATCGAATAGCTTTGCAGTGTCATTTTCGCCCGTGCTCACGTCGAGACCTTGGAAGACCTGACCGTTCCAACCGAGAACGCCTCGGACTCCTTCCACTGGCTGGGCAGTTGTACCTTCTCCTCGTAACCCCAAGACGCTGGCTGCGAGTTTCACTTCCAAGGTTTCGCCGGTAGGTAAAAGCACGTGACTGCGATGGGTCCGTAGGGAGTCCGGACCTCTGGGCGTCACTGATGTGAGAAGCGAATTGAACAATGAATCATGACCATCTTCCTTGCCGTTGATGAGCCTTATATATAGCAAGAGACCGCACATGGGTCATGCTTTTGATTTGCGAGTGTATGTAACAATGGTCTCTTTCCGAATTTCTCAAAGTGATAAGCAGCGGCGAAGACCGGTTGAAAGATTGTGCCTACATACACAGGCTCACACCCCACACACAATCGGTACATGAAGCTACCACTCGTTTGTTACGAACGCGTCGAGGAGACCCCTTGCGGACAGGATGAGTGGAATGATAATGAGCATAAGATTACCGGGCGGACTGGCGATGACGTTTTGGCGGAAGACGCGTTGACAGAGGATGGTTTTGTCACGGTGAGAGTGAAGAAAGAGATGCAATTTTACTCGAAAAGGGAATTTCAGTCGAGATTACCCAATTTGGACAAAATCAAATCCAATCGTTTCCCCCCGCGACTTGCTTTTCCCCTCCCCATTTGCCATTACGACTTTTGCAAGCCAGCCAGGCTGTTAACCATCCCACCCGTCTTCCCTCTGGCTCATCTTCTCAGCCCACTTTTCCCATCTCTATATCACCTCGTCTACAGGCTCTGACCATACCCACAGGACGCATAGGACATACCGCATCGATAGTCCCTCTTCCTTTGCTCCACTTTTCAATATCCGCGTGCGTGACATCAGAGTTTCGCTGTGATATAGCCCTTTTCACAGTCACCGAGACGCGTCGGACATCCTCATTGGCCCTTTCTCATTTCTCACTTGTCTTCTCTACCTCATCTTCCAAGTCGCATCCTTTCCATCTTCGCTATCCTCGCAGGTCGGGAGAAGCAGCACACCGATACTATACTCGATATTGTGCATCCTTAGCTAGACGCGAGGGGTAACTGAAACGTGCCAAACCAACCATGATCAAGGTATGTCTTTCTCCCACCCCCCCTCTCGACCCTTCCCACTGACATGACCAGATGGATCGCGTCACCTCATTCTCCCCTACACCTTCTTCGTCCACCTACCAACAAATGTATTACGACGGCTCGCAAATAGTCTATACTCCAGTAGATCCGGCCTTGCAATTCGAGGGAAGTCATCATCAGCCCATGATGACCCCTCATGGCCAAATGGTCATGCCGATGAGCAGTGCTCCATCGTTACAACCCCTCGATTGCGACCCATCGCCATATATGTCAGAAGACTTGCCGCCCTATTCCCACCCTTCCAATATGCACGCGTCAATGCACACACAAATTGTCTCGCCTTCCGACCACCTCGACCAGCGACACCACGCGTCAATGGTTCAACGGAACAATTCGCTGCCGGGAAGACCCATATCGCAGGGTCGACCATTGATGTCGCGCAACCACTCGATACAGATGCCATCACGGCCCGCGCAATTACATCGTCAAGCTTCGTTGCAAAGCTCTGCAAGTCCCCATATGTTGGCTGGTGACTTGTTCGACCCACTTCCGGGATCACCGGTCAAGAGACCGGCAACGGTGGCAATAGAGAGTCAGCAACAACATTATGAAGCCCAACAAATGGTCAGTACCATCTGCCATGTGCTCATAACATCAATTAACGTCCAGTTTTTTAACGCTCCCAATGGCATATCTCCTGCGCGTGCGATGGGTCCGCCACCCATCCAACCTATAAGGTTCTCACCTTCGCATCCAGAAATGATGATCACGCCGTACGCTCAGAAGACTGGATTCGATCAAGCCGCCCCTTCTCCCGCTACATCTTCGTCTTCTAGCTCGTTGTCGAGTATACACGACGCTCAGCCATTAGACGTCAGCGACGACGATAACGACGATTCCCCTACCAAAGGACCATCAGCTTCTCGTGCGATGTCAAAGATGCAGCTGAACGACAAGGCAGGTCCCAGTCGATCACGGTCTTCTCAACCAGTCTTGACGCGGCCCCAGCGGCCGACTGCGCTCAAACCAACCATTTCGGGTGGCAGGACAAGCTCTAAGTTTGCTAAAGTGGCTGAAGACCCCGGCGTTGAAGGCATTCCTCCCGGCCCCAGATCTATGGAGCGCCCCGGGCCGTCTTTCGCGTGCATCATCGGTCAAGCAATCTTGCGATGCAGTGCTGGCGGTTTATCGTTGGAGCACATATATCGTTACGTCGAGACCGCTTATCCTTTCTTCAAGAACGATAACCCGGCCTGGCGAAATTCTGTCCGACACAACCTTTCAATACACAAGATGTTCGAAACAATACCGCGAACAGAGGCATTCCCACCCGGAAAAGGTGGTATCTGGATCATCCACGAGGATGAAAAGTGTCATTGGCCTGAGGAGAACAAGTTCATCAAGAATTTCCCCTCTTCTCATCCACACTACGGAGTTTGTCGTCAAACACTCCACGACCGTGCCAAGGAGAAGGCACAGATTGAGAAAGCGGCCAAGGAGGGAAGGGTCTACGTACCAAAGAAGGGAAAGAAGGCTCGCAAGTTGCCTGGTGAAGAGGGAGGAATGGGGATGATGCGAACTGCTTCGGAATGCGGAGAACAACTCTTTCACCCCATGTCGGAACAGCTCCATCACATGTCCATGCCCGACTGCGAGGATGAAGGAGAGTATCTGCCAGTGGAGGAAGAGATGATGGTCGAGCAAGTGATCGATACACCAATAGTTCAAGCCCCTCCAGCGTCTCGAATCGGTATGATAATCCCGCCAAAATTCGAGCGAAGGGACAAACGGCGACCGATTGAGGATGAAGAGAACGTGTTCACAACGTCGAAGCGAGTGAGAGTTACCGAGCCAATGCCTCTTGCACCGATCCAGGCTCCGTCCCAACAAGTCGTTCTCCTCGACGATACATTCATCACGCCAGAGCGCGAACGACCTCCAAATGCGAAGTTGATGTCAAGCGCATTTAAGACGCCCGCTCTCGTCAACACGTCGTCTTCACCTGGCTCGTCCCCCATGCCTCCGACTGTCACCCGCACAACCCATCACCCATCTTCGCTCGCGCAAGCTTGGACCCACGATGATATGACTGGAGTGGCAGATTCTTCACCACAACGACCCATGTTGGACGCTGCTTTCGATTTCCAGCCCAAAGCCACCAAAATCCGGACGCGTACATTGGCAGGCGAGGACGATTTCCCAATCTCCTCCGCCAATCCGCCCAAAACTCCTTTGACGCGGTCTAGCGCCGCGAGAGAGATAGCCAAAACGCCAGGTGGTATCATGTCAAAAACGCCTATTTCTTTCGGACGAAGCCCCACTCAAGCACCGGGAACTATCTCAGCTATGCTATCGACGCCGATGTGGGAGATGGGCGGATGCTTGGATCGGTTGAAAGAACGATCATCGCCCATCCGTTCACCAGTACCGCCAACAAGTCCGACAAGATACGCCATATTACTTGGCAGCTCTGCATCACCCTCTTCCAAACGAATGCGCGATTTCTCCCTCTAGGCCCCTCTCGGTTTCGTTATGACCATTTCTTCCTCTCCTATAGTCTTGTACTGGCTTTGTTCGCAAAGGGACGGAGGTGTAGCCCTTCTGTTTCGATATCCTAGATTACTGACATATTCCCTCTGTTGTTGAATAACCCTTTTTGTTACTTGTTTTGTGCTACGAAATTGCGATATGCATTCAGAACTACAAGCCATTCGTCTGTAAACCTCAATGTATGATCAAGCACCTAGACAGCCTCGCCAGAGTCTACAAAAACGTAGAGCACCTGAAGAATCCTCGGCCGCGAAGGCATTGTACGCCTCGACGTCACTTGCCAAGCATAGAGTTATTGGTTAAGGGCTTGCATCCACAGCCGATCTTTATGAGCAGACACGTTATCATGATCATCGAGGTTTGTGGCCTGCAGATTAGTTTCGGATTCCGGGTACAAATCGACTCACCGTCTTCGTTCATCAGCGTTTCTTCGTCCAAACACTCGTGAACCCAAGAAGGCAAGACAATATGCTTTCGTTTCGGTCTTGCGTCAGTTCGTCGACGACCTAGCGCTCACTCTGCAGTCTTGCGGGACAATTCGGCGTATCGTCCAGAGTCGTCATCATCCACGATGATATGGGTCAGCTTTGGGTCGAGAATATTAGTCGAAATCTTCCCGCCGTTTTGGCGTAATAAGGCTTCAGCCTCCGCTAGCCTGGAATTAGATATGCCAGGCAGGGTTGCTCACCTTTCTGAGCTATCTTGACTAGGTGTGGAGACGCAAAGGCCGTTCTGTGCAGCGTTGTCTTGATTGTCGATATAGAACACAAGATGGGTAAAGATCTTATGTCAGTGATATCTCTCGCAGTCGACGCACCTTTCCCTCATCGTAATTCATGGCGTTCGAGTCGTCTCCCATGAATGACTGTCATCAGCTGGTTTACATCGCTAATGCAATACCTTTTCGTCTTCGTCCAGGTCTCTGAGCCTGAGAAGTCGACCTCCACTTGGTTCACTTTCGTGACTATCGTCCAAAAGCTGCCGTCAGTTAGCCCAGGCATGAGCTTACTTCTTGTTCTTCCTCGTCCTCCTCTATCGCCGTTATCTTGCGTTCGGACTCGGCGCCGGATTGATCGCTGTCATGCAGGGCTTGTCGTGGCTCCGTCATAGGACGATGGAGTCCCCATTCTTCCTCCAGATCCAGCTGTTGTCCCGTCTTCTTAGGTGTTGATTGCTGATCTTCTACATCCGAGTCATACTCTTCTCCGTCCCTCTCCTCAACCTCTTCCAAGTCATTTCGGTCAGATTCATTCTGCCCAATTCTATCTCGCACAAAAGAGACATGGTCAAGCTCTCCAAGTGTCTTGTTGAAATATCTTCCGTCTTCCGCCTCGTCTGAAGCATAAACGAGAAGTCTGCAATCAGCTTTGCCGTAATAACTTTCACTCTTTTATCAGCGGTAATTGGCGGTTTCGTTTGATCGATTCATATATCCATTGGGGCTTGATGATGGAGACCCCTTTCTTCTTTTGCGCCCTGACGAGGACGTCTGCGGTGAGCGAACTGGCCGATTGCAGTGATACATCTTACTTTTTTCGTCTGGAGCGATGACATATGCAGACAAATCAGAAAGCTGGGCTTGAGAGTATTCCCCGCCATGCTTGTGTACCAATTCCTCTATTTGCGCTTTGCTGTTCTCACTGTCTCCTTTAATGATGTCTGTCATCAGTGAGAAACCTCAACAACTCTTACAAAAGTTAAGGCCGTGAAAGATCCGGCTCTCGATCGCCTCTTGCGGTAGCTTCTGGCCTCTAACGCTCGTCATGAGCTCGACTCTCTGCTACATGAGCAGAATTTCTGGCGAATACGTACCTTCTTTGGAGCGATCTTCCGCTTCTTTCGTCGCGATCTATGATGAGCTCGATAACGAAGATCGCTTACGATCCGCCTTCATCGTCGGCATATTTCCTTTTCGGCGTGTTAAGCAGTTCCAGGAATTCTCGAAGTCAGCGTCGTCTGGATTTAAGCGTACCATCCACGCTCAACTAGGTATCAGCTTGAAATCCTTTGATATACCTACAGAGTTCCACATATCTCTGTCTTGATAGTCATCGCCAGAGGGATGGTTTCTGCTCGCCTTGTCCCAGTAAATGAACCTGCAGCGCGGAAAACGCATCGTATATCCTATACCGAACGTGCCAGCTGCGGGGACAATCTCAGACGCCTTAACTTCAACAACGAAAGAGCTTAAATGAGTCGACTGCTATGAGGGCTGTGTACCTACTTTTCCGGTCGGATATACACGTCGGCTTCTGTCAGCGGGCGAGAGTACGCCTCACTCACGCTTATCGTCGTTCCCACTGGCGCCAAGATTCAGCCACGGAGGCGGCTTTTGACGATCAAAAGGCAACCAATGCTCCCTGTGTTTGTTTCTTGATAAGTTATGCAACACGCAGGACTCACAGAATCCACTCGTAGTCTTCATAGCTCATTCCGGAGCCGATCTTGCAAAACGTCGTGAACCTGCCTCAGCCGGATGGCTGCTTTTGAAGACTCACCGAGGCTGTTCTCCCGACCCATCATCGTCTTGCTTCTCTCGCAGACCACAGAGCAAACTTGAAATCTTGCCCGTTCTGCCGCCTTTCCCCCACCATCCTCCCAGAACCAAAAGATCGAGATTTTCTCCCATCTGATCCGAATACTCAGGTTTGACCTTGACCCAATCTGCGCCTCGAGAGTTGGTTTGATAGATCGAGTCGACCTTCTTGACAACCAGTCCTTCTCCCCTTGATTCAGCATATTCTACTACGACCACTCACTTGGTTTCCAATATGCGCTCGAGCATGGCTCGGATGTCTTTTCCTGACCGCCCTCGTTCTTCTTCCGCAAATTCTAGGCGACCTTTGTAAGCTTCAATGTCGGCGAATATCCGACCCGACCTCAGCAGTCGTTTGCGCTCCGACAGGCGTTTATTAGTCAGGCAAACATCGTTCAGGTACATGACATCGAAGACTTTGACTGTTCGTGAGTAGTGATCAGTATGTTCTCGTACAGCAAGGACGTGGAGCGTTTTCATCCCCGGCACAATCTGTTGTTAGCGATGTCACGAACCGCCATACCTCCAGCTGCGGTCTTTAGAGTTCCAAAGGCAAGGTACTTTTCCAATATAGGATCCCAAACTAACATTTCGCCATCAAGTATAATACTGTAATCAGAAAAACCGCGAACGAGTACGTACTTCTTGACATCCTCATGAAAGGCATTGGCAATATACTGGGTCAGACTCCCCTCTCCGACATGTCCGCCATATAGATAGGCTACCATCAGCTAATATCGAGAGCACAACTTGCTGTAATCTTTTGCCTTTCGCGAGCAGTAAAACCACTGAGCGCCGCTACCCCGCATGTGCAGCTGCATTCGCTCCCCATCCAGCTTTTCTTCCATTATGAACTCCTTATTGGGTGCTCCGACAAGCTTGGCGATAGCGTCATGGGACGAAGTAGGGGATCGATAACAAAGTTGCGGAAGAAAAGAGCGAAAGAGATCAATGTGTGCTTGCTGAGGTTTAGTGCAAATATCGCGAGCGGACCTACGTGTTTTTCGAGGCGGATGTCTGGCTTGTATAGGGTCCAGCAGACTCGCTTCAGATCAGAACAAACATTGAACAAATCTCCCGCATCAGAGTGAAAGCAGGCAAAGACACCTTTTTCCCGAATCGATATTCGCAGATCTGCAATCAGTACTGCTCAACCGAAGATACACCTGGAACGCGCCCTTCAATATGATCCGAATGATCCACTCTTGTTCGACGGGTGTACACTGCTGATTGACTTTCCGCAGGATGGGGACGTATTCGTTCCTACCATTAGCTCTTGTCAACAGTGACGCACTGTTTCAGGCGACCTCCGGCGAGCTGGTCAAGTAAGGCATTGACGGCCTCGATTGAAAGTTGGCCTTCTTCAACAGTTGATCTTGCTGCTATTTCATGATAACAGACTCTTGCAAAGTCTCCAGAGTGAGACTCAGACTACTGTTACTTCGGGTAGGCGTCGTAACTCACCTGACCATCGATAGGCTGCTTCCACTTGACGAGACGCTGAGCGGCTTCACTATGCTTATCCAGACCTAGTACCTCTATATAGCATTTCGCCAACATCGCTTCTTTCAGATTGTATACAGGCCTTTCGCGGTCTCTCTATTCTATCAGCGCTATATCGAGCTTCAGGACATACGTCGGGTAAGAGTAGCCTGATCAAAGGATACAGATCGTTTCCAACCTTTACGCGCCAGAGGTCCATGAACCTGCTCAAAGTGTCACGGCGCTTACTGGCCTCCTCACTCCGTAGTCGATCCATCATAGTGCATAGTAGCGCGAAGGATGGGGTGGGGTACTTGTTGATGCATTCTGGAGGCCGATCAACAACCGATGTCGGTGGAAGAGGAGGTTGTGGTTGGGATGCTGGAATCAAAGCAGGGTCTGCATCATCCTGAATGGCCGAGGAACCTAATGGAGGGACCCTATGGCCCCTATGCCAACCACCTGGCATGGTGATGATGTGTTACTAGCTGTTGTAAGAGATGTATCTCAATGTTATCGATAAGTTTAGGCGAAGGTAAAGCGGTTAGGTGACGTCAACCGGAATTCGGTCGGCAAATGGCATCTCATTCATCTCGCCTCTTTTGCCGTCGCTTGATTCGCTTGGCGGTTATCGTCTGGTAGAGCGAAGGGGGTTACAAGACATGTATATCTCGCCTATAAGCACGCCTTAGGCTGTCTGTCGCACAACGTTGCCCCTTCATCCCTCAACATGTACAGCAAATCATATGCTCGAGCTTTTCGTTCACTCTCCGCCTCGACTCGCCAAATACGACACGGCGGGAGTCTTCCGCCCCGTGCTACCACTTTCACGAGCCTGACGAAGGAGCACGTCAATGACCTTCGCTCCCTGCTATCGTCTTCAGCTTCACTCATGTCCACAATAGATCAATCAGCCACTCTGCAAGAACTTGATGGTTATAACCAAGATTGGATGAACAAGTACAAGGGACGCAGCCCCATTGTTGTCAAGCCGAAGTCTACCGAGGAATTAAGCCAGGTCATGAGATACTGCTACGATAACGACCTTGCGATAGTACCACAAGGGGGCAACACAGGGCTTGTAGGCGGATCGGTACCAGTCCACGACGAGGTGATCATCTCACTCGCCAACCTTAATTCCGTTCGGTCTTTCGACCCTGTGTCCGGAATTCTGGTTGCTGACGCAGGTATGGTGCTAGAAACAGCCGATGGATATCTGGCAGATAAAGGTTTCATTTTCCCACTGGACCTGGGTGCAAAAGGCTCGTGTCACATTGGAGGCAACGTTGCGACAAACGCCGGCGGTCTCAGACTGCTGAGGTATGGCAGTCTACACGGGACAGTGTTGGGACTCGAGGTCGTTCTACCGGACGGCACGATATGGAATGGGTTGAGCAAATTGAGAAAGGACAACACAGGTGAGCGAGAATGACCGAAACACGCTTATATTAGGATATGACTTGAAGCAGCTGTTCATCGGCTCCGAAGGTACTATTGGCATCATCACCGCGGTCTCGATCCTCTGTCCTAGACGGCCTGCCGCCATGAATGTTGCCGTGTTCTCCCTTCCATCTTACGACGCAGTGCTGAAAGTTTTTTCAGAGGCCAAAGGGCGACTGGGCGAGATCCTGTCCGCTTTCGAGTTCTTTGACAAGCAATGTGTAGGTTGATCTCCAGGACCCGGCTGATTGCAGTTCGCACTAGTCAAGGCTCACTCAGACACGGCCCACAAGACTTTCGAGACTGAAGGCGAATTCTATTGTCTAATAGAAACATCTGGAAGTCACTCGGAACACGATGAAGAGGTAAAGACAAGACTGTTGTCAGCGCTGACATGCAGAAACTCTCGGGGTTGCTTGAACACCTGATGTCCGAGGAAATGGTGCTTGACGGAGTGCTAGCGCAGGATCACACACAGTTTCAACGTCTATGGTCCATCCGGGAATCGGCAGCAGAAGCAGCAGGAAAAACGGGATCAGTCTACAAGTACGACGTTGCCGTACCATTGCCCAAGATGTACAGCTTGGTCGAGAAGATCAGAGAGAGGTTGAGAGACGCTGGAGTTTTAGAGGGCGATGGAAGTCAGGACGGTATAATCCGTGCAGTAGCAGGTTACGGCCACGCAGGGGACGGTGAGTATAAATTGTTGATATTTTTGCACGGTCCAGATCAGGGTCGACAGGGAGACTATGCCGCAATTTTAGCGGCAAGGTAGAGCGGGCAGGGGGTCATGGACCAAACTGATTTCAGGCAATTTGCATATCAACATCGTCGCGCGAGAGTATTCTGAGGAAGCTGAGAGCATCATAGAACCTTACATATACGAGCTGGTTGGTAAGTCAAACTCATGGGGTCGGTACTGACGTAACAGCGGCGGAGAATGGATCAATATCGGCGGAACATGGCCTGGGCGTGATGAAGGCTCCGCACATTAGTTACTCGAAATCGCCCCAGTCGATTCAGATGATGCGTCAGATCAAAGCAATGTTCGATCCGAAGGGTCTGTTGAATCCTTACAAATATATCGTATAGAGATCAAACGGCGAGACGATACCAACGATACCAAAAGACGATACTACAATTAGACAGCGTAGAGATGGGACACTTGGCAGTTGATTGTTGTGAATTTTGATCCCGCTGTTGTGCTATCGCGGTTGTGTTCGTCATCTCAATCTAGTTTGCCGCCACCGGCCATTACCACTTTCATCATCCTATACACTGTGATAGCGACCCCACACCCATCTGAATCAGATACATGCCTTCCTGAGTCATTCATGGCGCGCAAGCTGCACCTGGGCTCTACTCGCAAAGTGTTTTTTACCTAGACGATCGTTCATTCGTATTTTCATTATGTCCACCCCGGCTGGTCCCTCCGCCTTCTCCATGTACGCCAGTCGTTTCCTGTCGGGCGCACAACCGGAACCGCAAAGAGTAAGTTGTTTACTGCAAGCACTAACAGTATTCCGCGCTCATCTCACAGATCTTCCGCCCCGCATCTCCGTCTAACCCCTCACACGACCCATTCCTGACCTCCCCTTCGGCTTCACGATCCCATCCTCGTCTTCGCGGATCCTCCCGGTCACCATCTCCGAGCGGTACCCCCCCATTTCCCGGTCCTGGTATCAATAGCTTACCTGACATGGATGGAGGTCTAGGAGTCTTGTTTGCTGAGGAAGAGGAACAGGATCTACCCATACGTCCTTCCGTACCCAATCCTTACGCCGCTTCGTCGTCAAGCGAAGAAGATTTGGAGGCAGACTTGGACCAAGTGGCAGAGATTCGCCGCTCGCTTCGTCAACCTGTATCCGAACGCGCAAAGAAAGGTTGGATAGCGCATCAAAGCGTCTTCCCCCCTTCATCGTCGTCAAGCGCCTCTGAAAGCGACAAGGAAACGGAGGATGAGACGGATGACGAAAGTCCGCCCCCTCCCGATTTGAGAGAACCTTTATTAAATAATCAACGAGAACCGTCCGCTATCAGGATACCCGCTAGGCTACAAGTCTACCATGGACGCTTTGGTCACTGGGAACGAGAAGGTTTACGCAAGCACAAAGGTAGGTTCAGGTATAGGTGCTCGAATGTTCAAAGCTGACGATAGATGCGGCGTTCCTGGCGCTCTGGTTAGCTTCAGTGCTTGGAGTGGTTTTTGGCCTTTGTTTCATGTGGGGATCGACAAATGTGGGTTGTTAGAGTTGTGAACGCTCATGTCAGTTGCCTACCGAAGCACCTCGATCGCGACCATCCATAATACCCTTGCTCCCTTTGTTGTTCGTTCTGGTGATTCCTGCGCTTGTTCTACCTCCAGTTTTCCTCTTGTTGCTGCGAAGAACGGTTCGACCAGTTCTCCTGGCAACATCCGTGGCGATCCCATTCTCCCTGTTTGTTTGCGGGTGGTGGGCACTCGCTGCGAGCTTCGAGTCTCTCGACGTCCCAGACACGTGGTGGGGGACTACTGGCCTCCGACTGTGCTCCGTATTTCTGTGGACGTTGTCGGCGTGGTTCGGACGGCTAGTATGGGTTCGCAAAGAGCGATTGGAGAAGACTGCAGCCGTTGTAGAGGTAAGGTCAGCGGGCGAGAGCGAGCTAAAGAAAGCTTTCCACCTCTCTTTTGCTGTCACATCCGCCTCTCCTCCTACTTACCCCAATACTTCTCGGAATATTCGCCATCGTATCCATCCCTTTCCTTACGATGTTAATTCGTCTCGGAACGATCGGTTATTGGCGGCATCCCAAGGAAAATACATGGGTGTTCCATATCCGGCCGTATGCAGGGTGGCTTATCTTCCTCGTGACGCTGGTTTGGGTGTGGTCTTGGGGGGTTATACGTGGTGTGGGTCGCGTAGCCGTTGCAGGCGTTGTTGGCGAGTGGTATTTCCATCGGTGAGTCACAATTCTTACGAATGACTCATACCTTCACGGTCGATTGACGGGTAGGCACGAATCATCCCATCCCTCCGCGATAGAAGTCACAACAGCTGCTGTCCACCGGGCAACTGGACCCTCACTTGGTAGCATATGTCTCGGGGCCGGCATAGTCGCCACGGTACGAGTCGTCGGGCGTTCTGCCGCCGAACTCAAGCGCGTCACATCATCCCGCAACAAAGCATTGCCATCAATACTGGGATTCTTATCTAATTTGACCCCCCTGTTCGCCATAGTCGCTGGAGTCCTGGATCAGTTAAACGGATATGCTCTGGTGTACGTCGGAATAACTGGAGAAGCCTTCTGGCCTAGCGCCCGAAAAGCTGTCGGTCTGGCGAACAGACGCCGCGCGGGACATCTCTTGGATTGTAGGGATCAGGTTAGTCCGATATAACTGACTAGCAGATACCCTCATTAAACTTCTTCTCACTCTGAGTTGTACCGCCATGGGATTGTTCACCGGAACGGCCGGGTACCTGTACATGAGCCATTCCATGAACAGTCCCAGTTATGCCCCTCTGGCTGCAATGCTTTGCGGGGGAGTTCCGTTCTTAGCGATTCGAGCGGGTGGCGCCGTTCTTGGAGACACGCAAGTTCAAAGACATGTCTGAGCTGATGATTAGAGCCGACGCCCTGTTCATCTGTCATCAAATTGATAGCGAAACGGATGGGACGAGTTGTATAGAAGCGAAGAAAGCGGCAAGTCTCTTTGAGGATTCACCGCGACTGGCTGACCAATCAGTTTGATGGTGAGAGATCTGCGAGCGCCGTGTAACATACCTTCGAGTTGTAAATGCAAGCCTTATCAGGCTCTGATTTTGATTGAGAAGCAGTATCACGTGATCTGACCTCCTCCACTCTCGTTCTCCACCCAGCATCGGTATCCCATCGACTTTTGTCAGGACTTCCTCTTTCAACCTCAGAGCAATCTTCGTCATGTCAGAATCCTTGACGACACGGCGGACCAGTATGGTCCATCGCCGCCCATCACCTTTTTCTCCTCCAGCATCTAGCAGGGCCGACGTACCAAACGTGTCCATATTTGTCCCCTCGACTCCTCTTCCCTTCTTCCGCATGTTACCGCTCTTGATCGCAAGGATATCGGAAGGAATGACTTTCACCGTGATATTCCCATATATTAACGAGGCGATCGCTTCTTTCGGAGTTGGCGAAAAGGACATAGGCTTCTACGCTGGTTTGATTGTAAGTAGCGTTGGACAGCTCGCGCTTATGTGAGGAATCGTCCTTGATGGTAACAGAAGCGATGTCCGCTCCTTTCTACGCACCTCTGTCTGACAGACTGGGGAGACGGCCAGTCATTCTCGTTCTGCTGGTTCTCTGGGCGATCGGAGGAATCGGATTCGGCTTGTGCGAGAGCGTATGGAGCGCCATAGCGATGAGGGCGTACCGTAAGTGTTCGTGCATCAATGGCTGATCTAAAGTTGGGCTTTTAGCCGGTTGTGGTGTGTTATCTCGGACGATGCTAGGAGAGATGTGCGATAAATCCAATCGAATCCAAGCATTTGCGACGTTCAGCCCGGCGTTGACAATTGGAATGACACTAGGGTATGCTGGATTGAGGGTGGCACTCATTCCAGACCTTTAGTGGGAGGTTTACTGGCGAACCCCGTTCCTCGACTACTCTCACCTTCTTTTGAGCTATTTCTGAGGTATCCTTATCTTCTACCCGCGATCGTCGTCTCTGCGGTTACGACGATGGCCGCGATCACTGCCACGCTCTTCTTAACCGAGACATTGATGCAGCATCATTCGTCAAAGGGAACCAGCGGTGGACTATCCGAACTGTTACGCCACAAACCATTTCAAAAAGTAGTGACACTATACTCGATCAACAATGGTGTCATGTTCGCGTGGGAAGCTATCTACCCGCTGTTCGCATACACAAGCGTTCCGTTAGGGGGGCTGGGCTTAGAAGTAAGGTTGGAACGCTGATCCCGGCTCACCCCAGGTCCGGACCATAGGCATCATTCTTGCGTTATCTGCTTTACTGTCAATTATAATGACAGCTTTCGTATTTCCGATGTTGCATCGGAAGATTCCAGAACAGCATTACCTGGCCGTTTGTGAGCAGGCTGCGACATACCCTGACTATGACTTGACAGCAGGTCTGTCTGCATATCCCTTAGGCGTTGTCTTCTTCCCTCTGGTGTGGTCCATGTCACGCGAAGGTTTAACCGTTGCAAGTTGTCTGGTCATGGCATTACAGATGATACTGCGACGTATGGGTGACTTTGCATCCACGTGAGTTACATTGTGAATGTGGTTGACGGTAGTCTGCTCGACACCGTCGTGCTAGATTCCATACCTGGCCCCGAGCACCTGGCCATGGCGAACTCAATCACTTTCAGTTTCGCTTCGACCTGTCGAGCAATGGGCCCGTTCCTGATCAGGTGTGCAGGATTGAACGTACCAAAGCTGACCTCAAGCTGGTGTTTTGCGGTTTCAACTCGGTTCTCATTCCCCGGCCGGTTGTTTGTGTGGATCATATTCTTCATTTTATCAACACCGTCTGTATGGCTGGCCCGCAATGCCCGAGTCGAAGAGACTGAACGAGATACTGAAGAACGGCATGAGCTGCTGTCTCTAGAATGATTGTCGCCACATTGGGTACAGTATGCGCGTGGTGGCCCAGTCATTTCCTTCTGGATCTCTATTGTCATACGTAACAATACGCCTTTCTTGGGTCAATACCAATGCAGCTCTTGTGAATATGCGTATCGTATCGCACGCAGCGCCATGGCCCGATCGCTCCTGGCGTTTTCTTAGTATATGTGTGAAAATGATTCGAGACTTTGCAGTATGATTGCTCATACCACCATGTCCATTCTTTCGTGGTATCGCCGAGTGAAAAGAAAGGAACCACTTTCCATTGACCGAGTTTCCACAGAGGTAACGGAACCGCAAACAACAGCAGGGCTCGCTCAACTTAGATTAGTGATTGCTTCAAGTCGAAGGCGAACTGCGACACCTCCAAATATCACTGTAGCGGCCACAACGCTCCCCTATCGGTCGCCTTCCACTCGTACAATCATGCCTCCGCGCCGTCGCGCCGTATTCGCCGAAGATACGTTGTCTATACGTTCCGCGGGCTCATCATACGATTCGCGATACTGGTCAGCATCTCCTCGTTACACCGACTTCGCTGTGAATCAACGAAGCGTCTCTAGCATTTTCGATTGCACCAAAACAGCGAATCCTCATCGGAAGTCAGCAGAGGTCGCGAAAAACGTCGAGTCTAAAGGCGACACGGCAACAACTTTGTCCTTGGTTATCAAGACTATTGCTGACAAGTCCCAGCATCCATCTCCACACACGGAATTTCCTTGCTCTCACTATACGACATAGTGCGATGAAGTATTGAGCGAGTAGGCCCGGCATAATATTGTATAGACATGTCGTATTTGGCCACCAAGTCTCCGTACATCAATTGCGGTCCACCGATGTATATCAAGCTGTTGGGAGCCTCGCAGAGTCGACGGTGTGCGAATGTACATGATTTGGACCCAGCTTAGTCCTTCGTCGTGGAACTGTTGCATCTGAAGATATAAGCGCACGGTGATCCTACGACTCACGGAGAAATTCCTGGAGATACTCATCGTCTCTACGAACCTTGGAATACTTGCTGTCGATGCCAAGGAGTGTGCCGCTGTGGGCTCGCTTGACCATGCCGTTGTCTATGCTTTCTCGCAATAGGCTGACCGAGGTCGACCTCGCTCGCGAGAGAGCCCCGCTTGCGTGGACGGAAGCCGAGGACACTACTCGACGAACCATCGATAAGCGCGATGACGGAGCATGAGATTGCATCGAACGGTCATCTCGATGGTCTCTATCTGTCGAACATTGACTTGTGAGTGCTGCCGAAACGTCAGTAACAGAGTTTTTGGACTGGGTGCTGCGGCGTATGGCATCGAATTCGCTGTTGCTAAGCCGAACACCCGATACCGTCCGTGCAGGTGTTTCTGGAGGGGTGTAGAACACATCTTGCGTCGAGGTCGAAGGGTTGTGAAACGAAGCTATGCGAGAAGCTGAAGAGGGTGGGCGGAGGACTTCACTGCTCGATTGTTTTGGATCGGAACCTTGCTCGGTTTGTCGTGTTTGTAACGATGGCGCGGAGTTCCAATAGCTCTGTGCGGCTGTCGTCGCTCTCACCGTTCGGACTGATCCCTTGGACATCCCTCTAGAGATGACCGGCAAATGAATTCTCGATCCTTCTCCCCGTGCGTTTGCCTTGCCGCGACGTATCATGCACAACTCGAAAGCATCTTGAATTCTGCCCCTTGTTCGATCTCTCCATGCCCATTGAAAGTCGTTCTCGGCGGACTGCCACGACTTTTGTGGAGAAGAGGTTTGGCTGGGATCACGTGGGTGAAACGATGATGGTCTAGGAGTCGTAGGCGATTTGCCGGAGAACCGGTTCCCGGTGAGTTTACCGAGAGGGTGATCAGCGAAGAGCCAGAGGAGCACGCCAGACATCGTGATTGCGGTTAATCGCAAGCAGACCCAGATCACATGAGCATACAACACACTTTTTGCGTAAAACGTGAGCTGACTAGGGTTGTCGGACCGGAAAAAATGTTTATCCCTCAACCTAACCCGGTCGTTGGCGCCAAAAGGCATCTGTAGATTGCTCGTGTGCCGGTCGTAGGACGTCAATAGCACTACTGCAATGGCGGCTCGAGGGAGCAGTGGTATTAATCCTGGCAGCAGCTGCAACAAGGCATAGCATGTTTCCGGGACGATGTCCCAGGCGTACGCAGTTCCAAATGGTGATAGGCGAATGTGCGCAAGGAAGACAAAGTGATGGAAAGATCCAAGAGATAGATGGATTGTTGCCGGAAGGGAAAGATAGATGGGTTCTATAGCTGGTCGGGGCAGTCTCCATCTTCGCCAAAACTCGTACCCTAGTTCCCAGCCTAGCCATATCCCGACGGTCGAAACAGCCCAGCATATTGCGTAGGCGGCCGCGGCGAAGATCCACCCTCTCGAGGTGGAGCTGAAGGACGGATGATTAACGCATTGTGTAAGGATGAACATGGTATTGATATCAAAAAACTGTTTTCAGCTTCGTTAATAGCTCCGACTTACCGTACTCAAGAGACCGTTGACCACCCACCATGACCATAATGCAGCCCAAGCAGTTCTCCAAAGACCCGCGCCGTGTACCATTGACAAGTTGAGCTCGCGTTTCTTAAATCTAGGTATTTCGACCAGTCCGACCTCGTTTTCAGCTTTCACAGCGGATACAGCGTGTGATGATGTGTCCTGTCCTGGCGATGGCGAAGTATATCGGTCGCTTGACGGAGCGTACTGCGTTGAAGGCCAAACTGAATGCGGAGTGGAAGGCGCAGGGCGCAGGTGTATAGTGTTGGATTGATGTGTCCTCGGTATGAGGACAGGTGTTTTGCGTTCTGGCCGGTTTACAGAGTCTTTCGACGGCAAGTGGGCTGAGATGAGCTTGGAATGTAGCGACCGATACGCACCTATCACCCTCCTTGTTTGCACCGACCCCAGCATGTGCGACGAGTGAGCTCTATTCGCTGTCGGATGAGTTTGATACTCGTTGTCTGTCTGATCGTCCTGGCCTAGACTTTGGTCGTCGTCGGGAGAGGCTCTGTCGTGCGTATTGGATTTCACACTTGATTGAGGGCACTGGGACCGCGCAAAGACAGGCGCTTCTGCCGAAAGTCTTAATGATGACTTGGTTGTTCTCACCTCGGGCGGACGAGGGACGTGAACGGGGTCTGTCCGAGGGGTTTGCATCGCGCACGAATCTTGACGTCGCGCCTTGTCGATGGCATTCGCATCAACGGGTGCGGATTGACAAAGGTCCCAAGTCGAACGAGTCCGAGACGAGAAGCCAGAAGTAATTGAATGTTTATGATAGGACGCAAAGATGGAGCTTGTCGCACATTGAGAACAGAGGCGAAAGATGGGAGAGGAGGTTGATAGATGATCTACGTTGAGTGAATCGGCCAGGATCAAGGGTTAGCCATGCATCAGCTTGTGATTGCGATCATTGCCATGCCTGATACTCGCAAGGATTTGCTTGACGGCTACTGTGCTAGTCTGCTTCGACGACATTCTTTTGCTTACAACGACAGGAGAACGACATGACCGCGATTCCTTTCGCGACGTCCGGGGGGGCCAGAGTGTGACTCGAATCTTTAGGCAAGAGCCCTTCGGCTATAGCGGTACTCATGACGATAAAACACCGGTGAGTTTCCGACGGCTTTGAGACGCCCCGGACCAATACATGTTGTAGACGCAGCTGCAGGATGAGCCGCTCTTGAAGCCAGGTGGGTGGGGTGAGCAGTCTCGAGTAGTAGGGGACGAACCAGAGTGGGTTGAAAGTGAAAGCGGTAATGTCCGCCACTGGAAAGGGGATACGTCGCTGGCACCGGTAAAGCGGTCAAGCGGAGCAAGTGGAGCCGTTGGACGGTAGCGCAACTCACACTCGGCCCTCATTCTCATCTCTTCACTCTGCTCATTCTCCCTATTATCTCAACCATCATGCCCAGTATTCTATTCGTCTTGACTTCTGCCGATAAGGCTCTCAATGGCGCTGAGATCGGTTACTACAATCCCGAAATCGCCCATCCGTATTACGCCCTCAAGAACGACTTTACCATCGTCGCCGCGTCGCCCAAGGGAGGCAAGGCACCGCTTGACCAGAGCAGCGTGGACAACTTCAAGGATGATGAGAGTGTCAGTTTCCTGAACGATGCCGAGACGCAAAAGCTCGTAAACGAAACGCTCAAGATTTCCGACGTCAAAGCGAGCGACTACGTGGCGGTGTTTGTCGTCGGAGGAGTGAGTGCTGTGTTCACGCAGTGTTGACCTTTAGCACGGACCCATGATCGACCTCGCGTTTGACAAGGACTTTGCTGCGCTTGTCGAAGACGTACGTGAATCTTGGTGACGGAGCTGACTGTAGTTCTACGCCGCTGGCAAGGTATATACCTCCCTAGAGATATTTTCTAACGCCAGCCCGTCGCTGCTGTATGTCACGGCCCGGCTGCTTTGACACTTGCCAAAAAACAGGGCACTGATACCTCCATACTCTCCGGTATCGAGGCGACCGGCTTTTCAAACTCGGAAGAAGCTCAGACTCCCTATAACGACTTTGTCAATATTCTCCCATTCTCTCTCGAGGACAGGATTCGCAAACTTGGCGCCAAATACGTCAAGGCCGATGATTGGCAAGAGAAGGTTGTCTGGGACGGTGGCGTGTTGACTGGTGAGATCATCGCAGTTTCACAGCTAAAGCTCAGGACAAAACCCGGGCAGTGCTGCTGCTCTTGGCCGCAAACTCAAGGAAATTCTCAGCGCGTAGCTCGCGTCTACGTAATGTCATGTGTCGTGTGTCATGCAATGTATCTCTACAGATTCTCCTCCGCTCTGTCAAGTACGCGAGCTGCGTATTCCAATAGTGCAGGCCGGCTACCCAACGACGATGCACATGCAAACACGTACGCCGCAACGAGCGCGTCCAGCGGTGTTGGTTGGCTAGGCTGAGTGGCTGCACAATTTCATAACTCACCTTGTACCCAAAGCCCAACCATCCTCCACTACCACTTCGACAGCATCCCATGCCTCTTCTGCTTTCTGATGCAGTAAATCCATATCGACATCCCGGGCGTCGCCTGTCAGAGACGCAGGCAGTGGTGTAGTGAGTCCAGCAGATAGAACAGATGGGACGGGCAGATCTAGGTACACCTGACGGCTGGTCGAAGCGTAGGCGGGGCGTATTCGTCCTGTTATCAACTGAGCGAGAGCAACCGCTTTGTCAAATCTAGTTTGATCGGGCATGCCATGGAGTCTGACATGAGCAAAGGACGTGTCTATCTCACATACTTGTCGTTGGGATAGTGGCTATCTAGCCATTGCCTGACATCTCCCGAGGACAGCATTCTCTTCTCCTGGGCAATGTGCAAAGCCGGGAGACAACCGCCAGGAGCAGCACTAGCATAGACCCACGGTCGGAACGAGACCGAAGCGCCCTGAAGTAACATCAATAGCTGCGCTCGCAGACACTCTGGATCTTGGGAAGCCCATGGCCGTTGCGACGAAACAGGGGGTGAAATCTGAAACATTAGCGGTTGGAGACCGCAACACATACCCACAATACCGGCTTTTTGGCTTTGGCGGATTCGATCGAGTCCTCTTGTTCTAATACTACCAGAGGAAAGTTGGCGTAGAACGACTGTATCCAAGATGGTGCTTTCCAAATAGGCATGATTGCTAGGTGTAGGACACCAAGAGGGTGAGGGGTTGAGGAGAACGAGAGAGGGAGAGAGGCACGTGACATGAGGGGAGGAGGTTGTTTAATTGGTCCCCCGCGTTCGGGCAATGGGACCCGGGTCCCGAAGGTGACGTCGAAGCTCCTCATTGCTGTATCGCCCTATCTCTACAACACTCACATACATCATGTCGTCCTATGGCAAGTGCTCACTTCACCTCTATTGATCAAGCTCATCACAGATCCACAGGAGCGATCCTATTATGATAAGCTCTTCGCTGTCGTGGACAAGGAAGACGTGCGTCGAATCCGTGCACAAACAAACATTCATTCGACGCTGACTTACAGTCCGGTGTGCTTCCCGGTCAAGACGCTCTACCCTTTCTCGTATCGTCTGGACTATCTCAACAATTACTCGGAGAAGTTTGGGCCCTCGCGGACCCAGATAACAATGGGTTTTTGACACGAGACGGCTGGTACAAAGCCGCTCGGCTGATAGGATGGCTGCAAAAGGGTAACCAGTCTGCGGTTGACGAATCACTACTGTCGAAGAGTGGGTGGAGACCTTGACTATTTCTGATGTCAGGCGGGCCATACCCTACCTTCTCTGGTCAGCCACCCCCGCCTCTCGCTCCCAGCCTCACAGGAAGCTCTCTCCCACCTGTCACCCCCGCCGACCGTACCAAATTCACTCGCATATTCGTTGGGTGTGGCCCTCAGAATGGATTGGTTTCTGGGGACAAAGCACAGAATGTATTCGTCAAGAGTCAGCTCAGCTATGAGAAGCTAGGACAAATTTGGTAAGCTCAAACACAAACGACCTGCTCAATCTAAAGGAATCTCGCCGATACTCAACAACGCGGATCTCTCGATCTCACCGACTTTATTATCGGCATGTTCCTCATTCAATCTTGCATGGCCAATCCTTCCTTGGTTCTCCCTGCTGTATTGCCGCCGGGTGTGTATGAACAAGCATCAGGTGGCCGACCATCAGCCACCGCCCCGATGTCTCCTCAAAGGACCGGATCTTCTCTCCGCCCTCAGCCTACCGGTCCCACTTCCCCAATCAATCCTCAGCATACCGGAGGCTCACCGCGTCCATCCGCAACTTTCGCGACGGCCGTGCCGGCGTCGCAGCGATGGGATGTTACTCCGGATGCGAAAGCCACCTCGGACCAGTTTTTCGCCCAGCTTGATTCGCAGAACAGAGGTGTCATCGAAGGCGATGTAGCCGTGCCATTCATGCTTCAGAGTCAACTGGACGAGAATACATTGGCCACAATCTGGTAAGATCTGCCCGGCAGTGAGATCTAACGTTTCAGGGATCTCGCCGATATCAAGCACGAAGGCAAGCTAGATCGCGATCAATTTGCCGTCGCCATGTTCCTGATCAATGCCAAGCTTGGAGGAAAAGACGTACCATCTACGCTTCCCACGTCACTGATCCCGCCATCTTTGCGTGGTACAACCGGCCCTCAAGAAGTTCTCAGCGGGCCCAGTAGCGCCACAAAGGACCTGTTCGACTTGTTTGATGACAATCCCTCGTCCCCGCTCGCGTCTTCCACCCTTCCACAACCTCCGGTTGCCTTTTTGCCTCAGCCACCCTCGGAGCGCGTGGTTCAAACTCCAGCTCGTGCTCCGTCAGCAAACGCTCAGAGCAACAACGATCTTCTCTGGGACGAGCCGGCGCCAACCGCCGTTAACGATAGCTCCGCCGAAGTGGGCAACAAGCGAAACGAGCTGGCTAACACCAATCGCTCGCTTGATACCACTGCAAACACGAGGCAAGAGCTTGAACAGTCCGCATCTGATCAGCAAACCGAGTTGTCCGATCTTGAATCCAAACTATCCGCTGCGAAAGCAAAGCATGAGCAGGAGCTCAAAGCCGTGGCAGATCTCCGGCTTCGTGTAGGGGAGCAAAGCGCCAAGCTCAAGCAAGTGCAATCAGAGGTGATTTCCGCCGAGTCCGATGTTTCGGCGATGCGCTCGGAGAAGGACGAGTTGGGACAAGCTCTTTTGAGAGACAAGGAGGAAATTCGATCCCTCCAAAAGATGATGAAGGAGATCGATGAGGAAAAGGCCACCCTCAAATCCGTGCTGGAAAAGATGCGCAAAGAAGCGAGACAACAAAAGGGTATGGTCACAATTGCAAAGAAGCAATTGTCCACTGCCGAGACCTCTCGCGATGCGATCCAAAAAGACATCGATGCAGAAGCCTCTGCAGCTGTCTCCGCAGCGGCGGTTCCCCTCCCCGCTACACCACAGGCCTTGAGCCCGGTGGCGACGGGCGTCTCTCAACGGTCCAATAACCCATTCGATAAATTCACTCGTGGAAGCACGACTCCTGCCCCAGTTGCTGCTGTGCTTGGGGCAGGCGCAGTCAGCGCGGCCGATGCCATTGTGACTGGCGCCGAAGCGCTCTTCCATTCCGCTAAAGAAACGATCGCCCCTACGAACACCGAGTCTGAAGCTGCTCCAGAGACACAGTCCAGAGAGGATGATCACTCGTCTTCCCTTGCTACTGAGCCTGATCAGCCTGTGGATGAGATCGAGGCTTCGGATGCAGCAGTCGAAACCACTGGGAAGGATTCCGATCGAGTGGATCCGTTTGTTGTCGAGGACGATCCATTCGGTATGCCAGCAGGTCAGACGAACGACGGCTCGCAGACTGAGGTAGAAAATGGATTTGGTGACGCTTTCGAGCAGACCAGTTCAGAGCGAGCGTCCATCGCTGCCTTGGCTCCCCAAGCAGCGGTTCCACCCACAGACTTCGACGCCGCATTTGCAGATCTCGAAGACAGCGGATCCGCCGAATCAACGACTACTGCGCATCCAGCGCAAGCCCCTCAATCAGCCGCTGACCGATCTACCGATGACCCCGACACCAGCCATGATCTCGAGCAGTCACATACTCCTGTTGAAGCGGGAAAGGGCCTGACTGAGAGACGAAATCCGGACACTGCAGGACCTCCGAATGTTGAGGTTGAAGAGCTCGTTTCGTCAGACGAAGAAGAAGGGCCGGAGGACGTAGAGGCGCCCAGTCGCTACCAATCTGTTCCCCCTGTGTTGTCGATGCCAGTCGAATCAGTTCCAGCTCGTCGTAGCGCTCCGCCTCCTCCTAATAGATCCGCGGCAGCCGACTTCGACCCATTCGGTGCCCCAACCAGCGCATCGCCAGCGGACACTCCGGCTCAAAAGTCTCCCCTCGCTGTCGCGGCTCCCAAATCTTCGACGTTTGATGATGACGATTTCGACTTTTCCGACTTGCCACCGGCAAAAGTCGAGCATGCGACGGCTCCGGACGTTACGAGCAGTCATGCAAACTTCGATGACGAGTTTGCCGGATTTGACAATGAGTTTGCCTCTTCCCAACCCCCATCTGGTTCAGACAATTCGACCTCGATGTCGAAGAGTTATGAAATGGTCGCTGCTGAACCGCGCTCGCTAGATGAATGGGGTGTTCCGCAACAACAAAGCCAGCCGCCGTCGTCAATGTCGTTTGATGACGCCTTTGGTGGAGACTTCGAGTTCGTTCACGCCGAGGTTTCAGCTGATCGTAGGCCACAGATGACGAACCCTTCGGCCGGGCCCCCTTCTTCCGAATCCGTTGCTCCGATTGCGAAAAGTCTGGCTCCGCCTCCTCTCCCTCAACGTCAAGACAGTCAGCCTCAAGGGGATGATCTGGAAGACGTGAAAAAGGCAAGGAAAGAGCTATACATCCGCTGACGAAAGTTATGTGCTATGGGCTTCTCCCGATCATTGGTAATCGCCGCCTTGGATGCCAATGGATACGACTTTCAAAAAGCTCTGAATGTTTTGCTAACCGGTTAGAACGCGTAATGGTACATTGTGATTACAACATGTATGTGGTGTTACAGAAATCAAGTTAGGCGGAGGCAATGCTCAAGCAACACCTAAGCAGTTTTGCAATTGTTTCAAGTGAGGGCTCCCAGCACTGTCCTGGTTGAGTGCCCAGAAAAAAGCTCCCCCTGCCTTGCCAATGCTTCCCTTGCAGGCGGCCAATGTGTCTTCCTCGCTTGGCCACGTCCAGAAGGTGCCATCGACCAGAGCGGTGGTAGCCCATGCCTTCTGGTCGTGCTTTTTGTGATCCCCGATCCCGTTCCATTTAGCGACCATCGCTTGGTTATCGGCAACTGCAGTATTGAAGGTGAGCCACCCGGATTTACCGGCATCTGCGCCGTCGGGCTTTTCGTATACTGTAGCGAGATCACATCCGATGTGCGGAGCAGGGCACGAAGTGGCATCGACAGAAGTCTCAAACCACTTCGCGTACATTGCGAAACCGATAAGGAGTTTCTCCTGCTTGATCCCGTACCCGGTGTAAATTGCCAGGGTGTCGGCAACGACGTCAGCGCTGGTGTGATGCTTGCTGTGCGACTCCCGACGGTTCATGTAATCGTAAGACTGAAGCTTGAGCACAGATAATGCGGCGAGTAAGCTCACCATGAGATTCCAAAAGTCTACTTGCTCATCCAAGCCTTTAGTGGTGGCGGTCACATTGTAGGGCACCAAGTCCACCAATCTGGCGGGCGCTGCGATTGAGATAGACATGTTCTTGTTCACCGACTGCCCGTAGGTAGTCAGTCTGGTGCGGAGTACTTTGGCGAATTCAACAAAGTTGGGCCCGTCGGTGGGGTCGTTCCTTCGGTCTGTTTTGTAATCTTGCCCGTTATCGACAGGATATCTTCAGATCAACGCTGGATCACCGAAAACTTACTCCCAATCGAGATCGATCCCGTCCAGATTATGCTGCTTGACAAAACCGACAAGCTTGTCTGCAAAGGTAGAACGAGATTCAGCGGAAGCCACAGCTGGCCGGAAAACTTTGTCATAACCCCATCCTCCTATCGCCACTGAGACTTTGATCCCCCGGCCTTGAATCTCCTTGATGCCTGCATCAGTAAACTTTGCCCCCTCTCCGACCCAGACTGGCTCAGAGTTGTAATCCGACATGTAAACGAAGGCTTCCGTCAGCAGAATTCTTATCAAATTCACATCACCCAGTATGACATGGGTAAGGCCTCTGGTCTGATCGACTGTCGGCACCTGCGTTGGACCGTGAAAACTGGAGTCGGAGTCAGAGTCAGAAGGGCGGAGAATGCTCGACACTATAGCTTACATGCTCCAGTATCCCACGTAGCGCTTCGTATTACCAGTGCTGCTGGTGTTGGATGCCGCGGTGCCATTAGATTGGATCGATCCATCTCCATTGGACACGTTATATGGCCCGGAGGGAGGTGCTTCCCGCCTGGACAGCTGTGCCGGCTGGTGGGATGGTAATGCTAAAGCCATAGCAGTTAACGAAAATGCAGCAAGGAGCCAGCGTGCGGATGGCATGGCGATGATGGAGTGAGATATCAAGGCGTGGGAGCCTTTTATAGCGGATCAATGGGAGATCCGTCAGACTTGCCAGGAGTGGTGAAGCAGACTGGCAACAAAGGACAGCATAAGGAGAGGACCAGCGTTGCATATGGGGATACGTTTGATACGCATGTTCCAAGATTGTCACACGGAGTGGTATCAGGGGATTCCAAGGGGATTCCAAGGGGATTCCAAGGGGTGATAAAAAGGTCAAAGGTGGTTGGTTGGCTGGCTGGTTTGGCTGGCCGAGCCGGCTCGACTCGGGCTGTCCGTACAAAAGTAATTTCAACTCGACAACAAAAGATTTCCCTCATCTCCTTTCATCAACGTCTAGTCTCACATCTCCCCTCCCCTCCGTATTCCGTTCCTCCTTTCGCCCGAATATTTAGGAGGCGCAATGTTGATCTTGCGGGCTCTCTCTCGGCGATCCTTACCCTTCCGCTCCTACGCCACCGTATCATCTCCACAAACGCGTATCGAAAAGATTGTGCAAAAGTATGCGGTCGACCTTGCGCCGTCCGCGAAAGTCCGGGCTGGAGACTATGTCATGATACGACCGGAACATGTGTGAGTTCTTCAGCGCTCACCCTTGGTTGCCTATAGTTGACTTTCAGAATGACTCACGACAACACTGGGCCAGTCATCTCCAAGTTTCTTTCGCTCTCTTGCTCTCAGATCAACAACCCTCGTCAGCCGATCTTCACGTTGGATCACGATGTGCAGAACAAATCCGCGACGAACCTCGCAAAATACAAGAAGATTGAAGCATTTGCGAAGGAGCATGGTGTGGATTTTTACCCTGCCGGACGGGGCATCGGACATCAGATCGTCGTCGAGGAGGGATATGCCTGGCCAGGAAAGATGGTGGTCGCCAGTGACAGTCATAGTAACCATTACGGTGGTGTTGGATGCTTGGGCACCGCTATTGTGAGGACCGACGCAGCGTGAGTTCTCCACCTAAGGGCCTCACTGACAATGTAGCGGTATCTGGGCAACGGGCAAATTCTGGTGGCAGATTCCACGAATTGTCTCTGTTTCGCTCGACGGAAAGTTATCGCCTGGGGTTACGGGTAAAGATGTCATAGTAGCCCTAGCTGGATTATTCAATAAAGACGAGGTATTGAATGCGGCAATCGAGTTCACGGGTGACGGTATCGAGCATATCTCTATCGATGAACGTCTTACTATCGCCAATATGACGACAGAATGGGGCGCTGTTTCAGGTGTCTTCCCTGTCGATGCTCGTCTAGAAAAATGGTATGTGGATCACATTAAAAAGTCGCAAGTCTTCCATCCAACGCCGCATCCTCGTCTCAGCATATCGAGGCTGCACGAAGCCATGAAAGAGGCTGGCGAGGCGGACCCTGGGGCTCACTACGCATCACGACTGTCGCTCGACCTATCTACGCTCGTGCCCTATGTTTCTGGCCCCAATTCTGTCAAAATCGCCAATCCTTTAACTCGACTGCTTGATCCACCCATCGCCATCAACAAGGCGTATCTCGTCTCCTGCACCAACTCCCGAGCTTCCGACATCGCTGCTGCTGCGAATGTGCTTCGAGGTCGGAAGGTCGCAGATGGCGTTGAATTCTACATCGCCGCAGCATCCAGCCGGGTGCAGGCGGAATCCGAAGCGAGTGGAGATTGGCGAGCCTTGGTGGACGCTGGTGCAAAAACTCTACCCGCTGGGTGTGGACCCTGCATCGGCCTCGGTGTTGGCCTTCTTGAGAAAGGGCAGGTCGGCATTAGTGCGACGAACAGAAATTACAAGGGTCGTATGGGTCACCCGGAGGCGATAGCGTATCTCGCTTCCCCGGCTGTGGTCGCCGCTTCAGCCGCTAAAGGTGTCATTTGCGGGCCTGATTCTCTCGACCTTTCTGCGCTTCCACAAAACGAACAGCCAAGGATCAAGATCATGGAAAGCAATGCCACCGCCACGCCGGCTTCCGAAGAGAACCTTGAGCCGCTCCTATCCGGCTTCCCAGAAACATTCGAAGGCCCGCTCGTATTCGCGCCTCAGGATAACCTTACTACCGATGGCATGTACCCAGGGAAATATACGTATCAAGACGACATAACTCCCGAACGTCAAGCTGAAGTCGTTATGGGTGAGCGCACTGAAGTTGACCACAATTAACGGTAGAAAATTACGATCCCGACTTTGCTTCAACCATGCGGGACCTTCGCGTCAATCTACCACGCACTACCGGATCCGGACTGATCCTTCTGTCTGGATATAACTTCGGCACCGGCTCGTCTCGAGAACAGGCCGCTACTGCTATTAAGAACGCAGGAATTCCTGTTGTCATTTGCGGTTCTTTTGGCGATATTTTCAAGCGGAATTCAATAAACAACGGCCTTATCCTGATCGAATCGCCAGATCTGATCACGGATCTGACAGCACGGTTTGCCAAAGATGGTGCTAGAGGGAAAGGCGGGAAAGGAGGAGAGCTCACAGTGATACCAGAAGGCTGGACAGTCCGCGTCGACACGCGACGTGGTCGTGTGCATGTCAACATGGGCTCAGAGGGGCAAAAAGAATATGCAGCAGCGAAAGTCGGAAGAAGTGTACAGGAGCTTTGGGTCCACGGTGGCCTTGAAGGATTCATTCGTGCGTCGTTGTAATGATGTAGCAGCATGAATGAGCTATCACCTTTTGACCTTTTTCCTCTTTCGAGAACTGATCCATGTGGGGTCATCGCCATCGCCATTGCTGTCCGCACGATGGAACAGGCGGCTGCGCGTCAGGACTATAAGGGATGACCCCTGGTGGAGCATCGACTCACCCGTAGTCGAAAAACAACTCCTCGCCGCGCTTGATTTTACGCGCTGCGACTGTTAAGCAGTAACTCCTTAGGTAGACTCACTAGTCAGTAGAGCTATTCTACGGTCATCACCAACCGATCTTACTGTTATGTCAGCATACTCGACAAACTGTCACACCGACTTACCACGCGCAGTGACGTTTGCGCCTGCGACGTCGCTGTTTATGTATCGAGAGAGGGACCCAAGGTTGGCGCCGTCGATCAAAGAATCCTCGCACAGCTGGAACAAGTAATTTCTACCTGTTGCGAGATATATCAGACTATTGTCAATTCCTTCTGCTGATCTGCAAAGAGGTTTACGCACTCTCGCTTGTCGGCTGCGATGTTGCTGATAATCTCCCCTTTGTATTCTGAAATTAGCAGCCAATGGATATGCCTCTCACCTTCTACCAGACGGTCCTTCTCGATATCTTCATCGACAAATAATCCAAAACCCGCTACTTTACTAACTCCCACACGCAGTTTCTAAAGCTCAGCACAACAGTGTGAGCCTTCGCTACTTACCGGTGATCGCTGGCTTTGCAACAACATATTGCCACATTTGCTTTCAGGCCTACTGGTTACCTCAAGCACGGAATCAGGTAAGGCTTACTCTGTGCAGGATCCGCACAACACAGGGTCGCACTCGCGCTGGGCTCTGACGCACTCGCAGGCCTTCCCCTCGCAAGTTCCGCCTTTCTTGGTAGCGTGAGATCTGCATCGACATCCGATTCGTCTTGTAGGCACTTTGACGGGGGACGTTCGGGAATATTGCGAAGATAGTTGTACGCGGGCGGATTTATCTGGATGTGAAATCATGTAGCACGTTTGTCTATATATCTGCAGGATTAGGACCCATTGGAAGCAGGAAAAGTAGAAACTGACTTCAGAACAGGTTCGTCCTGGGAATGCTAAGCGGAGATCACAACAAAGCTCGTACCGTGATTCGAGCGCGACCGCAAGCTTCGACACGTCGAGATCGGTCCAATCGCTGCCGACTCCGTCTTCATTCAGGCAGCAGTGCTGGGAGCAAGGTTTTCTTGGCTTGTTGATATCTTGCAACGAGTGAGGGGTCGGGGCGCTGAGAGGTACGGCGTACTCGCCTCGGACTGGCCGTTAGTCGAGCAATATAACATACTTACTGTGCAAGCTGCATCCAAAGGTTTCGCATTCGGGGTTCCGGCAGAACAGTTCCTCCATATCGGGCCTCCCACCCCCCGGACGATCTTCCTCGAGACCCACGACATGAGGTACTTCCCACCGTCTTGTTTCCCGGTCGTCAATGGCTGTACCGAACATTCCAAGTGGTTCTGAGGGGAACGTGGGCAAGTCGCGCTCGATTTCGTAAGAAGCGACTTTTCCATGTTTCTCTGGAAGGACACGAGTGGCTTCAATGGACGAATCCTCAAATCCAGCGGCCAGCAGCCTTCGGCGCGTCTCAAAGGAGATCAGATCCACTAAGACGTCAGTCGTTTTCAAGCGTATTTGCGCACCTGCTGCATCCCTGCCCATATCCGAGTTGGTTCGGCGTCCATTGAACATATCGAGATACTGATCATCCGGAAAAGACTCGTCGTCGGCCAGGATAGGAATAAATGGACATCTGTGTTCATCGGGTGCCACCACGTTCTCCATGGTGGGTATCACGAAAGAGTAGCGAGGTATAGGATTGACCTTCGAATCTAAGGCGAAAGAACCAATGGTTGTCGTGACGATTGAGCGCGAGGCTGTTTTCACTCTATGAGCAAAAGATCCCTCCGTTCTGCTTTTCAGTGGTTTGACGCCAGTGGGACCTGTTTTGGAGGCCGATGTATAGTTTTCTAGGTATTCGAAAAAGGCGAGGGAGGGGTCTTCGAAACCATCGTCATCGGAGATTACGATGTTCGACACGCTCAGAGGGACATTTGTCGGCGGCGCCCACGAGTAGTAATCGCGCCATGTCTGTTCAAAGACAGACCTGGCGATCGTGTACGTAGCTTCCGCATCTTCGCTAGACATATGTCGAATGAAAACAGGCCAAAGAGAAATCAAGTAGGTGACAATTGGTATTTATGCTTTTTACGTTATTGTTTACGAGGCGACCCGCTTGCAGAGTCACAGCTTCGATTCTATAAAAATTCATCGTCCGACATCAGTTCTGCGAGCTCCTCTTCCTCTTCCTTTGTTATATGCGTGTTGATTGTTGGTTCAGGCGCGTAGTTGAGAACAGGCGGATTCAAGAGTTCTGGCATGAGCCGAGTCGCCAGACAGGAGTCTATCTTACCGGACAGTGACCAGCTTCGCAACGTTCCGTCTAGAGCCCCAGTGATGACTTTGCTTTTGCCTTCCTCGTCGAGACAATGACGGATTGAAGTGACCGGCCCGCAATGTCCTTGAACCCGCGAAAGCAAAGTGTACGTCTCCCAGTCGTCCTCTGTTTCCCACACCCTTAGATCTTCGTCGTCCGATCCGGTGAGCATAATGGAGCGCGACGTCATTACTTCTGGCAAGAGAAGCACAGAGTGGACAGATGATTCATGAGGTATGGTTTGTACCCTCGTAGATTCGAAAGAGTGGAACTGAGCGGACTTGTCCATCGAGACTGGCGTTCGTCAGCACGATCCTCTTCGTAAGGAGTAGAATGGCGTTTACCTGACCATAACCCATCCTCGACCGGCAACAAATCCGTAACGCTCGTTTCGTGCCTATGCATCTCACGTGAATGGATGAGGCCAAGTTGTCCCCCATCCAGCTTCCATTCATGTATCACCCCCATGGAATCTGCTGTCCACAACAAATGCGTAGAGGAGCTTCCGGTGCTCGTGGTCGCCGCTACCGATCGATCTACGGGCCGCGTATGGGCCTTGATGGTCTGTACAGAGCTGATAGAGTCGACACCGATTTCGGGTATCGATCCCAGGTCCCAAAGACGAATTGTCCGGTCTGACGAGGTCGAGATGAGGAGACGAGGTAAGACTGTTAGCGATTTCACGAAGTCTGTGTGTCCTCTTAGAGTGGTCAAAAGAACACCCGTCTGAAATCAGAGTTACGCAGTCCATGTACCTACCTCGACCTCCCAGACGTTTATGGTTTTATCCCATGATCCGGTAAATAGAATGCGATGGGAAGTGCCATCTGGAAAGCGCGACACATGCAATGCGACAGACGTGACTGGACCCTGATGACCCCGATATGTTCTGATCGTCTTTCCTGTCTAAACATGCCGTGAGTAATCACGCTGAGGTATCGAGGAGTACTGACCTTGAGACTGACTCTTCGCGCCTGCCATCCAGACTCCGCGACGAAGACTTCAGATTCTTCAACTAACAGTTTGATTACCTTTCCGACCTGTACCGGCTTGCCAACATCCTTGGCTGCTTCTTTCTTCCTGTTTCTGTCCTCGCCTTGAGCGATTTGTGCCGTTGTCTGGAAGAGCAGATTGGTATCTGTCGTCTGCATTATAATGATTGATATCCACGTGAAGGAAGGGAGTGATCCGAGGGTATAGTGATAGCAACGCGGTGTTCACCGCTGATCGAAATATTGAGTTCACGTGACCGGAGATGACCGGACATTATCGATTGTGTAGATGACGTCGAGGTCGATAGGCAATCTAATGAGTGTATCGTTCCGCTCACTGGCACACATATACACTCGCACACATATACATTCACACACCTCTCTTCGCTGTTCTATGGCTGCCTTCAGACCGCCCTTTCATATGTCGAAACGTGCCTTCGCTTCTCTCTCTCCCCATTCGCCGGCCAAGAGAGCTAGGACAGCCTCCATTGTGGAACCTCCCGATTCGATGGCTGGAGACGTCAAATTCAACGGCCGTGACTGGCCAGCCTCTCATGATGCCCTCCGTGCCGCACGCGCATATCTGCTTGACGTAGTGGCTAAAGGCTACCAGGTTATGATAGCACCCGACAAGGATGCAGATGGTCTAACAGGTGAGCTGTTAGCCCGTACTCGCTCTCATGACAGCTGGCACTATCCTTTACCACACCTTGATCCGCTTAGGCCATCCGCCTGATAAAATCATGGTCCATTTACTTCAGAAGGGTACCAACATACATTCTGATACCGAAAGGGAGCGTCTGATTGGCGCTCACCCTCAAAGGCTGATCGTACTTGATCAGGGGAGTCGACCGGGACGCGCAATAATACCACCATCTCCAGGCATTTCCGGAAAGACCACTCTGATAATAGATCACCACATGTCGGAAAAGGTGAGAGGCCTGCGGTGTCTTGCTAACTTGAGTGGCCCGATGATTCTCTTGTCCTCACGGCTTGCAACTCGTCGCCGATTGCAACAACATCTCTGTTGGTTTACATGCTCTTGAAAGACCTACATCCCGACGTATACTCCCAACACGGCTGGCGCGCGGTCGTTGGCGTTTACGGAGGTGAGTGCGTCACATCATGTCTCCATATGAAGCTCATCTCCTCAGATCTTGGAACGGCGACTGCCAAATGGGGGGTCGCTCCATGGCCCACGGAACTGGGACTCACCGTGAAAAAGTGAGCTGATCAATCAATATGGCGATGCGGCACCTAAAAGCAGCTACGGCGGCAAGATATTGTCAGATGCCGTATCGGCGGTGAACGCTCCGCGTCGGACGGCGGATTATAACGGTAAGGTTCTGCTACTCTTCTCTATCTAGCTGACCCGAACAGTAACGAAAGCATGGGAAGTAAGTATACCAGGTCCGCATAGCTTACAATCAGATCCTGCTCAACGCCACCCATCCTCGTGAAGTCGCTCACAATGCTTTTTTGAAGCTATGCCGCCTCGATGTGAACGCCGAGACTGAACGCTGGGCACGCACGCCTCCAAAGTTTTCGATAGATGGACGAGTAGCCCTCATTTCCGTGGCGAGCGGATTCCAAAGTAAGCTTTGTCAATCATCAGGAAGCTCAAGATCAGTCCATCCTGTCATTGCTACGCGATGGGCGGGCACTCTTGGTCGAAAAAGTACAAAACTCGTTATGATCATGTGCGCCAACACCGACTTCAACCCCGATTCTTCGCTGGTCTCATTCTCATGCCGCCTTTCTTCCCCACTACGTAAATTACCGGATGACGACAGGCGTAAGCTTTCAGAAATTGCGGACAAGCGTTGACTCATAGCGAATCTGATCGCTCTGCTCCGAGAGTACGGCGCCAGTATCCCCGGTTTCATGGATCGAGTGGGAGACGATTTTGCCCGGGGACATAAAGAAGCGACTGGGGGCATCATACCTAAGGTCCGCTTAACCTTTGACATCCACAATTGAGCTGATCTGAAGGACGAGTTCGGTCTGCTCATCGAAGCTATGGGAATCGCTGCAGATGGTAAAGGCAAAATTACCTCGCCGACGAAACCCAAGGCTAAAGCAGGCACTCGAGACATTAAGGAGTTCTTTAAAGTCCAATCGAAATAAGACAATACACAACGCTTCGGGAGATCTGGTAGTACTGCATCTTTCACGAGACAATGACGATGCAGAGGATGCCCGCACACACACACCCAGACACACCCACACACACACACACACACACACACACACACACACACACACACACACACACACACACACACACACATAACAATTCGTACACATTGATGCGGTCAGGATATAGCTAGCTGATCGATGAGCATCGTACAAAAAATGTCTGGCCATTCTCATCAGCTTGAGTTACTGATCTGTCTCGTGTTAAATCGTTCACGACCTGTTCGCGACCTGCGCGTACCGTTGACCTTCGCAATTGCGGTCCTTTTCGCGCGATCAGCATCTGGTCTCCCTCGGCGTATTTTCACCATCGATATGTGAATGTATGATAACCGTCTCGCGCTGTCATAATCTGCAGAGCAGATTTATGGAGCACAAGCACACGTCAAACTTTTAGTTTCCCGGGTATTTTCTGAAGCGCGTCGCCCAACGGATCTACTAAGACATCACTGGTCCACGGGAGTTAAGTTTGGTCGCGACATTTACGCGTCACTACAGAGCAATCTTGCCGAGAAGCAACTCTGATCATCGGCTGAATAAATATATGCCTCTTATACTAGACGGCGAAAACCGAAGCCGCACCGCAAATATGCCGAGCTGGTGGTATAACACGCCCTTTTTCGCCGGGTTTCGAACTATCACCGTAGAAAACGAACTTTAATAAGCCGACGACATTCAACATAAGGCAAGCAAGATAAATGGCACCTTCGCCATCGTTTACGAATGAATCTGCTCAATGCCGGGAAAGGAATGGCATTTGGTACTTCGCCTAGTGTCCAAATCAAACCTAACAAACTCATTACATGGGTATGTGACCCTAGGCAGTGAATGACAGGCCGGCTAGAATACACGAACAGCACCTGATCAGTCCTCAATGCATTGCAAACGTAGTCAGCGTTTGGATTCTGCAAGATAATCGTCACGATTGTGACTGCGACATTCCCGATTTTGACCTCTACACCGTGGGAAAGATGACGTACGACGAACAACGCCAACGTGTTTTACCCTACATCAAATGTCGTATTGTTCATACAAATAAAAGCGAACTTCGTCAAATGTCATGAAACATGACGAACAAAAACAAACGCACATGGGTTATGGTTCCACATTGACCGTAGTTCACGGATATCAAAGAACAAAAGCAAACTTCGTCAAACATGTTTCACGAAAGCCAAACTTCGCCTATTGTGAGAGAAGAACGAAAGATGTAAAAAGGCCGTTACCGAAGGAAGGAAAATTATATAAGGAAGTCGGCAGGATGGGTTAGTCCTGTCACGATATGCCACTCTAGGCTTCGTTCTGACCAATCTCACGCGCTATGTGGGACGGGGCTTCACTAGGCAACGAGGCAGGCGAACGAGGAAAGGACGAGGGGCAAACGAGGTTCAGCGAAGCTGAACGAGGTTGCAACAAGGGGTGAACGACGATACGGGTATCTCGTTCGGATCGGGGACTTAGGTGCTAGAGTGATGCAAGGATATTGTCAGAGCGGCCATGCATAAGCAGCTACATGGCATCAAACCGGTCGGACTGGGTGCCTCCTTCCGCAATCTTGACCGCTGAGCCACGCGGCGCGGTCAAAAAGGTGTCAATATTCGGATCTTACCAGATCCGAACAAGGCTGCTTACATGGGCATTTTTCAAGTGGCAATCGGGGTGAAGTTGGTGTCATGAAATTCATGACAAATATCTAGACACGGGGACTAAGGACTCAATAGAAAGATCTGAGGATACCAGAGCGCCTCTTAGCTCTACATATGTACCTTCCAGCAAGACTGCGCCAAGGGTTGATTGAGCCTTGTTCGGTCGAATGGCCTCGAGCGTTGAAAGGGGCGTGGGGATGCGTTGAAAGGACATCGAATAACGGTGAATGTCGGATCGGGAAAGGATCACGTGACAAGCGGAGACTGCCGAACGGGCGAGGTTGTCATGACATTCATGACAAGTCCTTAGCGAACGTTGATTGTAGTCTTTCTATCTTCTGCATACTACTTCTCTCTATCTCATCTCTCAGCCTCTTGTCACGCCAAGATCTTGACAGTCTTGTTCACTTACCTTCGTTTCGCCGATCTTCGCCGACTTCACGAACTTCGCCGTGCTTCGCGTAAGGGTCGAGCCACATCGAGATAGAGGGACGTAGTTGCCCTGACAATGATATCCATGTATTGAGTATCCTGATCAGTTGCGAAGTTGAGTTCGCTGCCAAAACTGTGTAACCCGGCTGCTACACACACTCATATATGCCATTGAATCAAGCTTTAGTAAACACACGTAACCGCGAGTACTGCATACATTTACTATGCACACCACATCCTCCTGGTTTTGAGGCCGCCTACGAAGGATATATCTCCTTTAGCTGACGGGAAATAATCATCCTTTGAATCTGTGATGTGCCCTCATCTCCTGGTTAGCCGAATTCCAGGCAGTGAGAGGGATCTTACATAGCTCGAATATCTTCGCGTCTCGATAGAGCTTTTCCATCGGCATCTCTGTGTTGAAACCCGCTCCACCAAAGACTGACCACATCAGCTGGCTCAAACAATAGCGGCACAAACAGACCTTGGAGTCCGAGATTAGCGTTCTCCACGGCAGCTCGACTAGCGAAGGTCTTGGCAACTGATGCTTTGAAGGCTTGACATGAGTAGGGAATAGTCTAACGACGTACTGTTGCGCTCGCCGACATCTTTAGCCCACGCAGCTTGCAAAACAAGACCTCGAGCCGCCTCGACGCTGATTGCCATGTCCGCGAGCATGAATCCAACAGCTTGATGCTCAATTATCGGCTTGCCCATGGTCTAGCATCAGCTGAAGTGTCATCTGAGCCGTACCTTGCGTTCCTGTGCATATTTCGTGGCTTCCTCAAGAGCTCGTTGTGCCACGCCTGTGGCGGCCGAAGCTATGAGAGGACGAGTTATATCGAAAGCCTTCATGGCGACTACCGTGAGTTCGTTTCCATCGTGATTCTTTCGAAAGTACTTTTGAAACCGTCTCCCGGAGATCCCAGTACATTTTCCGCTGGAATCACGACGTCCTGAAAAGTGATCATTCGGGTATCTGAGCATCTCTGACCTGATTATAAGCTGTTGCCCAGGGTTAACGCGAGTACCCATGTTGATTTCCTTCTTGCCAAGCACAATTCCAGGTGTATCCGCATCAACTACAAAACCTGTCATGCCCTTGTGAGCTGGAACAGATGGATCAGTGATCGCCAGCACAAACTAAGCGGTCAGAGGTGTTTTTACCATGTTTCCCGCCCGATACTCACAAACCAATTGGCATGTCCCCCGTTTGTGCTAAACATGAGCTCGTCAGAGAACTGATCATTGACGTACATCCTTGCCGTCAGCTCAACCCACGGAAAGTGATTGACGTACCACATCTTGCTTCCATTTAGGACCCACTTGTCGCCTTGACGTTCCGCTTTCGTCTTGATGCCCGCCACATCGGAACCGGCGCCTGGTTCAGTCTACACGTATAAGCTTGATGATTTCTTTGGAACTTACGACGCAGTACGCCGCCATTAACGGCTCTTCAGTCATTCGCCCCAAATACTTCAATTTGGTTTCATGACTAGCAGCGATAATAAGCGGTGCTTCCGCAAGTCCGTTACCTTATTGTTAACTCATAACGCAGAATGTCGTACTTTCCATCGCTGTCTGTATGCCCGAACATCCAAATGCAATGGCCTCTGATATCAAAGCGCACTCCACGAGGCCGAGCTCCGGGCCACCGTACTATTGTGAGCGCGATGCGTCCTACATACATACAGCTTCCGGAATATGTGTGTTCATCAGTCCCAGTCCGTGTGCCTCTTTGAGGATTTCCCACGGATATTCCTACCCGTTAGAGTCCTCGATGAATGCATGCGCCTTACCATTGTTTTGTCGTGGTACGCAGCTCTAGGTATGATAGTATCTTTCGAAAATCTTTGGGCCAAGCCTGCACGTTAGTGGTTCTCTGAGGTACTCTGCAAACCCACCCTGTATCTCTCGCTGATCATCACTCAGAGCGAAGCTGATTCCTGCAAGGTGAGATTGAACAGATACTTTCTCTCTTACCAGGCGCTGGGGAATCGACCGAAGTGGCCAGACATCGTCGGGATGTCGCTAACAAAGCAGGAGCTTTGCGAAGGGTACGTAGTGAACTCATGAGGAGCATGCGATAATGTTGGAAAGTTGTTGATGGGGTAGAATGAGTAACGATGAAGTTGAAGTTTGGTTTGAGCGATCGGCACATAAAAGACCGGTCACCTGAAGTAGCCGGTGCTCTGACGAGCCTATTAATGGTAGTGTACTCGTAATAGGCGCACAAAGTTTAACCTGTGTGTGGCTCACAATAGGCCTGTGGACGGCGAAACAGGGTCTCGCACGCGCAAGTGGAGGTCGCGTCAATCATGTTAACGATACCTTTCCGTCTTATCCCTTACCCACACATCCATCGTTATGGTCGAACCATCTCACAAAAAACGGAAGCTCGATGGTGACTCTTTAGCCAAGCAAGACAGCTTCTCGGATATCCTTCAACAGCTCGAGGCCGAAGGGGACATCACAGGAGGTGAGCATTGCTTTTTTGTCCTTCACCTATCCGCCTAGCCCTGCCGTCTCATTGACTTTGCAGACCATATAGAAACGTCTGCTGCTTGGCCTAGACCCGCCCCGAAACGTCTAAGTCCCAAGACTGAATCTATCAGTGAGTATTCAGCCCAGAAAGTTACTTTTCGGTGCATATGGCATGTACATATTTTGACATCAAGTCTTTCAGCAGATTGAGATAGAAGAAGCCCTAGAGCCAAAACACGGTCCAACTCTACGACTTTTTGGCGTGACACAAGATGGGAACTCGGTTCTCGCCCACATCCATGGATTTCAACCATACTTCTTCATCGCTGCACCTAGCGGGTTTCTGAACAAAGATCTCGAGTCGTTCAAAGATACCATTAATGTAAGTGGGCTAGTGCTGTCTCAATCTAATGCTCAGCAAAATGTTACCTCTCCGACTCCGCCTGTAGTTAGCTGCGCAATCTTCAACCGCAAGTCACTCTGGGGTTACCGTGGCGACGAGAACGTGCCTTTCATCAAGATAACGTGTGCGGATCCTAAAGCTCTCCCGCGCGTTCGAGATGAGTCATCCCTTTCCGCTGACTGCCTGTACTGACCGTTTACGTGCTTTTGAACGCGGACAGATCGACTTTAATGGTCTGTTCCCTGCCGAAATACTTACGTACGAGAGCAACATCGCATATACCCTGCGATTCATGATTGATACCAAAGTTGTCGGAATGAATTGGGTTGAGCTCCCCGCTGGACGATATGAAGTAATAGATGGGAAAGAGAAACGGTCTTTGTGTCAATTAGAAGCTTCCTGTCAGTAAGTACCCAAAAGCGACGCCACTGAGGTCTTAGCTACAAGGATCTGGTGTCACACGCTCCCGAAGGTGACTGGCTTAAAATTGCGCCTTTGCGGATTCTGAGTTTCGACATCGAATGCGCTGGCCGCAAAGGTATCTTTCCGGAGGCTAATATCGACCCTGTCATTCAGATTGCCGCCATGGTGACCAGACAAGGTCCGCTACAACACCTTTTGCCAAGCTGATCCTCAGGCGAGAGTCGTCCTTTCGTGCGCAACGTCTTCACTCTGAATACATGTGCCCACATAGTAGGCTCACAGGTGCTTGAATTCAAGGACGAGAGAACCTTGTTACTCGAATGGAGAAAATTTGTCGAAAAAGTCGACCCCGACATGATCATCGGATACAATATCTCCAATTTTGACCTCCCTTATCTTCTCGATCGAGCTAAAGCGCTCAAAATCCCAGATTTCGCTTTCCTGGGTCGGATGATAGGTTGGTACATAAAAGGACAGCAGCTGATTTGAAGGGATCAAAACCGAGGTTAAAGATACGCACTTTTCTTCGAAAGCTTATGGCCAACGTGACTCAAAAGCGGTCAACATGGAAGGAAGACTGCAGCTTGACATCTTGCAGGTCATGCAGCGCGATTATAAGCTTCGAAGCTACACTCTCAATGCTGTATGCGCCCAATTCCTTGGCGAGCAGAAAGAAGATGTTCACCATTCGATTATTACGGAACTTCAAAACGGTACTGCAGATTCGAGGCGTCGTCTTGCGGTCTATTGTTTGAAGGTGCGTCGTGCATCACCACGAAGCTGATATAAAGGATGCCTATCTGCCACAACGGCTGATGGATAAACTCATGTCTTTCGTCAATTATACGGAGATGGCTCGTGTCACGGGCGTCCCTTTTAATTATCTCCTGTCCCGAGGTCAGCAGATCAAAGTCATCTCGCAGCTTTTCAGGAGTGCCGGAGAAGCAGGGTATATCATTCCAGCCATGAAAAGCGAAGGAACCGATGAGCAATACGAAGGAGCCACAGTCATTGAGCCAAGTCGGGGCTTTTATGACGTCCCTATTGCTACATTGGATTTCGCATCGCTGTATCCGTCTATCATGATGGCGCATAATCTCTGCTACACGACCTTGCTGGATAAAGCATCAATTGAGCGATTGGGTCTTGTTGAAGGCGAAGATTACGTTCACACCCCCAACAACGGTATGTCAAATTCTTATTCATGGCTTACGTTACAGATTACTTCGCGACTACAAAGCGGCGGAAGGGCCTGCTACCGTTCATTCTAGAAAACCTTCTCAGCGCTCGTAAAAGAGCAAAGCAGGATCTCAAAATAGAGAAAGATCCTTTCAAGCGCGCTGTACTGGATGGCCGACAGCTGGCCTTGAAGGTTGGTGATTGTGTACCAGTGATCAAGCTGACGTTAGATCAGTGCAAATTCCGTATACGGTTTCACGGGCGCTACAGTCGGAAAACTACCTTGTCTCGCTATCTCGTCCAGTGTAACAGCGTATGGTCGACAAATGATCGAGTTTACCAGCCGCGAAGTGGAATCCGAGTATTCCATGAAAAACGGGTACGACCACGACGCGAAAGTTGTGTACGGTGACACCGACTCCGTCATGGTGAGGTTTGGCTGTCCAGATTTGCCAACAGCCATGCGCCTGGGTACGTACTCATGCGCTTATCAACACTTTAGGCCGCTGACTGGCAGGCGCAGAGGCTGCGGATCTCGTTTCCTCCAAGTTTGTCAAGCCAATCAAGCTCGAATTCGAAAAAGTCTATTTTCCATATCTTCTTATTAGCAAGAAGCGATACGCCGGACTGTATTGGACAAGACCCGAGAAGTACGACAAGATGGACACCAAAGGGATCGAGGTAAGGGAATGCAGCAGCTGTTTCCAGACTGACATGTTCAGACTGTTCGACGAGACAATTGTCGGCTGGTGTCGACGGTCATTGAGACATGTCTATTCAAGATGCTGATTGACCGCGATGTTAAAGGAGCGGAAGAGTCAGTCTTTTCACTTTTCATTTGCGACGTGCTACGCGAAAACTGTCTTGCTGATGCTCCTCAGTTACGTGAAGCAGACCATCGCGGATCTCTTGCAGAACAAAATTGACATGTCGCAATTGGTTATCACAAAAGCACTTGCAAAAGCAGGTGAGCCAAGACGATGCCAGTGATGCAAATATTCCGCTGATGTTTTCAGATTACGCAGCTAAGCAAGCTCATGTGGAATTGGCAGAGAGGATGAAAAAACGTGACGCCGGTGAGCGGTATATGTGTCGAGTCAACGCCTATCTTCTGATGATCAGGTTCGGCGCCAGCGTTGGGTGATCGTGTGGCATACGTTATCGTAAAAGGGATCAAAGGTGTGCAGATTCCGACTACATTACTGATTTATAGGCGCGGCGGCATACGAAAAGTCAGAGGACCCCCTTTATGTCCTGCAGCACAATGTTCCTATAGACACAAGGTATTATCTGGAGAATCAACTCTCCAAACCCTTGATGAGGATTTTTGAGCCGATTCTGGGGGAAAGGGCGGGAAGTCTCCGTAGGTGCAATGTTCTTGCCCTGAAACTCAAGCTGCAAGCTGAAGTTTAGTGGCGGGTGACCATACGCGCACGATACAGATCGCTACCCCTACAATTGGTGGATTGATGAAATTTGCCGTGAAGACGGTAACCTGCATGGGCTGCAAGACTCCACTCCGCGGCTCTAAAAGTATGTCGCTACGCCGAACATTGACGATCGATACTAACTCAGCAGATGCTGCAGTGTGCGAGAATTGTCGACCTAAACTGCCAGAACTATACCAGAAACAAGTGAGTAGCAGTCTCGTATCATAACTGATGGTATCAGGTTGCACAGACTTCGGCACTGCAGATCGATTTTGCTCGGTTGTGGACCCAATGCCAAAGGTGTCAAGGATCGCTTCACCAGGTTCGTGTGGGCACATATTGCGCGTGTCGGCTGACTCTTTAGGACGTTATTTGTACATCAGCGGATTGTCCCGCCTATTACCTGCGCACTCAAACGCAGCAACGTGTTGCAGCTTCGGTGGCTTTGCTCGACCGATTCCAACAAGAACAAAATTGGTAGACCTTTGCTTCGCTTACGAAGCGGGGAATATAGTCGTCAACACCAGTATACGATAATGTGGATGATGAAATGATACGTTATATAACTACATGTTCAGAGAACCCTGTCCTCCCAAAGCGAACCCAGCCGGTATTACCTGAATCATTTACAGCGACGATCAAGGCTCTGTCTCCGTTACGCAGCATGCCCATCGGGTTCCCCGGGGCGTGAGGTTTGCTTGGTTGAGCCAATCTGAACAGAGTCATTAATCTGTTCCACAACCCGGTGGACGGCGGCTTGTCGGCGGGAGCGCGTTTGTTAGCTGGTTTGCGTTCATATTGAGGGCCCAACTTCTTGACGGGTCCCTTGGGTTCATCTGGGAGCTCTTCGAATACTTCGGACAGTTGTGCGAGACTGGGCAGACGCACGTCCCGAGCGCTGAAGGTTAATGAATGCCAACTCGAGTGGACGCACTTGATTACGGCTACAATATATTCGGGTTTTTGATTTATCAAACCGGCGTCGCTTCCGCGGTCCCAATTGATCTTAGACCAAGGCGTGGCGGGTTTCCACACGTGCCAAAATGGAAGATACGGGTTCGAATGCAAGAGATCGTATACTGATTCGATGGGTGCTGCCGGCGCCATGGGAACAAGCTGCTTGTGAGACGCTGGAACAAAGCGCAATTGCCGGAAAACTGATTCTGCACGTTAAATTCGGTTCAATGACTGGCTTGCAAGCTCTAGCTGACCGTAGTTTGTGCCGTCAAGATCTTGTATGTGTCCCAGAAGAGGACTCCTGCGCAGTCGTCGAACCACCCGGGCCGGCGAGATGCTCAACCCTACCGATATGACCGAACGAGCAGCATCCAGAAATCCGAACCTGAGCGAAGCGAGAGCGTGAGCTATCCATGTCGGAATGTTGCTCCACCAGGTTTTGAATGGCGGTAGCGAAGACGCTTGCCGTCCAGTACTAGCACGACCCGATACATTGGTGGACGAAGTAAAGTGGGAAGGCAAGAACCGTCGCGCCCGTTGCACTGTGTAACCGAGACGTTTTAGATACGTGTATGCCTGATCTCAGCTTCTCCGGAGAATCACGCCCGATTAATTTCCGATCAGATGATGACATACCTGATATCTTTCCCATGACAAGCCGTCCTGGCCGATGAATGTCGCAAACCCTTCCATTACGCTTAGTTCCACTGCTCCCTTGACACCATATTCTTCTTCACACCACTCTCCCAACCCATCTGCCACTTCTTGCAAGGTTTCTGCAGCCTTTCCTGTCCATATCTGAAGCGATCCTCGCTCCAAGAGGTATAATGCCTCCTCTGGTAATAATTCGGTATAGGTTTTCGGTTTTCCGGTCGGTCCTGCTGGATATCGGACTGATATGCCCAGACCATCGAGTAAATGACCTCGAGATATCAGAACTCGGGGATAAGCTGAGCTATCGGTCAACAAGGCGTGCGCCATGGATTTGCTGCATTTTTAGCGGGGATTTTGTATTTGCGGGATGAGCTGAACTTACCTGTTACCCCCGCGGACACCCACAAGAGCGCCAAAGAGCGCTTCGCGGCTCCTCTGTAGCATCATTTCCTGAAGGTTGACTGTTTCCGCCAAAGGTTCGAAATCTTTCTCTCCGCGCTTTGGTATAATCACTCTAGGTATGGACATGTCTTCTTCGCTGCCATCCTCCATGGGTTGTCGCTGGACCTTGCTATACAGAGTATCAGTAAGTGCCAACGTCGTGAGAGTTGACCCACTCTGCAAAACTTTGCAGCACACTGAGATCCATATGCTCTTGGTCTCCTTCCTCTTCATCCGGATCTTGCGACGGCTGCGAGACATTTGCCGTCTTGAAGATGTTTGCGGGCATTGTTGAAGCCGAGCCGGTGTCTCCCGCGGGGCGAGAATTGATGCTTGAAGGTAGAACCTTGATGGAAGACCCGGGTGACGAGCTCATGCTTCGGCCTAAGAGGATGTGAAGTGGGTGAGCGAAGTGGTCTTTAGATTGAATCATAATTCTGTCGGATGGGAAAATAGCAGTAACAACAATGCGGAGTCTCCACGATGGGGAACCAGGCGTGCGAGTGGCGAACCAGCTGCTGCTCTCGAAAATAGGCACGCGACGCTCTGATAGATAGAGTTCCCATGTTATTATTAGCGTGATCAGAGTGACTATGGATCCACTTTTAATTAATCTACCCGCCCCTCCTCCCCTCCTCCCCTCCTCCCCTCCTCCCCTCCTCCCCTCCTCCCCTCCTCCCCTCCTCCCCTCCTCCCCTCCTTCTCTCTCACCACCACCATTTCGATCACTACCCCGTCAATATACCAATTGTACCATACATCAGGCAGCTCCACTCCAATTCAGTATCTGACTGGCATGTTACGTATATATAGCATGCTGTGTTCTATATCATCACATCTCCTGCACTGCTCACAATGCCTGCCCGCCAGCATATCCCGTCATTCATCTGCCTATTCACCACGCTCTTGTGTTGCATCGGCTCACCATTACCCCGTGACGGCGTTTCGGATGCCATTGCGGCTGCTATTCCTATTACTAACACTTATGGGGATTCTCTCACAAGTGCCGTGAAGACTGTTTGTGAGTGAACCACCTTGAAATATCCCCCTCGTGCTCACCTCGGCAGTGGCAGATCCAATCTTGTCATTGACTCCCTGGACTAATGATGGACGAAAACAAAAGTTCGACATCCTGAGTCAGCTGTCTACCGCAACGGAGACCGCCGTCGAAGGTATTACCTTGTTGCCAACACTGCCCGCATCTGAGAACCCCTCACAAGAGGTGCTGGACTCTTACGGCCCATTGGTCATAGCTGTCGCTCGCACCCTCGAGTTCTCTTTAATCGACCTCAAGCTGTTGAGTGCGGACATTCTTGACCCACTGGCACCGGGATACGCAAAGTTTGTGAACGGTTTTGAGTAAGCCTGCGCTCAGTCGTAAAGAGGACTTGTCTGACGGTATCAGCGCGGACACGTATCAATTCGTCCGGGCGTTAAATGCCCAATTCAAAGGCTTCTCCTCGGAGCTCTCAGAGGCGTCAGTCTTTTGGTGTCGCTTCCACTGACGACAGTGTGGGGAAAGACACTCCTCTTGGCCGGGCCATTAACACAATCGGAGGCAGATTGTTCGCAGTAGTTTTCGATTATCAGACCTGAGGCAACCGGTCAAGATTTATGCATCCCATTGTATCTCATTGCGATACAGCTTCGGCTAGGTACTTGCCTGTCGTGACCACCTTTTTCACCTCTGCAAAGTCCAGCCCAATTTCCACGTCTCCGTGAACTACATCAATTCCGATACCGCTGCACAAGTTTCCCTCAGCCGACCAGCTGGCCTGGACCCCTGTAGGGGAGAGTGGATTGCCGGGCTCACTCGTGAATTTCGCGATAATCTTGCCATTATCCGAAATCTCGTCCATATTCCAGATCATGCGCCGAGAGGATGATGACCATACACCGCCAGCTGGTTTTGCTTGTACATTGGACACGCTCGGACCGGGCCCGAATGTGGCGATGACCGAAACGTTTGATAGCTTTCTCAAACGAGATGCCTCATTCATCTTGTAGTTGAGAATCATGCGCGTTTCGCCATCGCCACACCGGAAAGCCGGTTCGAGAACGAGGGGTAAGGTAGCGAGTTCTTGTCCGGCAGGAATGTAAACCTGGTACCTGAAGAGCAAGGTGCCCTTTGCACTCGTTGGTGCGGCAGATGCAAGGACTTCCGAGTTCAAGAAGTATTCCCCAGGTCTGTCAGGGACCTGGGCAAGAAAGGCGGGATTTGGAGCAATCTTTTCCAGTCCTTCGAATTCAGAGAGGCGGATATGAATAGGTCCCTGAGATGCGCTGGAACCAGGTTTAAGTCGTAACGATAGATGGATCTCGCCGTTAATCTGAAGACGTTGCACCTGGCCATCACGAACGATGACATTCACAGTCTCCACCATGCTGGCTCTCAGTCCCGGCGCATCATCGGTGGCTGTCAAATTCGAAGGGAAGTTGTTGCCAAGACCTGGTGAATCGAATGGGTTGTTGGACGATACCGAAGACACCGAGGCTTGACGAGTGATTAGGGGCGCTTTCCGTTCGCCGGAGACTGCCGAGTTCTCTTGTGCTATTACACCGTTTGAAGATGGTTCTCCCATTGGCGTTGCAGAAGTAGGCGAGACAATAACAGCTTCACCGAGTGTACCAAACATGGTGTTGCGCACATCTCGTCTACCCCTTGCGATAGTCTGTCGACGAGAAGGCTGTTGAGAAGGCTGCATTTGCAAAGTTTGTTGCATCTTCTGAAGAGCCGCCAATCTTTCCTCTTCGTCTTCCTGGATAGGAGCTGTGGCGAGAGACAAGTTGATCTTGGGCTGCCCCGGTTGTGAAGGAGTCGGACTTGTTAACTCTTCCGTGGACCCAGCTGGAGATGCGGTGAACTTCTGGTTGAATTGGCCGTTTGGCCCGGAAGCGGCAGTCGGGACGATCGGCGGGACGATCTGAGCTGAATCGTCCGGTTCGTCCCATGGACTGCGGTGGCGGTCTGCGGGCGCCACGGAGAATCCTTCATCGTCAACGGGCGGTGCAGTCGAGTTTCTCCTTGAATTATCGTCCTCACCGATTGACGTAAATCCGGGATCTCGATCTCGACCGCTGTGGATGGAAGTTGCACTGCTGCCACTTCGCATTCTTGCGGCTCCAGTGGTATTTTTACGGCCAAGCATGGATTTGATCCCGGTGGTAAAAGACGTAGGAGCGAGATTGTTGGACGACCCATTCTGTCGAGACGTTGGGCGGGGTGAAAAATCTTCGCTCGGAGTGTTTACCGAAGGTTGTCTTCGCACAGATTGGGCTGCAATGAGTCACGCACCATATGTAGAGTCGACGCAAAACTCACGAGTAGTTGTGACGCTGCTCAAGGATGGCGCAATCTGGCCGCGTCCACCAGATCCTCCGGAACCACCTAGCCTTCGGCCAACAGCCACCACTTCATCCTGAGTCTCCCACGATATCAACACGGCGACCGCCCTCTCCGCCCTTTCGCCGTCTCTTTGCGCCATGTCCGCCCGAACGGTACCCCATCGTACCACGATTTCCTTTAGACCTCGAAGACGTTCTTCGTCCAGTCGTTGGTATGAGGTGTAAACCATCGGCGAAAGCGAAGCTAACGACGACGTGATCTGGCCGAGTTCCGAAGACAGTACATCGGCTTTGCTTGATTTCGACTTGTTGGAGGCTTTTTCTAGCTTGGCCGAAGTCTTTTCATAGTCCTTCAACGTCTTTTCGAGAGAAGCGTCCTGGTCTCCTATCCGTCTCCAGGCCACGATTTTGCTTGGCATTTCCCGCAGCGGCTGCTCGAAATCGGACCGAAGCATTGCAGCGAGGGTCGAGTGAGAAGTCGAAGTCTTTACCAGTCAGCCATGTTTTGTGTTATGCAAAATACCTCTGAGATCTCATTGACGATTGTTTCAAAGATCTTGCCTTCTCCGCTGGTCTTTTCCCATTCCATACCTGCTTTGGGGAGCAAGGAGCCCTGCTCAGCTGAACGAGCGAGTTTAGCTAAACTTTCCGCATATTGAGCTTCAATCGCTGCTCTCTGCTTGTAGAGCTCGGCGAGAGAGTTGAGATGGGTATTTGAAGCATGCAGACGCTTTTGCAGAGCTGTTTGCAATGCACGTGGAGGAGAGGAAAGAAAGTTGTTGATCCAGGTATCGTCTGGAAGGGAGTCTGACATGATATGTGTAGTGCTTTGAGCGCAAAAGAAGGATGCAAGGGGGTTGTTGACAACCGGTGGAGATGACGACGAGTGCTGTGATGACGGTGACGGCGATACGGAGATGGTGGGGAGACCGGCGGGGTTCACCGGGGAAAGCGGTTTGAGCCTATTAATTTCCTTTTACAGTAAATTTCTACATTCAAATAGCCTCCCAACCCCTTTTGCCACCGATTAGTGATTTCATGACGCAACAATCCTTACTCGTACAAGTACAATACAATCAAACCAGCACACCGCACACATCTACTCTGCTATCATTATCACTACCACTACCATCTACACTTCCCACCTGTATCATATCCTTCCTCGAATCACATACTTTATCAACATGAAAGTCTACTCGCTCTCCCTGCTGTCCGTCACTCCTACTACCCCCGCCCAGGCTGCTCTTCTTGGCACCGCTCAGGACTTGAGCAGCTTCTCCTTTTATCAAAGGGGCAGCGTAGCAGAATTTATGCAATTCTTCACAAAGGTTTGGAGCTCGTGCCTATCGTTCATTCTGATACTAACATCTATATCAGACCGTCGCCGAAAGGACACCCGCAAACCAGCCGTCTTCCGTTGAAGAAAACAACTACAAAGCTCATGTCTTCCGTAGTGCAGGACGAGGACCCAACGCAATGGGAATGGCAGGTACGTTCCCTACAATCAATACTGGGTCTCGTTAAAACATACAGCCGTCATGATCACCGATCTCGAGTACCCATACCGACCCGCATTCTCGCTTCTCACGAAACTTCTCGATGAGCACGCGACCATGCTCGCGCAACTCCCTGCTCCCTCTGCCGCACCGTCTTTTGGGTCCGCATCAGCTAGCGCGTTTGGCGGAAACCCTTCTCAAGCTGCAGCTGGTGGACTGCCACCCGCTCAAAAGGGAAAGCTCGAGGGAACACTGGCCACGTATCTTGCCAAATACCAGGACCCAAAGCAGGCGGATACGATCATGAAGGTTCAACAGGAACTGGACGAGACCAAGATTGTATTGGTTCGTAGGCACATATCATTCCCCAGCGCAGGTTGCTGACTATTCAGCATAAGACCATCGAGTCTGTGCTGGAACGAGGAGAGAAACTGGACAATCTGGTGGAGCGTTCCAACGCATTGTCTGCGCAAAGCAAAATGTTTTACAAGACGGCCAAGAAGGTAAGTCCTCACTTTAACAGAATCATCGTAGTGGCTGATCGCCTCAGCAAAACTCATGCTGTGTTGTCATGTGAAGTTGATGGGAGAGGAGCTGAGGTTAAACCATTCTATTAATTTGATCAGAGCGTTAGATAGTGTTTCTATATGCAAGCCCTTATTGCTGTAAAATGATTCTCATCTGCCAGGTGTCAGGTAACTTGGCTAAGATCATGCAGATTCGAGTTGCGCCCCCTCGATGGCAGAGTCTGTGGCGATTGAGTGCAGACAGACTAGCATGGAACCTTTCTGCAGTTCGAAGGCGTCGTTTCGTTATTTCCATCGTGCCGGGAGTAACATTGTCCATGGCGTGCATCACATCGTATATCAAGGCTGGTCCTACTGTCGCGATCATCGCGAGTACAGATAAAGCGAGCATACAGTTTGTTCGTCTCTCTCCTAAAGAAAAGACTTTTCCTCATCCACGGCTCGTTGAAAGTCCATAAAAACTTAGTAATGCCCACTAGGGTATCCGTTGTTGTATCCCCCGCTAGCATACTGTTGTTGTTGTTGCTGCTGCTGCTGCTGCTGTTGTTGTTGCTGCTGGTATTGCTGGGCGGGACCGGTGTAGTTGTTGTACATGCTGTTGCCGCCGTAACCCCCAACCAGACTACCACCGGCGCCTCGGAACTGGCTGTGGGAGTCGTCTTCAGTAGCATATTCCGCGCTAGGCTGTAATATGAGCTTAAGTCTACGCCGGGATTGTCAAAACATACAGGCAAAAGCGGGTCTTTCACCTCCCAGACAGCTTGTTTCGACCCAACGGAGAACTCCAAATCCTCCTTTGTGATCGCTGGGTATTAGCAATTGCGAAGAGGGCCAAAGCTCACAGTCCCAATATTTGTACACCATCATCACAGTGAACAGCATACACAGCGAGAAAAAGAATACACCGTCAATGTAGTGGGAGACCGCATCGCAAATGGTCACGCTGAAAGCGAAAAGAAGGACGCATCCGACAACGTAGAACGCGACACCAAAGAGAACGTCACCGATGACCCATCGATCATCGAGCGTGCGAATGACCAGAATGAGTTGTGATACGCTGTAGATGATCGCGCAAATGGCTGGGAAGAGAAGATAGGTAATGAAGAGGCCGACCGGGTTGGTGTAGGAGAACGAAGCGTAGCCTTTGAAAGTCGCAATAGCTATGAAGAAGCATATACCCCACACTACCAGACACGACAGGCGAAGAAACTATACGTCAGTTTCGGCCATCCCATTGTAGCTTACCCAAAGCGACATGGGGGTGCCGTCTTCATGAAACTGAAACCCGACGAATCCGTTGATCAGAATGCACCAATACAAGGCGCCGAGCGCTCCTGCGTAGACAGCGGTGAACCACTGGTCGTCAGATGCTGCTCGATTGATCAATCTTTTACTCACCGGGTAGACCTGGTGTGCCGTGGGAATGATGGCAGAGTCCAGGAAAATTGCCAGCAACTCGACAAACATGTAAATATAGAAGAACAATACGATCTCCTTTCGTCCGACAGCCGTGTATTTTGACCTCACGTGAAAGAGCATGATGGCCGTCATGCCCAAGGCAGCGATATGAACGAAACATGTTGCTGAGGTCAGTGCTGTCACACTCAGTACAAGTCGAGAATCTCTCACCAGGTTGAAAGATAATCTGCGACCCAAGCTGGACGTTCCTCGCGTAACATGTGGGCATTACACCAAGGTCCGTACCGATCAAAGGACATACGGTAAGGGCCGCTCGTTCACAAATGGCATCGAAGTGACCAAACTTGAAAGGCGACATGATTAGGAAAGTGTTGAGATATGTGCGGTAGGGGAGAAGCGCCGATTCACAAAGTTGGGTCTGGGCCTAGTAAAGACAAAACGACTGAAAGGGTGACTGTTTGTTCTGGTACGGAGATGACGATTGTTCTGCGACGATCAAGCAGACGAGTTGACGCGTCCCTGGCCAATGTTGTTTTCGCGAAAAAAGCCCTTTCAGGCTGATGGATCTAAGAAGATCAGGCGTTCTCTTGTGAGTCGGCGCTGGATACCGGTTTGATGCGAGTTGCGTGCACCAAGTCGAAAGTCGAAGGAGACTGAGAAGGGTTGTGGAAAAGATAGTATAAGTTGAACCAAGGGGGGAGGGGGAGGGAGGGTAAAAGGCTGTGGGCTGTGAAACGGTCAAAACATGAAATTACCCAAAACAGCAAGATGTAAGGGGTCGGGCGGATGACCGTTGGGTGGCAAAAGTTTAATTGACCCCTCTGTTTTGGCAACCGTTAATCAACCTCGCGTCGTCACCGTTGGTTATCAGTCAGTTGGTTACAGTCAACCTCTCCACTACCGACCATCAACCCAGCCTACTACTTTGTCATGGCAGACGATTCAGTCCCTCTCCCTTATCCCAATTTAAAGGTCACCCAATGGCAATTCCAAATTCAGACGGTCCCCCGCCTGCACGAGCAAGCAAGCTCTTCCTTTTGGAAAGCTGTAGAGGCTGATGGTACGTCGATGTCTATAGAGGAAAGATACCCCAGGCTCATGGTTCAGAGATGGCACCTTACCTGCTACACATCAATTCTGACAAGTCCGACCTGATCAAGAGTTTGAAGGAGAAAAACGACAAGCAGTTGAAAGAGTTCGATGACAAGCTGAAGGACGCGGAGGAGAATCAAGGGGAGAGTGAGATTTCGGCATTGCTGAGATCAAAGGCCATGTATCTGGCCAGAATAGGAGACAAAGTGAGTGATCGTGCTACGCATGAGTAGCGTATTGTGCTAAGTGGCCAGGAGAGAGCGATCATCGCGTTGGAATTAGCACTGGAGAAAACCGCAGGGTTGGGAGCAAGGATCGATCTTGTTCTGGCAGTTGTCAGGATCGGATTGTTCTTCGATGACAACGAGCTTACAACGGCCAACATCACCAAAGCAACAGAGTGAGTCGGTCTTTCTACATAATCCGGCTCTGCTGACAGCAGGCTGATCGACTCTGGAGGAGATTGGGACAGACGGAATCGACTAAAGGTGTATCGTGCAGTTCACCATCTCTCTATCCGACAGTTCAAAGAAGCTGCCGAGCTTCTTATCGACTCCTTGTCGACGTTTACCGCCAACGAGTTGATGGAATACGAAGAGTTTGTTGGTTTGACAGTCCTTGCCGCAGGAGTTGGGTGTGACCGCAAGGGCATCAAGTCAAAGGTTGGTTTCAACCCCTGTACACAAACGGTATACTGATTACAGATCTTGTCCAGCTCGGAAGTTACCGGGTGCTTGCCGCAGATCCCGCACCTTGCCAGCATGGTTGATTCCCTTTATAAATCCAACTACTCTCAATTCTTCCTCTCGCTTGCCGAGGTCGAACAAAACTCTCTTCTCACTACCCCTATCCTTGCGCCCCACGCCCGGTATTACGTCCGAGAGATGCGTATCAAGGCGTACATACAGCTACTCGAGTCGTACCGCTCTCTTACCCTCGAACGCATGAGTCGATCTTTCGGCGTCAGTGAGGCGTTCATGGACGCCGATCTGTCCAAATTTATCGCCAGCGGAAGGCTAAATTGCACCATTGATAAAGTGGAGGGCGTAATCTCCACCAACAAACTTGCTTCGCAAAACAAGACGGCAATGTATGAGCAGATAATCAAACAGGGAGACAACCTTCTTAGTGGTGAGTTCTTGTTGTTGTGCCTTGTCTCGATGGAAGACTGATTCCAGACATCCAAAAACTTCACAGAGTGGTGGGTTAAGGAGCGTATAGACGAGTCCACATTGGTCCTACGGGATCATTCATGCATGTAACCATGACGACGCTTTCCGATACATTTGCTGTACTGACATGCTGACTGTGCACGAAATATTCATCTACGAGATCTATTGCTTGGCCAGCAGCGAGCGCCCGGTCATCTCCTCGGGTTGTTCCAGGCCCATAATCGCCAGCATTGTCGGCGCCACATCGGCGAGCGTTCCTGGTTCCGAAGAGACCTCCAACGCACCCTTGTCACCTGTGACGATGAACGGAACCGGGTCTACGGTTTAGCTTTGCCTCGGTTGACGGTACCCCAACTTACTAGTGGTGTGGGCTGTGTGGGGGTTGCCAGTCTCGGGGTCAAGCATTTGCTCGGCGTTACCGTGATCGGCAGTCACGCAGAGAACGTAACCGGCTTCTTCACACGCGTCGTAGACAGTCTTGACGGCCTTGTCGGTGGCGCCAATGGCGATGACAGCAGCGTCATATACACCGGTGTGGCCAACCTGGTATAAGCCAAGAACCAGCCGATGACCTGTAAACTTACCATATCAGGAGGAGCGAAGTTGCACATGATGAAGTCGTATTCGTTAGTCTTGACGACCTCGGCTACCTTATCCGCTACGCCCTGCACACTCATCTCCGGCTGTTTGTCGTACGTGGCAACCTTGGGTGAAGGCACCATGTGACGCTGCTCCCCCTCGAATTGCTTCTCAACACCGCCGTTGAAGAAAAACGTGATGTGGGCGTATTTCTCAGTTTCTAGCCATTAGTAAGTGAATCAAGTCGGATTCGCGCCGACGTACCAGCAATGTGGCATTGGTTGGCGTTCTGTTTGGCAAGAGTCTCGGCAAGCACGTTGTCCATGGACGCAGGAGGGAAAGCTACAGGGAAAGTCCATTCCGGGTTGTACCTAGACATAGTGGTAACGTGGAGATCGTCCGGGATGTTGACTTCCATAGGCTTGTCTGGGAGCGCAAATACTGCAGTAATCTCTCGCATACGGTCGGATCGGTAGTTGAACATAAACATGGTGTCGCCCTCTTCAGGTCAGCGGGATTGAGGACTGCATGTGTCAAAACACTCACTCTTGACGCGAGAATCCTCGGAGCCGCAGATGATCGGCTTGATGAACTCGTCGGTGATATCTTGAGCGTAGCCATCCTCGACCGTCTTGAGGAGGTCATCTCCGTTGATCTTGTCACCTTGACCATCGGTGAGAGCGTCGACAGCCAGCTTGACGCGATCCCATCGCTTGTCGCGGTCCATGGCATAGTACCGACCAGTGACAGTGCTGATTTCTCCGACGCCGATCTCCTTGATGTAGTCCTGGAGTTGCTGGATGTATTTGGTTGCGGACCTGGGAGCGGTGTCACGTCCGTCCCCAATGTAGTGGATGTACACGTGCTCAACCTTGTGGTCCTTTGCAGTTCGAAGGAGGGCAAAGAGGTGTTGGATGTGGGAGTGCACACCACCATCCGAAACGAGACCGAGCAAATGGAGACGAGATCCATGGGCGGCAGCACGTTTCATGGCTTCAACGATTGCGGGCTGCTTCTCAAACTCGTTTTTCTTGATGCCTGGGGGTCAGTGGCAGATATAGGGGCAGCCTACATTGATCGATTTTGACAATGTCCTGCCAGACGATACGACCAGCACCAATGTTCAGGTGACTGAAATCAATGATCGCACAGCTGAAGGGTGCAAGATAATGCTCACCCGACTTCGGAATTGCCCATCAAACCCTCTTTGAGGCCGACGGCGAGACCGTGGGCTTCGAGAGGAACAAAGTTGTGCTTGTCACGGATAGCATCCATGTGAGTGGTATCACCGTGATGGATGGCGTTACCCTTTTCATTCTCGGAGATTCCCCAACCGTCGTGGACGCTGGAGATCAGATAAGGCGATCAAAGGTCTACGAAGAAGTTGGATAGAAGCTTGGATGACGCTCAGGGACAGGTAGCAGTCCCCCAGCAGGGATCAAGCGTAACTCACATCAAGCATACCTTCTCTGCAAGTTAGCTCGACCTTGCGTTTGAGCAGTAGGTTTGCCCAAAAGAAGCTCACTCTTGACGTTGCCAGTTTTTTGCTTTTTTGCGTCGCCCTGAGGCTGGGGGGAGGTGCGGTCTCTGGTTGCCATGGTAGAGAGTAGATTGGGCGAGGGATGGTGAGATGTAAAGAAGGGAAGATAAGAATGCCCAACTTTTCCTGTTTGCGACGTCACCGTCCCCAATCAAACGTTGATTAGCGGAATCAGTTTGTTAAGCTAGGAATCATTACAAAACAGGGTTAAATCGATTAGACTATTGTAATAGGATTTCGCTTGGGTCGATTACGATTGGCCAATGCTCGCGTCAACAAACCTCCACGTTCAATGTCCACACAACACTCGCTCTGAAAGCCAAAGGGGCAGCTATCACACAGCCTTCAGTCTTCAACATCCTCGTTGGGGAACCAAGCATCAGAACTCATGTCGACTCCCTCCGTCACATGGGGTCGACCTCCCCCTCGCTTACTCACGTTCACTCTGATCCCTATCGCTCTCAGTCTCATCGCTCATCCATTGCTTCCCCTGCTTCCGACCGAGCCCGTCAGCAGAATACCGGTCGCAATACCACCGCAACCCGCGTTCCCTGCTCTGCAAGCAAACTTGGGCTTCTCACTTCTGGCCTTTGTCGGAGCTGTTTGGGCTGTTCCCTTTGTCAGCGAAGCCTTTGCGGCCAAGGGTCTGAGTGGACGGGACTTGTGCAAACCCGGCGGTAAAACTGCCGGCCCTTGGATGTATGTTTCGCAACCGCTCAAAGCAGAGCTAACCTCAGTCCAGAATGCATGGGATTGCCGCTAGCTTGCTGGTACATTGGCTTGATGATGCTGTTCATCCCATTCCCCTTTTCACACATCTTCCACGCATCAAAAAGTGGTGATATCGGTCGGGAAGTGTTCCCTCAAGGAGAGGTATGTCTATCGTCAATGCATGACTGACAATCAGCTGGCGCTTTACCTCTCTTCTCTACTGTCTTTGCTATCGGCGACTCTGCTTGGCTTCATCGATGATCTCTTTGACATTCGTTGGCGACACAAGTTGCCGATCCCGCTCATCGCTGCTGTTCCTACGCTATTAGTTTACTATTCGGAGGGCGGCTTGACGTCGGTGGTCCTACCCAGTATCGCCAGCAGCTGGTTCAGGTCACTTGGACTGGGTGACTTCAAAGGAAGTACACCGGTTGTCAAACTAGGTATTTGATCTCCCGGTGCGATCTGACTCGTAGGTCCTCTATACTACGTCTATCTGTTTCTCCTCCCCACCTTTACCACCAACTCAACAAACATTCTTGCTGGAATCAACGGCGTTGAATGCATTCAAGCTCTGATCATCGCCCTCTCGGTCGCCGCCAACGACCTGCTATATCTGCCCATTTGGCCGAGATGGGTATTGACAGCGTTAGGAGGCATCGGGAACCCAGACGAAGGACGTTTGCTCGCATGGGCTGTGGGTGACACTGTGAAACGTCACTTGATGAGCCTTTATTTCATGGCACCTCTCGTGGGCATTTGCTCCGGCTTTCTTTGGCATAACTGGTGAGTGGTTCACCGGGAACGGTCTGACCAAAGGTATCCAGCCAGGGCCTTCCCAGGCGACACATTCTGCTACTTCACCGGCATGGCATTTTCTGCTGTTGCCATACAAGGCCATTTTTCAAAAACACTCATCCTCTTCTTCCTTCCTCAGATCTTCAATTTCATCCTCTCATGTCCGCAGCTCTTCCATCTCGTGGCTTGCCCGCGGCATCGACTACCAAGGTGCGCGATTCCGCAATCCGCCCGGATTCACTCATGTCAGATACGATGCCCAGTCGGATAAGTTGTATCCAAGCGTCGCTGTATTCGATGAACCGCCTCCTCTCAAAACCAGGCTCGTCCTGCGAGTATTGGAACTGCTACGCTTGGTTCGGCTTGAGTGGACGCCAGCAAGCAGCGGATCGAAAAATAGTACCCGAATAGTATCGACGACCAATCTCACCATCCTCAATTTTCTGCTTGTGACATTTGGTCCTATGCACGAGCAGACCTTGTGCAGCTTAATGGCGTTTGCACAAGTGCTTGGAAGTGTGTTGGCGTTTGGAATTAGATATGGCGTGGGTTCGTGGTTCTACGGTGGCGAGAGAAGGTAGTCAAACATCCTGCATGACATCTTCAAAAGCATTAATCGTATACGAAAATCGTTATTTATGGATACAGAAGAAGACTAGCTGCCATGGTCTTTTTTTTCTCGTTACCGCTCGAAACGCATGTTGTAACCTCCGCCGTCTTGTTGATCGAATTTGAACATATCCGTGCTCAGTCCAAATTTGCCCAACAAGCCGTTGCCGAGCTCTTTCAATTTGCCAAGCATTTCGTCTTTTTCTTTTTCTTGTTGCACACGGATACGCTCTGGCAGAGTCGAAACGCAACGACGAGTTGCGAGAGCCTGAGGGGAAGATGGCGCCACAAGGCGTAGCAATAACTGGTAGTCTGACGGTGAGTTTGGAAGCAAGGGGTTCTACTCACCATCTTGGGCGGAAGTGAGCGAGGACCATGTGTTGATACGCTCGTTGGCGGAGGCTCGTCGCAGAAGAGCTTTGGTATAATGCGGATCTATAGCAAGAGCTGAACATCAGTGCGTGAAGTGGATGCACGGGGTTAATCTGACCTTTAGTACAAGCATCCACTGCCTCCTTGTTCTCTTCCTGTATTGTCAGCTGGAACCGATATCCGCGAAAGGTACGTACTGTGGCGAGATAGCATGCGGCCAAATTCCCCCAGCAAGCCTTTGTACATTCACGAATTTGGTCCTCCACTTCTTCCCTTGCCCGTGCCTCATCGTCAGCGATTTCGAATTCAGCGTCCTCCGCCTGCACCTCGATCGCATTTGCTTCTTCCTCGGTAACCTCTTGAATGCCGCTTGCCTGTGACTGTGGCTTGTCTAGTGTTTCCACTTGTTCCGGACGCTTAGGGCAGTCGGGCAAACACTTTAGTGCTGCCTGGTATGCTTCTATAGCAGGGGCGTGATGTGGCGGTTTGGCGACGAAGAGGGCATTTCCGGCCGACTTGTGTTCGACAGCTTTCTTCAGCAGTGACTGTCATGTCAGTCGAATTCGTTTCGGAGAAAGGACGCATACTTGCAAGTCATCGACACTGAATATAGCATCCCAAGGATCTAAATCTCCTGGATTCTCGACGGCATCCTGCCAATCCTCGTGGTCTTCCTCATTGTCGGATTCGGCTCCTGTATCATCCCCGCCGTTGGCTACCGAGTTTGAGGGCTTCACGTCGGCGCTGCGCTTGAAGGCTTCCGACGACTGATCATCCTCAGTGCTCCATGCGAATCTGGCCTCCTTAGCCCATGCCGGAGGGTCAAAATCTCGCGCGTCAAATCGAGGAAGTGAGGCAAAGTCAGGAGTCGCCATTGCGATGCAAAGTGGGAATAAAGGTAGAGAGGATGAGCAGGGTAGAATCATGTAAAGGGAGTGAGACTGATACAGTGACATGATATGGTACACACTTGCCCTGACCACGATAAACATGTGTCAGGCTCGGTCGCGTCTTAACCTTGAGTTCACCAGTCCTCACTCGTCTTGCCTCTTCACCACCCCGGTCTCTCTGAGGCGTACACCACCATGTCTTCCTCTGTGCCCTTCATGAACAGTCGCGCTTTGAGCGGTGCCTCCCCTCGCTCGCGTATCATTGGTATTGCTGGTGCCGCGTTTGCTTTTCTTTTCATCCTCCACTTTCTCTTCCCCTCTGCCAGCCCTATCCTCGCTCACACGCAACGATGGACGACCGCGTCATCTTCAATGATTCGATCAAAGTTCCTTCGGGAGAAAGCTCAAGCGCCAAAACCGCCAATACAACATCCCATCCCGAGACTCATGGCCGATGCGAGGGACAAATATGACCGTATGCTCAAGAGGCAATCTAAAACGCTACCCCAAGCAGTAGCCGAATACCAACGTCGGTACGGACGCAAACCTCCTCTCGGCTTCGATGAGTGGTTTGAATTCGCTCAAACTAACGGCGCTGTCATCTACGATGAATACGACCAGCTGGTTCGAGACCTCGAACCTTATTGGCAATTTACCGGTGCAGAAGTGCGAGAGCGTTGCCTTCAAGTCGGACTCCTTCCTTCGGTCGATCTGGTGCGCATCAAGGACGGAAAAACAATGACTATCGACGTCACCAAAGGTTTCGTCGATTCGGAAGTGGGAGCGCGTGCGAAAGGTTTTAGGGTCATGTTGGAGAAATTCCAAGACAGGCTGCCGGACATGGATTTCCCGATCAACGAAAAGGCTGAAGGGCGTATTCTGGTGCCATGGGAGGAGAAGTTGTACTCAAACCTCACAGCCAACGCATCTTGTAAGAGTGTGCAAAGGCGGAACGCTAACCTTAGTGGGTATTGAGCACGTTTTGGGCGGAGAATTCGTACCCGACTGGAAAGGAGACGGTAACGTTTGGGAGTCCTATCGCAGGACTTGCGATCCTTCTTCTCAAGCTCGCCGACTATTTGGATCGCTCCGTGCTCAGCTCAAAGAGGGTCAAGTTCCCATCTCTCGCTTAGCCGATGCCGGTGTTGCTTCCGAAGTCGTTAGCGAAGACTTTGACTTTCCCGAAGGCGTGGACGACAAGTACGACTTTTGCAATCACCCATGGGCGCACTATAACCAGGGACACTTTTTCTCCGATTGGAGAACGATTCACGCCTTGTACCCAATGTTTTCGCCAGCCAAAGGTGCCGGTTATTCGGACATTCTGATTCCGAGCCATTACTACTTCTCTTCCACCAAGCGTTACACATACGGCTGGGACCCGGTCAACATGAAAATCAAGGATGTGGACGACATGGAGGTACCGTGGGAGGAAAAGTCGAACGACATCTTTTGGCGAGGAGCGACTACTGGTGGAGGAAGCAGTCCTCCGGGATTCCTTGCCCAATATCAGCGCCATCGGTTGATCAAAATGACTTCGGATCAATCCGAGACCACAAGAACGGTCGTATTCGCTGATCCTCCGGGAACCAATAACTTCGTGTCGGCCGACGTCCCCATTTCGGATCTCAACGAGAATATGATGGATGTCGCGTTCACCAAAGCTGTCGGGTGCACTCAATACCCTGGTGGATGTGACGGTATGCGCAAGGATCATCGCTTTGCGGACGCCGTTCCTCTCGGCGAGAATTGGCGACACAAATATCTCATTGACATCGATGGTATGGGTTACTCTGCCCGTCTTTTCTCTCTGGTATGTGTTGGATCGTGAAACCGGACTGGTACTAACATCCAGCTCAAATCTGAGAGCGCAGTGCTCAAGTCTACCGTCTACACCGAGTTCATGTCAGAGTGGATTCAGCCTTGGCTGCACTATGTTCCCGTCTCCCAACTCTACCAAGAGATTTACAACATTCACGCCTACTTTTCTGGCCCTTCAGCTTCCATGCTTTCAGCGTCTAATGCTACAAGGGGCACTTACCAGGCTGCTGGTCTCACCACCAAACGATTAGATGGTGACGCTGAGCTGAGGAAGATTGCATCGGCTGGAAGGGAATGGATGTTTACCGTTGGTCGAAAAATCGACATGGAGAGTGAGTTTGTGTCTCGGTCGCTGGAACTGTATGCTGACGACGAAGTTTACGTGTACCGACTCTGTCTTGAATGGGGCAGAATCAATGCAGACGACAGGGAAGCGGCAACATATCAGGGTTAGAGCGCTTCGTTTACATAGATTTCATATGATGAGCGGGCAAAGCCATTCACGCACTGCACATGCAGGTCCACGACATCAGACGAGTGGGACAATTCCGATACGAAAGCTGCAGCCTTTTGTTTGTTGATGGTGCATCTGTAAAACTCTACAACGGCAAGAAGACGTCGAGTCGAAACTAAGATTCAGCCGTTACGATGCCATTTCATTCTTGCTCGATCGAGTTGGCAGTCATCCTCGACCTTGTCAGCCGCATACTGTCATTTCGACTTCCATCTCCCATCCAAATCGGCTTCTTCCCTCACACTCATGATCACTTTGACAATTGTATGTGCATTGTCATGTCCCGCATTCTCCCTTTGACCTGCTCTGACGTCACATATAGGTTCGACATGGGGAGTCAACTGGTAAGTCGACCTCAGCATGGGTTTAAACGCACTCTGACTCGATGTAGACAATCTCAGGCCTCTGTGGGCAGGTTGGTCTGATGCTCCGCTTTCTGTGCATGGTTAGTCTCTTTGTATGCCTCTTTCTGCACAAGCTGATTCCAGGCATGAACGTGAGCCTCGCCCGTTATTGTTGGCCCTCGTCACTCATCTTTTAGCAAGCCAAAGCTCTTGGTGAAGCCTTCAGATCCACAAACTTTGACGCGATATATGCCTCAGATCTGCTCCGTGCTCTGTGGACTGTAGGTGGTGAAGTCATTTGTATTGGTTAATCAGTAGGCCCAGCAGATCGAGAGGAATCAGCCGGAACCCAAACCCCACTTTACCGTCTCGCCCCTGCTTCGAGAGCAACACTTTGGCGACGCGGAACGACAGCCTTTTGGCGACAAGGCGGTCTATGTCAGACAGTCTGGACGCACCTTCAAATTTCCCAACGGCGAATCCCTGGAAGATGTGCGCTCCAGAGCGAATGAGGCGTAAGTTGATGCTGTGATCGGGCTAATTGCAGGATTGCCAACTTTATCGAGCAACATCTGAAGGAGTGTGAGGGCAAACCAGCGACTTCGAGACATATCGTCGTCGTGGCACACGGTATCTTCAACTCTGAGTTCCTCGGCGCATTATTGGCAAGGCGACCGACTCGTGTCCCACTCGAGTGGCATTACAAGGGTAAGTGCCTATAGCTCTTTTAGATCCATCGCTAACACCCAGGAATGACAAACGTGGGTCATTGATCATCAGCGCTAACGGTAGACTGGATGGACCCGTTCCGAGGTCGGTTACGCGGTTAGTCGGCCGCGTCGCTCAAGACAAAGCTGATCGAGCAGAGTGAAGCTAATAGTGCCCCCATCCCGGAAGTCAGCACTGATCCTGCGGGACCGGTACCTGCTTCTTCTACACCAGCAGCTCCACCACCTACCGACCCTTCCTCCAACAAGCTTTCCCCGCTTTCTATCCGCATTCTGTGCGCTGACGTGCACACTCACCTCGACGGTGTACAGCGTCAACGAGGCGGCATCGGCAGTCAGGGCTTTGACCAGAAGCAGTCGGATCTTCGTAAATTCTTCGGAGGGGGAGGAGACAGTACTCAGACAGCGGAGAAGTGATCCATTCGCTAGTGTATATGAAATTATCAACGGATACTACTCGATCAGATCTTCCTCTCCCTGAAGCAAAGCCTCTAGACGTCGTTCCGCAAAGTCCTTCTTCATGGCTTCAACCATCACACCGAAACCCTCTCCACTGAGGATATCTGTAAGACCGTTGGAGGAGAAACCGATACGATGATCGGTTACCCGGTCTTGCGGATAATTATAAGTGCGGACTTTGTCCCCTCTGAACGACGCCTTGATGGCACTGAGCCGATTGGCGTTGCGACGCTCCTGCTCTTCTAGCCGCTTCTTCTCTGACAGTCTCGCTCTTAGCACCTCCCAGGCTGACACTCGATTCTGGCATCAGCAGACGCGGATCGAGCAACGTACGGCAGCCTGAGACCTAGAATCCTGCATCGACACAGTGATACCTGTCGGCTCATGCACTAGCCGAATAGCAGATTCAGTCTTGTTTACGTGCTGCATGTAAGTGCAAGTGTGTCAGATAGCAATCGAGACATACCTGTCCGCCAGCACCTCGAGCGCGCATGACATCCTCCCTGACATCTTTGGGGTTGACCAGCGGTTCTTCCTCTGTGTCGGCATAGATTGGTGACACCTATCCATCAGTCACACCCAGACGCAATCACTCACGTTCGCATTGACCGTGCTCGATTGCAACTTGTCGACTGTCGACCCAGGAGGAACCCTTTGCACTCGATGGGTCCCCTTTTCCCACATAATCTCACCAAAGCACTCGGCTCCCTCCTCGGCAAATTCGGCGGGAAGGAACTTGATCGTCATCTCCCTATACCCGTTACCTCCAGAACCTTTTGCCATGGCCCCTTCTGAAGCGCTGATAATTTGCACTTTCCAGCCCTTGTTCTCCGCGTAACGAGTGTACATCTTGCTCATTTCTTCCAAAAATCGAGCTGACTCTCCTCCACCTATGCCTGCGGTCAAGGTCATAATAGCGGGCAATGACGCTGCGGGTAGCGGGGGCAGGATGAGTTGTGGCAGAATGACGGTGACTAGATTATCAAGCTCCGATAGTAGCTCTTCGTGCTCGGATTTGAACATCTCCTGCATGACAGGATCCGGATCGTCGAGATGAGTTTGCGTTTCCAGAATCGCCTGTGGTCAGTTCCGGTGCCGAGGATAAGGTTTCCCACACACTTTTCGCAAATTCTGGTAGCTGTCCCAAGCTTGAGCCAACGGTCCCATCTCTTTGAGCAACCTCGCTCGATCCTTTTGCTCTTCTATCGTCATATCCTCGCGGACCTTGTCTGTCAGCGTCATTTGGGTGGGCGACCTACATCGTTCGCAGCGCGATGGTATTCGACGACCTTTTTGCCAGCTGACTCGAGCAGTTTGGCCTGTGCTTCTTCGGTAGCTGAGACAGACACGTGAGCTAGACTTGGCCCGGACGAGTTCCAGCGACGACGAAGCTGACGCGAGGTCGAAGCTTGGCTCGGAAAGCGGGAGGTTGGTATGACAGCTGGGCGTAAAGAGCTAGTATTCAAGCATCGCCGACACAATCTCCCGCTGGGGCTTCGTATGGCAGTCGTTGAAGCTTCTGCTATAGCTTGACCGGCTGTCCGTACATGTTTGAGTGCCCACATGAAGGCATGCAGTGATTTCCGAAATACTATGAAACCAGAAAAAAGTTGGAATGACGTTTGGGATTTGTGCTTCAGGAACGCCTGCTGCCAACTGGTCAACTTGGATTCGAACATTCAACATGAACAAACAGACACACAGCTTACTTCTGCTCAGTCCTCGAGACTGACGCTCCGATTGATGCTTATGATGTGCATAAGAGACCCTGCGTCGATGGAAGCCTACTGATGAACACTCATAAGCTCGACGCTGTTACAAACTCTTCTTCACTCTTCCTTCTTCGATTACATTGTAAAATTCATGCGATCCACCGATCTTTACTTCCCTCTTCTGGTTGTCCCGGCTCTCGCGGCTTCAGTAGCAAATTCGACTGTCTATTTTGCTAATCTGGCAACAAACCTCACGGCGGCAGGCCTTGACTCGCTGCTTGATGCGCTGTTGGTCGCCAACACAACTGCCAGTGGGAAAAGTGTGCTGGATGCCTTGTATTCGGATAACCAATCTACGCCCCAATCAATGAGGTGAGGTTTTCCCCTTGAGACGGGTGCAGCCAAACATTCAGGCTTGGCCGCAGAACGGCAGCGCTCCTAGTGATCCCGTTTCCATCCTGTCTTACCACGTGAGTGTCACAGCAGTTTCATGAGCACCTCTGACGGGAGATCGTGACTGCGGAAATCAACACCACGACTGATGTTGCTGAGCCTCTGACACACTGTCGCTCTCACCCTTCTGGGTGATGCAAATGTCCGACTCCCTTGGGATCGGACCCACGTCATCGTTCTGGAGACGGCACCGAATATGCCCATGGGCAATAACGAGGCTACTGTTCGTATTCGGGATGATACCTGGAACGCCGGTAGCGTGGGTGAGCAAGCGGTGTATGAGACTCCCCACATTTAACCCATTGACAAGGTAGGCCGGACCTGTTTGTAATAGTTGACGACCAGCTTCTCATCATAGTACATACATAACACCTCGTCGATCCATCTCGCTGATCCCAGCCTTCGCCCTTGCTCGAAACGCTTTCGCGCTCAGGTCTGGCACAAGCAAGCAATCTTGGCACTCCCGCATTCACCAATTTCGTCTCATCTTTGAACCTGAATAACAGTCTCGAGCGGTGTCGCGGCTGTACCTTTTTCGTGCCACTCAATGCGGCTTTCGATGCTATCAAGGATCAAGTCGCTGGTCTTGAGCCCCTTCGACATAGCAACATCCTCGGCAATTACATGAGATTCCTTCCATACCACGCGAGCTGACAGTCAGGTTTTGAACGGCACAATTGCGTATTCCCCTCGGATCCAGATTGGAAGTAGCTTCATCACTAGCGCTGGTCATAACATTGCCTATGTTAGCAATTCGACGGGAGACTTTTTGACTAGCGATAGATCTGCCGCAAGAATTCTTCGCGCGGACACTCCTGTCTCCAACGGTGTGGTTCACGTAAGTTCTCGACCCTTCGAGTACAACACGGACTCCAGCTCATCGATTCTGTGCTTGTCAACGCCGGAACGGATTTAATGTCATCGTAGCGACCGAGGGGTAAGCTTGCTGGACGATACAGACTGATCTTGAGTGTGTCTTCTGCGTCAAAAGCCGCCACCGAGGTTCAAGATGACGTGACAGATGCGATCGGTGTCGCACCTACTTCGACCGCCAAAGCACCCGCTTCTTCCTCCAGCGGTGCTGAACCTACTGGAAGGAAGATCGATACTGTGGTGAAGGTTGCCATCATCCCTGTTGTACTTGTCGCTTTATGGATGTGGGGGCAGTGTCGAACGACTCGGTGATTGTTGTGTTTACGATACACGAGCTGCATGAATCTGATGATACACGAGATATGGAAACATGTACAAGTCGTAAAGGATGATACCGGCAGGTCATAGGAACAGCGTGACCTCTTATTCGTCCGCGGTACTCTGATTGCGCTCCAGGTCAAGACTTCCATCGATCAAGCCGTTGAACCATCTGAATTGCTGGAAATTCAGTCAAGTCATATCCCCGACTCACCTTTGCAGTATCGCCCAAACGGTCCATCCACTGTGTAACCTGATCGACGTCTTTGTAATTTGGCAATGCTTGCCGACGAAGTTTGTGGACCGTTTGCATCGTTTCCCGTCTCTTGCTACGCCTGGCCTCGCGTCGACTCTCCCTCTCATGTTCCGACTCGTCGGGATCGTCAGAGGATGACGACTTCTCGGAATCGGAAGGTACAGGTCTATCGAATGCCCTCAAAAGGTCCTTGTAGACTGCTCGGACCCGGTAGGATAGGATGTCCTCTATCTGTCAGCGAGTGTGAAAGTCACCAGACTCACCCCAGTGAGACATCGAGTGATAGACATTGGCGCGAGCTTTGCAGTATTTACCCATGTGGAACATGCGAGGCAATTCTTCTTCCTCAGTGTCGGAAGAAATATCGGAAGCATCGGTACCGGCCTTTTGACGGCGCTTGAATCTCCTCTTCGCCTTGAGCTTTTCTTTCTTCTTTCTCTCTTCCTCCTCCTCACTATCGGTCTCGATTGGTTGATGCGTTTCTGGATCATACGGATAGCCTTCCAGTCGCACCTGCCATGTACTGATTCGACCGGAGATGTGACATGCGTCGCATCCAGAATGGCCGTAATCTAAGCGGTTGATCTGTTTGTCAGCTTGCTCTTCTATACAACGACTTGCCGTGAAGTTGGGATATTTCTGCAACGCCTTGACAAATTCTGCTCTCCATATCTGACTTCTGACGCGCGAGTCTCGATAACCCTGGATCAAACGGCGAAGATCATCTAGCATTGGCTTAAAGTAGTGAGCATCCCGACCTCGAAGCGGCAACGCTTTCGAACCCCGTACTACCAGCAAAACCATGTAGTGGAAAACGACCTTGAACTTGTATTCGGGCGTTTGAGCAGACTCTAGCGAAAATTGGTGCGGCAAAGCAACGTCTCCGATTTGACCGCCATCTTCGACTATGAAGCTCTCCTCTGCTTCTTCGTCGCCGTCGGAGTCGGACGAAGTTGAATCCTCTGATTCTTCTGTTGAACTGCGAACGATACCGAGGCGTTTGTTTTTGGCTTTCCTGAGGTTCCGCTGAAACGCCGTTTCCGTTTTTCTGCGAAGTCGAGATGCGGTTTTGAATCGGTCCATTTCGTCCATCTGGATGTCGTTGTCGTCTTCTGCGTCGGTTGTAGCTCGTCCAGAATCCTCCGGATCTCGGGCGGCAGACTTGAGTTTGGAAATGCGGGACTTTTTGGTCGGGGATACTAGAGGTTTGGTAGCTACCTGATTCGCGCGTTTGGACTGTTTACCAGAGGGTGCTATCAAACCCTTTTTGCGCGTCCTCACAACAAGCTCCCCATCGCTATTTTCGCTGGCCTCGCTGTCGACTACGGTGCGAGCTTTCGCCTTGGTAGGCACGGATGGCCTGTGACCTCGTTGTCTCGATGGCAGGCGCCGAGTGGACAGCGATTCGGACGTATCGCTATCGTCAAGAACTATAGGTTCGGAGTTTTTCACTGGTATTTGGCGGTTCTCTGCAAGCGAAAGACCGCTGTGACTCGTTTTGCCTTTGCTTTTGCCTTTGCTAGGCTTGCGGACGATGGGCTGGCTATCTTCCGAATCGTTGTCTGGTGATAGGCGGCGTGCAACCTTGCTGATCGGTTGACTGCGGGTCGGAAGGTCTAAGGGAATGCCGCCAGTCGAATTTGCCCGCAAGGCTTGCGCCGGTGGAGAAGGATCCTCAACTTGAGTCGTCTTGTCAGCGTGGGAGGCCGTATCGGAGGGTTTGAAAGGGGAAGACATGCGAGGAATTTGCGAGCTCGACAGCCTTGGCAGTGATTCCTCGGGCCATGAAGCTTGTTGTGTTTTCTTTTTGGGTTGAGCGAAAGTGTGGACAGGGTATTCTCGCAGCCGCTCCGCAGACCAGCTGGTGATTTCGATGACCGGTATAGAGCGTGACCCACTTCTCGAAAGAGCGGGTCTAGAAGAAGTTACCTTTGACTCGGTTTGACTGTTACGGGACGACTGAAGATTGCTGGTTCTTATTGGAAGAGATACTTCCACACGAGCCCTCGTCTGACGGGTTCGACGAACGGTCGCACTGACCGAAGGACCTGCTTCGAGATGCTCGCTACTGTGCGAGTTTTTTGATTGTTGAGAAGTGGAAAGTCGGGTGAGGGTGGTCGAAGTTTGATTCCTGCTCCGTCGCAACTCACGAGTTGACGGGGGCTCGATGAGTTCTACAGAGGAAGAGCGGTTCTTGCCAAAGCTGCCTATGGGCTCTTCTAATATGGTCACCCTTTCTTCCTCTGTGTCGCTGGAAGTAGGCCGAATCTCGTGATCGGACCCTTTCACATTGATAACATCTGATTCATACTCATCCTCTTCTTTCACAATGTGCGTAGGCCCACTAGGAGCCGCATGAGCACAAGGTCGTTTGAGTTGAGTAGGTGTCGACGTTTTCTTTCGCCGTTTTGAAGAATTCATATCAAAATCCGAACATTCCCCTTCCATCTCCTCATCATGGGTTATGACTCGCCTTGTTCTAAGTTTTCTTCGTGACGGCAAGTTGGAAACAACACGCTCCGGTGCTTGCGTGAGCTGAATGTGTGCCAGTGCATCAGAACCCTCTGAATCGGATTCGACAGCGGGACGGGCTGGTTGAGCATTGCCAGAGGATCGACCGCGCCTCTGAGGTCGGGAACCGGACGGTTTGAAATGGTCCTCGATCCTGGTTTGGGCGGACCGACGGGACATTGCTGAGATGTGGTGAAAGTTGATGTGGGAGCAGTCGGAAGCCTTCAGGTTTGTCAACAGCGAACAGTATACGGAAGACTATGCAAGGGAAGCGACGGGTTTATGCATAGCTGTACGTTGCAGAATGAGTTGTCGGGTGATGATGAGTGACTAAAGTCAAGGAAGGAGGCGATTGTTGTTGCAGCCTCGGTTGACGGTGTTTAAGAATACACTTTTGCTTCCGTCATCTTTCCCCGAGCATCGATGCATCCATGCATCGCATACCGGAAGCAGGTCTTCAAAGTGTCTCCTCGGATGGATACCAGCGTGTAAAGCATACTTATTGCATGCATAGGTGAGTGTGAGAGGTACAGTGAGACGTTAATTGATCCCGCCGATTCAACCCGCCATAACCGCAACTGTTGACGCTTCCCACTTTACTCATTCTTTGCACCTCCCAACCTCTCATCTTATAATGACTACACAACTCAGGCCAAGTAAGTGCGCTATCAAAAGAAGATGTTATCGCTGATACCAGTTCCGCGGGACGGGCGTTTGATATCTCTCATCATGGCCTCCAAGGGCATTGAGGATGCAGACGACCGAGTCATACATCAATTGCTGGACTTTGCTCATCGTGCGTGACTATGCGCATCTTAGACGTATATACTCATGTACAGGATATACCGCAGACGTCCTTCAAGCTGCTCAATCCTTGGCAGACCACGCCGGGCGTAGCGGCCCGTCGCGGATAGAAAAAGATGACGTAGAAATGGCCATCCAGATGAGGAGACGATACGAATTCTTCGAACCTCCTCCACGAGACGTGAGTTGCCAAATACGACTGAGCTCATCTGAAGTATCTGGCATCACTCGCGCACGAGCTCAATTCCCAACCCCTTCCCATTCTGCCCGAGACATTCGACCTCATCCGTTTACCTCCTCCACATCAGCGCCTAGGAGAAGTCAATTTCAACATTGTTCCCGACGCCAGTCTCGTCTACGAGTCGGAGCAAGAAGATGACCAGTCTAGTGAGAGCGATGAGGAGGAGGCGCATACAGATGAGGGTGAAGACATGACCATGAAGGGGCCAGACGACGAGGCAGAAGGCGAAGATGAAGACATGGAAGAAGTCGATGTAGAGGAGCCAACTGTACAACAGGAGAGACAGGTCGATGAGGACTACGACGACTAGACTGCTCGATCGGCTACGGACCCATGTTGTATGCATCTACGCGATATCGTTATGTCGTCGAGCCATATCGTTCGTCTATTTCATAATTGGTTTAGTTGACTCATTGAGGATCCCGCTGAGAACCGGCTGTGCGTTGACAAAGCGTCTTGTTGCGAGTGAGCCAGCTCTGCGTAACTGTGTGTTAGTGGATATGACAAGGCTTCCACCTACAGCATCTTGTACCGGACAAGCTCGTTCTCTGTCTCCTCCTTTTCAATTTTGTTCATGACCAGCTGTCTGACTAGCTCTACATGTTCTTGGTTCCTAAAATCAGTCGCAGTTCAGCAGTGCACTCACATTGTAGACAAGGACGCTTCTAGTTGGTTGCTATTGTCAGCGCTTGATAACAGACTTGTAACTTACACTTGAGCACTTAAATTGCGATTCGCGTTTCTCAGCTGGTCCAGCTCCAGGGCGTGTTTGTTCTGCGCCCGGCACTGTTCTTCGTACTCGCTCTCGTACGCGTCGAGCATAAACGGCGTTCTATAGTCAGTCTGGTGCATAGAAGCTAACCTCACATTCTGACATCATATGCGTCTCGCACAAAATCGTTCGCTCGCCATTCTTCCTCCTCGTCTCTTTCGCGGGGATCGCTCGCATCGGACTCAGGCGATACGCGGTACACCTCGAATAGATCGTTTTGGAGAAATGCCAAAATCTCTTCGAAACCGAGTCGCTCCAGCGTGTCCTCCGATTTCTTCAACAGAGCCAATGAGAATCGGAAGATTGCTTCCACGCCCTCGGCAAAGACAATGTCGAGCACGCGGTAGACTAGCGACAGCGGGAAGCTGGTGTCAGCGCAGGCAAACGCTAGACATACCGGTAGGAGAACAGAGTCATGAACCATTGACTGGCAAACATGCTGCTCTTGACACCCTTTTTAACAAAATGGATGTAGAGTAGAGGCAAAATCTCCTCCGCCAGTCGATCAAATTGGAACAGTCGCAATTGTAGCCCAGGCATGTCGGCAAGGAAATGCGACCGAAGATTGTACGAGTCCATCAGACGGACCAACACGCAGAAGGCTTCTTCGTCCGGCATCTGTAATCAGCCAGGCCTCCAAATCACTCACATTCAGCAACAGAGCGGCCACAATGAAAGCCAGTCCCTGTGTGTATCCGACTTCCTGGTCATACAGACTGTACGCTTTCAATACCATGTACAGACTCTCCTGACCCACACCTCCGCCTTGAAAATATTTGTGATTGGGAAAGGTCCGGCTGAGATCCTTGGCGATTGCTTTTTCATGGGGTGAGGGGAGCTTCAACAGCGCTTTGTATGTTTCCTCCAGAGGGGCGGATTTGGACGAAGACATCAACTGCCAGATTGCGCCCCTGCCGTCAGTTTACGGTCAATCTCTATTGCTCACCTGATAACCGCAGGAACACCCTGTTGGATCGCCTTGGACAACTCCTTTGGCTGTTCCCGTGCCACCTCCTCATAATCCTGCACGACGGCGCCCCAAAACACCCAATCTATGTTCCCCTCAGATCCAGGCGTGGTAGGACTTGGCGCGTTGTCCGCCTTGCGCATCTCTCTCGCCGCGTCTTCCATCTCAACTCGGACCCGTTCAAATCCTTCTTTTAGTCTTTCCGTCGCGCCTACTTCTCTGCTGATCCGTCTGTCTCGCGATGCGGTTGGCGAGTCCATTCGATTGAGGATGAAGCTTGTCGACGCGCTGTGTTTGGCCTCAGCCAGTGGGCTCCGCAGTGATGTGGCAGAGTCGGGCATGGTGGCCGGGGATGGTGCTGAGGGCGTCGAAGAAACTGAGCGGCTGCCGAGTAGGTTAGACACGGTAGATCGCCATCCTGGAGCATTGGAAGGGTGCGTCGACGCTGCCCGGGAGGGGTTTTGGGATGAGGATTCGGAAGTTAAGCCAGTTCCGGGCATTCCAAAGCCCAGGGCGGTGGTGAAGAATGAAGATTTTACTGGGGGTAGCTCCTTTGCTGGCGGAGTGGTCGCGGGCTCTGGCAAGGTGGAAGAGAGATCAGCATGTGGAGGTATGGGCGATAGGGAATAGCTTTTGCTTTCGCTTATAGGCACAGGCATGCTGTCGACAGGCAAGTCGTCCAGCGTCACTTCGGCGAATGACTCTCGGTTATCGGTCGGTGTCGCGGCTTCGACCTCATAGTCGGGGGTAGGAGGGGAGTAGTATGGCGATAGCGATCTTTCCCCTGGCTCGGGTGATTGTTTCTCAGGTGAAAACGCAGAAGGGTTGAGCGTTGTCTTTGACAACGAAGCTGGTATCGATCGAAACGAGCTGTTAGAGGAGTTGGAGGTAAGCCCCGGACGATCTGGCGTCGGTCCACCATTCTCCCACATGGCCGCCGCTGCCTTGACTCTAGTGGGCGACCTGTTAGGAGTGAGCGGCCGTTTGACTGGCGAAGCGGGCGATACCTCGATATCTTCCAATGACTCATCCTCCAGTTCTAGCTCTTGTGCGGCTTTGATGGCCACTTCCGTTGGTGAAGAAGGTCGTGTCATGGTATATGTTTGAGTGAGAATGGACGAGTCATCTCGGCGCGTGTCTTGACTTGTTTCAAATAAAGCCCGCGCCGATAACAATTTTTGTTTCCACTCATTGTCATCACACATCACACCTCTACACTATGGCTTCTTCGAAAACAGCAGACGCTGGACCCTCTGGATCGAAAGGCTCATCCAAGAAGCAGAGAAAGGCGCAAACGCCCGAACCTGCTCCAGCGAAATCCAGCGAAATGATTATTGATTCAGAATCTGAAGAGAGCAGTGAGGAGTCGGTTGATTCGGACGACGATATCGAGAAGGTGCTCCCAAAGAAGAAGGAGGTCCAGGCAAATGCAGGGGCTTCGCGGGGGAAGACGCTACCGTTCGTCGAGCTTGCAGGCTTTTTGCTGACCGCAGAAAATATGCTCCTCCACATGGAATGATCAAAGCTTCAGTCAACGCAACTTTTAAGGACTCACCATTTGAATACGAACAGCTGAACGATCCGTCATTGCAGCTCTGGACTATTCGAGTCCCGGCAGATGTGCGTGGTTGGGACGAGACCGGGCTGATACCAGTTCAAACCATCAAGACTATCTGCTCTCACTTTCACCCCGCCCACCTCTTCCACCGGGCCATCCGGAACGCTCAAATACAAATCAACGTCATATACTCTGCAAGCCGCTGGCGAGCCTGGTTCCTCAAAGGCGGTTGTTGATGAAGAAGGGCGACAACCCACGGCTGGACCTGGAGCTGCGGATGTGATGGCAATGGATGCAGAGGAGCTGCGTGCAGAGGGCGGTGAGGAGATGGGAGGGATGAGATTACTCGTCCCGAAGTTGAAGGATGGAGGCTCATTGGTCGTCGGTGAGTCAGTAGTCGCGACCACGCTCACACTAGCTCCTATCCCTGTTACGCATCATCTCTTGCTCACGCCGCAATTAGATGACAACCCAGTGGAGACTGGGTTTGCAGCTTCATACCTCTCCGAGACTGCTCCAGATGGCGTCGCCCCGGTCGCAATGGAGGGTATCCTGCCGTCAAAACGGAAACAACCGACTCATCTGCTCAAGTTCCGGAATCGTGCATTCGGCTTTGACACGCCAGGCCCGGCAGCCACACGGGTGGAGGTCATGGAGACGGACGGTGCCGAAGCGGAAGTTCCGATGCCGGGCGAAGTGAAGAAGAAGAGGAAGAGCGAGGGCAAGGAGGTCACGCCGAAGAAGAAAAAGGCAAAGGCGTGAGGTGGTTCATGAAGTACAACACTTTCGACGCTACGTTGCTACAACGCTCAAGCCAATGCCAAGCTGTCTTCCCCTCGGAATACTTGATACACTCGTTTCGCCAAGGCCTAATTTGAGCTCTCGTCAGACCCCAACTCACCTTGTTCAATTTTCGACCGTTGGCCGTACCGTTTCTCAGATTTCGAACCTGGTATCAGCCAAGTTTACTTTGTTTGCTCACCTCGCAATCTGCCAGTAGTACCTCCGCCGCTCCCTTCCGTTCGGCCTTTTCAAAAGCTCGCATGAGCTCGGCGAATGTGGGATACTCTGCCGCGATCCCTGCCGCCGCCGACTGTGTGATGCCTTGTACTTCTTGCAGCATAAGCTCCAGAGCGTCTGTTGTTGATGACGCTTTGCGCTTGGCCTCGACGGGCGCAAAGGAAAGGTGCGACTTGGAAAGTAATTTGTACTGTGCGTCAGTTTGAACGCTGCCCTCACATACCGGTCGGAGCGCTACATCGGCGCAGAGATTCCACACCCAGTCTTCCATCTCTTCAGTCTTTTCCACTACTGTCAGTCCGGTCGGTAAACTTCTCACCATGCACGATGAAGACGCCTTCTTGCACTTGAAGCTCAATGAGTTCGCGCTCAATAACGTCTTTTTCTGGGCGAGCCCTTACCGCGGCCGCAGCGGCGGTCGTACCTGATTCCAGTCCCGCCCGAGCCATAGCGGTAAACTCCCTGTTGGCAAGCGTTTTCGTTTTCGCTTGGTATTTTCCCAATCCCTTGACCACAATGACGATTTGTATCGCTGGTTCGAGACCAAGTAAGAGTCTGGTATCTTTGATCCAGTTGACGAGCATGTTTTGACCGTGAATGATCTTGTCGACAATCTCTTCCGCGTCGACAATGAAAAGTATCGTCCTGTCCCACTCCCAAAAGGGTTGATCTAGGGGTATGAAGCGCTTTCCTATTGTATCCCATTTGGCTTTGACATGCCGTTTGATCCTGATGACGCCCGGCATGGGTGAATCGTTGTCGGCCATGAGGTGGACTTCGGACAAATTCTCGGTGAAACGGGCTTTGATTTCGGGTAACGCGCCGGCGATGGGGGAGGCGGGCAGCGCCATATCTGCAGACATGTAAAGGTGAATTTCCCGGACTGTCTCATTTTTGGACGTGCGGAGCTATCGTCAGTAGCAGCCTTGACGGCGTCTTACACGGTTGACTTCGGAAACTTTTTTGTTGAACGACTTTTCCGCCTCTTTAGCCGCCTGTTGTTAGCATAGCCGAGATACTACTAACCTTGGCAGCGACCTTTGCAAGGTCCTTTTCTCTCTTCTCCTGATCCTTCCGCGCCTGCTTCTCTTCTTTGGTCAAACCAGCAGACTGTGGTGAGTAGAGAGCGTTAATCAACCCACCTCGACAAGGGTTTCGCTCAACTTTTGCTTCTTATTCGGCCATGATGTCTCCTTTACGATGTCTTCTGTTGCAAGAGGTACCTCTTCGCCGCTATCATCCGACTCTATGCCATGAAACGAGTGAGCCATCTGCGGTCAGGACGGTAATCGAGGATAGAATGACTTGCGGGAGCTGAGGGAAGCGGTAGCTTTGAGCTGCTTGCCACATTTATACCGTTCAAAATACCATCGAGTTCACCATCTTCTGGGCCACTGTCAGTGTCCGATGCAATCACAATCGCGTCGGATGGCCTGTCATCAGCAGAGTCCACTCTTGTCGCCCACCTCTTGATCTTGACGGTCGATATCACTTTCGAAGATCCAAGAAAAGACACCTCGCCAGCATCCTCCTCATCGCTCGAGATGAGGATTGCATCTGCGATAGGTCGTGAACGGGCTGACCGCTCACCGTTTGGCATGTTGTAGGTTTACAAGGTTGACTGGACTGATTTTGAAATGAGTTCAAGTTTCATGACGCGTCGGTGGCGAATAAATCATGTGATCCGTCGGCGATCACCGTCATCGGTATCAGTTCGGGCCGAAACCTGTCGGCTACCAACGGTTACCGCCTACGCACCGGGACGGGACAGCAACAACCCGTCGTCTCTTCCCATCTTAGCACTCTACTCTCACATCCACGCAACATGTCTGTCGAGAAGAAGGAAACTTTAGGATGGATCGGTCTAGGTGCCATGGGCCTGGGCATGGCCACGGTACGTTTCAGGCTTTGGTTCCGCTGACCAGGAGTGCCTGGCATCTCAAGGGTACACTGTGCAAGCGTACGACGTGTACCCACCCTCACTGGAGAAAGCTGTAGCGGGAGGTTGCGTCGCTGCGAAAACCCCGGCTGAAGCAGCTAAAGGGGCGAAAACACTCGGACTCATGGTGGTAAACGTCAAGCAAGTCGAAGACGTGCTGCTTGGTGAACCGAGAGTCGCGGACGGTGGGTCTGGCTCTCGAACCTGCTGACAGTAGTGCTGCCGGATGGAGCTAGCATTGTCGTGTTCTCTACATGCCCTCCGTCAGCTATCAGTGCCATTCAAGCCAAGCTGGACAGTCTGGGCAGAGGCCTTGGAGTATGTTGCATGCCAACGCTCGTGCTGACGGTAGCTGGTCGACTCACCCGTGTCTGGAGGTTCTACAAGGGCCGCAGCCGGTACACTTGCCATCATGACAGCGGGCACTCCATCCGCCATTGAGACAGCAACGCCAATGATTCGAAGCCTGACTCAATCACCTGAAGGCGCCATGAGCGTCGTCGGTGACAAGGTCGGTATGGCCAGCGATTTCAAACTGATCAATCAAGTCTACTGTGCTATTCAAATCTGTGTCACAGGGTAGGACGCTCAATTTGAAAGCTCTGACTGGCAGCGAAAGCATGGCATACGCAAAAGCGCTAGGTCTCGAGCCGAGGATGTGTTACAACATCATCCGAGGCGCCAGTGGGGACTCTTTCATGTGTAAGTTCTCACGTGGCTCACGTGGTCAAGCTAATTATAGTCGGACATCGAGTACCATGGCAATGGCGTGACGACGGGGTGATCAAGTCGGCCATGACTATCATTGCAAAGGACATTGGGATCGTCATGGACGAGGCAAGGCTCAGCACCTTTCCCGCACCACTCTCTAGCGTCGCAGAACAGGTGTTTACCGCGGCTCTCGGTGCGGACTTAGCAAAAGTGGATGATGGCAATGTTGTCAAGCTGTGGGAGAGATTTGGTGTACCATCTGTAATGGATGAAGGCAGCGAGGAAGAGGCCAAAGAAAAGGCAAAGGAGCTCGTAATCGAGCCTGAAACCGATGCGAAGAAAGTCTTGGTCGTCGGACTCGGCGTCATGGGTCTGCCCATGGCTACTTCGTTGGTCAAGGCTGGACTCAACGTGGTCGGATACGACGTTTCGCTCAAGGCTCTCGATGCATTTAACGCTGTAGGTGGAAAGACGACCAGTGATGTCCTCGCAGAAGCCAAAGACGCGGACGTGGTTCTGCTCGCAACAGTGTCAGCGGTTCACGCAGAAAGTGTCATGTTTGGGGCGGACGCCGGTGTAGCTCAAGGTGAGCTGAAGCCAAATCGAGCTGACACCAGTTCTGCCCGATGGCGCGACCATCATTCTCACTTCCACCGTCTCCCCTGCCGACGCGCTCAAGCTCGAGGGGTCGCTTGTCGCCTTGGGAAGAGATCTGCACTTGGTCGACTCTCCAATGTCTGGCGGTCCGAGCAGGGCAGAACAGGGCGACTTGTCATTGATGGTTTCGGGCGACTCGTCTGCCCTCTCCAAAGCGCACAGCGTGCTCAAAGCGTTGTCGTCCGGAGCTGGTCATCCGGAGAACCTCCATTTCATTCGTAAGCTGATCCGCATCCTCGCTGACAATTAGCCGGGGGAGTCGGTTTTGGAAGCAAGATGAAAGCGGTCAACCAGCTACTCGCGGGAGTCCACATTTGTGCAACGGCCGAAGCCACCGCTTTTGCGCGTCACAAGGGCATGGATCTCGAGGCGGTGTATGAAGTTGTTTCGAAAGGCGCTGCCAGTTCTTACTGCATGAAAGATCGTAAGGCGTCATGCGTCCCCGCTGACTGTAGGCGGCCCTCGAATGAGACAAAAGAACCCGCCTGTGAAGAGCGCTACAACGACTCTCGTCAAGGACCTCGGTATCGTTCTCTCCGCGGCCAAGGGCGTCAATTGTCCCGTCTTTCTAGCAGCAGCAGCACACCAACAATTTATCCGAGCCGTGGCACACGGTTGGGAAGGCGCAGACGATGCGTGTGTGGGCAGACTGTGGGAGTTTATGGGTGTGGATCTTCGTGATTTCGACTAGGCAAATGTACATCTAATCGTCGTACAACAAATCCTTGACCATGTATGGGCCGTCCAACCAGTAACCCATTCTTCGGTAATAGTCTCGCGTCCCGACGCCTTGGGTTAGTCGTGCTGTTGCTTTCACTCACCAGAAATGACCGCTATTCTCCCACTTCCATGCTCCTCCCTCGCTATCCGCTCCGCCTCCTCCATCAACAGCGTTCCAATACCCTGGGGGTCAGCTGGATCACAGGGTCAGCTCACCTGATGTTGGAACTTTCTCGGGTCTCGCGAGTGCACTGGCGCAGCGGTACCATACACATGCAGCTCTCGCACCAGACTACATCCTCCTGGCATACCAACCAATTCTTTCCTGTACGTCCCATCCTCTGAGCACTTTCGAAGTCGCAAGAGACCGATCAAGATGTCCTTACTCGGGTCCTCATACGACAAGAAAGTTTCCCATCCCCCGTTGGCGGCGTAGTCTCGTCTCAGCAGCTCGAGATCTTCTGGGCGGATAGAGTTGTGGATCTCGTGTAACTGGGATTAGTTGAGTCAGGTGATGTACTCACCCCAACTTCTCGATATCGCACATCCCTGCATTCGGCGCCAAAGTCCTTCATCCTCGCTAGGGCGAGCTCCCGCAGGTTTCCATTCTCCACGCCAGACGACACCAGGGGCATAGGAATGTCACTGGAGTCAGCTGTGTAGAGCAGCGAACTCACCGTTGCACTCGGTACACTCTAGTCCATGGCGGAACGAGCGCCATGATTCTCGCGACGATATCTACCAAGGCGTTGGGTGGGTAGTTTTTATATTTGCCCGTCCTCCACAGCTCGTACAGACCTGGAGTTAGCTTAATCGCGCTTTCCCACTCACCAGTCCCTCGGATAACCAATGTCGGGTACAGCTTCAAGCCGTCGCTTCGGAATGCTGGATTTTCGAAAAACTCTTGGAATTGCCAGATATCCCTCTCAACTCCGCAATTCGGCAAATCAGGCATCATATGCGCGACAATCTTGTACCCGGCGTCTTTGGCCATGTGGAAGGATTCAGAGACGGCGCGAACGGTATGCCCTCGATTGGTGTCCCGCGCAACGTCCTGCTGTCAACGATATCACTACAACAACCCACCTCGTAGACCGACTGCACACCAATCTCCAACCGCGTGCACCCATATCGCAACATCTGACTCAGGTGCGGCTTCAGACAGTAGTCGGGTCGGGTCTCGATAGTGATACCAACGCATTTCGTCTTGCTCTGTTCGGAAAACTTGACAGCCTCGTCTACATCCTCCGTCGTATGTCCGCTGAGCGCATTATGCAGACCAGCGATGAATTTGTGTCGATAATCTTCCGGCATCGACATGAACGTTCCACCCATCAGACTGTCTCAGCGTTATCTCGATTGACACTTACATTATCTCCACTTTGTCGACGGAATGACCCAGACCTCGCAGCTGGTCAACTCGGTGTCGGGTCTGTTCGTATGGATCGTAACGAGCACGGATCGCTCGCATTGAGGTTGGCTTTGGTCAGCGGGCCCGTGTGGTCTACCCACCTCATATCCAGTGTAAGATTGAGTAGAGTACTCGAAGTCGGAATCCGGTCCACCGGGGCAATACCTGTCATGAGCTGGGCTCATACTTTTTCACTTACACACAGATATTTCCTGTCATCGCCACATGCGGACATCGATGCGGTTTACACATAACCGCAACGACGGCGACACCGCTCGCCGTCCTGACTGGCTTTGCTCTCAGCCATCCTCTCAACCTCTCCTTCCATTCTTCCGGAACGGCGGCCAATACATCGGTCAACCGAGGGACACCTTCAAGATTGTACTTTTTCGCATATTTCATGCGCAGTGTGTTGATGCTCGGAGGTGTGGATGAGGATGAATGTTGAGTGATGAGGTCTCGGACGATGGCCGAGACGCATAGTAAGTGTAGCTCTGACTGTGATGCTGGTTGTACGATCATGATGGGTTGGGAAAGAGGAGAGTGAGTAGAGTCAGAAGATCAAAATACAGTTACTCGGAATTTGATCCCGCTCTATCCTCTGCAGCTTTTTATACAGCGCAGCCATACATCTCTCCCTTCTTTACTAATTTATTACATCGGCACCCACCATGACCCTCTTCGACTTGACGGTAGGACAAGAGTCGACAGTCATGGTCTCGCTAGCGGTTGCCTAAGAACAAGGATGAAAATTCGTGGAGCTTCTTTGGCTCGCCATGAGAGTGCGCAACACTCGATGAAGCGGGGAGTCACATAGTGCCATATATCTGTAGCTTGTCTTTATAAAGCGTTTAGGCTTGACCTATATGCGTTTCTCTTGACCTATATGAAACCCTCAAGGATGCGGTCAACGGGGAATGGGGAATGCAGTAACCATGCGATGCTAACATGATCACGCGACGCAGAATTTGTATGGAGCCTTGGTGCCAATGTACAGCGTCTTCATGCATATCAGTTTGGTTCTGTATCTTAACAAAGTTTCCCAACCTGCTTCGACAAATCACAGTGCACAGTAGCTCGCGGGTGCAAGTGAGAGCGCCGGTAGAGTAAACTGCGAGACAAAGGATAGAGTTATGACGAGGTGACGTCGCGCGCGTTGTCTACCTCACCATTGTTCAACCAACCTACACCTCACCTAGACTCCTCATGTCAAAGATCCTCTCCCGTTTCCGTCGTTCCCCTTCTCGCTCCTCCGTTCACTCTCAAGACGACGAGAACCACCTGAAAGAATCCATCGTCGGGTCCACGGACGGCCCTGCGTCGCCGTTCAACGCTCACCGGACCTCGAGCGGTAGCGTGTTCGTGGAGGATATCCCAGGTGCATCTCCCCGACGCACACCCAACAATCCCAAGAGCCTTCCGCCACCCCTAGCCATTCCTCCGTCTGGTGTGAAACCTTCCGTAGGCACGCCCAAGCTGGTTCTCACGGAAGAAGGGTCGAGCCCGCGCAGCTTTCTCAATTATAGTCCACAGACTGGGAGCCCAAGCAACGGGCTAGGTTTGGGAATGGCAGTCGTGAGTAATTCTTTGATCATTCTGACCTCAGTCTGACGCTCCAAACGAGTCTACAAGTATGCAGCGGCCACGATCCGCTTCAATGCTATCTGATACTCGCCCGCGAGCCGGGTCCACGATGAACCGATTATCCGCTCGACCAGCCTCTCCGTCGTTCGGCGGTTCCAGCTCTCGTCGCAGCAGTGTGAGTACGAAAAAGAAGGGGAAGAGGTCGAGAAGAAAATCAGTCTCATCCGGGATATCCAACGCGACGAGCTCGATTGCGCACGCGTTGGCAAAGTCGGGACTCCATATCGCTTCTCCCAGTGATCCGGAGCAGCCTGCGCCTGCGCAGCCTACGCAGCCTAGGGCCAATCTGAATCGTAGTCCATGGTTGGTCAGAGGAGAAGACGATTACAACGATGAAGCTGTGCATGACGACGAGATTGACGACGAAGAGGACGAGACGGATAGCGAAGATGATCATCTCCCGGTGACAGGGTTTGCAGTTGCTAGCAACCGACGACAGGCGGAATTTCATGCGCTATTCCCAGCTGTCGATGAGGGGGACTATTTGATTGAAGGTGGGTGCTGCTGTGGTAGAGCTAATGATAGACTACGGTTGTGCCTTGTCGAAAGATATCCTCGTTCAAGGTCGGCTTTACGTTTCGGAAAACCACTTGTGTTTTCACGCCAACATCTTTGGTTGGGTCACTGATGTGAGTGTTGGGAAGACTTTTCTCACAACAGCTCGTGATCGCATTCACCGATATCCGAGTTATTGAACGCAAGATGACCGCGCTGGTTATCCCCAACGCCATTGGCATCACCGCCAACAACACCAAATACACCTTTGCCTCGTTCATCTCCCGGGACTCGACCTACGACGTCATGATGAACATTTGGCGATTGTGCAACCCACACGCTGTCATGTCGACGACTTCCTTTGCCCCGACCGGATCTCGTCCCGCATCGATCGTGGAAGTCGCTCCTATAGGCCATGCCAAGACGCAATGCGCGTGCGGGCGGGATGGCAAGCATTATTCAGAGATCGCCATGGACGCGACGTTTCACAGCACACCCGAAAAGGTCTACAATCTTATGTTCAACTCGGATTGGTACAAACGGTTCTTGTCTGAGACGGAAAAGCTCCGCGAGGTGGAGCTGTCAGAGTGGAGAGATGACAAGCGGACAATCTCGTATATTAAACCGCTCAATGGGTCGATTGGACCGAAACAAACAAAGTGTTATATCACCGACGAACATGAGCATCGCGACTATGATCAGTACGTTACGATGTTAACGAGGACAAAGACGCCGGACGTGCCTAGCGGAGGGGTGTTCAGTGTCAAAACAAGGACATGTTTCACGTGGGCTGGTGCAAACTCGACAAGAGTGGTGGTGACAACGACGGTAGAGTGGACTGGAAAGTCTTGGGTCAAGGGTGAGTTGAATAATGATCGAGCTGATTTTAGGGATCATTGAAAAATCCGCCATTGAAGGTCAGAAAACCTATCACGAGGATCTCGAAACAGGAATGAAGGGGTATATCAAAGACCACGCGGAAGAATTCGGTGCAGAAGTCGTCGAGATTGAAGAGGAACAGCCCACGGCCGCAGCTGCTTATGCCGCCGAGCAGAAGCAAAAGAAAGAGCAGCAGGATCGTGGCGTCGTGCAGGCGGTCTTGGATACGGTATCAAACATACATCTGACGAAAGAGACGATACTCGCGTTGATCATTCTCATACTCGTCCTCAGCAACATTTATACGTACTACACCAGCGGTTCGACAAAACGAGTCAAACGAGTGGTGTATCAAGACGAATCGAATCTCGACGATACAATACGGTCGTTGGTGGAAAGAAAGATGAGGCCGCTGCAGCAAGCCGAAGAGCTGAACCGGATTTTGGACGATGTGGAACAAAGGGTTGTATATCTAAGAGCGACTGTAGCCAAACTAAGTAAAAAAAGTATACACAACGTGGATTAATGTATCACTTGCCGCTCAACTCTCGATTGATCTCGCCAAGACGTGTTTCCCATTCGCCAACGTCGTTGCCAATGACTCGTTCAAGGCGCTCAATCTCCATGTCCGTCTCCAGCTGTTCTTCGTGGGTGGTTGCGGACAACGTGGTGAGTTGCCATCCATGGAGTGCTAGCCTGGATTGGACCCGCGGCAGGGTTCCATCTTGGCGCGGGGCGGCGTCGCCGAGGCGGAGGTGTCGGTTGTGGTACTTCAGCAGCGATGGGCGGTGGCTGGGGTGAGCTGTACTGATGTAACTCACGATATAGTGATAAGCGTGATACCAAGGGATTTGGCGTGCTCATACATCAATCCTTCGACGTCAGAAGACACGGCTGACGTGCATTCGTCAAGGAACGCGTAGGATGGTCGGTGGTAACTGGATCAGCGGTTCAAACGATGACTTACAAAAGCCGAGCCATTCCCATCCGTTGTTTTTCTCCGCCACTGTCATCAGTGCATCCTGACGTGGACCCACGACAAGACGTCTTTCCACTCTTTGCGCGTCTCCCAGCCGCCTTCCCGGGGGGGCAGATAGGCCAAATGAACATGCTCGAGGATGTCGAGCAGCTCCTTGTCGGTGCGACCTCGACTTTTCATTTCGGCGTACGTGTGAGGACTACATTAGTGGGTTCGTTGGAGCGCTTACTAAATGACCCTGACATTAGCGACGTTTATCAAACGCTTACTGATCCCGCAGACTGCCGATACTGAGGTAGGGTCTTTGTGGGAGGAAGAATACACCCCCTTCGCCGTGGACAGGTCGCTCTATCAATCCCGACCAAGCGGGCCACAGCTGCGCGACGATACGGGCGATCGATGTCTTTCCCACGCCACTGGAGTCAGCGCAAGATGGACTGGGGCTTACTTTGGCCCAGTAATGAGCGTATGTTCGCCTTTTTCGACACGCAGATCCAAACTCTGCAGGAGTTCTTCACCTCCCCTCTCGGCACCCGCACCACCGGCTGGCGCGACAATAGGCACACCCTGGATGAGGACATGGTCGGGACCAACTACAACGCTCCCCTGCACATGTGCCAGGTCGTAAGTCGTCGAATGTGAGTGTTCCGGATAGATATCGTTGTCAAGAGCGTGCAAAGACGCGAGAAGAGAGTATACCCGGCTGGTGTAGCCGGACAGCTCTGCCAAGTCTTTGCCAGAGTACATCAAGCGTCCCCCCGCGTCTGCCAGCGAGAGCAACAGCCTTCGATTTGATACATAGCCTGGATCAGCTTGGTCACACTCGACTCACTTTCAGTCCGACTAGCGACCTCCTGGCCTTGCGTCTTGACCGCTGGGAAGAGGATCGGGATTGACATCAAGCTGTATCCGCACGCGGACCAGAAGTACTTGATCACAAAGTCTTCTGTCATACTGCGGTCAGCGTGGTAGAATTCTAACCCACCCATAGGGAATGCGGACTTTGAACACGGAATGGACGTGTTTGGCGAGTTTAGCGTATGAATCAGCAAGGATGCCTTTCTCTCTCTTGCCCCCATTGTAAAAGCTACCGTGAGTGATGGCTGTCGTCTGGTACTTACGCAACCTCCTCTCCATCTCGACCAATTCGAGACAGCCCGGCGCGGTAATCACCCTCCAATCTCGCCTCAGCCGCAGCCATACGACCGAATGCAGGTGTCGCTTTGCGCAAAACCCACGCCGTGAAGCCGTAATTTGCAAACAGCCCAATTGTTCCTAAGGGTCCCAACGCTGACGCGAGCTGTGATGTGAAGATGATCATGTCAAGTGCCGGCTTTCCAACGTTTCCGCTGCGATCAGCGGAGCAAGGGCTTGACTTACTATAACGCGGCAAGACTGTCGCAGAAGCGTGCGAGATCGGTGGTGATGAATCTACGTTAGCTTGTTCGAATGTCGACTCACTGGTCAGCTGTTCCGCTTTCCGCGCTATCGGCATGCGATCCAAGGCCGAGACCAAACTTGTAGTAATTGAGCTTGTCGTTGCTGCTGTTAGTGATTACCATGCCGACTCACAGATAAAGGTCGTGGATGTATCGGGTGAGGTTGGTCCGGAACGCCAAAGCAAGCTTCCGCTCAAGATAACGAATCTGCCTCAGCGCAGTCGAAATGGCTCCTCACCATTGAATTTGTATAAGTACTCGGAATGGCCAGAGCAAACCACCAGCCCAAGCCCTGCACGAATCCCGTGCCGTTCGCCGAGACCAAATCACGCACGATTCGTCCATCCAGCCTCGCGACCATGACACTGAGGACGGTTCGTGCCACGAGGAAGAAAGTATGCAAGATGAGCAGGAACGCTTCTTTGCCGGTTTTCCTATCGTCAGACACGCTCACACTGCACTCACGATGGGAATGCAACGCGGAGGACGGCAAGAAGCATCTTCCAGAACCGCCTGTTCACTCCGAGCTTTTTCCCCGGTAAAAGCCGTGGGAATAGCTTCAAATGCTTGTCATAGACTTCCTGTGGAGTCGGCTTGATGAGTACCTGTGATAATCTGCCCTTGTGAGGGACTAGCAGCGTTCGCGAACCGCCAGGATGCGGGATGTACTGGTGTCAGTGGAAGACGGCCGACACGCAAAGCCTGACACACCAGATCCACCATCTTCTTCTCCAATGCGGGTGTGTTTCTACTGTCAGTCAGGTCTAGGCAGAGCGCACAAAGGCGTTTCCATATCGCGTCGCCTGCGGGCATCCTTTGCCTGCTTGCGCTCCTCTCTCCATGCCTTGAGCGTGAGCTTGCTCAAGAGCTTATCGTCTGCGCGAATCATTGCTAGGGCAACCAGAAGGAGTAGTGCACCCCGTCGTGGGGTGCCTTCGAGCGAGCTGCCTGGGCTATGCTTCTCGAGCATATTGACGGTTGAATTGATGCATCCTGTAATCAAGCCGGGTATTGCAGCTGGCGTTGCCGGTGGACTTGGCGGGAATTACCGCCGCCACCCTTCTCTTACATTAGTTGCCACACATGCCACCATGCCCCCCCGCGCAGGGGAGCATGTGTTCTTTTCTGTCCCAGCGCTGACTCGGCTATGGGAGATCAACCACGCCTAGTGTTTTGTCGGGCTCCAAAACGCATACGCGATGGTGCATAGTACTGATCCAAAGGGGCAAAGTGGTAAAGTGGCAAAGTTGCCATTTCTCCGTGCACGCGATACGAAATGACCCATTCCTCGTCTTTCTGGCGACTTAATAGCCTTTAAGTTCATTTGCCCTGCCTGGGCACCCACGGAAGCTTCTGCTGTTACATGGACGAGGGAGACAAGCCGTTGTTGACATTTGCCAAAGCCAAACGCCGGAACGGGGGGCAAAATTGAACCAAAAACACAATGTGCCGGACGAGATTCGAACTCGCGCGCGCGTTAGCACAGTGGATTACATCCTTTAGAAGGATAAGCTATTAACTTGAGGCCACCCCGGTAGACCACTTCGGTACCGGCACTGAAAGCCGGGTTTCGACGTCCATCATATTCAGTGTGCAAAAAAAAATGCACCGGGATCTATCCACCCCGAGCTGTTCTCTCGTCCATCATTTTCCTCCACCAAAACCTTGCGCTTCAAGCCGCATGAGCCCCATTTGTTGAGGCTAAGCAGTTCACTCTGATAGCTTGTACACCAGGGTCCCTTGCCCCTACTAAATCGATACTCCCTGCGATGGAGATACGTACTCACACTATCGAGCTCTTGTGTCGACCGGAGTATTGGTTCCGGTCTTGTCTGGCCTAATGTCATTCCTGTTAGCCTATCCCTTATATGCCGTATACAACACATGTTTGACCTGGATCAAACAGGCGATACTTGGTACTGAAGCAATATCGTATACGACATCTTATCCAAAGCAGGATGTCAGAGCGGCCATGCATAAGCAGCTACATGGCATCAAACCGGTCGGACTGGGTGCCTCCTTCCGCAATCTTGACCGCTGAGCCACAGCGGCCAAAAAGGTGTCAATGTTCGGACTTGGTAAGATCCGAACAAAGCTGCTTATATGGGCATTTTCAAGTGGCAATTGTCGGGGTGAAGTTAGTGTCATGAAATTCATGACAGTCGCCTGTACACCGGTGCTCTCCAGCCCTACTGAAATTGCCAAATGCAGGGTGTTGACCTGCTCCATTCATAGAAAGACCACTGCTAGATGTACCTTGGTGGACGCGTTCACCCTATCTGGGACGTAATACACGGCAGCAGTGATACTGTTCCGGCAATGGAGTCTCATACAGGTCTCACAGAGGCGGGAATAACAAAGAGGGATAGAAGCTGTGATCTACTGAGAAGGCCGTGCGCAAATAATTCCCTGGGGGGCAACGCGAGCAAGGGTGCCTTTGGTCGCAGTAGCTTGCAACGCCTTGAACCCGGAAGAGGGTATGCGAATGACCTCCCCCCCTCACCAACATAGCGATCATATCTACCTCTCTGCTTGACTCCCCAGCAAGCTATCAAGGCTCTTTTCCAGGCATTCAGGGTGAGGAGAACCATAGGCCAAACTTACGTCTTGTAATTCATCTCCTCGTCAGCTATGGTATGTGAACGTTGTGCTTCTAAGAAGGGATGTTTCGAGGGATGACGTGTGTGTGGCGTTTCAGGTTGTGATGGGGGAAGGTTGCAACAGCCTTGTTGTTGCGAAGACATTTCTCAATCGTACTCTCATCTCACTCTTTTACTGATCGATAAATTTTGCTCTACACACCTCCTGCCCTTCCACTACACAACGGACTCTACGGACAACGCGAACGATCGAGTGATCCGGTGAGTGGCACTTCTTTCTCCATCCGGCCCCATCGTCCTTCTCTTCCGCATGCCCATCACTCACACCTCTCAATTTCTATCGCCGTTACAGCTCTTAATCGGGTTGGATTCCTCCCGACAGTGGTACTCTCCTATATCGCTGTTCGAGTGGTTTCACCTGCTTTGACCGTCTTCCCCGTCATGTTCTATGTGCCCCACGCACAAGCCACCCACCTTCCCGCAAACTAACAAGAGATAAAGGATACTGACTAGTGCAGCATATCATCCTCCTAAGCCTCCGTAGCTTTGGTCTGTCAGAGCACGACCCCATCTTCCACTACTCAATCTTTACCACTTTGACATCCGCAATCATGGAGCATGCTTCGATTGGTCCCGACTCGCAAGAGAGCACGAGTGTGACCGACAGCGGCGGTTCCGTCGAAAGTGCCAACAGAGATTCAAGCCGAAAGACCCCGAGCTTGGAAGGGGAGCATGACGGAAAAGACGACAACGTCGGCAACTGGTTGGAAGGTAATGCAAGTGGTCAAGACGAGACGTTCGAGAAACAATGGAGGAAGGCAGACTCTCCGCCTAGTGAGAAGAGTTACCAGAGAGTCGAAGAAGAAGACGATGGGGAGCTGCATGCGGACGATGGGGCCCAGAACGACCAGGGGGAGAGCGATGAATATGCAGATACAGACGAAACGCCAGAGCACGAAAATCACCACGAGGAAGCCGATAAGGATACTGAAGAAGACGACGAAGGAGACGAGCACGATGTCGAGGAGGCGGGACAGGATAAAGAGGAGGGCCAGAGTGAGGAAGGAGATGAGAGCCAAATCGCGAATCATGTCGAGGGAGTCGACCAACAAGACGCGGGAACCGAAGAAGAGTCGAACGAAGGAAACAATTGTCTGCCACAGCTTGACCGCCCTGCAAACAACAAACCATCGTCTCAAGCCCATCTCCCCTCGCTCCCATCAGTCCCACTATCCAAGGTTAAACTCGACATCCCTCCCTTACCTCTCACACGTCTGACCCCCCCTGACTTATCTGCAAAGAAGTTCGGCACAGCTCAAAACCAAGCTCATGTCGACGCAATGTGGACTTCTCTGCACAACGCAGCTTATTACCTCCAATCTTTCCAGGATGATCGAGACGAATGTGCGGCCAGAGGTGAAAAGGCGAAAGCGAGACTTTCTCGAGCATTGCGCGAGATCGGAATGCTGAGGCGTAAGCTCGAGGACGCGGAAGATAATCACTCCAGGGAGATCAGCAGGGTTGAGACGGCGCTTGGGCAGCTCATGGGTGAGAGGGAGCAGTTCAAGTCAGAACTTGCAAAGACCAGAACGCTGCTAGCAGAGGCGGAAGACAACAAAACGAACGATCTGAACCATCACCGGATGGAGCGCGACTGGTTGATTCGACGCCAGGAAGTGACTGAGCAAGCAAAGATCGAAGCAGCAGTGGCCAAGGCCAAGCAAGATTCCTTGAAGCTTAGCGCCGAGATCGCCGAATTGGTCAAGAGTTGCGAAGAGGTGAAGAAAGATGCAGAATCGAGACTGACGGAGGGGTACAAGCGTTACCAATTCTGGCAGAAGCTGGGAGAGGAGGCGGTATTATCACAACGCCATTTCGAGCTCTACCTCGATGTCTGCACTTGCGAAGCAGACAGGGTAAATGATAAGTTCGAAGAAGAGATAGCAAGAAGGAATCTTCCAGGCGTTCGCATCAAAAAACGCAAGGTCCTTCCGCAACCCTGGTGGACGAGGGACGATATCTGGGAAGTCGAGCCACTGGAGGGAGAAGCAAAGAAGCGTATGTGCCAGCACCAACGACGCTGACGACAGAACGACAATCGTGAAGATCAAAGGGAACCAAAGGAAACAGAAATGTATATACTGTGTATACGACAGATCATCATAACTCCATGTAGCTTCATGTCAACATACCATGTCCAAGTTCGCGAAAGCGTATGCTTATCGTTTACGGCAAGAGTCGTTGTTGTTACGACTATCCACGAGGGCGATAGTACATCTTTTACATGACTCGGTCTTTTCGGACCATTTGCCTGCGCCCGGTAGGTCGATCCAGCCTGTGCGGCGGCTGCATGAAACCCAGCCGGTTCACCTCGGATCCGGGTCGCGCGTTTTGCCACACTTTCAGGCACCAACCCGCGCGCATCAAACCGACACCCGCGTGCTTCAACGTTGAACAGTGTAGAAGCACTCTTTCCGCATCGTAGCCCTTGCATACATATAGATCAGTCTGATCATGGATAAGGAGACGACACCAACGCCCAATGTACACCCGGGAGCAAAGTACCGCGGAGCGGTCGTGGAGGTGAGTTCCACCTCCACCTTTGCAACCCTATGTGTAACCCTGACAACAGGATCTTCAACTCCCACCGGCCTTCTGCTTGCCGGAAGACGCTACACTAAATCTCGCTCTGGAAGCGGCATACGAGAGAGAATTCGATCAGCTCCCGTGAGTACTATGGTCGGATTGCGACAGCGAGGAGAGCGTTGATAGTAGAGTCCTCAACGACAGACGGAAACCTACCGGCTACCTCGACGTCAAGGCGATCAAGAGGAAATTTGAGCAAGGCTTAGCTTCGCCAGACGACGTGTTGTGTGAGTTGATCGGTGAGATGGTAAGTGTCAAGCTGACCGAGGAATCGATCTCATCTCGAACACCTCTTTCGCAACATTTCGTAATCGTCCACTGCCGCTGCGGATGCCTTTGACGACGATCTCGCAACGTGTTCGGTTATGCCTTTCTATGCAATCCCGCTTGCCACTTACGCCTCGTTCTCCGGCGGATAATTCCCTAAAACCCTGCCGATCTCGTGCCCACCTCGATACTTCCGGATTGGTCTACCTCCACCAACACCGCTCTGTTTGTCACCCCGGGTTGTCACTCTCGGTTCCTTCACCGCCTTCGCTTGCCGCTGCCAACTTCAGCCAAACACACCACCCATTTCGCCGTTGGCTCCGCGTCCCATCCCTACACTGTGATCCATCCGTTGACCCCGTTGGAAGACTTGGAAGCTTTCTTCCGTACCGCCGGAACGGACTTTGCACTAGGCAAGCGTTACCTCCACCCCGATTACTAACAACAGTCACGGACCAGGAACGTAAATGGGTACTAGCGGTGGCTACGCAAGGTGACCTGGAGGTGAGTCCCCGCGGATTTGTCGGCCGCGACGATTGCTAAAATCTAGACATTTGTCAAGCGACGAGGTTGATGCATATTGCTCTGTATACAGTTCAGCCATGTACACCGGTGTTGCCGAGATGACGCTTTATTTTGTTTTTCCAGTGTCTTGGCTGCTTCCCGTTCAGATTCCTGGTCCACGTCGCCGGCGGTTCAGGGATGGCATAACGCAATCGAATGAAGCGATCCGGTGGTTCGGGTAAAGAGTGGCAAAGAATGAATAATCAGCAGAATGCGGACGCGGTGGGCTGGGGTCATGAGCCTGTTGCTGGAATCAAACTTCTGCGTACGCCTTCGTCACCGCGTGGAGATAATATCGCTCGGAAGGAAACCAAAGCTATAAATTGTAGTTTCTTCAATGAGCTCGGAGACTGGTGTCCCGAATAGTTTCCTCCGGGCGCTCCACTTTGTGCCGGAGGTGGACTATGCATGTAACACCGATGACCGGGTGCATGTAGGCACTGGTGTCTTGCGACCGTGCACCGGGAATTACATCCGAGTTTCCGCAGCTGAGCAATATTACCCCTGAAGCTAGATCTCAACAACGGTGATGGTGTCGGTGCAACATGGTACACAAGCAAACCCTTGATACCCTGTAGTTGAACGCTCGGTAAAACGAGTTCCGGGTGATATGAACATGCGAAAAGTACGGCCGTGGCGAGACAAGGTGTTGTGGATGAACGGAAGGGGGAAGAGAAGGCAAGCGAATCGACTGGTGCCTGTACAGGGTTAGTGCCCAATAGCGGCAGTTTTCCGGGTTCATGCGGACATGGTTTAGGGAGATCTTAGTGACCGTTCAGGGAAAAAAACCCCGATCGCCCCTCAAAACCCTTCGCGGTAATGGAACACAAACCCTGAACGTCCCTTGAATTACCATCCACCTCGGACGACCAAGAGCCCCAATCACAGCAACGTTATATCCCGCCATCCTGTCTTTGCTTCTTTCCATCTCGACTGTACCATAACCACCACCACCACCACCACCTGGCCGCACTACACTCATTGCTATACTATATCCACCATGCCATCCCCTACATCACTTCTTCACATGAACCGGCCATCCAATCTATCCTCAGCGGGCAGCTCTCCCAAATCTTCCAGCATCAGCCGAGTTAGCAGTATTAGCAGCAGCCGCCCTCTTACCAGTGAGTAAACGCAGACACACATGGACATCCCCTAAACAACAGTGTCATCTCGCTCCTCATGCTCGTATGACCAACGCCCCGAAATCAACCCGGTAGCCAGCACGTCCCAAGGCAAAGCCTACCTTAACATCCCCACCACATACAGCTCCACCGACTGTGCCGTGGCAGACATTGCAGCGCACGCCGACACCACTCAACACTTGCTTGACCTGCAAAATGGCATTCTTGGCGACGCCATGGCCAAGGAGCAATGGCAACCTGATAGTTCATCCGCGCTCTGCTCTTATCCTCTTTGCACCACCAACTTTGGTCCCGTCAACTCGTATAGTTACTTTGCGCTCCGACCCCGTCGACACCACTGCCGCAAATGCGGGCTGCTCTTCTGCAGCAGTCACACCACGCAACGCGCCCCGCTTGTCAACCTCGACACAACGGGTAAACGCACTACAACTAGACAACGAGTCTGCGATACTTGTTTGCCTCCGGCGGAAATCCCCATTCGGAACCGAAGCCGCCGTTCCTCTGCTTGTTCTGCCGAGAGTCGATCGACCGTGCCAGGTGAAACTCTCGTCACACCCGATCACGAAGACTGGATCGTTGCGTCAACTACCATCTCGCACTCGTCGACACGTCTCAATCTCGACGTCGCGGAACCAGATGAGCTTGCGCCGGTTGAACCTTGGATGGGCCCTTCAGGCATCCTCTCGCTCTACCCTCTCGCTGTCAACTCTTCCCACGCAATTGACCGCCTTCATCCAGCGCCTGCCGCTGGTCCATTGTTCGCCCCATCCATCGCGGCCCGCCGCACTGCAATGGAAAAAGAGATGGAGCGAACCTCGCTGCGTCAACGCCGCATGGGTGCAGACAAGACGTTTTGGATCCCTGGAGCCTGGGGTTACCGGCGCGAGGACTTTGATCCGACATTCCATGATGAAGACGTCGAGGGAGGGAGGGCTACTGAAGGCGGGTTGGTCGTCGATGGACCTATCAGGTTCCGGGCTCAAGTGAAGAAGCCCAGCTTGGCGGCGGAGATTTCTACTTTTTAACGATGAGCATGACTTGGATTTTACGATATATGATAGTTGTACTCTTTTAGTGTTGTTGTGCTATGTAGTGCCTATGCGATATTTGCTCTGCTCCTCGATTCCGTCCAGACTGGGTGGCGACGCCACAGTTGACTCAACCACCTCCACTTCGTGTGACCACTCAGTGTTCAACTTTATCATCTCTTACACACACTTTGATATACGCCCGCTGAGACGAAGGCTATCCTAGCTTCGCTCTGCGATGGCTGGCCTATATCGTGGGTCTTGACTCACTGCAAGCACACCCAGCTGAGACCAGACGGGCATCTGCTCGAATTCCCTCAAATCCGGGTCGACTGCTTCACCCGCACACCCACATCTGAGCGAGCCTGGCGGCTCCCCAGCCCTACTGGCTCCGCATCAGCCCCTGCTGCTCAGATCTACCTTCTCACGCACGTCCACACCGATCACCTCATCGGGTTGTCAGATACTTTCACAGGGCAAATAGTTTGTTCTCCGGATACCAAGCGGCTCTTGCTCAAGCTCGAGTCGGAGAAGGAACGAGGCCTTGTCGTTGAAGGAACGAAAGATGTCGGGACCAAAAAGTACGCCCGGTTGGAAGCTCGCGTAGAAGGGAAAGGGACAAAAGATGAGAGATTGGTGGACCGTATTGTTAGTTGAGCGGAGCGAGCGAATTGATGAATAGGAGACGATACCTTATGGCGTGCCGAAAATGTTCGAGCTGGGATATGACAATGGCCAACCTCACAAGGTGACAATCACGCTGTTGGATGCGAATCACTGTCCTGGTTCAGCCATGTCAGTTTACTCCCAACGACTTGAGCTCACGGAAGGTTTTTGATCACGTCTCCACTACATGCAGTGCTTCACACGGGGGATCTCCGCGCAGACCGTACCTTTTTGCAGTCTTTACGGCGGAACCCGGCTGTAGGAGAGTTTATGGTTCCATGGACGAAAACCCCTTCTGGGTATAACACTCGAAAAAGGCTGGACCGAATATACCTCGATACGAGTACAGTGTGAGTTTGTGGTACCATACGCCTGTGTTAACCGCAGTTTGGGCACTGGAGACATGCCGGAGAAGGAAGAAGTCATACGCGACCTGCTTGAGCAAATGAGCATGTACCCGCAAGACACAACGTTCTTTCTCAACGTGTGGTGCTTTGGGTAGGTCTAGCTAATTGGGTCGTCTAATGTCAGATGGGAAGACGTAGTGAAAGAAGTCGCCAGGCATTTCAATTCCAAGGTGAGTCACCCACACTCCACATCCTGAGACTAGGTTCACGTCGATCGATACAAGTACGAATGCTATCGTGCCGTGAAAACGGATCCTTTCCTCTTCTTATGCGTCACACTTGACCCCACGGCAACTCGATTTCACGCGTGCGATCGTAAAGCGAAATGCGACGAATGTCGGAAATTTGACAAAAACGGCCTCCTCGCGTATAACCTCGACAAGCGGGTAGTCAGTGTCAATATGGTCGAGATCAAGTCGGCGTCTTGGGAGCTGGAGAAGCGGGAATTCATGGATCGGCTAGGCAGTGCAGCAGTGGGCCAAGGTGGTTGGCCGTTCAACATTGTATGTCCGCGGTATTTGTCATGCTCATCCCAGGATTGCCCTTTTGCAAGACACAGCCCGTTGCCTGAACTCCAGGCGTTGGTCCGGATGTTCCGACCGAAATCGCTCTCTCCAAACACCATGGTCCCGCAATACAAAGGGATGGACTATTACCTCCTGCCTGACTTGTTCCAGGATGGCCTGGACGAGACGGCCACCTTGATCAAAGAGCGGGACGACTGGTTTACAGCGAATCCAAAGTATGGCAAGGCGTATCTCGAAAATATGAAGGTAGGCGTCAGCACAATGCCCCAAATCCAGATTGAGTCGGAGAGGGTTGAACGATATCGCGAGCCTTTCGAAGTTACGGTCGGACCCACGCAGCGTGGAAGGCGTGCTGCCACGATGGATCAGCTTTCGCGTATTGGTCCGACCTCTGGCGCGTTCTTTCCCGCTGAGATGGTATCTGATTTGAATATTGGGGCGATGATACGCAAGATGCCTGGTCTGGAACAAGGGTCACTTTCGATGAGCTTCACAGGGAGGAGGCTAGACGAGTCTGAATACGACACAGAGGAGGAGAGTCTGAGGGAGAAGAGGAGGAGGGTTTCTGGATATATCAACGAGAGCACATCAACTCCCAGTCCACAAGCAAATGGGACGGTGTTGGGTGGGAGGTTAATACCACACACACATATAACAAACCCGTCGACCCGCCCTGTAGAAACCGGGGTAAAGGTCGGACCCGAGATCAAGGTCGAAGCCTCTTCGCCGCCCGTACCATGCAGCAGCAAACCCTCGGCGTCGATGCGGAAGCCTTTCAGGCAATTCTCTGTCAACAAGGAGCATCTGCGCGCACTGGCGATGGTTGCGGCAGAGGTGGACGACTTGTAGCACTCCGGTGACTTGAAGCTACGACACGATGACGATAAACCACCACGAACACTTCCTGTCTATACATCTTTACGATACACAATCATGCACCCATGTATCATGCACCTTACGTCTTATGCAATGTACTATGCATGCAAAACCAAGATCCAAAAGTAATTTACAACCCTAATCAATTTCAATCACATCGTCGTCCGCATACGACACCACCTGCGATCCCCTCTTCTTCTTTTGCGGGCTCAAGATCTCCACCTCTACCATCATCGACTTTCTCTTGGCACCCGCCGTCTTCCGCTTGAACTCTTCGCGTGGAATTTCCACGTAATCCGGTTTCAACTGCTCTTCCCCTCTTCTCGTATGGAAAATCGTCATATCAATTGTATCAATCGCCAAGAGTCTATGCACGTGCACCTTCTTGGATTGGCCATACCGCCTCACCCGACCTATCGCTTGAGTCTCGACCGCCCTGTAGTTGTACAATGTCGGTGTGTGGAGTGGACCGAGGAAAATGGCGTGATTGGCCGTGGTGAGATTACTTCCCGCAGCGCTCGCATCGTTCATCTTCAATAACAACACCCGCGCCGTATCCGCATCGCTCTGTTGGAATTTGTCCAAGGTATTTGCCCGTTGTTTCACTGATCCGCTCAATGTGACGTGGTTGATGTTCCCGTGATCCAGCGCTTCAGAGACTTTATGCGCGAGATCTTCCCACTGAAGGAAGACTAGCACGCGCTGTTCCTTCGGAATAGAGTGAATCAGGTCGACAAGCGTACGCAACTTGGCGCCGTATCGACCGGAAGAGAGTTGGCCTTCAACACCGAGCGATTTGACCTTGACAATGTTGGTATGTCTTACCGCGGCGTTACATTTGGTTGAAGCGACACATTTCTGGTTGTCCGCGGAAAGTGTCATGCAATCGAGACACGCTACGTGACCACAGCAGGAGAGTACCGCCATAGGGGCGTCGGGGTGGGTGGAAGGGCGATGGTTGCATTCGGATGATTCGAGCGTTTGGACCGATTCCTCCTCGCCACGTTGGATCTTGCGTACGACCTCGAAGAATCGCAAACTTCGCACCCTCGCCACGAGCTCTTTCGACAACCGTCGCAGCAGATGCGTCTGCTCACGCAGACTCCACTTGATATCCTCGACCTTGTCCCCCTTTTCCAGCTTGACACCTTTTGGATCGACACTCTCGAACGGTATCGTGGCGCTCTTGAATCCACATCGCTCCAAGACTTTGACGAGCCGTTCCGCCGCTTCGGTATCACCTTGGTGCTGGGAAAGGTCAAATGAATACTCGACCCAATCTTTAAAGTGGTGTCGATCTTCCTCTGGTTTGCCCCAGCCACCTTTCCTCTTGATATGTGCGTTCCAAGCCACAGCCTTGTTGATCGATTTATACAGATCGGATTCGCAATCTTTTAGCTGCGCTGATCGTGCGCCAGAGATGTGCTCGCACGCTTCTTGGGCTGATTTCGCATCACGTTTCTTGTCGGTGAGATCGAGCGTAAAGTGGCAACATCGCTTCAGTAACGCTTCTTCCGCTGTCTTTGAGTCGGCCAGCGCTTCCTCTAGACGAGCATATCGGTCTCCCACTTCACCATTCTTAAACTTGGTCTCTTTACGCCTGAAATCAGCTTCAGCCGCCTACGACCACTCACGCTTGCATTTCCAGCGCTTGGAGATGATGTTCCAGTTCGAGATATACCGCACACTCTGCTGCAGGGAGTTGCACCTCGTGAACATGCTCAACCGTTGGGATATCGTCAATCTCGGCGATGTTTTGCCTTACAAACACGTCGAGGAATTCCTGCGCCAGGTCGTCTCGCCGTTTGTGCCACGCCGACGAGTGGATCTCTCTGAACGCGTGGAACCGCTCTGCTGCGGTTTGCTCTTTAGCCCTGGCCTTTTGCGCCTGGGCCGTACCTTCGCCGTCGTCCTCGACACCTAGGTGGATACCCATGAATGCGGCGATGGATCGGATCGCGGAAAAGTCGCCCACAGGTGGAGTGCCGGAAAGAACCCACTTGTACGATGAGGACAGGCGAAGCAACGCGGCGAGACCTTTCTTCTCGAGATATGTAAATTCGTCAGCAATGACTCGGCGGAACCTGCCATCAGCGTTGTCGCAACATCGACCCACCTGAACATGTGCGGCAGAGGGCAAGCGAGTAGGGTGTGGTCTTTCTTGACAGACGAGCTAGAGAATGATTCGGCGCCAGAGGCCTCGCGGTAGTTTGGCATTGGAACGTTTTCCGTCTCTTCTTCAGACTGCGGTTAGATCGTATTCACCTCTAAGCTCACCTCTTCATCCTCTGGGTCCCACCGACTCGCGCCGTCCTTGTTCACCTTTTTCTTTCCCGGCTCGACAGCATCGTATTTATCCCTGTACGCCTGCCCCTTCATTCTCTTGCCAAACTCTGCCGCCTTGTGCGCATCGCGCTTACTCTCCGCATCTGCCTTTGCTTCCTTCTGAACTCGTTTCATATTGTTCAACGTCGCGTCTGCGCCTTGTTCTTGCAACATCTCCACTTGACCTGCAAGCGATTGCATCGCCGTGTCGAGTCGATCAGCAAAGAACCTGCCGCCTTGCTTGTCGTTGAGCCATCCCTCGGGCTGGGCGGAAAGGTATTCGAATCGCTGCCAATAGCTGTCAGCTTCGAGGATTTCGCTCGCCATGACAATAATGTCCGCCTTGGCAAGATCGGCGATTGATTTGGACTGCAAGTCTCTGATGTTCTGGATAACAATGGTCTTGAACATTTTGCCTGTGAAACGTGTGATTTCCGATGGCCATTGCTTGGACAAGTGGCCAGGGACGAGGATAAGCGTGGCTTTGATATCAATGAGTCCTGCTGGGGCAGGTTCTGGCGCATCAAGGCCTCGGCTTTCCGCGATGAGGGCGAGGGAAATAATGGTTTTACCATAACCAACCTGATCGGCAATGACTCCTCCTCGAACCATCACAGGACGCTCAGCCTTGCCTTCAGCTCTCCATCCAAGCGCTGGCAACGCGGCTTCCGAGATTTCCTCCTCGACAAAGGTGTACGTTTTGCCGGTAGCACGCTCCTGTTCGAGCATCCACCAGAGTGATCTGAGCTGTTCCTTGCGGAGTTGATGCAAGAAACCCTTTGGTTGCTCGTGTGATGGATCGCGTTTGTTGCTGGGAATAACAAAGACGCGCGCGGGCCGTGGCACATCGGCGACTTGACCCGGGGTGAGTTTCCACGAGAGCGTCACGTCGCCTGCTTTGTTCACGGGGAGTCGAGAAAGCGCTCGGTGGGCAAGAGAGACAATGTTGAGTCCAATCCGGAATTGACCGCGTTTGTCATCACGGCGTAGCTGGACGACAAAGGGCGCTGGACGATTTTTGAGGGCCTAGGGTCAGTGCGAACCAGCATGTCACTTACATGTTCATATCTCCCAGCCTCGAGTTTATCTTCGAAAGCTACGATCGTTGCTTTCGTCTTGGTCCCGTTTTTCTTCAACTTACCCTCACGCTTGATCCAATGGATTTTCGGCGGTCTCGGCGCGCACCTCTCGCACGCACCGATACCAGCACTGGCCAGAGGCGTCCACGTAGCAAGCGCATCGAGCGAGGGAAGCCGTTCGGTAATCCATGCGAGGTTGGCAAAAGTGGTATTCCCTTGATGAAGGAGGTCGATCTCTCCCCACTGACCATCCCGCCACATTGGCTCGGAATGCTTTGGGTCGAGAGGAACGGTACAAGACAGTAGGGCTGTAGCGTGGGCACAACCTTTAGCGTCGAGGGAGAGCGATACTGCTTGCGCAGACGGTGGCACAGCATACTTCGCCGAATCGCGGTGGGTTTCGTTGCGCTGGGCCGACGAGACCACGACGATATCTTGCCCGCCTACTGCGGTGAGATGCGCCTCATCACACACGACCCATCCACCTCGAACATCCATCTTGACCTTGTCCACTTTTTTTGCCGACTCTCTCCATTTCGAATGCAACGTGGCAATCACCGCTCGCTCCGTGCCATAGTCTAAACGCTCAGTTGACGTGGAAAAGACGTATCGATCGTCGTCCGCCTCGCCGCACCGTGTTGGATCGAGGAAGAAGAACAAATCGGGTGTTTCAGCTTCTGTCTGTCGTTTATGCAACGAGTTCATCGCTTGTCCACACTTTGGCAACAGATCGTAAGCACCAGACACATCGCGGTCCAGAGCTTTCGTGGCCTCTTCAGGCAAAGTCACTTGGATTTGAGACCACCGTTTCGACGAGCCATACTCGCCCAGCAGGCCCAAGCTAGCGTGCCAGGATGGGACCAGATTACCGGTGCCACTGATCTCAATGTCGAATGTTTGTCGAGTCGGCACGCACAGCTCCCACGGTCCGCAGAGGACATCCTGACCTTTGGTATCAAACCGTAGTCGCGCAACCGGGTGGAGGAGGAGCGAGCGTAATCGACTGTTGACCGCCTCGTTGGCTGGTGCTTTGATCGTTAATCTCCATTCCGGCGTACCAGTCTGCAAGACCAGGTCGAGACTGGCGTGTGGAGCTTCGTACACCGCCGTCCATGTGTATCCTCGCTTGAGATACCTGAATCTGAACTCGGCGTCCACTGCTCCTTCCAGCACCGCGGTCGTCCACAGCTTCCAATCTTTTGGGTCGACCTTGCCTTTGCCAACGCTCTCCGCCTTGACGCGCAACGCGGCTAAAGAGTCGTCGTCCAAGCCCGCAATCTGAACTCTCATCGGGAGTAATTCCTTGAACCGCTTCTCAAACACAGTCGGCTCGACGCGAGCGTTCCTACACGGCTCGTATTGGTGATCTGGTCGACCACCACACGATTTGCAAGCTCGGTAACCGCATGCTTGACATTCAGATATGGACAGGGCGGTGCCACTTTGACCCTCACACTGGCAATGGCGTGATGACCTTTCCGCAAGGTCGAGCATTTCCTTAAGATCGGCCACGGCGACTTTTGCGAGATCCAGCTCGTGCTCGTCCAGCGACTTTTCACCAATGACTCGGTCGGCGATAGCATCATCTACCACCGCAATCTCCTCTTCAATCTTCGCCCCATCCATCTCGGCGTCTTCTCCCGGAGTGAGTTTGTTGAGCGCAACTCGCAACGCAGCGAGCATCGAGGCTCCGACCACTGTTGTTGTCATGGCATTTCCGGCAAGATCAGCCAGCTGATCCTCGCTCTCACTGGTCAGGAGCAGCTCTCGTACGGGGATACCCTGAAGAGCGAGCGCTTCACGTCCAGTGACGGGCCCACCACGGTTGGTGACCCACGGGATCATGTTGGGCGTGAGACAGGGCGCGAGGGCGGTACGTCCCGAGCCAGTCTGTCGATCGACATTCTGACTGACATTCCAGATACACGCCTTGTAGCCGGAGTCGATCCCGTCTTTTGCCATTCTCAACGTTGAAATCTCGAGCAAATCCAAAACTCGCTCCGTTTGTGCTAAGAGCCAATCATTCCATGTCCAGTCGAGGCCTTTACACACTCCTGCTTCCTGCCACGAAGTAAGCGGACGCATGATACCCAATGCCTCCTCTTGTCGAGCACGCTGATGCCGGCTTTCACATCGATTCCAGTCGGTCGCTTTTCGTTGCACCCCATCCTTGTGCTCCTTCGCCGAAGCGAGATCAAGACGCGCTCGGTGGATATGCGGGTCATCGGTGTGTAGCAGAAACGACTCGAATGGCGCAGACCACGGTCGTCGCAGATCTTTGACCGTCTTCTCCCATTTAGCCGCGAGGTGTGGCTTGGTGCTGTTATTTCGCGGAGTCGCAAAGAGGTACACTCGGGTACGGGTATGTGGGATGTAGAACTCCTTCGTGTCAAGTCTGCAGTGTTGCGCATCATAATCAATCTCGTCAAAGTACTGCACGACCTTGTCCCAAGGCGCTCCACAGACATTCTCCAAGATGACCACGGGCGGCTGATGCTTGTTGACCCATTGTAGCATTCCTCGAAACGTTCGTCCCGACTCTCCATTGGCTTCAATCTCCTGTTGCTGATTGTTCAGGTTGGAGTAGTCGACACAGGATGTTCCAGCGATGAGGATCTGTCGTCAGTCGAATATGGCTGGTAACTCACGTCGACATTGCCCGGGACCTCTACCAACGATCCATACGCTGTGTGAGCTTTTCTGCTGCCCAACTCTGTCACGTCTCGGAACAAGATGGGTGGGGCAAAATTCCGCTCGATATAAGCCTGCTTGAATGGTTCAATCTCGCACGAGAACACATGGTCGAAGGCCAGTGTAACTCCATGCTGTCCCTTGATGGCTTTGGCAATCATGTTGAGGGCGAGAAGCGGGGATTCGGTACCGCTGTTGTCAGCTGATACTTCTTGGTGCGCACTCACGAGCACATGGTTGCTACACGCAGCTTTCGCCCGTTGAGCTGATCTACCAGTTTTGTAATGTCTGGTACCCTGGAAACAAGGTGATCGAACATTGCTTCAATGTCATTGATCGGGGGCAGGTCCTCGCTCATGTTTTTGATCGCGTTTTTCACGTCGGCTTTTTGACCAAGAGGAGTGATGCCGGTTTGGAAAGAAGCACTGTGGTGAGCCTAATCGTGATTTGACCTACACATTGGGAGTTTCCCGCTTGACAGCAGGCGTCTTGCTCTTGTTCCATCCAGGGTTCTTCTTCGGTTTTGGTGCTTTCGTCAGCGACATCAAGAGGCGACTCACCATCTGATTCCTCGTCCTCTTCATCCGCTTCCGCTTCCGCTTCATCCTCTTCTGCCGAAGCAAGATCGTCGCTCCCTTCATCGGGTTCCGACTCGAGGACAAAGTCGCTCTCATCAGGGTCGGCCTTTCGTTTCTTGCTTGGCTTCTCCACTGGCTTCTTAGCGTCCTTGATCTCTTTCACCTCCTTCGCCTTTTTTGTCGCTGGAACCTCATTCTCCTTGCCTTTCTTCGTGGCGAAAGAGAAATAACTCAAGATGCCGCCTTTCGGCTTGTTCTGACCGCTGACAGCAGGCGACGATGTCGGGGAAGATTTCCCGTTGACCGCGGTCGATTTTGGCGTCAAAGCGGTCGTTTTTTTCGGTAACAAGACAACATCATCGTCACTATCGCTCACGTACCGAGATCCAGAAGGCCCACTCCGCTGCTCATTTTCGACCCCAGAACCAACCGTACTTGCCACCTTCGGAGCCCCCTTCGACTCTTCCGAAGTTGTCTTCGGTGCACCTTCTGCGAACTCTTCACTCGATCGAACGCGCTGGTTCGACCGACTGTTCGTTCGCTCGTTCGATCTCGCCCCATTGGTCCGTTTTCCCGCCACTGTTTGGACTTTCGCGGCGGTTGGATTCTCCTCGTAAAACTTCAATACGGGCGGGTCGTCGTCGTCAAACTGGTCGGCAGTGGTCCAGCTGTCCTCGGCGGTATCGTAGCCTTTCCAATGGATGAGGTATTCTAGCACCCGTTTCCCTCTGGTTCTCCGGAAACGAGATTTCACAATGTATTCAACGTCATATTCCTCGTCTCCCAGACCAGAGTCGGTGTCATCGTTACCGTTCACATCGTCGTCGTCATTGTCGTCGTCGTTGTTGTCATCGTCGTCTGGCATAGAGGTGCGGTCGGTAATAACCTCAGGTTCTTCCGAATCGCTCAATTGGTACTACCGTCAGCTCTGATCTATCACAGCCATCCCCTTCTCTTACTGCCGATACTAATACTCACTGTTATCCGCTTCCCCGTTGATTTCCTACCCGCCTTGCCGACCTTGACAGGCGAGCCGTCATCTCTCTTCATATCCTCGTCTGAGGTATTCGTAGCGTCCACATGGCTTGGCACTTTCGACCGTCTAGATTGACTCCCGACTGGCGAGATAGCCATGATCGAGGTGCTTTATCCACGTCGAGGTAACGTTGAAGAAGTAATGAACGCTGTGATTTCATGAAGTCTGGCGCGTCGGATGTGAGGCACACGTGACCAGTCCCCTAATGTTGTAGACGCGTCTGTCCCTTTGCGAGTCAAGTACAAATAATTTACAATAATCGCTTGAAAAGTTTGTAATTGGTTACAAAATCAATTGCATGGGGTGTGCAGTCGTTGGGAAAACTACATGGAATGCAAGAACATAGTCGTGACAATAATAACAGACGAACCCCTTCTGGACTGGAGTGAGAAGAAAAGTTATAAGAAGCGTAAACATATCTGGCCATCCCTTCTGATCACCTCCAGCTCTCCGGCAGATGATCTTCTCGTTCCAGCTACCACGGAGCATCGAACCGCCCGTCATCCACCACAGCTCCCTTATCCTTCATACCCATCTCACCCCCCATCTTCCTCTTCATCCGGCTCTTCCTCCCTCCCAGCGCCTTGTACCCTTCTCTCGCGGCCACCTTTCTCTCTGTAGGCGTCATAACACCTGTTCCCTCATTGGCCCATTTAGCCGCCCCACCCGAGCCCATCCCAGCATATCCATGGGTCCCGCCAGAGGGCGTACTCGTACCCGACGACTGAAGACTCTCGATGCTGACGCGCAAAGGATCAATCTCTGGTTCGGCATTCGGATCAGAGCGTTTAAGTGTGGTGTGAAACGTCGATTTCCATTGTTTCTTCGATTCAGCCTTGGACCACTGAGGCGTGGTGCTAGTGGGCATAGGCGGGAGAGGGAGCGATGAAATGCGCGGGGATTTGTCGTATGGGTCGAAAAAGTCGGGCGTGTCTGCGCCTGTTTTCCGGACTTTCCCATTGGCTCCAGCCATATCGCCCAGCTTTGGCAGGACCAATGCACGATTTTGCAAGAACCATACTGCTGTCATTGCGTCGACTAGCGTGACAAGATCGTACCTACCATAGTTGAGGGTAGACGACTTTCGCCATCTTTTGCAAACCCGGTCACATCGCGCCAGAGTCTTGACGTCGAGTTGAAGGAATATTCGAACGGCAAGATGGGTCGGAAGTGTCCTCAGCTGTTCGTCAGCCTCGTTCCCAATCGCACCGCACTCACCGGATCCTTTGTCTTGTTCCCCAGCATAGACAATCTCTGCCCCAGCTGCATCCCCTTTTGACCAGGTACTGGTGTACCCGGTGCGGTGTCTTTGCCCACTTTCACCATGACCTCGTCATCCTCGTCCTCCTCCTCGCCGCTGCTTACGGGGGGTGAATCACCGAGAGATCCACCGTCTCCCCGTGAGGAAGGTGCTCTGGGTGTATGGGACTGATCCCGCATTTGCTGAGACACGTGCAGATTCTGCAGAGCGGTTTGAAGTAAAGAAGTGGTGGACATGTTGAGTGTGTCCTTCCTTTGTGCTATATATCCGATTCCTGGTGAATGGTATGTAGTTTATGTTCCAGTCGGTATCGAAAGGCTATGCTGCTTCCTGTGCCCTTCAAGATCCAGGAAAGCTAACAACAACAAGTTGTACCAAATGGCAATTGAAGGAAATATGTAACGTGTGAAAGGTAATTCGACCGGCAAGTGACCAAAAAGGCCATGGCCGAATGACGTCAGGTGATATGTGAGTAAAACCTTGCCACCCCGTTGAATTTTGCCATTGATTCGGTCACTGCTGCATAAAACACGACCTAACAAACATATCTAACACTTCTCACCCTTTTCCACCGATTAAGCGTTGTAGGTAGAGGAAGAAACGTTACCCGATCGCGCGGTCCACTTGACGTGAATGTCCTCACCGGCCTTGAGGCCCTCGTTCTCCTGTCCAGGTCGGACTCGGAAGGTGTGGGCTGGGAATAAGCGGCCACACGGTAAAAATCACAAAATCACTCACCACCGAAGAAGTCACGTTGAGCCTGGATAAGGTTGGCGGGGAGGGTCTCGGTACGGTAACCGTCAAAGAAGGAGAGGGCGGTAGTGAACGCCGGGATGGGGATACCCCAGAGGGTAGATTGGGCAATGACTCGCCTCCAGCCTGGTTGAGCGGTGGCAATGGCCTTGAGGAAGAAGGGGGAGACGAGCAAGTTCTCGAGTTGAGGGTTCTCTCGGTAGGCGGCGGTAATGTCAGAAAGGAAGACGGATTTGATGATGCAACCGCCTCGCCACATGGCAGCGATACCGGCGTTGTTGAGGGTCCATTCGTTGACCTTGGCGGCCTCACGCATGAGCATGAATCCTTGGGCGTACGAGATGATCTTGGAGGCGTAAAGAGCTTGCTCGAGGTCGTCGATGAATTGCTGCTTGTCGCCTTGGAAGGCGTCACGGGCAGGGGCGGCAATGATCTTGCTGGCCCTGACACGCTCCTCCTTGAGGGAAGAGAGACATCGGGCAAAGACGGCCTCACCGATGAGAGTAACGGGCATACCCTTGTCGAGGGCGTCAATGGCGGTCCACTTTCCGGTACCCTTTTGTCCGGCGGCGTCGAGAATCTTCTCGACCATTGGTCGGCCGTCAGTGTCGTTGAATCGGAGGATGTCACGGGTGATCTCGATCAAGAACGAGTTGAGGACACCATCTTGCCACTGCTGTTAGAGCGATCGGGAGCAGTTTCTCACCTTGGCGAAGATCTCAGCAATCTCCTTCTCCTCAAGACCAAGACCTCGCTTGAGGATGTCGTAGGCCTCGGCGATGAGCTGCATGTCTCCGTACTCGATACCGTTGTGGACCATCTTGACGTAGTGGCCGGAACCTGGCATTAGTTCGTTTCTCTTACAAACTCCCTCTACGCACCGGTCTGGCCGACCCAGTCGCAGCATGGCTCGCCCTCGGCTTGAGCGGCGGTCTTCTGGAAGATCTCCTTGATGTGGGGCCAAGCGGCGTCGGAACCACCGGGCATGAGGGAAGGACCGTTTCGGGCACCCTCCTCACCACCAGAGACACCGGAACCGACGAACAGGAGACCCTTGGCCTCGAGCTCGTGAGTTCGTCGGATAGAGTCCGGGTAGTGCGAGTTACCACCGTCAATGATGATGTCGCCCTTCTCAAGGAATGGCTCGAGTTGAGCAATGAAGTCGTCGACGGCTTGACCGGCCTTGACGAGGAGGATGATTCGCCTTGGGGTAGCGAGCTTCTTGCAGAGCTCCTCAACGGAGTGGGCACCGACGACGTTGGTTCCCTTGGCCTCGTTCTCGAGGAAGTGGTCGACCTTGGAGGTGGTTCTGCCATTAGCGGCGCTTCGGCCGAGCAACCACTCCAAGCTCACCGGTTGTAAGCGACGACCTTGAAGCCCTTGTCGTTCATGTTAAGGATCAAGTTTTGACCCTATTATGTGGAAGAAACGATAGTGGAAGAAACGATAGAACAGTGCAGCAAAAGGTACAGAAAAGAGTGGTCAGCGCACAATCGCTGAGCTGGACCCGCAACTACTGCAGTTGCCAACGTCAACTCACCATAACGGCAAGACCGATAAGTCCGACATCACCACTAGGAATCAGCGCTGCTCTTTGCTTGATCACACAAAATCTCGCTGGTAGAACGTGGTGGACGTTTTACCGGCTGAAGAGCCGGACACGTCACCGTCTACCAACGACGCGAATCGTGCAGTTGGGGCGACTTACAGTTGTTCAGAAGCCATTTTTGCAAGAGTTAACTATTTGTTTTGGTATAAAAGGGGGGAAGGGTTACAAAGTGTTGTTGAGAGAAAAGAAGCAAAGTGGAAAGTAGTTAGGTGGGAAATGGGGAGGACGGGCCGACGAGGTTGATGACAGGATGGCGGCTGTCCCCCCCTTCAGGGTTTGAAAATGTCCAATCAGACGTCACGACGCAATTCATATCACCGTAACAACCTTCCGTGGCACTCGACCGTTTAACCGACACCAAACACGTATCCACCGCTTGTTACACGAGCTCGTGCATATGGCAATACTGCTCATAATACGCTGGGCGGAATCCAACACGCATGCAGCTGTCCATACTTGTCGACTCACCATCCCTAGGTTATACTCACTCTTGCTCATTTCTATGGGGAGTCTTCGAACCCGGCAGTCAACATCTCCGGTCCGCGGTCCGAACCTCCGGGCTTCCCCTTGTCCGACATCCACATACGTTTGATCTGGCCGATTACCGCTGGATCTCCGTTTCATCGTTTCTACGAATATCTCAAGACGCGTGATCGCTCGTACCTTCTGTATGGGCTGTATTCTCCGTATGCATTTTGCTCAAACGATGTCGATACATTCCTTGCAATCTCACGCACAAGCAGTCCAGCCAAGCTCAGCGGTAAACGACGGATTAAACTTTGGGTCTTGCCGGCTATACTCCCTACCCCCCATCGTCTATTGATGCATGTTCTAGTCGTTCTGTATCGTGTTTGCGCCGTGAGGTCATTTCCGCTACCGTAAAAGCTTGGGAAAAAGTCCTCGCTTAACAATGGTCTTGTATGACCAACAAGACGTGTATTAGCATTTCAAGGTGGACAATACATGGCCAAGCCTTCTTCTCGCAATCCCCCGTCACAACATTCAAAGAAATCCACAGTATTCCGGATTCGTAAATCTTGCCATTGCAGCGGGTATTCATCGCAGCGGGGCATTAAGCGGCCCGTTAATCACGTGACCTTGCAGGGGACCTTGACACCTCCCCCCGCCCCCCCCCCTCCCGCGCCCCCCCCCCCGCGTCTGCTTTGTGGTTCTCTGATGCTGTGTTGCAAGTTGTAGGTCGGAAAGGTGAATTGATTGTCCTGCATACTATAAAGAGTACGCCGTTGGGTCTGCGCCTGAGCTGATACTCCGGGCTGATCTTCCGCTTCGGACGTTCAAAGCTCGTTTTGCCACTGGCCCTCCTCCTGTATCCTTCCATCGCAGTCCAGCCACCGAAAGACTGAAGTTCCAGTGGGTTAAGCCTCAAATTAGGGGCGAAACTGAGTGGAGAACCTGGATATGGCTCACAGCAACAGGAATTGTCCGTCATATATGTGTTGTTTAGGCAATACTTACGCGGCTCCTAGCTATTCAGACCGACACGACGGATGACTTCCAGTTGTCTTCAGATTCTCCTCGTGATAGACAAATTTACACACATTATTTTACAGAAACAGGAACTTTGTTCTGTACCGACGCAACGACGCGCATCCGCTTCGCGACCCCTCATAACGGGGCATGTATTAAGTGGGGCTGGGGGCACATGATTACCCTCGTCTTTCTGACTTTCTTGCCCTTTACAACACACGGAAGAGGCAAAGAGATTGCAGGGCGGATATATGTTCTTTGTTGAGGACACGTCGGATAAAAAGTGTACACTTTGTAGCAGGCAGATTCGGAACGAATAATCGCTCTGAGGTGTTTCGAGTCAAGTCTAACGGTGCATGTGCATGTCATGTGGAAGACTCCGGAATCTCTACATCTAAGGTACTGCTGTCGTGAATCGTTGTATCGCTATCCCCTACCGGCAGGGACGACGTCTGGTGTCAGGTCAAGTACGACGTAACGCATTCGACTCACCTGCCAATCGCGGACCGCCGCGTCCACCCATCCGCCAATATCCATCAATGTTTTGTCGACGTGAGCGCCTACTCCGACACCTGATCCCACGCCTATTCCTCCTGTCCGGACAGGTACACTGAGTGGACTCTCAGTTGATTCTGAATGTCGGTCGCCTTGCGGGACCTCCTGTCTCTGTGCATCCCCTGGAAGTGGCGGTTGCTCTCCACTCTGCCCTTGCCGTTCCTCCTCCTGATGCACCTGTGCAACATGTTCTGCCACCCCGCGCAACGCCTTTTTCGTCTCCACCTCCCTGCCTATATCTTCCGCTTGTCTCATCGCCTCTTCCCGCTCCTTCTTCAGCGCTGCCGCCATCCCCTCCAGACTTGTCACTTCGGCTTGTAGCCCGAATATCGTCGTGTGGTGATTCAGCACTTTCGCCCGCCATTCTTCTTGTTCTGGCGACAAGACCTTTCCTCGTAGTTTGAGCAGCTCCAATTCTCGCTCGTACAGCTTTGTCTTCGCAATAATCAGTTCCGACTGTATTTTGCCAAGGTAGGTATAGTCCACGCCTAGCTGGTCTGGCAATGCCGCTTGCGCCGGGTTGGAAGTGGATGTATCGGCAGGTGCGGGAATGTGGTTTGATTGATTTGCTTGCAAGTCGGCGAGCCTAGCTCGTAACCGCGCATTCTCCTCGGTATAGGTGTTGACATCGACTTCTAGCGTCGCTCTAACCCATCAGTACAGCCATAACGCCATACGTACAGCTCCTCCCGTTTCTTCTGCCGGCTCTTCTCCGCCGCTTTTCGATTCTGCACCTTTTGCCGAGCCTTCTTCTGATCTTCGCTCAGGAACGTATGCCGCTCGTTCACCCGCCGTCTATCGCCAATCTCTTCTGCTGGGGATGCAGCAGCGCGTTTCTCCGGTATCACTCGCTCGGCAACATTGTCATGTAATGTCTCCTGTTCCGCCTCGACATGCTCATCGCGTAATGCAGGATCTATCGGCGTCTCGGCCTCGACCTGTTGTGTCAAGGACGGAGAAGCAAAGTGGGTCTGTTCCGCCGGTGCCTGCTCGACTGCCTGCTCAACACGCAGCAAAGGTGTTTCAGGAATCTGTTCATTCTCCACCGGTGGTAATGGATCGTGTTCCCGGATAGGCGATGGAAACTCCTCGGAGAGGATGTTATGATACTCGTCGTCCATGAGTGGGCAGGTTGGGGGAGTGACGTGGGATGGATGATAAGCTTGTAGGTGCCAAGTGATAACATAGGAGGGGAATCGTGACCAAGAGTTGTCCTCGAAAGTTGACTTGTTTGCGTGACCCGTTAGAGTCAACCAATCATCCAGCGGCCATCGCCGTCGACCGTCTCACCGGCCCGATGGTGGAGGTCTTGCAACGGGGTCATCGTCCATCGTGTAGCCCAACTCACGTTCTTCTTCTCACTTTTACATCAAAGCATTCCAATCAAAAATGGGCGTCGTACAAACCTCCAAATCCGTCAAGCTCACCCATTCCTCGGTAAGTCTGCACCGACTCGTCGCTCCTTCCGCTGACATGACGTCAGGGTTCGAGCGCAGAAATCTAGTAAGCCAACGTTGCAATGGCATAGATCAGTACTGATAGGACAGCCTCTATGGAGCTTCCGTGACCTCTTGGGTCTCTGGAGGTAAAGAGAGACTGTTTGTCTCCTCCAAGGCGGCCATGGACGGCTCCAAGCCGGTAAGCCCGAGCTATCGGTATAGACCATCACTGACATCCAGATCCGAGGTGGTGTCCCAATCGTTTTCGTACGATTTATATCCAGCCCGCGGAAGTCTACTAATGATAGCCCACTTTCGGCCCTCCACCTTCTTCACCACCCGAGTACGCTGCGCTTCAGCAGCACGGTTTCGCCCGAAACCAAAACTGGACTCTCACCAAGACCATCATGGACCGTGACTCTGGAGTTTCCGTCCGATTTACCGCTCCGGCTGCACCAGCCGAGTTTGGACACAAGTACAAGCTTGCCTACGTTGTCACTTTGACCGAGCACGAGTTGTCCACCGATGTGCACGTTACCAACGAAGGCGACGACGACTTCATCTTCCAGACGTTGCTTCACACTTACATCGCCGTGCCTGACGCGAGCAAGATTGCCATTACTGGTATTGACAAGGGCACCAAGTACTTGGACAAGATCGCCGGTGGAACTTTTGCCGAATCGGATGGTCAAGCCATCAAGATCGAAGGACCGGTTGACCGGTGGGTACGGAACGTAGACAGCGCTGATAAATAGAGTCTACCACAAGGTCCCATCTCAAGAGTTGACGCTTGACTATGGAGATGGATCCAAGGGCCTGCTTGTTCACTTCCGCGGCTTCGAGGACACGACCATTTGGAACCCTACCGAGAGCCTCGGTAAGGGCATTGCCGACATGGAAGAGGGTGGATGGGTAAGTCTGACGTGGCCGCAATGAACCCTTTTTGACAACCAGAACCGATACGTCTGTATCGAACCGGGATACGTTCGCGAGTTCAAGTCGCTCAAGCCCGGAGAGGAGTTCTTGGGTCAGCAAGTCATGCGTGTGCTTTGAACCGAAAAGACGGAAGCAGGAAAGACGGAAGCAGGAAAGACGGAAGCAGGACAAGAAGTAGCCAAGCTGTAGGAGCGGTGTTCATGCATGTATATACTCCTCTGCTCCTGCTTCTTAGTGTAAGGTGCCCGTGGCTACCAGTTGCGCGTGTGTAGATGTAGAATCGGTCGAGACGGTTCGGCTAGATGGAAGCTTCTGGTGGAACCAGGACGTCATATTCGCCACGTGGCTGTAGAAACTCCCGAGCGCGCATCTATACAACCTCTCGGCCTCACTCAACTCCCTTCCATCTGATCAACATACATATATCAAAAATGGCCATCCACCCAGAAATCCAATACGCCGAGCGATGCTCCGCTAGCGAGCCGGAGAAGGTGAGTCTCCCTAGCGCGCGAGGCTGCGAAGAATTAAAGCTGACAACAGAACATCATCTACTTTACGATCAACGCCCCGGATATCAACGGCGAGCCAAAGCTCGATATCCAACCTACCCGAATCACCTTCAACGCTAAGGCCGGAGAGTGAGAGACTTCGAGATCTGCCTGTGACCTTTGTTTGCTGATGACAGCTCTTCGAAAGGTGTCCCAGAGAAGGAATACGCTTTCGACCTGGAACTCCACGCCGAGATTATTCCCGAGGTGCGTTGTGCCGACTTAACTGGCCCTGAAGTCGGAGACAAACTGGGGCAAGGCTGACCATACAGGAGACCAAGAAGATCACCACCTCCCGAGCTATCGTGCTTGTCCTCCGAAAGAAGGAATCGTCATCCGAATACTGGCCACGATTGACCAAGGAGAAGCCGAACCGAAACTGGATCAAGACTGACTTCTCCAAGGTGAGTCGTATCTCTGTTTCGCCTCCACAAGGCCGCCTTTCTGGCACGGCACAAACGAACCTCGCAGGCCGCCCGAACTGTGCTGACGGCAGTGGGTCGACGAGGACGAGCAGGACGGAGCTGCCGAGTACGTAAAATTTCATTTCTCCCAAGCATTTATTGACGTTCTAGGCCCGAAGGTATGGATGATGCTGCGGCAATGGGCGGCATGCCAGGTATGTCAGGAATGGGTGGAATGGGAGGCATGGGCGGCGGCATGGGTGGCATGGGCGGCATGGAGGAGCTCATGGCGAGCATGGGTGGAGGAGGTGGAATGGGCGGCGGAGCCGGAGGAATGGATTTCGTGGGTTATGATTCTCGAAGAAGATAAGCGAAGCTGACACCTCAGGCCAAGATGATGCAACAGATGGGCGGTGGAATGCCAGGCGGCGGAATGCCCGACTTTGGCGCGGACGATGATGAGGACGACGAGGGAGCCGATGCTGAGGCTGATGCAGCCGACAAGGGCAAGGCCAAGGAGTCGAGCGTGAGTTTCTTAGAGTCTGTCAGAGCCGTAGCTAACACGCAGCTCGAAGAGGTTGAGTAATCACTTAAGTAGAGAGGACCAACGATTGTCAATCATATGCATGTCCGTGAAGCAGTGCCTTCCTTTGTTGTGCACTCCTGGCTGCCAAGGTGTCGTCTTTGTAGCGTAGTCGTCCAATAGTCACGGTTGACTCAGCAAGTGAAGGTAGAGACGTCGAGATTCTGGCTGGAAATCAGGAACGGATCTCACCCTGCGCAATGAAACGTTTCCATACTTCTTATCTTGTTTGCGACCCCGTTGCAAAATGGCCCCCTTACTGTCCGTGAAAGGCTTGACGCTAAGGCGTGATGACGGTGAGGGCTCTGCTATCCTAAATGTGAGCAAATGCAGCATTAAAGAAGAAGGGCACTGATGACAGTCGTTAGATCTCGATGTGGAGGAAGGCGAAGTGGTCATTCTTCGCGGAGAAAGTGGATGCGGGTGAGATGACCGAGCCCCAGCACTCTATCATGGAGGAAGACAAGAATACGTGCTGATCCATAGCAAGACGACTTTGTTGAAGTGCATAGCCGAGTTGAACGTCTATCAAGCTGGAGAGATCCGGCTCAATGGAAAGTAAGCTTCCTCGGTTCCTCCCTGTCCTAGTCGAATCAGCTCGGTCACTGACGTTCCAGATCTTCCTCAGAATATGGTTAGCCTCTTCCTAATTGAGCTGCTTCAGAAGAGGCGTCGCAGTAATAGACACTGACAACAGGCGTACCGACGTACAGAACACTGGTCCAATACGTCCCTCAGCGCCCTTCCATGCTCCCAGGCACCCCTCAAGATCTCCTCAGAACGATTAAATCGTTCAAATCCCGTCAAACCGGCTCGGGGAAGAATGGAAGCCAAAGCAATAACAAGGGGGTGGACCCGGTAGATCTCGCTGCGGACTGGGGGATTGACCGGACTTATTGGATGAGAGACTGGTCTACGCTTTCCGGAGGAGAAGGGCAGAGAATCGCACTGGCAATTGCGATCGGTATAGGAGGAGCGGAGATCGTGCTGCTTGATGGTAAATGTTTTTCGGTTCAGAACATCGCGACGATAGGAGAGATACTTATGACAGAACCAACGTCCGCTTTGGACGCAGATAGTATGAAAAAGGTCGAGAATAGCATTATTGGCATGTTGCCCCCTCTTAAGACGAGACATTCGACCGTGAGTCGCGGTTTGGAGTAACACGTGAAGTTTGAGCTCATGGACAGGAAGGAGGAGTTGAGAGGAAAGGTACGGGACCTAAAGCACTGATATGGATCACGCACGAAGACACCCAGGCGGAACGAGTAGGAACACGAACAGTAAACCTTTCAAGGCAATGAAGTGCACCATCTATTAAAGCCAGCCTCGACGAGCCAGCAACTGATGGTCCGTTGGTCTTACTGATATCATCGAACACAGTTGATCTTCGTTGATACTGAGAGCTTTCAGTACTATCCACCACGCAGACGGAATACGTCTGACTCACAATCGTATAGCGCAGCGCGGAAAGCGTGATCAGGCGCGCACGATACCTTCACCGGGCAATCTACCCTCGCTGACCTCCTGTTGCTCCTGAATAGATTCGCGGAACCGATCCCGATCGGCCTCCAGTTCTTTGTATTTACGCTTCAGACTCATCCTTTCCCACGCATGGCGACATGGTCGCTTGCAACCTCTATCGACCTTGTCGGTGGGACCGTTCCCAGTGTCCGAAAGTGGCCGAAGGACGTTCCTTTCTTGCTTCAATAGTCGGCGCAGCACCGCGACCTCGTGACTCGTCGTCATATGCTTTGCCAGCGTGATATGAGACGGGACCCCAGTGTTCTCAAGAACTCTATTCTCCTCCTGAAGACGCTTATTGTCGGTCCGAAGCGTTTCTTCGGCAACTTGCGACGTGTTCAGATGCCGCTCTGCCTGTCGAAGAATCGCTTGCGTTGCCTTATGCTTGGCGATCTCGGCTTCAACCTGCCGCTTGAGCTTGTCGAATCGATTTTGCAGCTCATCGATGTCCGGATCCGGCCGGTACTGCTTCGCCTCAGCCTCCAAGGCTTCGACGCGTGCTAGATGGTCTGCCGATACCCTCTTGACTCGCACCAACTCATCCTCCACCTGTTGTGCACGTCCCTCAAGACTGGTCTTCTCTTTGACCACCTTTGCCATTTCCTCTCTGGCCTGATCCAGCTCCTGCCGCATCGCCTTCATCGTCGATCCCGAGTCTTGCCCGGTTGCCCCTTTTTGGTTATCCTCCAAGCTTGGTTCCGACTCCTGCGCCATTCTCCTACCTTCAGGTAGCATCATCACTCGCTCTTCGATTTCTTCAAGTACTCTCGAACCCCTTTCGTCGCTGGGAAGTGTCTTCAAGGCCTTTTCCAACGCCTTCTTGGTTTCCGCCATCTTGGCTACGAGCTTACTCTTGCTTTCTTTTGCTCGCGCCATTTCGTCCTTGACACTGACATGGTCCTGTTGCGCCCGTTCAGCTCTACTACGCTCCTCGTTGCTCCGTCTCCGCAACTCCTGCGATTCTGCCTTTTCCTTGCGTAACGCCGATTCAGAGGACTCGAGCTTCGCTTCGAGCTGTCTAAAGCGTTTCGATCATTGGCCGATATCATCTCTAGTTGGACCCTTGTCGCTCTCTCCCGCTCCAATTCGTCGTTCACGTCTGTGAGAGCCTTTTGCGCTGTATCCGCCCTCTTTCGGTCATCGCCACTTTGCCTGCGGAGCTCTGCAACCTCCTCTTCCTCCACACGATTGACACTTTGTGCGATCGCGTTAGTTGAAACATTAACGTTCGATCCCGAATTCGATGCTATGGGGGTGATCCAGCACACCAGGGCTGCCCGCTTATCGGCTCCGACCCCCACATCATGATCGTTGGCTCTTTTGACGCACGTGGGTGCACCGAAGTTGAAGAAGCCCGATGGCCATGCCGGCTGTGCGAGACCTTCGCTATGAGGGCCGAAATGTGTAAAGGTATGACCGTAAGAGTTGGAGAACGGGAACCAGATGATGTGTATGCTGATGCCACCCCGACCATCCGGAAGCGTGACATCGAAATAATGATCACGATTTGATCCTCTTGCCGACGTTCCCAACAGTAACCTGTCCCATTCATTTTCGTCCAAGGGCGGATTCGGCGCGATCGTTGTACCGGCCACATCGCATTGCCTGCCGTTGTCATTACAATCCTCGCAAGCAAGCAACCTTATCTTGCCAGGCCCGCAAAAATGGGTAATGTTAAATCGACACAATGTCGAGCCAGTTCGTCTGTAGGAAAGTTGGAGAGGGGCTCGGCTGTATTTGGCGATGATACCGTATCCGTCGTCGCTCGTTGGAGAGGTCAGGCAATGCTTGCACGCGATACCAGGCACCGCGAGAATGATCTCCCTACTATTCAGGCTCGACTGGTCCATCTCACTGTAAGAGAAAGGCCAGAGCTGAGCTACGATACTCGACATGGGCCTGTTCGCTCGGCTTACGTTGATTTCGCCCGAATATTCGTCGATGACCGGAACGTCATACCATTCGTCTGCGTCTGGTACGTCAGACATGCTACAGAAGGTATCAAAGGTCTAAGTCAAGGTGTGGAACGCCTGAAGCGCGCTCAAGTCGCACTCAGGTGCACAGAGGTTTGATGGTCAGTAGTCAGGGCTCATCAGTCATCACTTCACCCATTAATCACTCTTCATCGTCCGCATGTACACATTCCCATGAGAGTGTCTATTAGGCGCAGTCTCGTGTAGGCGTGAACATTTTGTCGGGCGCAGACGTTGCTGTCAGTGCATGAGGTCCACGAGGGGTCCAGGAGGAGTACAGACCTAAGATGATCGTTCTTGTGGGTTGAGTTGTTGAGACCGGGTAGGCCACGTGGCATAACGCGGGAATGTCACTTGAACGCAGCACAAACATCAACGTTGAGGCATGACATGGATATATACAGCTGAGATATGCCTTTCAACACAGAAGGTGCGAGTCGGAAGCCGTTCGCGCTGCAACAATTGGGATGTACGAAAAAGCCGTCGAGATCTTGACTGAAGTCGATAGCAGCGAGTGCTCACAGACTCACGGAACCGCAGACGAAGCCGAAACGCCAAATTCGCCGATGTTAGCTTCTCCAAAACCCACTAGGTCTCCATCATCGTCCGGCTCGTAGAGGCTTATACAGTTCTCGCACTTCGGTTTCAATTGCATCTGGAGCCGCCTGACCAGGCGCCGCAGTGCCGCAATCTCCTCGTCGGGGTCCATATCGGCAACAGCGTCAAGTTTCCGCTTTCGTTTCAACGACATCCCCGTTCCTTTGAGCTGTGCCTCGAGCGCCATGTTATCCTTCCGTGTCATCGCCAGAGCCGTTTCGGATTTACGCCATGCCGTCTCATAACTCCTCAACAAGGCGTGTGCATCTATTGTTTCGATCTCGGCAATCTTGACACTCTCAAGCCTGGCGATATCGCTTTCTAGTCGTTTTCGCCTTCGAAGCAGACGACGGTTCATAACCTCCAGTTGGGACACTTCGGCTGACGAAGTGGTGCCATTGTCGCGGCGATTGTTCAGAGTTTCGTTACTAGCAAGATCTGCCGAGATTGATGCGACAGCTTCGGATTCTGTATCTTGACTAATCGCACGGGTATCGGATATGGCTGTATTTACAATAGTGGTATCGGTATTGGAAGCCGTTTCAACAGTAGAAGTGAGATGAGGCGTGATCTCTTCGTTTGTCTCCAGTCCGGCCTTCTCGAAGACGATTCGCGACACGACGAGGGTTTCCACCTCGATCTTCGCAGCCAAAAGCTCGCCCTCGAGACGAGCTACAGTGTCCTCCAAATTGCCTTTGGCCATTTGAAGGGCCTGCTTCTGCTTATTCTCTATGCTCAACTCCGCTCGCAATTGCTCCGCCTCCGCTTGTGCAGCCTGCACCAGCTGCATTGCCTTTTCAGCCTCCTTGTTCTTCTCCTCGGCATTCTGATCAGCCGTCTTGTACAGTCTCTCCACCACCGCATAGGTCTTTCGAAGATCATCAAGCTCAGCTTCCAGCCGCCCAGCTTCATCGCCGAGCTGACTGCATTCACCCTCTTTCCCCTCCAATGCCTCCTTCGTTGCACTCAGTTCCGGTTGCACTGCGGCCAGAGTCGCCTTGATTGCGGAGAATTCTGCCTCGGCAGCTTTTAGTGCGATCCGCGCAGCATCTCGCTCAGACTGATATCGGATAGCGCGCCTCTCAATCTCTGCGCGAGATTCGTTGTCTGACTGTAAGTTTCGCATTGTCTCGATCAGAGAAAACCCATTGCCATGAGCGTTGGTCAGCTTTAGAGCGAGCTCGCTGTTTGCCTTTTGAAGTCGCTCAATCTTTTGCCCTTCGGCGTGAAGCAAGCTCTGCACCTGAGAGATCGATGCGGAGTGATCTTCGGCCATCTTTCGACCTCCGTTGTTGGTATCTACGAGTTTCGCCTGCAACTCGGACCGTTCCGATAGCAAGGCCGGATTCCCCTCTCGCAGATCCAAATTGGCGGCCAGGCGTGAAGTGACGTCCCGTCGAGTCCGCTCCAGCTCCACTGCAATGTTATTCAGCTGTGTTTGGAGGTGTTCCCGATCCAGAGAAGCCCTCTCGCACTCTTCTTTCCACTTGTCACTAATGTGCTCCGTCGTCTTCAGGCGCTGCGCGATGTCGGCCAGTTCCTTGGCCATGTGCAGACTGTCAGGGTCGGCGTTGCGCATCGGTGGGTGGTAACGATTTATCCGCTGAAGAGCTTCCTCCACCTCGTGCCGCGCTTGATCTGATGCTTCATACCTATCCCTCCACTCTGACGATATCGCTTTAGCGTTGGCGAGATCGTCTTCGGCCCGCCGCAAGCCGTTCCTCAGATCGGCAATCGTCTTCGATAGGCGGTTCTTCGATAGGCGGTCGTTTTCCGCCTCGACAAGTTTGAGCATATCAAATGTACGCTTAGCGGTCTCCGTCGATCGCTCATCCACTGGAAAGGAACCCGATTTATCGCGCGTGGTTCGCATTTGCGATAATTCCTCCTGTACTGCGGTGAATGACGATTTCAAAATATCAAACTGAGTCTTCAGCGAGTCTCGTTCTCCAATCAATTGGCGCATCTCTTCCGATCGTTCCAGATCCTTTGCAGATAACTTGTCCCATGCTTCCAAGACTCGAGGTGCCAGATTGCACATTTCCCCCAGAACGCTGAGGACCGATGCCACGGATGTCGGCGTAGTCTTGCTTAGAGCGTTGTCAACGATATGCCGAAAGCGAGTAATTCTATCTGTTTCCAAATCGTCGCCAACTTTGGTCAGAAGGGAAAGATCTTTGGGACGCGGTGTGGATATTGACAATTCCGCGTCGGAACGGATATCAGGTGTAGCGGTGGAAGCGGGGTTACTCTGCGGTGTCGTGGGGATGAGAGCGCGTCGAGCTTCGCGGGACGGCTTGTATGTATCTGTCCGGAAATCTAACGGTCGAGAGGATGTTGTCCGCTGCGAGACCATGATCGGAATTGGGGTTGGAGCCCAAGGCAAGGGAACCGCTTCCTACGCCATGAGCTCGTCACGGGGGTTGGGGTAAACAACCTAACAGGTTGAGTCTTCATGTCTCGCGCAGACTCCAAAAGGCTGGTATCCAGGTGTTCATTGTCTAAACTGTCGCTCCCGCTATCAACGATCTAGATCGTCAGCATGAGCAAGACCTCCTACTGCATACTCACATCCATATCGACCTCCTCCCTGTCCGCTTGCCCGCGCTGTTCTAGCTGTCCTAGCTGTCCTAGCTGCTCCTCCTCTGTCATAGGCTTGGTTTCCGGTACTGGCACGCTCAAGACTTCTCGAAGCTCGAGCTTCTCCCTTGCTATAACACCATAAAGCTCATCACCACCATATATGTCGTCATCATCGGTGAGATCTCGACCGCGATATCTGTATGTCCTCGTCTTTCCAGACCTTCCAAGCTCAAGCATACAATCCCAAGTCTGCTTTCGACACTTCTCAAAACCGTCCTTCGCCCATTCTCTCCATAGTTCATGTGTTGGGATCGGGTCCAACCGAATCGTGGCGCCTTCCAGCTCGCATATCGCTGACGTATACAATCCCAAATCCTCTGCGCGTAAGACAAACACTCCTGGGCTAGTGATTTCGATGTGTCGAATCACACACCCGAATTTGTCTGCCTTTGCGTGATAGTTCGATGGCCCAGCATGACCGTATCGGCACGATTTGCAGCTCGGTAAACCGGCGCCGACCAGTTTGCCCTCGACGTCGAAGCCGATCATAGCCGCGAGAGCCGAGGGGAAGTTCTCCATGACAAAGCTGTTGCCAGGCATCTGGAATGTTAAGACAGCATGTGCGGAGTTAGCCTTTTCAGAAAGAGGCCTTTCACAACCTTGCTCGAAGCTCCTGTGACGGGAAAAGTCAAAACAAACGGAACGAAATCAACAGCAAGTAAGTGAACGCGTCACGCGAGAACTGAAACATGCTTCATGTTTTCAACGATCGTTTCGATAGCTATACATCTACGACGAAATGGCTCTTACAGATCTTTAACCAACGTGAGGGGTACAAGTCTCTACAAGTGTAAGGGTGCCCACACGTGTTCTGTCATTCAGTCGCCTTACTTGTCCGCTCCCTCTCCTTCTGCTCTCCCACTGCTTGCCCTTGAGCCAGCGTCCTTCTTCACGTCGTCGAAATGCTCGTCGAACGAGGCCAACACCTCGGTCATCGCACGGCGAGCGCCTTCAGACATGTCTCTGATCCTTTTCATGAACAACCTCAGTTCCGCCGCTCGTTCTCGCCGTTCAGCGTCCAGCAATCGGCTCGTACTCGCGTGAACCTGCTTTTCGTCCTCGATCCGCTGAACGGCTAGCTGAGTTTCCTTTCTCGACGCGTCGAGCTTTGTCTTCAGGTCTTTGATCTCCTCCATGTTCCGCTGCCTCAGGATCGCTGCTGCTTCAGTAATGGACTGCTTCCACTCAGCCTTCCTTTTCTCTTCCTCGGCTATCGACGAAAACATCCTTTTCATCTCGTCAGATACCGCCGGAGCGATCTCGCAGATCTCACGTCCGACCATGATCGCCACGCCCATGAACTTTTTCGCGTCTTTTTCGGCATCACGGAGTTGTGTCGCATACTGATCGAATTGTGCAATGACAGCTGAGTTTCTCGGAGCTGGGTTTGAAGCGGTAGACACCGAAGGAGAAGGCGATGTGACGAGTTCGGGCGAAGACCAAGTTGTAGCGTTGGACACGGGAGTGTCGCGTGGGCTGATCGAGCTGCGGACAGGAAGGCGGACAAACTTTGACCTCGCACTGGAGCTGCCGCCGCTGCTAGGCGGCGGAGCTGTTGGGGTAGCAGGTGTCTGGCACTTATCAGCATCACGACATCATCAGCCTTGATCTCACTGTGGGCCGTTTGCGCTTTTCGCCTAACGACATTGTCGGTCTGCTTTGTTGGTCAATGGGCGTCTCGACCTTTCTGTCAGCTGGTTGATCATCAATCAAGTCAACCGTACTCACCGGCCCTGGCTCTAACTTCTTCCTCGTCTCAAGCGTCTTTTCGTCCAGCTTCTGCGAAGCGATGCTTCCGTCCGCACTCACATGCAGCTCATAATCGCTTGTGAAGAGCACAAGCTTATACGCTCTTGGTTCGGGCGGGAAATCCATCCCGTCTTTCCATACGACCCATTCCGTATCCTTTTCAGGCAGCGGATCCAAGGTGAAGATTGTTTCTCCCAGCGGACACACCTCAGAGTAATGTTTCCAGCACTGACCGAGCCGAAAAGATCCGTGAGCCATAGGCTCGATAAAGTCGAAGAGGCACTGATGTTGATGTCCTTCGATGTCGTCAAGATGGGCAAGGTCTTGAAGGCGAGGCCAGTCCTGACTGACTCTGCAGTCTTTGCAAGATACCAACGGATGCCTAACGTTGGCTCATATTGGGATCCGAAGGGCTTACCAGAAGAGGAATGACGGGTATACGCCCTTCCAGCCCGGAGGAGGGGGTTGAGATTTCAATATCTGAATACTCTGATCGAGGGTGCGATACGAGCCGTCAAAGATATCCTTGAAGCCTAGCATGCTGGCTACGGTCTGAGGGAAAGAGGATCGACGATCATGAGGTTTACCAAAGGTAAGACCTCGAATGGTTCGACTGGGATTGCTAGTATTGTGCACAGGGTGACTCATGGTGAGTGGTCGAAGGATTGAACGTCATGAGACAAGATGAACATCAAGAAGAGCAGCTTTGATGCGACATTTCATTCGCGATGTACCACGGGAACAAGGACTAAGGAACAGAATGATGGAAAATCAGACTCGGCTTCACCACCTCGTCAACACAACAAACCGCCACTATGGGCGTAATCGAACATGACTACGTTGCAGTTGAATCTGATGCATCAAGCCGTATCCCATCCGACTCAAAAAGATCCCCCATCTATTGGTGTAGCACCCAAACATCGGTACATGTCTCCGGGTCTTTCTCCAGTGTGGTCCTTCTCTCGTAAATCTTCCAGTTGATCATCTCGCAGTCTGCGGGCGGGCCGTGTGTCTATATCTACAGTCGTCCAAATCCTAGCTCATTAGGTTGCCGGTATAAATCGGTGAGTCGAGTTTAGGTTCGTCACAGGTTTGTAGGATGCGAAGAGCCGTTGCGTGATGTCCATTTGCCAAATGCAGCCCCATCAAAGCCGGAGTCAACCTTGTCACCCTAGGCGAACTGGGTCCGGTTGGTACACGGCTCTCGAGAGACTCTTGAATTGCCCCAAACGCTTCGTGAGCGCTGAACACTGCGGAATGGACGTCTCGAAGCGAAGCGCGTGCTCTCACTATCTCGCAAACCACTTCGCCGCGCCGATTCGCTTAATTATTGAGGCTGAACTCATGAACCTTTAGTCTCTCCCAAAGAGAGGCGTTCTCGACACGCGCTTGTTCCAGTGCGAGCTCGACTTTGTGTCGAGAGCTTTCTTCAACGTTTGTAGCCAGGTCGAGAGAATGGTGCTGATCAGGAGATTCCACTTTGAGCTCCGCATCTACCGATGACGTCTGGTGAGATCCATCCCGTCTGTCCTCGTCGCTTCGTCTCGCTTGCGGATCACCCTCGTCCTGTCCCTCCGCGATGTCACCTTCAACCTTTTGCTCCCTATCAACTCGGGCGAAGTGGCAAGGCTGCCGCAGAAGCTCCATTGTTAACCGATTCACTTCTTGCTCGAGCCTTTCCACTTCTCGTGAGGCTATTTCTCCCCTCTCCTTTTCAGCCTGCACAAGGGCAGCATGACACTGATGTTCGCTCTGTAGACGGTCGGAAAGGGTCCGAATCTGATCGTTTGCCGAGTCAAAATCCGTTTTCATTCCTGCGATGGCGGTTTTGTGATCGTTTCTGAGCCGATCTATGGCATCGGTGTGGGCCGTCTTCATGTCGTCTCGTGCTTTTCTCTCTCTCTTTCCAACAGCTTATCCACCTCTTGCTTCTCCTTGATCGCATCATTCAACATGCTCCGAAGTATAGTGCGTAGCGTTTCGTTATCCGCTAATGCTGCTTCCATCTCTTGCAGCTTGTCGAGCACTTCTGGCGCAACATCCAGAATATCGGCGCCAACGGCTAGAACTGTATCTGTCGAAGGACGCCCATCATCCGAAGCCTGCTTAGAATCGCGAACTCGAGTGGCATATGCCGCGAAACGCTTTAACACGGTAGATCGTCCATAAAGCACAGTCGGATTGTCGCAAATGAGATCGCTGGTTCGCTTTGTCGCCGCACTCTGAGATGGCAATGGGGGGGATGCCCGGCTCATGATGCGCGAAGGACCGATCGTTGTGACAGAGTGTGGAGGGAATGATGGATTGATCTCCATTCGACCTGCGGTGGTGCAATCCTCAGAAATCGAGCTCTCGGAGGTCTTCACCACTTCAGCGTGTAATTCAGATTACGATGCAAGTAAGACACTCACTGGAAGCTGTTTGCGCTTCTTCTGGCTTGAAGAGTTTTCCAGTCGGCCAGACCATTCATACTGTCGTCAGCGCCCGTTCTTTCGTCAAGCTATGCCGGATCCGTCTACCCACATTTGCGTCTCTTTCCCGGTGCCGTTTTTGTAATGTTTTAATGTCCAATCCTCTTGAGATGATCGTGCCGTCCACCTCCACGTGTAACGCGTGGTCGCTTGTCAGGAGGGTCAACTTGTAAGGACGAGGTTCGGGCGGGAAGTTTCCACTGTTGCTCCAGATGACCCATTCCCTGTCCTTGTCAGGTAGAGGTTCGAGGAGGAACCTGGTACCAGATAATAGAGGGCAGGTATGAGGACCACGTTTCCAGCATGTGCCTAGCCGAAAAGAGCCTTGAGCGGGCATGATGTCGATAAAGTAGAAAAAGCATTGATGGCGGTATTGTTGAGCCTGGCCGATACTTGTCCACTCGTGAAGCTCAGATCGTGCCTGGCTTCCTTTACACCCCTCGCAGCAAATCAGAGGATGCCTGCCGTCAGACCAAGCAGAAACGAAAGGCAGATCACTTGCCAGAAAAGGTATGGCGGGTAAATGTCTTCTGGAGGAGGAGGTTGAGACTTGAGAATCTCAATGGCCTCATCGATCGTCTGATTTGGAGTATCAAAGATGTCGATGAAGCCCAGCATGCTGGCGACAGCGGGAGGAAAGTCTGGGGCATGACGATGTCCAGGCTTTGCGAACTGGAGACCTTGAAGTCTACGAGTTGGATTGGCTGGGTTATGCACTGGATGCGGCATAACGAACGATGTGAGTGTTGAGAGACGAAAAGGAAGATGAACAACTTTGATGGATGATTTGATGGCGAAGTTTGATGGCCATTCTGTGCGCCCTTCAGTATCTCGTCGCCGTAAGCTGATCAGCACACGAGACAACTTCATACCGTCAGATCCCATGGAATATACATGCTCGACACCTAAACCTGAGCGACTTTCCGCTTTTTAGACCCCTCTCCGCCCTCATCACCCTTCGCTTTTCTCTTACCGAGACCCTCCCGCTCAAGATCAGCCTCGCCAACTTTTTGTTGAGACTCGAGCAGATTCTCCTCCGGTTTCGGATCCGCCTTAGTCTTGACAAGATCCTCAGCCGCAGCCTCTTCAACATCTTCAATATGCCTTTCCTCTTTTCTCGCTTTGCGGGCATCTCGTTTGGCCTTTTCTTCCGCTTTTCGTTTGGCTTTCAATTCTCGGGCGCTCAAGAATCGGTCGTCAGTTACGTCTTCGGCCTGGGGCTGGGCGGCAGAGGCTGATGCCGTTTGGGTGTTTTTGCTTTGCGCGGGACGCGCTTGTTTGGCGGGCCGGACCTGTTCGGGTTCAGGGGAAGGCGAGCCAGATGGCATTCGAGTTGGGAGGATGGGCGTAGGTGGGGATGGTGGGTTTGCGGGGTCGGCCAGCAGGGATCCCGTCAAACTGAGGACGTTGTTGTTCACTTGCATTCTACACCTGTCAGCGCGGACTTGCGGACATAGTCCGATGTCTTACCCAATAACGGTGAACTTGATGCCCTTCTTGCCCTCCTCCCCGACCAGCAGGCCAGTCTCCGTGTTCCTCCATCTTCCGACCTCCTCCACTCCGCCATCATCACTCTCTGCTTCCGAATCTGAGTCGTCATCGTGTTCGTCGGTATGCTCAAATTTGTACAAATCTTGAGGAATATGTTGCAAAGGTATAGAGATGTTGAAGGTTTTTGCGAATAGCAAGGACATATGTGATGGCGACGACAAGGAATGTGTCCCGTCTGCGTAGTTAGCAACAAATACGTTCACTAAGCTCTCATAGGTGTGAGACCGGTCCGTCTAGCGTGCAAGACAAACGGGACCCAGCAAGGCGGTCTACTCTTGATTCACTCACACAATTTCATGCCGACCTTTGGCGCCCAGATTACCGAGAAGAACATCACCTCGCACACGCCGTACGGACACTCATCGATGATCTTAACAGTATCGTCCAAGAACTCATGCTCCCAGTGGGCCAACAGTACACCTTCCAGCTCCGGAACGTATCTACCGTCAGCTCCAACACTAGTGACCCTTTCCAACCAAGCTCACCTCATGAGCATCGCATCCAGCATCTCCCTCACACCCGTGAGCCAGTCTGCGGCGTACTTTGGCGGGACAGACAGTCTCATTCGGCAAGAACGATGCTCAAACGGTGTAGCCTTTTCCTTGGTGGATTTATCCTTCTTGTCATCCTTTTCTTTGCTGGATTTATGCTTGCTATGCGAGGAATACTTGTGCTTAGAGGACGAATCCTTCTCTTTCGAACTAATGTGCTTCTTCTTTGAGCTTTTCGAGTGATGCTTCGACGACGAGGCGTGGGCGTTTGGGTCGGACATGACGGGTGATGAGAGGAGAGTTGAGAAAAGTTGAAGATAATTTCAAGGCACGCGCTTTCCACCTTCACCCGTTGATCCCAAAAATTGATCCTCCTACTAGCTCTTCTATTGAGACCATGCATGACAGTTCTGCGATAATCGTTCTGTGCGACGATCACTCCCAGGCGTCTAGCTCACGCCATAGATCGCGCTCAGTCAGTAGCTGCTGTGATACAAACGCATATCCTTCAATACGCACGTCCTAGCCGCGCTGTAACGTCGTGAAAATGCATGTCTACCAAATTACACTCCCCCTCTCAGCTTAAGCTTCTGCTTCCTTCTGTTTCTTCATCCGTTGCTCTGCCTTTGCAAACTCTGCTTGCAAGAAAGCGTCATCTCCAGCCTCTTTCGCCTGCTTGTTCTTCGCTATCCGGACATTGGCTGGTGATGTCGTTTGAGCGGCAGCTTCCGTTCGGATGGTTCGTGCAACTTTTTTGGTGTAAGAAGAAGCGTTTATGATTCCCGCCTACATGTTAGCGGATATCCAAGATGATCTTGCCTCTGCTTTGCCTTTGGGAAACTGGCCCGCGGCTTCTAGGCTTGCTCGTGTCCGTATCGTCCCGGCTCTGATGTACCAAGCAGTCAACACCAAACTCACTCTTGACAAAAGCTTGACCACTGAACCAGTCGGTTCTGCCCCTTGGCTCAACCACCATTTTATTCTTCCAATATCCCACTGCACATTCTTCTCCTTTGGCTGTTCCACATGTTTCGCTGATCCGAAGACTCGGTTGCTCTCCGGGATGAAAGACGTGTTTCTGGTTTTGGGAATCGGGTCATATTCTCCCAGCTTCTCCAATGGTCGACCTTCACGAGCTTTGCCGGCGGGAATGGCTACAATGTGGTATAACGGTGCGTTTCGCATTCCATGTCGGGACAGGCGAATTCGAACGGCGGTAGACATTCTAACGGGCTGTAGAATCGAGGGTCCGATCGAATGGAGTTCGAAGCTGATATAAGAGGGAACAGAGGTGTTTTGGAACTGTAGGCAGTGGATTGAGGTCCCCGGATAGTGTAGGTATGTAGTGATCGTGAGCTCAAGCAAGACGCCGAAATATCGTATCAACCTTGGGCAAGCGGAATCAAAATGCCACCTCACTTGTTTCCACGTGGTCATGCCGTCACTTCACACCTCACCTCGTTCCAACCTTCACCTCGAACCGCTATATCAGCACCTTTTGACCCCAACCCTCTCTCAACATCCTCCCCTGATCAGCTCAGACAGCCATGTCGACCGCTGTGACCCGTTCAAAGCTCAGTACGAGCTTCAACGATTATAAGGAAAAGGTAAGGTCTCTAATCATATCACCCTACAACCCCCTGCTGGACACGGGCTTACGACAGTTCGACAACACTGATGCCGATATCAGGTACGTTTCTACTCTAAGTCACAATCCAGGCCACAATCTCAGCGGCGGTATCTCAGAACCTTTGGCTGACCCCATAGGCAACAGGCACTGATTGATCTGGCTAAAGACATCCACAGTGTCGTTCTCTCCGGCAGTTCGAGCAAGAAGAAGGAAGAGGCTACCACGTATGCCGACGAGCATGTAGAGAAGCAGTTCACGAGTGAAGTCATCAGGCTAGTTCTGAACGATTCCAATTCAGAGGTCAAGAATGATGCCGTCAAATGGTACGCCTTCCTTCCGAATGCGTTGGCCGCGCTGATGATAGCTTGGAGACCATGACAGCAAAGTCACGGGCGGGTACTATCAGCATTATTGTTAGAAGCTTGCTTGACGGGTTGGTATCAAGCGAAGAAGAGACACGGAATATTTCGCCCCCAGGTGAGTCGGCTTTTGATGTGGAGGTGATTGAGAAACTTACATGAGCATTGAAAAAGGTCGTGCAAGCTATCCCAAGAGACACTGCTCAACTCGCCCAAAACATTGATCTCATACTTAACAAAGTCTTCGCCATCCTTACCAAGGTGATCTCAAACTCTATTTCATCGCTATCCACCCCAAGCTAACGTATAGACCCCTCCGCCTGATCCTCAAGTAGCCGCCGAGCTGCTGCAAGTCCTCAAAGACATCTATATCCGGTTCCCCGACCGATTAACCGCTTCACCAGACGCTCAATCCACTTCCCTCAGCTCCCTTACATCCATTCTCTCCTCATCAAGAAACCATTCGATTCGGAAACGTGCAACCGAAGCTGTCCCGGCTCTTCTCTGCACGAACCCAAAGATATTTGACGACAAATTCAAGGATCAGCTTGAGAACGGTCTGAAAGAAAGAGGCGATATTGGAAATGCCTGGGTTGGACTAGTTGCCGCTCTGGCGAAAGAGCAGAGTCTTGTCAGCAGTATGGGAGCAATGGTCGCGGAGGGGAAGATCATCGAGCGGATGCTAGAGCACACGGAGGATCTTGAGCAGGTTGAAGCGGTTGAGGCTGCATTAGTGGTGAGCTACGCCTCGAGTTATAGGAGTTGGCACTGATTGCAGACCGTCGAAGCATTGATCCTGCGTTGCCCGGGCGAAATTGCGCCATATATCATGAATATTCTCAAAAGATCGCTTGATCTCGTCAAACACGATCCAGTAAGATGACCGTCACGTCATTGAGGACGAGCTTACGCGCAGAATTATGTTGAGCTAGATGAAGATGAGGACGTGGACATGGACGACGAGAACGAACTTGATGAAGACGACTTTGAAGATGATGCGTAAGCCTAACGGGATTGACATGATCGTTAACCCTTAGCTACTCAGATGAAGAGGACGTTTCGTGGAAGATCCGCCGATCTGCCGCGAAAGTCATTTATGCCCTGATTGGGACCCGAAACGAACTGCTTGTCGACTTCTATAAGATTGCCGCCTCGACATTGATCGCTCGATTTAGTGAGCGAGAGGAGAGTGTCAGGCTGGAAATCCTCGGTGCCATTGAAGCGCTCCTCAAGCAGACCGCTCAGGTCCGAGCCGCTGAAGCCGCTGCCAATGGCAGAAACAAGAGGAAAAGATCTCATGAGATGGATCAGGACGATACCGAGGAAAGGTGAGCGTATTTCCGACTCACGCTGACGGGCTAGTGCCATCATTCTTCTTGGCCAGATCCACCCTCAATTGCTGCGGGCTACCTTGAAACAGTTGTCGTCAAAGTCGGTGCCTACCCGTCAACAATGCTTTGTCCTACTGAAGCAAACCGACGAAGCCCTCAACGGTGGTTTAGAGGGTGAAGCGAATGCTATTTGCACCGCGGCTGCTTCGGCTGTGCGGTCTGTCGATAGCGCTACTTCGTCTTCCCTTGCGATGGCTGCGCTTTCTTTCCTCGCTACCTTCTTCGCACACCACTCTGGCCGCATATACGCCAGTCACCTGACAGACCTCGTTCCTGCTATCATTCGCTGCATGAGGGACAAGCTACAACGTGTTAACTTTGAAGCATTCACCGCCGCTTCTGCTCTTGCTCAATCCCTCCGCCCGCACGCATCCGCTTCGCCATTGGCAGTCAACTACTCGAAACCTGTGCAACAGCTGCTCGATGCCACCACTAGCGTTCTTGGCGATACGTCTGTCGATGGAGAAGTCCGAGAGCGAGCTCTTGATACTTTGGGTAACCTGCTCGTGCACGAAGGAGACGCGCTTGTCAAATCGTACGCGAGCTGCTTCCCCCTTATCTCCGCTCGTCTGGCCACAGAATCGACCACTTTGACCGCGGTTCATGTGATCGGACGCATTGCCGAGTCTCCGCTTTGCAAAGGCCCTGACTTCAACGCTTGGCTGTTGCAAATCTTACCCGAAGTCGTCGTTGCCCTTCGCAAGACTCGTCGAACGTCATCTAAGAACGCCGAGCTAGCTTGCTTGCAATCAGTGTTGACCCGGGTGGGCGAAACGCTTCCATCTGATACTGCTGAAGCTCTCGTCAGCGAGCTCAAGCAATTCATCGATGCTCCCCTTGCGCTTTCCACCATTTCACTAATCATCTCTCTGCAGCCATCTTCGCGCACACTTGTAGAGCAGCAAATTCTACCAGAGGTCATGGATTTGATCAAGACGCCTTCGCTCCATCCTGCCGCTGTGGACGCTCTTGCTTCGTTCTTCGACGCTTACGTCAACGGACAGAAAAGCATCGCGAGCAAGCTGGTTACCAAGTTGACTGAGAACTTGGACGCAAAGGCCCAGGGAGCGTTACCAGATGCTACGCAAGGTGGAACCTCCGTTTACGGTGCCACGGCAAGGTGCGTGGGTGTAGTCGTTGGGCAAGGTGGCGATGTCACAAACGTTCTGTCGCCGTTCGAGAAGGCTCTCAAGGTGAATCAGTCAATGCAGCGCACCCGATTTCACGCTAATGACCAGGACAAGGAGACGAAAGAAGCCGAGATGTACCTGTCTCTTCTTTGCGTTGGCGAGATCGGACGTCTCGTGTAAGTTGAAGCTGTTGCGAGGGGCGACTGTGCTGATAGTAAGGGATCTAAGCGGGCAAAAGGACTTGTTCCAGCAAGTCTTAGGATTCTTCGAACATGAAAGCGAGGAAGTCCGATCCGCTGCTGCTTTTGCTGCTGGTGAGTTATCTGTCCGCGGTATCGACCTAGCTGACGATCAGGTAACCTCGCGGTCGGATCACCAGATGTGTTCCTGCCCGCCATTCTCGAACAGATTCAATCGTCAACTTCGACTGACCGTCTGCTCATGCTCCATGCGCTCAAGGAAGTCATCCTTCACCTTCCTTCTGAACAGCTTGAAAAGCTCGCGGATCAATTGTGGAACCCGCTTTTCGACGAGAGCGATGGCGCAGCAACCGGCAGGAACAAGCGTGCTGCGCCGACGGTCGGAGGGGCAGACATCGGTGACGACGGGATCAGGAACGTCAAGGCGGCTTGTATCGGCAAGTTGACCATGACGGCGCCTGGGAAGTATCTCCCGCAACTTCAGGTATGTTCCCACCAGGTAGAGGGTATGACTGACAATAGCAAATGATTACCTCGTCATCGCGAAACAAAGCCATTGTCGCCGCCGCCGTGAGGTATACCTTTATCGACAACTCGTCTTCGTATGATGAGATTATCGCGCCGTTGATGGTCGACTTCCTTTCGCTCATGCACGATGAGAACCTGGTACGTCGGGTCAGGTCCGCAAAGTAGTCACTGACCATCAGATCGTCAGGAGACTGTCACTTGCTTCGCTTAACGCTGCTATTCAGAACAAACCGCATTTGATCGTTGATAGGCTGGCGACGCTCCAGCCGTTGTTGTACTCGGAGACCAAAATCAACACGGCACTGCAAAGAGAGGTTCAGATGGGCCCTTGGAAGGGTCAGTGGAGTGGTTGTGCCTCCAGGGGGAAAGCTGACAGACAGTCATCGAGGACGATGGACTTGAAAACAGAAAGACCGCGTATGAGACTATGTGAGTCGCCGTTATCTCGTTGATAAAATGCGAGCTAACAACAGGTACACACTCGTGAGACTGCTTTGTTCTGGCCATTTCAGTACTCATGCTAGCTCGGCACATGTTTTGCCAAGATCGACCTGCCTGCATTCACTGAACGCGTTATGGCTGCGCTTCAAGATGTGAACGAAGTCAAGATTCTCGGCCTCATGCTTCTCCTTCGTCTTGGCCAATTATCACCAACTTCAATTGTCCCACGCCTTGACGAGGTCGCAGAGAGCCTCAAGGGGATCATGAGGGATGTAGAGGTGAAGGATGATACGGTCAAGCAAGATCTTGAGCGGAAGGGTGAGTTATTAGCCTGTTCCTCAATCACATGGAATAGTGTAGAAGGAAGAAGAGGCTGCTAACGGGCCAGAGGAGATGCAGAAGGCAACGCTGAGAACGGCCGTTCCGCTATACCGACTTTCGACCGCGGTTCAAGCTCCAGCGTTCCATTCGTTTGTCGGGGGTTTGTTGAGCAAGAAAGAGTGGAAAGAGTTCCAAAACTATCAGGTCTGATCATGGACTGCGAGATCTGTGTTGAGCGGAGTGAAGTGGAGCGCCGCAAGGCGGATTGTACGATGAACAAGGGCATGGTTTGACGAGAGATGAGCATGTATATACGCATCACGAGTATTGGCGGAGTGTGTTGAGCCCCACAGTCTTGCAACATCGAGTGTTTAAGGCGTAGTGCAGCGGCAGCGCTTCGAAGATCGACACTCGACGTAAGCTAAGATCAAGCATTGTATGATGTCCACTCTCAGCCAAAGGTGACCTGTTGATCCTTTCACAGCTATGTACACAGCTCACGACCATCGCAAAAAAAGTGTTCTCGTAGGCTTGAATCCAATGCATTGTGTGCAACATGTACATGACGGCAATATGACGACGACGGACCGGACAGGAGACAGATCAAGATGAGCTCATGATGAAGGAGGATAGGATTGTTACAACGACCAATAAGACGATGTCGCGCCGGGCGAGTCGGGTGGGAATGGAGGGACAAGATATAAATGATAAGAGATATACGTGATACGAGCGATACCGAGGTCGGGACGAAGACGAAGATGAAGACGGGAGCACTGAGGCGAGACGAGGTAAAGGACTGTAGATTGAAGTCCGGATGATAGGCCATGGCGGACCGAGATGAAAGGCGTCAAGATGAGACGAGACGAGACGAGACGGTGATGGACAGCAGCACGGCTGCTGATCAGATTGCAGGACGGCCGTTCTACGACACAAGTCCGGTCGGGGTGTTTGACCCCGAACTCGATACACTCCCACCCGCGCCGGTCCCTGCTGGTTTATGCTCGAATGGACTTCTGAGCTCGTCTAGCATCACTCTGCCCGATGGGCGGGGTACGAAGACGGATAATTCGGGTGTATTCGATTTCTGCCTTTTCACCATGGGTCTCGCGATTGTGTGCTTGTCCCCGATGGTGTGTCCCAGATCGGGGAGTAATGAGACCGAGGCAGAATGGGTCATTTGTGATGAGATCGGCGATATACCGCTCGAGACCTTTTCAGCAACGCCCGAGGGCGCCGCCGTCCGGGACATGTTGGACGTAGTGGCAAGATTGATCATACCCTCGCTCAGAGACCGGCTTAGACTGGGAGATGTACCGTTCATACGCGGCCTGCGGCCTTGCGCTCCAGGCGCTCCAGGCGGATTACGTTTCATAGCATTGGCGGTCGGGCGGGGAGCGATGGATAGTTTCGAGAAGGCGAAAGAGGCCGTGGTCGGGGAGACACTCCCTACACTCCCTACACTCCCTTCCTTCTCGCTGGCGACTTCCCGCTCTTCTCCTTCGGCACGCGATTGGGCTTCGGTCAATGAGGCGATGAGCCGGGGCGTGTCAACGCCGCCTTCGTGCGGCGAATCAACAGTCAGAGTGATGGCGGGTGTGGAGACGCCAGAAGGGGTGTGCTGGGTTGGGTCGGGAGTCAGAGCCGATAAGAATGTAGGGTTAAGAGGCGTGTACGGCGCAGAGTCGACAGAGATGTCGGTCAGCGTTGCATTCCCAAAGTTCTGGATGAGCGTCGTAGTAGCTCCCGTCGTGTTGGTGCGCGATGCCGGACCGCCCGTTGGAAAGGCTGTTGTGGGCAGAGTGGCGGTCATATCTTCGTCGTCGGCGGAAGAAGAGATGGAGCTGGGCGGAGAGGTCAGGAACCCCTCAGTTTCTGGACTGTCGGTGCGTTCAATATTGGCACTCTCGGCCTCCACATCGATTCCCATCTCCTCGGGACTATCCGGGAACGAGTCGTTGCTGTTCGTTTCTTCGTTGGTCATCGACATACTGCTAAGGGGATTGGCGAGATCGTAACCGGTAAATGACCGTCCCCGCTGTAAGAGGGATGTAGGACGGACTACCGGTTTGTGACCAAAGTATCCGCCAGCGGCTATATTGGGAGGTGCGGACGCAAGGGGCGGAGCGCCAGACGGGTTGAAGGTGAATGTAAAATCGAGGGGGGACGACAGAGATCCGACAGAGCTGAGCTCGTTGTTGATCCCTTGCGAGGCGTTGTCCTGCAACGTGCTGCTGAGTCTATCATTAGAACTATTTCCTGTAAGTACCCAGCACCCCAACTCACCTCAGAGCTTCTGAAAAAGTCGCAGGCCCACTGTCGCCGTACAAACTGTCCATGCTATTTTCCTGTCTCATGCTGAACCCGCCAGACGCCTTTTTTGTGTTATTCAACAAAGCCCACTGACCCTTCTGCTGGCTTGAGATACTGGGTCGGGAGTGAATCAAAGGGTAAACAACTTTTGGCTGGCGTTTCGGACCGGATTGATATTCTGCAACGCGTTGACGAGCGATTTCAAGAAGACGACTTCGGGTCCTCGAGGAGGAATGAACGTTCGGCCAGCTGGGGGAGAGGCGGAGCTGGAGGAGAAGCTCTTCGAGGGCTTCGGGCGGTGGCAGGGAGTGAGGAGGATAGTTATGTCGCAGAGGCCGAGGGGGATGAGCGAGGTACTGAGGTAAGCTACTCTGGCGGAGTGACACTGATTAAAGAAGAAGGTTAGGGGAAAATGGGTATTTGACTTACAGATCTGATCAGCTCGTCTTCTGCCTCGCTGAACGGGGTATCTGGATAAGCCTTCCCTTCCTCATCGCATAGCGGAGAAAGATCAAGTCCGTGACCAGGTGTGTCTGGGGTCATTACCATCGGCGCCTATGATTAGCTTTCGTGCAGGTGCTTTGAGATCTCTCCTGCTGGTCCAGAGTAAAAATCACAGTGCGAAACTTACGACGACAGGAGAGCCGACCATCGGTGTATGAGGAAGAGGTGTTTTGATCCCATCGCCCAGCATCGAGCCGGGCATGGGAACATTGAGTGAGGCCAAGCCGGGTCGCCGGTCGCAGATGGGCATGGTGGAAGAGACTGATGATAGCGTTGAGAGGTGAAGATGGAGGAAAGGACAGAACCGGCTGTATGGACCAAGTGCACAGCTGAGGTCGATCGAAGGTATAGACGGGCAAAAAGGGGGAAAGGCGGGGATGAAGAAAGGCGATCAAGTGGTGGTGAGACCGACTGCCCTGTGCCGAGCTTTATACCGTTTGTTGGGGGATTGCGTTTGTGATGAGCGATGCTGACACCGTCAACAAAGGGTTGGTGAGATCGACAATGATTATGTCTGCCCACACAAGACGAGACGGGTCGATCAACAACCGGCCGTATGTTACTTTGAATCGAGGTGCTCTCGGAACCTGACGATATTGTTGGAATCCGGACGGGGCCGGAGGTCTAACCTGTTTGTTGTGAAGACTTGTGCAACGAAGCCGGTGATTGCACAAAGAGCCAGCCTTTGTGATGTTTGATTCAGATGTTGTATGTTTTGGATCGCGTCGAGCGATGAATGCCAGTGTCCAGATGGGCGAGGGGTGATGAGGTGGAAGTCTCGGATGACTCGGTCGAACGGGCGCGTCGGGTCGCTAAAACGTTGGGGCGACAAGAAAGAGTTATGAGACCGACGCGAGCAAGTGGTTATGAGGATGCTTCTGTTACACGCATACGATGGAACGCGATGTGGACGAAGAATACAGCTGATATAATAGAAGACACGATAAGCTCTGAGCCGGGGACGTAATAGGAACGATGAGAAAAGCCAGATGAATGCGGAGGCGAGTAACGACGATGCAAGATGAAGTGTCCGAGGTGAGAGAACGATGAATGAAGCAGTTACTCCGATATCACGTCGCTGGGACGTGGGGAAAAGAAGATTTAGAGTGAGACGCAGATGTCGGAGGAATCACCGGGGCGATCGGGGTCCCAACTCTATCTTTGTGGCTGTTCCCACTAAAAGCGCCAACGCAGCGCTGACGGGGCGACGTGGCGACGTGGCGACGTGGCGTTGGCCAAGGTTGAGCCACGGGACGAAAAACGTTTTGACAGGACGCCGCTCGATGGCTTTGGTCGGCTGCTCCGAGCAAAGAGCAAAGGTCGTTGTCGAGAAGGAATCTGTGATCTTCTAATGTCGATCGATCGGCGCGGGAAAGGGGTAAAGGTGAACGTGGGAGTCTGACGACGATAAACTATATATGCTATTTAAGTCTGGAGTACCAAGCTGACCAGACCTGCTGGAGTTGCGAGCAGGGGGATAAGGGAGCAAGGGTGTGGAAAGGGCCTAAGGAGGATGTACGCGCGTGCGCTCGTAATACCTTGATCTGCTTGGCAGAGGCACGATGGAACGCGTTCAAAATCGCCAAAGTGGAGGTGTACAGATGGAAGCAATTATTGTAGACGTCTCGCTTAATCTCGCTTCGGTCATCACCGACTTGGGGCCAATTTTCGCCACCCTCAGTTTATCGGGTCAGCTTGGCCACCAGTGAGTGAGAGAGTGAGTGAGTGTGTCCCGGTAAAAAGTCGAGTCGACTGCACCACCCACCCACCTTTCATTCAACAACAATCGACACAGCCGCCATGACTATCCCTGCTACTTCTCCTTTGCCCGAGACGGTGGTTATCGGTGTTCTTGGTGAGTAGTCGTCTCCGTGCTCAGTCCGACTGCGATCGAGACTCATCCACAGCACTTCAAGGCGCTTTCATCGAGCATATCCACTTCCTCCAACGGTAAGTGCAACATCCCTTTGCGCGACATGGGCTGGATGTAATGACGGTAGGTTGCGTCCAAAAGGACATACAATCGAAGCGATAGCCGTTCGATCCCAGGCCGAGCTGGACGTGAGTGATCATTGCAATCGTCCACCCCACCTTCTCCCTTGTCCGATACGACCACCTTCAATTCCGATTGCACCCGTAACGTCCTTGATGATCCTCGAACCGTACTAACCCTAGCGATGCCACGCCCTAGTCATCCCTGGCGGCGAATCAACAGTCATCCACTCTGTTGCCGAACGGTCCGGCCTCCTCCCGTTCCTGCTCGCTTTCGTACGAGACCCGTCTAAACCCGTATACGGGACATGCGCGGGCATGATCCTCATGGCGAGCGAGGATGGAATTGGTGGTGGGAAAGTGATCAAGGGACGGCCAACGGCGAAAGGGTGGGGAGGGATCGAGGGGATGAAGGTGTGGCGTAACCTCTATGGCAGTGAGTAACGCCCTATAGACGTTCAAAACCCCCCCACAATCACCCGCCCCCCGCTAACGCCAGACCAACTCGAGTCGTTCGAAGCGCACATGTGCATCCCCTGCCTCTCCACCCCGTCCAAGCCCTTCAACGCAATGTTCATCCGAGCCCCCGCCGTCCACTCCCTTCCTCCCGACTCATCCGACCCTTCAAACCCAAACCCAATCGAAGTCCTCGCTACCCTCCCGGAAGAATGTATCCCAGACTCACCGCCCGCTGATGGTGTCATGGGCCCTGCGAACAGGGACGATCTGGGGAAAATCATGTTACGACAAGGGAAGAAGCTCGTCACTTCCTTCCACCCTGAATTGTCGGGTGATGTGAGGATACACGAGTATTGGGTGGAGAAGTGTGTTTTGGGGAGATAAGCATGCGATGCGGATGCGGGGGGTAAAGTGATAGGCGCTCACGTCGATGCGGTTGCATATCGCGGTGACGAGGATGGGTGGAAAGACTAGGCGTTGGTGACCGATGTGCCGAGATGTTGCGCTACGCGCAACGTGAGAGCACAATCATCGCTGCCCTCGTTTCCTGGCGTTCAGTGGTGGATTTCACGCAAGAGGTTATTTCCAAGTAGTTGTATATCCCGCATAACAATGCAAATGCATCTCCGCATACTCTAGATTGTGCCCCCCCATACGCCATAAGGCTATACAATATGCCCACCCCGGCAACCCCACTCTGATTACTGCTCCACCTGAATCGCTCCGCCGCATGGTCACACAACCCCTCGGTACACCTACGAACACAAAAAGTTCTTGTACGCCGGGTTAAGCGTCTCTTCAACGAAAGGATACCCCAATTCCTGCAAGAACGTATCGAAAGCGTCTTCCGCGCCTGGGGGGACTTGGATTCCAGCGAGAATCTTTCCGACGTCTATGATCAGCCTCAGCGCGGAACGGGACGACAGTGATATCAGTGAGACGTGAATGTGCGCAGTTGCGCACATTGGCCTTTATAGAGGCGGCTTGGAATATGACTCACCCGCGCCGTGGTTTCTGTAGTGGAAGAGGGTGATGGACCAGTCTGGCTTCATCCCGCCCAAAAAGGCTCCGAGGGCTCCCGGCCGTTCGGGGAATTCTGCGATTAGCACCGATCACACCAAGAGGTCACGACTGATTTTCGCCTGACAACACGTAGACGGGGTAAACGAGGGGGGATGACCGCAGCTCACCGAATCGGAATATCCTCTCGTGCTCTACCACACTCCTGCCTCCCACCAAATGCCTCACGTGGCTCTTTGCAAATTCGTCTTCGCTCAAATCAACCGCTTCAATCCCGTTCGCATTCAGACTGCTGATGATCTCTGCGACCTCTTTCGCCCTTGCTTCAGGTGATGGACCTGACGCTGACGACGGCGAAGAGCGGAGAAGGAAGGAACAAATGATGAACCCCTTGTTAGGGGTGGAATAGCGGTATGAAAACTCGGTCACAGCCCTGCCGTCGAGTAGCGAGTGGAACTTGATAAAGCTGGGGTCAGCCGTGTCACTCAACGAGCAAAGTATGAGCCAGCACGACACACCTTCCTGGTCGCTCGGGGACTTTGACACTCATCAACACTTCTCTCCGTTCACCGAGTTCCGCACGCTCCGCGACGAATCGTAATCGGCCAAAGTTCATGTTGCCCCCAGAAACAACCGCAACGTAGCGTTTGCCCGTATTTTGGAGGTTGTTGTTGACAATGTGAGCTTTGAGGCCGGCTAAACCGAGCGCTCCAGATGGTTCAGGCACAGACCGTGTTTCTACCATGAGCCACCCTCTCGCATCTTTGCGCCAACAAGCAGCAGCTCCACTCACCCTCAAATACGTCCTTGATCGCAGCGCAGATCTCGTCGTTCGTGACCAGCACGACATCGTCCAATAGCTCTTTACACACTCGGAACGGTTCCTCTCCGACAATCCTCACTGCCGTACCGTCCGCAAAAGGTCCCACTTCGGACAACAACACTCTTTTACCCTTTTTCAAACTCTGATCCATAGCGTCCCCATCCACCGTCTCAACACCCACCACCTTGACACTAGGTTTAGCCACTCGCTTGACGTACGCCGCCAAACCCGAAACAAGACCTCCTCCGCCGACACTTGCAAAGATCCCGTCGAGCTCATCTGCGTCCTTGATCTGGCGAAAGACCTCCATAGCGATGGTTCCTTGACCTGCGACAATGTAAGGGTTGTCGTAGGGCGGGATGAAGGCGAGTCCATCTCTCTCGGCCAAGCGCAGACATTCTGCTTTCGCAGCGTCGAAATCGGATCCGTGCAGGATGACATTGGCGCCAAGGCGTTGCACATTGCGCCATTTGATGGACGGGGTGGATACGGGCATAAGGACTGTGGCGGGGATACCGAGGGCGTTTCCAGAAAGGGCGACTCCTTGAGCGTGGTTTCCTACCTGTCAGGTCAAGTTGACAGGTACGATAGCTAGGCCGACGTACCAGCTGAGCAGGTGATGACACCTTTCTTCTTCTCTGCTTCTGACAGATGCGCCATCATGTTGTACGCTCCTCGAATCTTGAAAGAAAAGACTGGATGCAGGTCTTCTCTCTTCAGCCAAATCTAACGTGAGCTTCTTCAAAACAAGGAATGCTTTCAATAGCTCACCTCGCATCCCAACCTCGCAGACAGGTTGACTGCTAATGTCAAGGGTGTTTCAGCCAGGTTGAGAGGCGCCGTATAGACCTTAGCTACCCATCAGCACCTCGCCGTGTCCGCAATCAAAGTCCTGCAACCCACACATCAAGATCATCCGCAGGTAATCCGGTTTCCCATCGATGAGCATATGGCTCGGTAGGCGATCATAAAGATGCGTCGGGACGTCCTCATCTTCCTCCCCGTCCTGCTTATGGCTCGAAGGAGGTGCCGGGGCCGTAGAGGTGTATTCGATAGTTTGGGTTTGGCGTGGAGGTGATTTCGACAACGAGGGGGAAGCTACACCGTTGATGTGTAATCTCGCCATCATATCGATGGGTCTGTCTGTAAGCTGTATCCAAATCGAGACTGTCACGACTCACTGCGAGGTAGCCATGGCTGGAAGTATAGTGGTGATATCGATGGTCTTGCGTCCGGACTTTTACCCGAGTCGAGCGGGTTGACTGAAATCAACAGAATCGGAGATCGCCGGGATGGGAGTGGAGTGAATTAATTGCCTTGGTTTTGTGTGTTGACGGGAGCATATTCACTGCGTAACACCCCGGCCTGGGCTGTAACGACGACTTCAGCGTCACCGCGGCATTCCAACGTTTCTCAACACCCCATCTCGTATCCTAGCCCTTTGCACGTCGTCACTGGCGCCTTCCTTATTGCCAAGCTGTACATGCCGTGTATATAGGCTCACACCAACCCTCCATCGACGCTATGGCTTATCCATCCGGGTCCACCTCGCTCAGCCCCAAAGCTCAGCACTACAACGTTTCACTCACATCGGCGCTGCTTAAAGGATGTTGGGGCGATAACGTCGCTGGAACAGCCCCAAATGGCACCGAGCTGAGCTGGGGCGAGCTCGTAAGGAAATGGGGGAAACATACCGGCGGGAGTGAGTACACCATATGCATGAGATACGATAAGATGCGGAACAGCACTGATAAACAGATACCGAGCTGATCCATCGATTACGCGATATCTCCCTGTTGTACTATTCCAACAACTCTACATCTTCCTCCGGCTTCATCACAGTCCCGCCACCGCCGCAAGCAGGAGTTCCGGCCAACGCATCTAATACTGCGGGTACACACACGGCCAATACATCCCCAGGTGCACCGAATGGATCAAACTCGTCCGATGAAACAGGGACAACGGCAAGCGCTTCGAGCTTTATACATGTACCGCACCCTCACCTCCGTCGACATCGGTCTAGATTGTCCAACGAGGTCGGCCCAGGCGCACGGGGGATGAGTCCTGCTGCGGCACCCGGAAGTCGAGCTGCGTATCTGAGCACAGGTGATCTGGACGGGGATGATGCTCCAGATGGATCGGGATGGGCTGCAGGCGGGTGGAGCATAGGAATCAGTTCGGAGGGTGTTGAGGAAGCGAGAGAAGGGGTCAAAGCGTTGGAAGGGCTGATAAGCGGTGGGAAATTGACACCAGGCGAACTCCAGGTGAGCTGATCCATCCTGGTTTGGATAAGAGCTCACGGCCAGTCTGCCAAGACAACCTTGGGTTTCTATCATCATGCTCTGGGAAATCACGAGGACGCATTGTGGGTGTTGGAGGATGTTCAAGGGGACCCCAAGGTCGGCGCAGTCGAAGGCGATGCCGCGGTGCTGGAACGGATACGAGCGAGATGTATTCAAGGTGAGTGACATCGATATCCACATAATACCGATGCTGATTATAGGTATGAGCACGGAACTTCGACACAACTCCGTCCCAGAACAGGCGATACGGATTTACACCTCAATAATACCCCTCGTATCTTCCCTTACTACCCTTGCGCCCGCGACCCCGTCTTACCTCCTCTCCAACACGCCGTCGGGATCAACGCGACAACCTTTCGATAGTCATCGAGGAGTTTACCGGTATCTTTCGACAGCACTTTGCCGCGCCGCTATTCTGTCGGCTCGCACTCCCAACGCCCACCGCGAGACATTGCGGATATTGCGATCATATCATGCTTTTAGCGCATTCTGCCCAAGCTCGTTCCGCCCGTTACAGCGACAACGAATGTTGCAACTGTATCTTCGGGCATTGCACGTCGGCTACCCGCCCGCCAACACCGCGCCAGATAGCCAATACACCTTGGACACTGCATTGCAAAGTCCAAAATCTCCTGCCAGGACGTTATGGCAGAACGAAGCCGTCGTGGCGATACGTTTGGGTAAATCATTGCTCTCGGCAACAACAACCTTCCCTAGGGCTGGAGTGATCAATTCACCAGTCCGACAATTCGCCAACCTCTGTGTGGCTCTCGCCGATAGGTGCTTGACCATCCAACGCGAAGTCATCAACGTCTTATGGTGGGCTATGACTTTGACATTTCAATCTCAAGCGATACTTCGGCACCTCACCCGATTGCAGGCGGCACAAGGCGACTCTGTAGGTGCAAGACGGACGTTTGAGCTCTATGTCCAGATCGTCCTCAAGGCCAGAGAAACGCAACAGCCTGAAGCGAATCTGCAGCTCAAACGTCGCTCTGCGGAAGATCGCCCCACGTCACCAGCTCAGATCGCTCAGGAGTTTGGAGAAACGACAATCGGTGATGAGGCAGAGGACAAACGGGCAGATCTAGGGGAGACCGAGGTCGATACGGATGATGAGTTCATTGGATGCTTGCTTGTCGGTGCCAAGTTGCTGTGGGATGATGTTGGGGATGCGGACGAGGCGTGGAGGTATCTGACTCTGGCGGGAGATGTGGTTGAAGCCGCGGACAAAGGAAGAAAGCGGATCAAGCAATCGCTGCGGGGTGAAGTGGAGGAGTACAAGGGGATTGCACGGATGGCTATGGCGATGCGAGGTGGGCCACCCTATTTTATCAATGTTAGAGCTAACGGTAGGCGCCGATCCTTCCATTCGACCCACATACCAAGCTCAGGCGATCGATTACCTGAAAGTCGCCACGCAACTCAACCCGTCTTCTGCGAGCGCCTATTACAATCTCGCATTATGTCAGGCCCAGGCTCGATCGATAGAAGCTGCGTCAGAATCTATCCGCCGATCGCTCGAGCTCGACTCGCGCAACGTTCAAGCATGGCACCTGCTCGCTCTGCTTTTGACCGCGCAAAAAGACTGGGAAGATGCATCCAAGGCCGGCGAGGCGGGTATCAGCGTATGGGAACAAGACGAAGAGAACGAGGTGTCAGACGAAGAGATCGTATCGGGGTCTTCCGACGACCCAAATATCGCATCAAGAGATTTCGCTAGTGCCACTCATCCCGTTGCCGTGGAAATGAACAACGAACCGCTATTGCTCCCTTCAGGCAACTTCCACCCTCCTCATATCGGATCTCAACCTCCTTCTTCAGCTCTGTCGAGAGCGAAACGACTCGAAAATGTCATTTCGCTACGCATGACGATGAATGTCGTTGCAGAAAAGGTCTTGGGCCAAGAGGTGGCCATGCTGCGACAGCAGGAATTGTTCGCCTTTTTCTCCGGACGGTCAGGCAAGAATAGAGGCCTGCACGGCGGGGTCGGTACGAGGGGTTTAGTAGGGAGCCAGAGTTATAGTAGTGTGCAGAACGCCAGGGACGATCTCGGCGGGAGCTACATCTCGGTCAGCGTAGATCGAGCCGCTGCTGCTGATACCTCGGCAAACGACGGAGGAGTCATATCTGTGATTCCACCCACGCCTAGCATCGAGACGCCAGATACAAGTGCATACGCTGCCCGACCCCTCGGACAGCCTATCGGAGGAGTAGCCCACGCGATGGTTCAGCACTCGGCACGGTCGTCTCCGGGTGGAAGCAGTGCTACTTCTGATGCGGATTCGCCGGATGAGCGCGGGGAAAAAGGACAGCACAAGGAGAAGAAATTGGGAGCGACCAAGAGGCTCGTGGCGAGACATTTGCATGTCCCGCATAACGGCTCGGGGCGTTCAAGCCGTCCAAGCAGTGTTCGCCGATTGCCAGTGGCCGAGGACACCGGTGAGTGGTCTGCGTATATGGAATTGATACACAACTTACATGTAGCTGGACCGGCGGTACAACGGCATCGAGCTGGATCTGCATCGTCTACCGCACTTTCCATTGCCCCTACAGCCGTTCGCTCCCATTTCCACGGCAACACCCCCGCGCCTCCTCCTCCACCTCCTCCTACTCAACCGAAACCTCCATCCGAACATACCCCTGCGGAGTTGCGCATTCTGTCAAATCTTTGGTTAATGTCCGCTGCGACTTTCCGCCGTTGGGCTAAACCCGACCAATCTCTCGTGGCCATAGAAGAAGCCGAGGTTTTAGATCCTGAAAACGCCGATGTGTGGGTCCAACTCGGTCTCTACTATTCCGCCCAACATCCTCCGAATTACCCAGCGGCCTTGTCGGCATTCACCAAAGCCCTGCTCCTGCGATCAGACTACGCGCCGAGTCTTGTGCATCTTGCCAAGGTCTATTTGGCGACGGATCAAGTGGAACTCGCCCATTCGCTACTGAATCAAATGACGCAAGACTCCGGCTGGGACGTGAGTGAGGCGTGGTTCTACCTGGGCAAAGTGTGTGAGAGGCAAGGGAGGATGGAGAGAGCTAGGGAATGTTGGAGATATGCTTTGGAGTTGGAAGAGACCCGGCCAGCTAGGCGGTGGGACGTGTGTTAGGCGAGCGGGAAGTTGGGTAGGATTTCTTTAATGTTGGTTTATGTTTTGGTATCATACTGCTGGTTCATTGTTTCCTGTCGCATCATGCATCATCTGCGGGATCATACCGGTGCATACACGGTTCCCGCCGACAGGTTTCCACCGAAAAAGAGGATTATTGTTCCAATGTCGGTGGCGACGCGTTGAGGGTAATGTCGCCACGCGTTTTCGTGATTTACGCGTTAGGTTGTTGTACAGTAATCAGCTCCCTGTCCGATCTTGCTTCTTCATCTTTCATCCATCACAGCGCACATTTTGTTTCTTCTCTGTTCCTTTCCCGCCCTCCCTGCTTCGCGTTCTCTGTCCGCAAGCTAGCCCTCTTGACCTCGATCGAGGCAGAACGAGGGAGACGAAACTCCGCCGTCAATGTCATACAACAAAAGAGGCTCATTTCGAGGTGGTTCCTCTTCCCGCGGTAACACCCGCTTCACCTCGTCCAAGCGCGGAAACGGAAAAGGGAAGAGCAGCGGGGTGGCGTATGGAATAGATAGGCCGGCGCCTGTACGGGAAGATGATGGGAGTGCAGCGATGGAACGGTTCGAGGAGGTGAGGGTATGGGATGAGATTGATGGCAAGTTGGGTTTTGAAAGGTTTGAGAGTGGGAGCTATGCGGGAGAAGGGAGGGTGGGATGGTTGGTGAACATGCAACAGGTATGTTGGGTCCAAAGTTGTAGAAACGAATTGGCGACGACCGAATTTGGACGGGGAGGAGAAGAGGGTCTTTAGTGGGATGGGTGATATCGATTCCGGGGACTGAAGGTGGTTAAAACTCGTGTCTTCTGTCTTCTCGTGTCTCATATCTCAAGTCGGCATTCTACCTACCGTCCTGACCGTTGGAAGGCGAACCTCCAGGAGCGATTAGTCATGATCAACCCCTTGCCTTGCGTTCACCCCATATACTAACCCCAGACACTGCTCAACTCCCCAACCCACGCCAGCGGTCTCGCCGCCGTTGACTATTACTTTATTCAAGACGATGGAGGAATGTTCAAGGCGACAATACCGTACGAGCCGTATTTTTACATTTCATGTCGGGTAGGTTTGACTTCGGTTATCGCAGGGGTGGTCTGCAGCATGCTATCCTTGCAGTCACGGAAAGGAAGGCCAGAGCTGATTTCAGCCTGGGTCAGAGACTATCGTCGAAGAGTGGCTGCTCAAACGGTTCGAGGGGACGCTGATACGCGTTGAGAGGGAGAAGAAGTGGGATCTAGGCCTGGTATGTCGAGCCGTCTTCCGATTGCAACCAGTAGATCGCTCATGATCCAGCCAAATCACCTGCTCTCTGCCGCACCAATTTTCCTCAAGCTCTTTTTCCACAACACGCCCGATCTGCAACAGATCAAACGAGAAATCCTCCCACTCGCACTGTCAAACTCTGCCAAACTCACCGCTGTCGACGCATACGCCGATGTGGTCGGTATGTCCGCTGAGGCCGTCTTTGGGGATGAAGACGAAGGCAAAGCTTGGGGCGCGGATGAGAACGAGAAGAAGAAGCGGGAAAGGGAACCAGCGGAATGTATCGTGGATATACGGGAACATGATATTCCCTACTATCTTCGAGTAGCCATTGACCTGGGTGAGTCCCGCGTAACCGTCGCAGTAGCTGATCAGTAGATGTCCGAGTGGGTCTATGGTACACTGTCACTTCTAAGACTGGGTCAATATCACTCGAACGGATAGTCGAGAGGGTCAAACGTGCCGAACCCGTCGTCATGGCGTACGATATTGAGACGTCTAAACAACCGCTCAAGTTCCCCGATCAGCAGACAGATCAGATCATGATGATTTCATACATGATCGACGGACAGGGATATCTCATCACGAATAGAGAGATCGTTAGTGAAGATATAGACGATTTCGAGTATACGCCAAAAGATGAATACCCGGGAGAGTTTATCATCTTCAATGAGACGGATGAGGTGAGTACATTACGTTGAGAGCGAGAAATCAGAAGACAGGATCGGACTAATGTCAGGCCGCGACGATACGGCGGTGGTTTGAGCACATTCGTGATTCAAAACCGACAGTCATGGCGACGTATAACGGTGATTCGTTTGATTTCCCCTTTGTCGACATTCGAGCGAAAATCCACGGGATCAGCATGTACGACGAGATTGGGTTTAGACCGGATAACGAGGGAGAGTACAAGAGCAGAGCGTGCATGCACATGGACTGTTTCAGGTGAGTGACTGATTCCCGCTTCCGCCCGATGAGAGTGATCGCTGATTATAGATGGGTCAAACGAGACTCGTACCTACCGCAAGGTTCGCAAGGTCTGAAAGCAGTCACGACGGCCAAACTCGGCTACAACCCTATCGAACTCGATCCCGAGCTCATGACGCCGTATGCCATCGAACAGCCTCAAACACTCGCTTCGTACTCCGTTTCCGACGCCGTGGCGACTTACTATCTGTATATGAAATACGTCCACCCGTTCATCTTCTCGTTGTGTAACATTATCCCGTTAAATCCGGATGAAGTGTTGCGGAAAGGATCAGGCACGCTGTGCGAGACACTTCTTATGGTGAGTCAAAGGCATGGTGAGAGATGAGATAGCTAACGAGGCAGGTGGAAGCGTATCAAGCGCACATCATCATGCCGAACAGGCACGAAGATCCGCACGGTGTCACTTACGAGGGGCACTTGCTCTCTTCTGAGACGTATGTCGGTGGACACGTAGAAGCCCTAGAGGCAGGAGTGTTCAGAAGTGACATCCCGACCAATTTCAAAGTTGTGCCAGAAGCTGTACAAATGGTGAGTAGTTGTCGGTTATACCCAATACGTGTCTGCAGATACTGATCAAAGCTCATCAATGACCTGGATGCCGCTTTAGAGTTCTCTCTTGTCGAGGAAGGTAAGATAAGCCTGGACGACGTGGCCAACTACGACGATGTCAAAGCGCAAATCCTTTCTGCACTAGAAGTAATGCGGGACGAACCCAATCGATTCGATAAACCCCTCATCTACCATCTCGACGTCGCCGCCATGTATCCCAATATCATGTTGTCAAATCGGTTGCAACCCGATTCCGTCAAAGACGAAGCCATGTGCGCAACGTGCGACTATAACCGTGCCGACAAAGTCTGCGACCGACGGATGGAGTGGGCATGGCGTGGCGAATACTTCCCGGCCAAGCGGGATGAAGTCAACATGGTGCGATACGCTTTAGAGCAAGAAATGTTTCCTCCGAAATGGCCTACTGGACCTCGAAGGCGTTTTGTCGATCTGGGCGAGGCGGAGCAATCGGCTCTTATACATAAACGTCTCGGTGACTATTCTCGTAAAGTCTACAAAAAGACACACGAGACGAAAGTCGTCACGAAGACTGCTATCATCTGTCAACGGGAGAACTCGTTCTACATCGACACAGTACGAGCTTTCCGTGATCGGCGATACGAGTACAAAGGTCTTCACAAGACCTGGAAGAAGAACCTTGACAAAGCGATCGAAGATGGAGGCGCTGTTGCTGCTGTTGACGAAGCGAAAAAGATGATTGTGCTTTACGATTCGTTACAACTCGCACACAAGTGTATCCTCAACTCGTTCTACGGATACGTCATGCGAAAAGGAGCTCGGTGGTATTCCATGGAGATGGCAGGTATCACCTGTCTCACCGGGGCGAGTATCATTCAAATGGCTCGACAGCTGGTTGAACAGCTTGGTCGACCGTTGGAGCTGGACACGGACGGTATCTGGTGTATGCTTCCCGGTGTTTTCCCGGAGAACTTCGACTTCAAGCTCAAGAACGGGAAAAAGTTTGGAATCAGCTATCCATGTACGATGCTCAACCACCTTGTTCACGCTCAATATACGAATCACCAGTATCACGAGCTCACCGACAAATCGACAGGCAATTACCAAGTGCGATCGGAAAACTCCATCTTTTTCGAACTGGATGGGCCGTACAAGGCCATGATTCTGCCTTCGTCCAAAGAAGAGGACAAGTTGCTCAAGAAACGATACGCGGTGTTCAACCCGGACGGGTCCCTCGCCGAGTTGAAAGGATTCGAAGTAAAACGACGTGGGGAATTGCAACTCATCAAGATTTTCCAATCGCAAATCTTTGACAAGTTTCTCCTCGGCACGACGACCGAAGAGTGCTATGCCGCTGTCGCGCAAGTGGCCGATCAATGGCTGGATATCCTCCAATCGAAAGCGTCGAGTTTGCACGATGACGAGCTAGTCGATCTTATCGCTGAGAACCGAAGTATGTCGAAGACTCTCGCAGAATACGGCACGCAAAAGTCCACCTCCATCTCCACGGCAAAGCGACTTGCAGAGTTTTTGGGCGAGCAAATGGTAAAGGACAAGGGACTTTCGTGTCGGTTTATCATTTCCGCCAAACCCAACGGTGCTCCCGTTACAGAACGCGCCATTCCCGTCGCCATTTTCACCGCGGAAGATAGTATCAAGCGGCATTTCCTCAAGAAATGGTTGAAAGACAATTCGCTCGTCGACTTTGACTTGAGGACAATTCTCGACTGGGAATATTACACAGAAAGACTGGGTTCTGTCATTCAGAAGCTCATCACTATCCCGGCGGCATTGCAGAAGGTCGCAAATCCCGTTCCAAGGATCCGGCACCCGGACTGGCTCTTCAAACGTGTTGCCGCCAAAGAGGACAAGTTCCAGCAGCACAAATTGACGGACATGTTCGCCAAAATGAAAGAAGCGAAGATCACCAATGGGGATATTGAGGATGTCGGGGGTAAAACTTCGAACGGCACGGGGAGAAAAGTGGCGGTCGTCAAGAAGAAGAAGTCTAAAGAGCCGGAAAAAGCGCCAGATCCACTTGTCGACTATTCGGGGTACTTGCGTGTGGTTCGCAAACAGTGGAGGCTCCAACGAGCAGAAAAACAGCGACTGAAGAAGTCTGGCATTAGGAACGACGGAAAAGTCTCTTCGATGTTGCGTAACCGCACAGTCAACATGTCTTCAAGGCAGTGGGACGTTATTCAGATTGCACCGACAACCCGAGCAGGAGAGTTCAAGCTCTGGCTGGCTATCGACGGAACTTTCCAATCGGTTCGGCTGCGTATCCCACGAGAATTTTACCTCAACTTCAAAGCGCTCCCAGCTAATGGGACGTTTTCGGACCGATACACTGCTACTTCGGTCAATCGGACCCTCCCGCGCGGACAGCTCGCTAGGCATTTGTTCCGCATAAACGTGGATGAAGGTCTGTATGTCGCCGGAGAAAGCCACTTCTCAAGCTTGATCAACAATCCCAACGTCGACGGAGCGTACGAACTCCAACTACCTTTGATCGTTCGCGCTCTCTTGAATTTCGGAACGTCATGTGCTCTCAAGTCTGGCGCGACTGGCGGTCTCTCCCGAGGTCTTGACAGAGGTTTCGACTTGACGGATCTTGAGCGACCCGAAGCTAGCGTGTTGCGACATCGTTATCTCGATGATGGCAAGGGAATCAAGTATCATTTCCTCTTTCATGCCACAGTGGCTTCTCGACACTTGATCGGTCTCTTCTCGCCCAACGGCCCGGCAAAGATCTACGTGGTAGACAACGCGCGTAATCGACAGCAACTACCGTCACCTGCGAAATGGTATTCCGAGAAAGTGGGCAAAGCCAGTGCCAGAGCGTTCATCTATCCTGAGCAGCTCGAATTCATTACAAACTACTATCCCACAGAAGGAGGTGCGCTGCGTCAGCTCGCCAAAGACTTACAGACCCTGCGGCATGGTCTCAACGTTGTGGCATTATGCTCGCCTTTCGAACATGGCTACTACCTCGCGCGATCATCCGTCTTCCAAGACTTCCCGGTCATCACGTTCAAAATGCCTAAGGAAGAGGAAGGCAGTTTGATGTGGTTGTTGAATATGAGCAGGAGAATGTGTGCGATGTACCTGAAGCTGTCGAGCTGGATAGCTGAGCAGGTCGAGATTGCGGCGCACTACGATATTCCCCTCGGAGTGAGTACTACAGTGTTCATAACGCAGGCACGAACTGATGTCAGAACCTGGGCTCGGACACTGCGGTGCATTTAGCGGATATCGACTTTGCCCGTCGGCTCAAATCGCAAGACATGGTATTATGGTGGTCGCCCTCCCCTCGACCTGATCTTGGAGGTATGGAAGAAGATGCCAATACGCCAGAAGACCTCATAGCGCCTCAAATGTCGTCAAAGGGCACTTATTCCTCTGTCGTCCTCGAGATGGAGATTGCGGATCTCGCTATCAATGCCGTACTTCAATCGGCTTTAGTCAACGAGATGGAAGGATCTGGATCTGGCTCGATGGCTTTCGACTCCGCCAGTCACAACCTCGACGCGTATGCCAAGGGTACTGCTAACGCGTCAGTCATGCTTGGAGATGCGGTCCTTTCCACGCAAACATTCGGTGTGCTGAAGAGTATGGTGCGATCGTGGTTCCTCGACAAAGCGCGCGCACACGTCAAGGGAATTGAAAAGTCTCCGGCGGATCTGGTTGTGGATCAATTCTGGCGGTGGGCTTCGAGCAGCGCAAGCAACATGTTCGAACCAGCTCTTCACCGGTTCTTACACGGTCTCATGCGGAAGACAATATTGCAGCTCCTCGCTGAGTTCAAGCGACTCGGCACACACGTCGTCTACGCCGATTTCAACCGTGTATTCTTGCTAACAACGAAACCCGATGCGGGATCCGCTTACGCTTTCGCAAAATACCTCGTCACCGCCGCCACATCGCAAGAGCTCTTCCGCCATCTCGTTATCGACATCACCCATTTCTGGAACTACCTCGCCTGGATGGATATCGCAAACTACGGTGGAGTCAAGGTCTCGCCTGAGATCGCAGCAGCAAGAGAACAGGAAGATGCGCGCTTCGAGATTTCCATGGACTGGAACATCATGTCGTTCCTCCCTCCAGCATTCCAGGGTGTTTTTGAACGAAACGTCGCCAACTTGATTTTTGCGCTATACTCCGCCAAGCGAGGCGCCAACGATGGTCGAGCACCTCTACGAGTGGTTCACTCGCTCAACATCGATGCACCGGGAGAAGACTCGACAATCAACCCGGCGAAGGAGAAGGAAGCAAAAGCGGCGCAAAAAGCCATTTCGCAGACGTTGACCAGGCGTTTGTTGACGGATATAAACGCAGCGAAACGCCGTCAAGCCGGGGCGCACTCAAACCCCAATGAAGAGGAAGCGTTGGCGTTGGCGTTCCCCGATTTACCAGGAGCGAAAGGGGATAGGACGAATCCGACTTTGGAGCTCGTCAAGGCTATCTGCGAGGTTTACTCGTTGTCGACAGAACATACTGTGGAGATCCAGATCCTCAGGAAGAACCTGTTAGATCTCCTGGGAGTGCGAGAGTTCTCGTCAGAGGCAGCATGGAAGAACCCGTGTGAGAGCTTGATTGTGCCCATGGTCATTTGTGCGCGGTGTAATGGGATAAGAGATGTGGATGTCTGTCGGGATCCAGATAGGATACCGGGTGTCGACCCGGAGAGCGGCGAGATGGTTCCTCCAGCGAGAAAGAGCTGGGTCTGTCATGTAAGTGCTGCGGTCTGGCCGTCGCCCAAGGACAAAGCGCTGACTGGGCAGAAATGCGATGGAGAGTACGAACGGTTCCAGATTGAAGGACCGTTGATCGAAATGATCTCACGCTTGATAACGGCGTTCCAAACGCAAGACGTGAGTTCTTCCCCTATGCAATCGCATTTTTGCGATGAAGCAAGACGAGCACGCGGCATGAAGTCCCGGGGATCAGCGCTGATTCTCAGGTGATTTGTAATAAGTGTAATCAAAGTAAAGACGACAATATCGCTCCGACATGCCAATGCGGAGGATCCTACAAGACGTCGATGAACCGAGCAGAGCTTAAAACAAAGTTGAAAATGATACAATCTGGTATGTTACCTATCTTGATAAAGTCGAGTAGGAAAGCAGGGCTGATACTAGTGTGTGGATATCATGAGCTTGCGATGGCAGGAGAGTACGTCGGTCAGGTTCTGGACAGGTGGTGATTTATTTGTCTCCTTGTCTTGTACAATATATTTATGGTTCGGTAGGATAGATACGGATTTGTGTTGTATTTCACAATCGCATTTGCATGCATAAGGGGGTTCCGTAGAGCAAGAGAGAGGGCCCGGTCAAGTGGTGAAAGCAACGAAACCTCGAGAGCGCCCCCGCGCCAATCGACATGTTTCACCAGATAGTAACTACACCGATATCATGCATCAAGTCGTTATACAGATCTACATGTCCCACCCTTCCCGCTGTTGTATCGGGACCAAGACAGTCCGCGATTTCCCCGCCGGCAAGACATCCACAACCTCTCCAGCATTCACCACGAATGTCTCGCAGATAACACCTCCGTCCGCCTCCTGTTCATGCGTTTTGGCTGTCGCGGTACTCGCTCCCGATGTTGGGTTGTCCGATGAGGTTGCGGTAGGGACGAGCTGTACGTGCACTGCCGGCAGGAATAGGCGGCCCGGTCGGACGGGGACAAGGACGAGTTCTTGCGTTATGGATTTGTCCGCCTAAAGTTAGCGGTTGCTGTGATTGATTGCTGTTGGCCCGTATATACATAACGCGAAAGCGAAAGCGATGCTGCTTGCGCGGACATAGCGGGAGAGAACAAGGGAGGTTGAAACGATGGCGCAGGACTCGACTCACTTCTGCAATGTATTGTCCTTTCTTCCTACCCAGCACGACCCAATCATCTTGCGAAACAGCCACATCCCATACCAACTCCGCCTTCCCGCTCGCGAGGTCTTCTCTCGACCCAGAGTCTAACGTGCCAAGCCACGAGAAGCTGGTGTTGAACTCCATGGAGAGCAGGATTGCGCGGCCTTCGTATATGCTGCCAGGGGGGAAGGTATGGTTGAACCGCACCGCAGTCAGCAGCTGCTTGTTAGCTCGTTATCCAACTCCATGATCTGATCACGAAAGGCGAAGATTAGGCAAGATGGCTGGGGTGTGTGTGGTGGGGGTCAGCTTACTCTGCGTTGGGGCACATCGACGGGTATCTCTAGAGTTCGCCAAAACCCTTTATCATCCTCAGATGTGTTAGCCGCCAGAGCCTACGAGTCAGTTTTCACATGTGAATTCATGCAAGAAAAACACACCTTTAAGAAATCCTCCATTTCCTTGGGGCTTGTCGAAGGCAACTCTCGCCGCAGACCCTCCTTGAAAGCGTCATCCAACTTGCCCGAGGCGAGATACTCTTGTAGCCATATCGCCTTATCCTTCATCACCTTGTGTGATGCCCTGCTCAGCTTTCGACTTGACCCCGACGCATTTGTGCATAATGCTTGAACCTCTGCTTGTCAGCCGACAGTTTGACAATCATTTGCAGCTGACCTTCTTCTATCCCTCTATATTGAATCACTAGGCGTAAGACCGCTGTGGCGTCTGTGTCTGTACGTCAGCCCCAGGTCTATTGAGGTAGAATGTAGCTGACCGGAGGTCTTTTTGCGCACTTTGAAAAGGCACGAAAGAGGCTGAGCGGGTGAGACAACCTTATCATCAGCTCCGATCTCGAACACTCGTGCAACCCTACCGTATTCGTGTCCCACTCCTTCCGGGCACTTTCCACCTCGTAGCCTTCTTGTTGACCCTCATCTAGCTTCACGGACTTTATCCGGAGGTATTCTCGTCCATCAGATGCTATGGTAAAATGGGACACCAGACTGCCCATTAGCTGTTGAACGGGATTAGATGCGGAGGCAGCTGACCATTGAGGCCGGAAGAAGTCTTGCACGTTGACGGTCAACGGCAAGCCCATTGACAGGCTCTGCAAATCGATAGCGGTTCGTTCCTCCCCGGAAGAGGTGGTATACCGGAGGACCGCTCGTGCCTTCGATCAGTTGAATCTCACTTAGCTAAGCTTACGTTCGCAAGCTCAGATGCGGAGCTGCCGGTATACGGAATGGAGATATTGATCGCCTGTCCAGACTTGACGTCTCCCAGCTCAATCTCGGCTTTCAATGGCTTAATTGCTGAGATTAGCACAACAGACCATTGGAAAACTACGTACCGGTATCCGAGCATTCCGCCTTGTGGATGGAATACTCCACATCATTCTGGGAAGATACCAGGACTACCTTGGCATCCTTCAGGTCCACCTCGCCAGCACGTACTTCGAGCACAACAGCAGGATCTTGATCCAGAGCAACTGGGATGAGCATCGAACGCCCTGCCCGTAGGAAACACTCACTGGCATGAGGCATCCTGAGTACTGTACGAGGTCCTGCAGGGTTCCTGTGTATCCGAAGACTGGTTCCAGACTGCTCGGATGGGTAAGCAAACACAATCTTTCCGAGATGGAGTCGCGCTTCTCGTAGAGCGAACAAGCCTTGGCAAGAGGTCTTCAATGTAAGTTTGTTCTTAGCTCTTTGCGTTCCTTAGCTTACGTTGCAGACCGCAGTCAAAGTGTTTGTTCCTGGTCGCAGGGTGACACCGTCCACGGCGAATGAGATTCCTTCCGCTGGGTCCTCGGCGAAGACTAGCTGTATGCTATCCAACGCAAGATCCTTGTGGTCAGCCGCCCCCAGTAAGGTCAACAAGCTCGCTCACTGATTGGAGCCTACTGGTCACCTCGAATTGTACCGTAGTCACGTCTGATGACGTTCCCCACGATGCTGTGTCACCAACAATCCTCACATCGAAGGCTCTATGTCCTTCCACTAACGTTTAGCGTGTCACAGAGGGCGTGCTAAATGACTGACCAGTCTGTGCCTCTTCCACGCTCTGCAGTCCTCTGATGACATTCGCCAGCTCGACGTTGGCTTCATCGTCTTGCAATATCGAACATATTCGCAGATATGCTAAAGCAAGGTTCGTCCAATCTCCCTCCTTGTCCAATTTTAAGCGATCATGTGATTTCAGCGCTCCCCCCAACGCAAAGCGCGATGCCGGCTCCCACATATGTAGCTCTGCGCAATCTTTCGCTAAACCCCGGCAGAGATCGTAGGATGCCTTCCAATCGTTTTTGAGCCTGGATTCAGCCGCTGAACAGGTATCAGATTCGGAGCGCTCACAGAGCCAAAGCGGCCAGGTCGGCTTTGAGGCGGATGATACTATTGGCTTTGTTACACGAGTCGTATGCTACAATGGCGCGTCGAGTCAGAGTCGTGTATAATGCTCGGAAATTGTTCCCGTCTGCAATTGCATCAAGCAGTTGCGGATTCGACAATGCTTGTCTCTGTACAGGGGGGTGCTCGTCCGAAGTGTCTGATAGACCGTTATCTGAAGACTCGAATAAGACGTCGTCATTAACGAGTGCTGGAGTTGAAGCTTGGGAGAAGGGATACTGGTCCGGTAGATGTCCAGCGGAAATGCCTATCCTCTCGACCTGCTATCAGCTTCGTATGACAGGATCCCTCACTTGGACTCTGGCGATATCCAGGAGCTCCGACCGAACGGACTCGTACGCTATCAGTCCAGAGTAATCTCCATTCGGTCGGTCTATTTGGGACCACTCGTCGCATTTCTGGACGATATCGGAACAGGCGGTATAAGTCCAGGACTCGATGAAGTTCTCCGCCAAATCGGCCTACCGTCAGATTCGAATCGAAGATGGGTGCAGATAGCTCACCTCGCTTTCCCGTAGCCGCCGTGCCAAGCTCGCAACGAACCATTGACCCCGCTTTGCAATCTCCGTAATCCGTCCCAGCTTGCCCAGTAGTTGGGCCTGACGAGCAAAAACGTAAATCCGGAACTCGAAGATACTGATTGAGCTACTTTGTAACAAGTCACGATATGGCCGTACGGTCGTATCAAGGATAGGAAGCGAGTCGTCTTTTGGTCCTGTTGCACCGAGCTTGCCAAACCAAGAGAGGTTTTGCTCTTTTACGACCTGTAGGAATGCAGCTTCCAATTCTTCGTACACTATCAGAGCATCTTCGTGTAGGTTGACCCCTTCGAAAGAGTGGGCAAGCGATTCCTACTCATCAGCCTGACAAGATAACATTCATTCTCAAGCTGACCTTCAGGAGGAACCAAGTGCAAAAGTTCCAGCCGACCGTTACTCGTTGAGCTTCCCCTCGTTTTACGTCTTCCTCCCGTTCCAACATAGCTCCATCCAGAGCGGTAACTATACTCTCTTTCAGCTTGTTCATCACTTCGACCCATGCTGCGGGATCACCCCTGCCTTCTGGCGGTAAATTCAGCTGGACGCATCTAACGTGAGCTTCTACTTGGCCACTACTCAAAGCTTGGCTCACTTGTCCCTTTTGGTAGTGTTGAAATCCGCCTTGAGCTTCGCTATCACCCCTTTGTCTCGACCAAAGACATTCTTCCCCGACGCGGCTGCGGCCGCTGACGCCGTGTTGACAAGTACTATCAAAGGTGTATGCACATTGCGTCGAGCTGCGAGTAACGATAGCCAGTCTCGGATAAACGATTTGGTCTGGTTCTTATACACTTCATCGGACTATTATCAGATGAGACTGTTCGGTCCGGCGAGTGCGCTCGCTGAGTATACTCACCTCGCATGATATCAAGCAGATATTGACCAGAGGCCATTCAAGCACGCTCCCAGCTACTTCCTTCCCCAGCGTTCCCACTTCTCCGAGTTCGACTAGGTTCACATCGACGGATTGAATCGTCCGTATTGAATTCCGTGAAGTAGGTTTCCAGTGGAGATTGGTCAGAGGGAACTGGGACCGGATCCCTTCGAGAGCTGTTAAGAGCGGAGAGCGGACAGAGTAAGATGCGATATTTGGTGGAGGGGTGGGGTGGAGGGTATAAGTCACGAGGACTGATCTTGGAGGCATAGTACTCAGTCCCTATCCCCTTAAGATTGCCTGTCTAGGATATGTGAAGTGCAAGGTATAGGTGTGATAGATACTTGCGACAGACCTCGAACTCGAACCAAAGGACGCGTGCATTTACGTAACCGCTGGTTGTGCCTGAACCCGGATGACACTCACCGATCTTGACTTTCTCGTTTTCAATATTACCATGCATGCAGCAGACAAGGTAGGTAGATAAGGGACATCATGTACACATCATCAGACTCTCGCTATTCCTCATCTCCGTTACTTAAGCGATAGACAACCACTCCTTCACCTTGAATTTGACCATCTTCGGTCTCAATCTTGACCTTTCCCGCTCCTCTCTGCTTTGATGCGGAGCCCGGACTGTCGGACCTTGTGATAGCCTTTCTTTTGCCTCTGATTGCTTGCCAGAGGCTCGCCTCTCCCCACCTTTTTCGACTAAACCGTGCGACACGGAAGCAGGCAGTGCTGAGGCGCGCCGTTTCGTATCGGGAGATGGACTAGCATTCCGCACGGAATGCGGTTGGTGGTACTTGCGACCCAAGGTCTCGCCGGGAACCAAGATTTGGTGATTGACCATTGCGGTCTGGAGGATTCTCTCAGAGTGAGAGCTCAGGTAGACAGGTCGAGCTTCCGTGTCAGAGTCGTCAGCCATGCGGCTAATAGTCGTCGAGTATGTGACGAACGGCCGCCTGAGCTTGGCTCCGCTCGAAGGTGAAGAGGTAATGCTCTGAGCAGGAAGAGACCCGTCCATAGTGTGGAGAGGCGGCATCACGAGGCTTGGTGAGCTGGTTGACGTAGGGGATCGAGTCGGGCGTGAGCAGATCCAGATGGTATTGACAGCAGGGTGATTGGTCTCTTTGATTCTGGGAAGGATATCTAGGTCTCCTTGAGAAGTGGGGGCTGGCAGGGTGGTGCTGCGTCGCGGGAAGTTTACCGAATTCGAAGGCGAGTAGGAGGGCGTGACGTTTAGAGCTGGTCGTCTGAGTCGAGCTGGACAGCTAATAGGCGGGTCGTACGCTTTAGCACTGAACACAGAAGTGACGATCGGTTCTGGCAGTGCGGTGTCCCGGGAGCAGTTGGAACATTGATGAGATGATTTTCTGAGACATCTATTGCTGCAAGCATCGTCAAAACCTCCTTTGGTGCCCCCTTGTTCCCCTCGTACATCGCTGCTACACGTCTCACCTTCGTCCGCGGGTGAACAGCCCGGCGCGACAAGGTTCGGGTTACTGCTCAGAGCGAAAGGAGACGACAACCATAGTCGGTCGTACTGTCCGAGCGCCAACTGAACCGAGGTAAGTCTCTCAGGCGTCCGTACAGGAGTGGATAGAGAAGCGCTCGAATGGTTGCGCGGAAGTCGGATCCGTGGCGGTGTGGGGAGAGATGAGCGGAGCAAGGGTTTTGAAGAAGGGGCGAAACGTTCGCTGGATCTACTGCGGCATATGCCGTATGCAGACCTGCTGTCAGAATCACTCGGCACCTCAGCTTGGTTCTTGATCTTTTTCCCACGAATCGACGTACTGTTTGCTCCTCGCTTCTCTCCGCCACAACTTTTCCACGCAGTCGTCTTGAAACGTGACGCGTAATTTCGCTCCGCTGATCACACACGTAGGGGACTCCCATGCGACAGGATCTGTTAGAGGCGAGTTGGGGGCGCTGCTATGTCCCTGCAGGAGTGTCATGGCTGATCAAGAGGCCAGCCTAGTGATGGTGATACTGAGAAGCACGCTGCCGTATGGATCTTCACCCCAACGACCTTCCGCTCGCCAGCGCAACGCTTGTTTTAAGTGCAATACCAAACGGGGAAAAGGTTATTGAGCGGAGATTCGCAAGTTGTAGCGGTTGGTCCGTGGTATGAGCCGATGATGGGGACTGTCAGAAATGTTGAACGAAAGGATGGGATTTGCGTGTTGTTGCCCGTCTAAATCATACCTGACGATCCGAGGTGCTCGGGTGAGTAGTAAGGGAGCTTCTACAGGGTATCGATGCATCCCTGTCAGTGCGGGTTTATGGGCACGAGCGGATGGATGCGTTGATCGTGTCCTTCCGCTTCGGTGAGTGAGTACGCTGTTGCGAGGCGGGATGCACAGTAGGATTCGGTTCGGCTGACACGCCTTGGACAAAGACTAATCACCTGAAGATACATGGGTCGATGTGCAGATGGTCAAAGTATCCGAGAACAGCTACAGGTTCGCAATCAGGTACCAACCTGAAACCATCTGAAGAGTGGGTCGACGCCCTCGGCCCCAGTATGGCCTGCTCGACCTTCACCTTGTACTTGATGCATCATCTTGCTATATCCGAGAGATTACCGAGGACACCATCTCCGAAACGGTTCAAGGCGACGGGTTGAAGCTGTTATTCACTGCCTTGCAGTCCTCTCAATCTGAAACAAGTGGCTCATGTTTTAAGCGGTGGTCGCGGCATCACCCATGTGCAGATTATACACGTTGGAGCTGAACCGTCGCAAAGGAGACAGCTGTCATAGACGGCACGAAATCGTATCAAGTTAGATTTTGATCCGTTCTTCCCAGCTCTTATGAGTGCATCTGCTCGTTGGGAATCAACTTGCATTTGCCGGAACGACTTTATTGGTCGACGTTTTCTGCATCCGCGTTATTAGTCTCCTCCAGATCTTAAGGGCTGACACACATATCTTCCTTCACAGTTGAAGCGCCGTTTTGTCACTCAGACGCGTCTCAGCACATCATAATTTAGTTAGATAGGAGCGGATGGAGCAAGTTCGCAACTCTCAACGCAAGGCTTGCATTGCTCACACCTCTACTTCTGTCATCGTCTCTAGAACTCGCTCGACCGCTGCCTTACCCAGCGGAACCCATATCCACCTCCCCGTCCTGCCCTCTGAATCACCCTGTGCTTCCACCACCAGTCCGTGATCTTTAAACTCCCCCATCAGCGCATTGTACCGCTCCTCCTCTCGAGCGATGAACTTCTCCCTCGAAAGTCGTTGCAAGGTGTCGTTATCAATAGCGAAAACTGGAGCGATTGCAGTGGCGGGATGGGCCGTGTGGGAGGCGGCGTCGGGGGGTAGGGAAGATAATTGTTTGGTTAGGAGCAATTTCAGCAGGCGGAGAGCCATTGGTGGGACTGAGCGAAGAATTTGGAGGGCACCTTCTTCGGAGATCCCTGCGGTGTTGGATGTGATGAGAGTAGAGGAAGTGGAGGCGAGACGTTGATAGGTCAATTCGAGGTCGTAATCGTCATAAGTCGTGAGGTTGTGATATACCCAGTTGAAACCGCGAGAAGGCAGGGGAACACCGGTCCACCCGCCAGGGGTGTAAAAGTGAGGAGGTGTATTGGAAATGGTGGAGGAGAAAAGCAATGGTGTGTGGAGGTGATCGAACGTTGCAACAAGGTGGATGTTCGGCGAAGATGCGAGCAGAGCGAGAATGGCGAGTGACCGCGGCGTGCGTAATGATGGAGAGTCGATATTGTGTATAACGAGGTAAAGCGGTATGTCCGACACCGGCCACAGGCTCCTCTTTGCCGTGGGGATGGCCTCTTGGGGTAGGAAATGAGCATAAGTACGGAAAGCCGATCTGTCGAGAGGTGTGACTGCTGACGAGGGCGTAGGCGTGTCTTGAGGTATGCCCAGATTGTCCTCGATCTGACCCAGAACATCGCGTATAGTCGTGCCAGGGAAATGGCCGTTGATCACCACGCAATGGCCGCGTGTTGAAAGCCGTTGTCTCACGAGATCATTGAGGACTCGTCGTTTCGACCCAAACCCGTAAAAAAGCAGGTTGAACCCTTCCTCCAGCTCCGTCTCCCATTGATCATGTCGATCCTGCGCATCTCTCACCATACTCTCCACGATGCTTTTGCTCTTCCCGTGTGACCGGGCTTTCGACGCGTACCGCTCGTATTGCGCTGTAGAAAGCGGTTTGACCAGAGCCGAATACGAGTTGCCTGAAGTCTTCGACGATCTTGCGGTCGAGTAGAAATACGCATCAGCCTTCGAGGGCCGTATGAATCCCGGCTGATCTTCTCTGATTTGAAAGAGCGATGGTGTCGTAGCGGCTTTTCGAGGGGTTTTCCGTTTGCCAGGTGTAGACCGAGTTGAACGAGGTGTAGAGCTTCCAACTAATCCCGTCTTGGCCCTCTTTGTAGGGGTAGCTTCTAGCTCATCTGGGTCATCATCGTCATTGTCGACGTCTTCATCATCCTCGTCCTCAGAACCGTCTTCTCGACCGTCGTGATCATCATCCGAATCGTGTTCCGCATCGATATCGACATTGTGGTTGTTTTCGTAGCCCGTTAGAAAAGAGACCAAATGTGAAGCGCTTGTTTCGGTCGTCTCTTCCTCTTCGTTGTCGTATTCGGCCGGTACGTCCACTTGAGACCTTTTCTGCGACCGAGACGAACTGCCCACTGCCATTTTTACAGAATGTATGCAAAAAATAGAGGTATGAAGCTGAGAACTGTGTCTAAGGAGGACCGCGTGAAACCTCCACTTTCCGTCACCTAAACGCGTCAACCGATCATTACATCTCACATCCGATCATCCACTTCTTGTCAACCGAGGCAGAGCACCATGGCGTCCGCTTCGCCCAAAACGACCCAGTCGCCGAAGAAATCCCAAGAACCGAAGGACAAGGACAAGCCTGTGAAGAAAGTAAAGAAGGACACCCCGGCGAGTGGGGGCGATATCAGGAATTTTGTACGTCACCGAATATATTGTACCGCAACTGACTTGTAGTTCGCTCAAGGATCTCAAGCGGTGAGTTGGATGCCGTCAAGGATGAGCTTCTAACAAATAGGGACCGTCTAAGACTGGCGCTCAGGTGGCTAGTAAGGCTGGCTCTGGCAAACAGCCCATTACCATAGGTCTGCATTAGCTCATTCGGCTTCACTGCTCTTGCTGATTGTGCAGACGACAGTGACGAGGACGTAGAGACGGTGGTAAAGACCTCAGGGTATGTTTCTCAATTATCAGACCGCCTGACCCACGACGCTAACATGGCAGGACCGTCAAGTTGGTATCGTGCTGTTGTGTTCTTGCTATCGCTAACTTAAGCAGAATGGAGAGCAAACCCTCTACAAGCTCGAAGCACTTCACGAAGCCCTCGTCATCTGTTAGTGGTGCTACTTGGGCGTGAGACATCATACTGAAATATACAGAAGCCCATCTCTCTCTCGCCCTCTCCCGAACCATCAGCGGCTAAACCCAAAACAAAGGCAAAACCCTCTCCATCGCCGGCGAAGAAATCTGCATCAGCTACGAAACGTAAAACCATCATCGAGTCAGATTCAGACGAGGAAGACGTCAAACCCGCGGCGAAACGGCAATCGCTTGGAGGCGGGAAGTCAAAAAAGGCATCAATCGTCGAAACGTTAGAGGAAGAGGATGTAAAGCCTGTCAAGGCCAAGAAGGGCAAGCCTGCGAAGAAGGAACCTTCGGTGAGTTTGGAGGCGGTAGTATGAACGGAACTGAACATCAGCCTATGGAGATTGACGAAGAAGTGGAAGACGAGGATAACTTTGTTGTGGACGACGACGAGGATGACGAGCCCAAAAAGAAGGGCAAGAACTCACCAGCGAAGAAGCCAACGGCAGTGAAGAAAGAGCCAGCTAAGAAGGCTGCGCCGAAAAAGGCGCCAGCAAAGCCCAAGAAGGAGGAGGGGGATGAAATTGAGGTCGGCCCGACGCCTGGAGAGGAGAAGCCTAAGGCAAAGTTTGAGTAGGTGGCTGACTTTTCTGAAGAGCAACGCTAATGTGTAGCTACCGAGCATATCAGGCGAGTCGCGCTGCCGGTCCCAAAGCTCCTGGATCCAAGGAAATACCAGAAGGTCAACCGAACTGTTTGGCGGGACTGGCATTTGTTTTCACAGGCGAGCTGGAGAGTCTTGGTCGAGACGAAGCGTCGGAGCTTGTCAAGCGGTATTCGGGGTGAGCGAGACCCAACCAGACATGACGGAGAGCTGACGGTTTAGCCGGATAACGGGTGCGCCGTCGGGCAAGACCAGCTATGTGGTTGTTGGCGAGAATGCTGGAGCGTCCAAGCTGAAGAAGATTGAAGATCTCGGTATTGCAACGCTGAACGAGGATGAGTTCTTAAACCTTATCAGAACGCGTAAGGGGGTGTTGGATGAAAAGGCTCAGAAAGCCCAGGAAAAGGAACAGCAAAAGATTAAGGAGCAGGCCAAAGAAATGGAGGCAAAGGAGAAAGAAGAGGAAAAGCTCAGACAGCGAAAAGAGGCCGCTCTAGAGGGTACAGGGATTGCCACAAAGTAAGCTCTTCACTCAGTTAATGCTCGAGGCTGACCAGGCAGAAAAGTCGCCCCGGTTTCCTCCCAGCTGTGGACTACGAAATATGCTCCCACCAATATGAAAGATATCTGCGGCAACAAAGCGCCTATCGAACGTTTAGGTCAATGGCTAGCTGATTGGTGAGTATTTCATCCGTCATCCAGCGAAGCTTATGATCAGGGACAAGAACGCCAAAAGTGGCTTCAAGAAGCCTGGGAAGGATGGGATGGGAGTATTCCGGGCTGTGCTCATCTCGGGTCCGCCGGGTATCGGTAAAACCACCTCAGCGCATCTCGCGGCAAAGCAAGCGGGATACAACCCGATCGAACTGAATGCGAGTGACGCTAGGAGTAAAAAGCTCATTGAGGTGGGGAGCACGTGCTTTGCAATTTAGCCATACCTAACAATAGAATTCCACCAATATCGATAACACATCGCTTGATGGTTTCTTCGCAGGTAAAGGAGTGCAAGTGAGCTGTAACACTGTTTCTTTGGCACTTAAACCTAATCTGAAGAGCACAACAGCTGTCGCAGGCATGCGAGTTGATAGCAAAACATGTTTGATCATGGACGAGGTCGACGGAATGTCAGCGGGTGACCGAGGAGGTGTTGGTGCTCTGAACGCCTTGATCAAGAAAACCAAGGTTCGTCATACATGACCACGTACAGGTAAAGCTGAACGGTAGATCCCGATGGTGTTGATCTGTAACGACCGGACGCTGCAGAAGATGAAGCCAATACACTCGACGACGTTTGGAATGATTTTCAAGCGGTAAGTCGACAAAATCAAGCGTAATAGGAATAAGCTGATAGTCTAGTCCGCAGCCTCAGGAGGTTCGGTCGCGTATCATGTCCATCCTCTTCAAGTGAGTCTTACAGTCCGCTCGCTGCGTCGACTGACACTTTCAGGGAGAAGATGAAGATTGCACCCAACGTCGTCGATGAACTTGTCCGAGGATCCAACTCGGATCTGCGACAAGTGCTCAACATGCTTTCGACGTTCAAATTGGGCAAGAGCGATATGGACTTTGACGAGAGCAAGCATCTGTAGGTGCAATCCGATCGGTAAGAGTCAGACTGACCGGTATAGGGTCAAGGTGAACGAGAAGAACACGATCATGACGCCTTTCGCAATCATTGACAAACTGACTGGTCCATACGCCTTTTCGCGGACGAACAAGGAGACTCTTGCGGATAAGATGGACTTGTACTTTCACGACTTTTCTTTCGTTCCGCTGTTCATGCAGGTGAGTCGAGCTGGGTTGGAACCACGACTGACGAGCAGGAGCATTTTATCAAAACGAATCCTGCTGTGTTGAACAGCTTTGATGGACCGGAGAAGGATATGAAGCATCTCGAGCTGTTGAGCAAAGCCGCGGACTCGATATCGGACGGTGATTTGGTCGACAGGATGATACACGGGTAAGCTGGCGTGAGCGGCTAGGCGTTTGGCTAGCTAACGTAAAGCTCTGAGCAACACTGGTCACTGCTTCCTTTGCACGCAGTGGTGTCGACGGTTCGACCCGCATCGCACATCTACGGACCAATGCGACATACGGGTGGTGGAGGACCAGGCGGATGGGGACCTTCCTTCCCTCAGTAAGCCTGGGCTGCTATGTTAGGGTACACGGCTGATTGTCCAGATGGTTAGGACAAAATTCGAAACAAGGCAAGCTGCAAAGGCAACTCACCGATATTCAAATCCGGATGCGGTTGCGGGTGTCAGGAAGTCGTCAAGAGATTCGGGAGCAGTACATGCCGATGTTGGCGAGCAAGATTGTCTTGCCTCTCACGAAAGATGGTCAAGACGCAATCGAGCAGACTATCGAGTACATGGACGATTACTTCCTTGGAAAGGAGGACTGGGACGCCTTTGTGGAGTTAGGGGTGGATACGATGAAAGAAGAGTTGGTCTTGAAGAAGATTCCTTCAGCCGCCAAGAGCGCGTTCACACGGCAGTAGGTTTTTTCTCTCACTCCTTGTCAAGGGAATAAAGCTGAACCGCAGGTACAACAAGAGAGACCACCCCATTGCCTTCCACAAGGGAGACATGTTTGCCGGCGCAAAGAAGAAGATCGCCGATACAGGGCCCGCGCCGGATAACGAGGAAGTGTTCGAGGAAGACGAGGCCGTACCGGATGACGAGGACGAAGGGTCCAAGGAGGACGAGAACGATTTGGGTAAAGATAAGCTCATCAAGGCTGTCAAGCCGAAAGCAAAGGGTAAAGCGGCCGATACGAAGGCGAAGGCCAAGAAGTGATAGTGTAGTTGTTGCGTATGTTTGAGGGGCTTCTTGAGGTGATGAGTGGGGAACATGTATATCATCCTATGCCTTGACGGCGCGCGACGCGCGATGCCGTGTTTGCGAGGCTACCAAATGTACCTGACATCGACGTGTCTCTGCCCGAGTATCACTTGACTCTGCCGCCAGGGAGAGCCGCGTCGCAAGTACGGCAGTAGGCCTGGAACGGTAGACCTTTCATGTCGATGAATAACACTGTGAAGGCCCTGAAAAAGCCTTCACGATGAGTCATAGGCAGAATATGGGATGCTGAGACAAAAGTCGGCGTAGAGGGAGCAAACAGGGATGGGAGAGCGAAGATATGGTCGGTCCGTTCTATGCGCCCATTTCTGGCTGTCGATACTTCCGCGACCGTTGATAACGCGCCAACCAAGGTCTGCTCCTAGTTTTCGATGATCTTGATGATGGTCGCTAGCTCATGAAACGCCAGACACGCGATTTTCCTACGGTCGTGAACCGAGATTGCCTATATTGGCTGTAGACCATCCATGCGCACTACTCTCATCGGTACCTCTGCTCAAACATCCCTTGCCCCCGGCAAGCGACTACATACGGCAACGGCTCGCCTGCTCATACTCTGTTGGACCACGAGATTCGATCGTCAGACGATCACATACAGGTAAATACTTCTTGTCAACGTGTATAAACACAATTTTGCACTGCTCCGTTATTCTACTGTACATCCAACCTCGACACCGCCTGCTCTGGCATCCATTTTCGCCATTGTTGTTAAATTCGCACTCCCCTCTTCTCAGTCCTCACCCCTCATGCACACCTGCAACTAATTCACCGGGTCATAGAACCAACAAACCAGCGCGATCATGACGTACGCCATCATCATCACAAACCCTTCCAGATAGTTTGTCCTTCCGTCCGAAATGGCAAAGTTGACCAGCAAGAGCGATACAACGAGCGTGACGGTCTCGAATGTGTCGAAAAACAGCATCATTGGCTGTCCAATCGCCCAACCGACCAAAACAAGGATCGGGAGGATACACAAAGACACTTGAATCGACGAACCGACCGCAATCGACATCGAAAGGTTGAGTTTGTCCTTTACAGAGACCGTAACTGCCGTGATGTGTTCGCAGCTGTTGCCGACGACTGGAGACGATTAGCACCCGTCATGTTTGTATCCAAGAAGAAGATGAAGGACGATGAAGAATAAGAAAGTGGTTAAGTGAAGAAGTGACGATGAAGTGAAGCGCCACAGGGATAACGTGGTAGAATAAGCCCAATAGTGTAAAGTGGCAAAGAGGAGGTGTGAATGTATAACTGGATGATATGGAGCAGCAACTTACCTGGAAGCAAGATCAACCCAACGAACTCTCGACTGACACCTCCGGCCTCGGTCAACCCATCAATGGACTCTACCAACCATTCGGCGGTGACACCACCCAAAGCCGTCATGGTGGATAGCAAGAGAAAGGCGAAGAAGAAGTTGACCTTGACCTCTGGCGCCCAGTGTTCATCGTCTTGATCGTCAGGGTGCATGATCGTCCGATCGCCATTGATTGACTCGCAATCCGGAGGTGGCGCATGTGGATGAGGTAGCTCAACACCACGAATGTTAGCCTCCTCATCAGCAGCGCCCAAAGAGTTATCAAGAACTGGTGGACCCGACTCTTCGGTAGGCGAGGGATACGACTCGGATCTAGGCCGGGTGCTCTTTGACCATCGGCGCAGACGTCTAAAGCGGGATGGCGCAGTCCCAGTCGATGACCGAGATGACGATGACGAGGTCGAAGTCGAATCAGTAATCGAGGGCACCCAGTTAGGTCGAGGGAAGACTGAATCATGATGCGGTTTTGGTCCCGGCAAGGGGTGAATGATTGGCGCACTGCGAGGAAGTTGGAACAGGTAGGCGTGGGTGTACAGTTGGAATGTAAGGAACATTCCGTATACAGCCAGCAAGATGAAAGCAAGACCGCGCGACATCATGAGTAGATTGTCAAGCTCTTGTCCAAGAGGGAGCTGACGTCCAGGGCTTCGCACCGCATCCACAGTATCAGAGGTGTTCGGGTAGGCATAGTGGTAGGCAGCCGGGAGAGCGATGGCGGCAAGCTGGATTTAGTATTGTTCTTTGTCATACTGCGATTACTCACGGTGATTCCAAGCAGGGAAATGTGCATCTGCGCTCCAATGATTCCATATTGCTGTTCGTGGAATCGGAGTCCTCCGGCGAAATAACTCATACCAAGAACCAGCAGCACGTTTGACAAGATACTACCTATCATACTGGCCTGAACGATATCGATATCGCCTTTGACTAGGGCCAAGATGGCAATGAGCAGTTCGATTGCGTTACTGTGGGTAAGCCGCATTCAGTGCAAAGATGAATAGCATGACTTACCCAAAGGTAGCGTTGAGCAATCCACCCAGAGCATCTCCAACACGGTTGGCGAGCTCTTCTGTGGCAAAGGAAAGACCTCCTGCAAGGGGCACAACGGCAAGGAGGGAGGCAACAAAGACGACAGTGGCTGATTGATGGGTGAAGTGCAACGCCCACGAGATCGGGATAAGGATAGGAGCCGCCCAAAGGATGGGACAGTGCTTCATCATGTTCTATACAAGTTAGCACCGCGACATCTTATGCGGATACATGACTCACCTTGAAGCTGAGCTTCCATCCCGGAGTCGCACTCAACAATTTGGGTTGAGCACGGGACATCCTTGGTCTTGGCGTTCCCGGACGATCGGGTGGCAATGCGAACGCGACCTCGGGCGAACCATCTCGTCGAGCCGGGACGAGCTTTTCGGTCGCCCGGCGGATAGGATCGGTGATGTTGGTGACGGCAAAGTCGCGGACCTTGGGTCTCTTGCTGGAAGAGCGAGAGACGGGTACGTCGATCTCGAGCTTATCACGCTTATCTCCGTCGGCAGTCGTACAAGTCACGTCGGTAGCCGAGTGGATATCGTGGGCTGCATCAGGCTTCTCGTTGTAATCGCTGCGAGTGACACTGGGGCTGTGGAAAGAGCGGTCGATCCGTGAGTCTGAAACGCCATGATGAAGGATATGCTGGTGGTCGGGCGATAAGGTGGTATTAGGTGATTCTTGATGTGGTTGATGATACGTTGACGGAGAGAACCTTCGTATATCTGGTTCGGGATCTTGATCAAGTTCGATAGGGGTTTGAATCATAGATGGTGAGCTATAAACGCAACGGTGATCTTGCGATGAAAGGTGAAGGAGGAAGGGGGGGGGTTGGCTTGGCCAGCGGGGATGGGTTATATAGTTATGCCGTGGTGGCCTAGGTTGATTCGGTCATGCCCGACTGGCGCATGAGGGAGCATTTTGCCACAAACGTGCATCGCATGATGTCACAAGGTTATCCGGCTATCACGGCGATCACCACGCTGTCACAAAGCTGTGGCTTCTGGACTTTGTCCGGAATACGGCTGACTGCATGTGATCCACTCTGATCGATCACGACAACTCGTGCAGACACAAACCAGCGTCAACAGGCCAAGTCAACAAGCACGAATTGGCCTCGCCGCGAGAGAGTAACCACGTCAGCAGACAATATGCACCCGCAAGCCAAGTCCCTTGCAATCATCTAAATAGTCCGAAAAGCCCAACCCAGTCCCGAGCAGCTGCCAACGTTTATTCTTGGATTCGTGCAAGCGATTTAGCAGAGGAAGATGGTGGAAACAAAGCCGAGGCGCTGCCAAGAAAGCTTATTTGGCTGTTTGAGCGAGTGGCCAGAGAGAGTGACGGGATCAAATCCCCGGCTGCGACGTAGTCTAGGCGGCCGTCGGGCTATGTTGTCGACTTGGGATCCGAGAGCGCTTTTTTTAGCCAAGGCTTTCTACCAAAATAAGGCAATATCGCTCGCACGGTGCTTCATAGTAAGTGTTCCCATCCAACCCACCCAACATCGTCCATCTGGTTCCGATGCACCTTCGCGCAAGTAACTCTGCATACGATGACGGCGAGTTAGCTTGAGAAGCTGCATGCATGCAACAGATCCCATGGAGCGGAGCGTGGTATGTATGGCAAAGAAAAGCGCGCAACACCGCCGCGCCAGGCACAATTGCAGATGGAGTGCGTAAATTCCTTGCTATGCCAAGCCAAAGGTCAGATCCAGAGATAGACATTGACCACTTTGTTCGGACACGTCGACTAGCTTATGCTGCTATAATAATTCATGGCCACCTTTGCCATCATGCATTTATATATACCCCTGCACTAGCATCACAGCCCACATTCTTCCCCATTGCATCCAGATTGCTTCACCAAAGGATTCTCCTGCGAAAACTGCGTAGAAACCGCTTCAATTACGGCCCCAAATTCTCTGTGACGAGGTTCAACTTGGCACTTGGCCTTGCCAAGATCAAGGACGATCCAGCTTTAAGGACAACAAAACCCCTCGTTTTCTTCCCGATTTCTCATTGTTTCCCCAACTCTACATTTCTCTTTGACTCGACCAACTTGCAATCGCACACCAGACAACATGGCCACCGCTGCACCCACACCACGAGCTGCTCAATCTTACGGTCACCACGGCTCGTATCGACACCACCCATATGCCTCATCCGCTGCCTCATCATCGTCCTCTTCAGCACGCCCCAAATGGCAATCAAATGCTAAACCCGCTGTCGACTCCCGCGAGCCACCTAGTCCACCTCGCTCGCGACGGGAAACCAGCGAGACCTCCACTCTTGGTCTCGGTGCCGCTTTCGGAGGTGCTCCCGGAGGTAAATGGTGGGACGAAGAACTGGTGAGTAAACAAGTGCTATGCATGGTGCTCTCACTGACAAGCAGCCGGCTCCTCCATCCTCCCTCACCTCGATCCTCGACTCGTTCAGACGAAGTGGTGAAGGCGACCGCGATTTGCTTCTTTCCATTCTGGGCGCCAAGAAAGCTGAAGAAGAGGTACGTCGTCATCCCATCTCTTTTGGAACTCTTGGCCAAAACCCCTTCTCCCGTGTTGTAGCTTTCATACTGACTTGGCAGCGCTTGACTGCCCTCATTCAAACCCGCCTCACTGTGCTCCAAGCCAGACTATCAATCCACTCTGCAGCCGCACAATTGTCTTTCTCTCCCCCAACTCCAAGCGTCGACGGTTCAACCAGAGACTTGCCACTCGTTGCCGAACGTACCCCATCCCTGGGCGGTTCGTCACGCGCCTCGGCGTCGTCAAGTACCGGCCCGGTCTCGCCTACTTATATGGCACCTCCACCTGTTCCCGCCCAGCTCGCGTCGGAAAAGGCGCGAGGCGGATACTTTACTCTGCCACCACCTCAGTCCATGCTGCGAAGCCGTTCTGGCTCTCGATCACCGCCATTGGGTCACCGAGACGTGTACCCTCAAATGCGAATCGGTGAACGAGAGCTACGCATGCCGGCGCCTCGATCCGGCTCGACTAGCCCGAAAAGCACAGGCAGTGAGGGCCGCGCTCCAGGTCTCGACATGCTGCTGGACGCCGGGATGGAACGGGAGAGGAGGGACAGCACCGAGAAGCGATAGATTGTTGCTTGCATTTTGGGCTTTATGGCGATGTCCGGAAGAGAAAGAAGTAGACTGTTCATACCCGCTTTGTATATATCTTTGACTGGAGATACCATGTCCTTCGTTGTATATGCAATTGTTCATATATCACAGTTGATGTTGGCATACGGGGGTTCCACGCCGGTGTTGAAGCGCTCTTGAGATTGCATGACACGGCTCATCGAATCCTTCCGGCCCACGCGTCGTTACGATCGACACCGCCGCCAGAGCAGTCCCAGTCGACTACAGATTCAGAAGAACACCCCCCCTTCACAGTTCACATGCATCGACAATTCATTTCATTGCGACTTGACAGACTGCGTAGAATCACCTCAGCCACTGTTTGGCGGATTCGCCACCATCGTTAAATCCCTCATCGACTTTCGCCAAGCTCAATCCTCTCTGTTCCATCGGACCGAACTCGCCCGATGCTCCTCAATGCCCAGCAACCCGTTTTTCCCTTCTCCTGATCTCATGATCCAGTCTTTTCTGGGCAATATGAGCATGCCAAGAAGGTAACCCTATCTGCGGCGTTTGGGCTCCGGGAAGGTCGGCTACACCTCGACTGACGCAGGCCAAGAGGTGGCAAAGTACTGCTTCTTCCAGACCCTTTTTGTGCGCGTCGACTTTCTTGGCAAGGGGATTAACCATGTACTCGCATTCTATCATGAGAGAAAGACCGGTCTTGTCCACTAAAAAATGCATCAAGATTGTCTAACGATGATCCTCGGTTCTGTTTCTCCCATAAAACTCATCGTTCACTCACACCGTTTGGTCTCCCTTCGTTTCCCATGAATCTACTGTGAACCGCCAAGTTGTGAACCTGGTTTACCCTCGCTAGCCCTCCTTAAGACTTCTTCGCCCGCGGCGTTTAATTCCCCATCGATTTTCCATGAACCTTCTGTCAACTCCCAAGTTTGTGAAACCGGATTTAGTCTGCTAGCCGTCCCCGGATCCGGATGGGACATCGGGTGGTTGGGCTGTTCGGATCCGGAAGTCGGGGTTTTTTCAACATTGACGCTGTTCACTTGATCTGAGGAAGGGACGTCGCGAGTACTTCGTTTAGTCTGCTGTACCAGAAAGGACTTCGATGAACTCACATCATCTCCCATAGCCTGATAGACTTCTCAAGCTCGTCTATCCGGCCCCTCAATTCTGTGACAGTATCCACATCTTTTTTCTCAAGTGCCCAATCCAACTGAAGCAGCAATGACGAGAGCTCTTCTCTTTCACTGGGAAGAACGGTCAAGGCCTCCTCTCTTAGGTCGCGAAGCAGTTCCTCGGCCACGCTCTTCTTGGAAACGTCGGGGAGGTCCCTGGAGAAATCCAGGGTCCCAGGTGTGGTTGCATCAGTTGATGAAGGCATAGGGTGAAACGTCGGATGCCGCTATTGGGTCTGAGGCAATTGAGTGGTGGTTGACAGGGTAGAAGACGAGCAAGCCTCGCCACTGGACACTAACGAGGATTGGAAATGGGGAAGACCAGTGCGGGTCGTACAAAAGAACAGCGACGAGACCACAAGCCCTCCTTTGTCGTAATCTGTGACATGGCGGAATCCCAAATGAGCGACAGAACACGTTTGACAAGCCATCTTCTCCGACCGTGTTCCAGCAGCAAGGAAGGAAGACCGAGCCTCCTTGCCGAGTGGCGCAAGCTAGTCGACGAACATTGAGCACATGCATATAAGACCATCAGGCTGTCCTTACTGCCCGTTTGCTGACCCCCCAGCGGCTCCTATTTCTTCGAACCAATTCCACCACCTGAAGTCGACGTACTGGCTTCAACAGGCCGGCCTCCACGGGCAAAGCTGTTCTGTATCTCTTTCAAGTGATCCTTCCTAAGCTTCAGAGTGATGAAACAGGAAGAGCTGAGATCAACTCACGGGTCGCCTCGATATACGCAGCTAATGTCAGCGATAATCAGCTTGCCCTGACTCACCTCAACGGACAGGCTGCATCTGTCTGGGTGGGTTTGTAACGGGACATGAGGGAGGAAGAGCCCTTGGCACCGGGTTTCCCCGGAGCGACAGTCGACGAAGGAGCCGGACTGTTTAGGTGGGCGTACCGAGAAGGCCTGTTTGGCGCGTGGCCGGTAGGCGCACTGTTTGTCATCGCGGTAAGACAATCCACCTGGACATGTACGTGGGATGTAAGGGCGGGATGTCAAGTAAACACTCACGAAGGATTGGATCCTCGGCCGTAATTTGAATACTCCAGAGACCCAATGCATTTTGGCAATGTAAACCGGGTGTTTTCGGTCTGGTCTGAGTGTGAACCTTCATCGTCTTCGGGACATGTGAACATCTGCTGCAATATTCAGGTTTGTTGGTGAAAGTATGGGAATAGTCTCTTCTCCAAGGGGATGTCGAAGGGGATGTCAAGGGGATGAGGGCAGATATATGGTGTGAGGATTGACAGAACGTGCTTTCTTCAACCTGTCCTCGTCAAAGGAGAGCTTGAATGCCTTCTGATACCGCTCGGAGCCATCAGCGTGGTGGGGAAATAGGGAGAAGCGGAAGAAAGAATCTTCACCAAGTTCTCTCCTCACTGGTCCGCTTCTGCCGGATGTGAGATCCGCCAAAACAGACCGCCTGCTTCGCTCCGCCCACCGTTACTTCCTCGTAATCAGTGTCGAGTCGTGGCCAACAAACGCCACATTGCCACCAACGGAAGCCTCGACTTCCGCGATAAGCACGCGTACGCAGATTGACCACGACTATGCATGCCATTTCATCATGCAGCTTTGTCCACTTCACTTATACTCCTGTCCAACACTCGATTAGAAAAAGCAAGACCTGCGTGGCGTCGCACGTCCGACTTGAAACCGACACGACAATAGCGTCCTGCTCGCGTCGGCAGACAGATTTGGGTTTTACGCGTGAACAGAGATCTTATAGATACGCTTCCCTCCTTCACCATCTCACTTACACACATCTCGGCCTCTTATGCGCGCAAGGCTAGTCGGTGTTCATATTGAAAATATCATCACGTAGTCATTACCGCACGGGTATTGTTCGTCACGCCTGAACAGACGACCGGGAAACCCTCTTGAATCGACACAAACACCCTCCTTTCTTTAACCCCGCTTGTTGTTACCTATTCCCCGATTCGTACGCCACTGTCTACTCTCACAACCCTCGACTCAAACCAAACAACGCAAGCAGGAGTCCGGTGACTGCGTCGCGAACGCGCCATGGCAATGGCCGCGAATCGATCATACGGCCAACAAGCCTATCCCTCCTCACCCGCCCCGACTACAGCTTCATCCCTAAACTACTCTCAATACGGCGCTTCATCATTTACATCACCCCAACGGCACGCGACGGCGTCCGTCTCCTCATCATCTTATAACAACAGCAGCAACGCATTACCGCGCAATCCCCAGCGGTCGCAGACAGATGCGGGGGGATTGAAACCGCCAGGAGGGGTCAAGGCCAAGGGGGAAAGTAAGGAAGTCGCCAAAGTCCACTGGAAAGCACTGAAAGATTTTCTGAGAGAGTGGCTGGAAAAGGGTGAGCAAAGGGTCTGATCTGATCACAAGTGTTCCGGGCGATAAGGGGTCGTCCGTCTGGAGCTGCAATTCGCCGGTTGCGCATTGCGAGGGAGGCTTGAGTCTACGGCTAACGACAGAATCACCTACGGCCAGGGCATCCGCTAGAGAGAAATTGACCAGATTGACCAAACTACAATTCCAGGAACTGTCCACCGACGTATATGACGAGCTCATGCGTCGTATCGATGTCGAAAACGGTACACCTGATGGTGGGTGACCATTTGCGCATCTCCTCGCGCTAACAGCTAGTTCCATTCTTACCGGTCCGTAACGACTTTCACCCTAAACGAAATCAAGCTCGACAAAAGCTCGCAACGTTGCCAAAGAACCGGTTCAAGGATCTCGCCAGTGATGTCTTCCACGAGTTGAGAAGGAGATATCCCGATTTCGAAGACGACCAGGTGAGTTACGATTCTGCTATGTCTTGCTTGGCGCTGAGCGACAGGACGAAGAACGAATATACGACGAGCCACCACCTGCGCCTGGACCCACGATGCGACCAGCTTACTCACAATCACAGTCCCATCCAGGTCATTTGCGCGATTGGGATCGAGAACGGGAACGAGGCAATCCCACTCCTCCGCCCGTAACACGACTAAACTCTACCGGGCATCAACGACAAGGATCAAGGAATATATCAGCAGGGTCATCCATCGGCAGCGGGACGCTACATCGACCCAGACCCAGTCGAGAGAATACCCGTGAACACTTTGATGCTGGAATTGGCGCAGGTGGATTTGGTACACATCCTACCGCTGCAACGAATGATGTTGTCGTGCCCAACAAAAGTCGAATGCGGGAGGAAGAGATTGAAGTGCCGTACGCCAGAGAATCAGTGATGGAACGACCACTGTCTGGCGCCTCCTCCCGCTCCCGCGTATCGTCTGTTGTTGATCGGGAACGAGGTGGCACGACCACGCCTCGAGGAGACGGAGAACAGGAAATGCTGTCCCCCCAATCAGGCGATGATCGGGTCTACTACGAACGAATGTCGTTCTCGTCGAATGTCACTTCGAAATCCAAAGCTCAGGCTGCGACGGGATGGGACGAGGAAAGAGAAAGGAAGATTCGGTCAGAATACGAGTTGAAGATTGCTGGTCTGGAGCGGAAGATCAGTGTGCTGGAAGGAGGTAGGGAAGACGGAGGGCGAAGGGAGAAGGAAGAGCAAGAGAGACTGAGAGAATTGGAAGACGAGGTCAGAGGTCTGAAAGAGGTGAGAGAAAGAGAGACACTGAGTGCGAGTCTAACAACCAGCGAGCGGCATTACATGCTTCGAGCCTCCGATCAGTGCAGCACGAGCTCGACTTGGCGAAAGATGCGGCAGAGACAGCGCGGAGTCACACAGAGACCTCGGGACGGCAGGCGCAAGATGAGATTAACCAATGGCGAGATCGGTGCGACGGACTGGAAGATGAGCTGCGCCGGGTCGAAATGGAAAAGCAAGCCTTGGAAACTGCCAATGTATCGGTTAGCAGCAACGGCCAGGTAAGCGTATCGCACGGGCACGGAACAAAGCTAATTTTCAGGCGGACGGCGCAATCGGACAACTGAAAAACGAGATTCACTCCCTTGTCGATGAGCTCAACGCGCTGTCAGCTCGCAATGACGATCTTATTGCTGAACGGGAGCGGGATGCGCAGAGTATGAACGAAATGGAGGGGCAAGTACAAGAGTATAAGCGGAAATACGATGCGGTGCGGATAGAGCTGCGAAATCTCAAAGGTGAGCTCACCCTGCGACATACAGTGGTCACCGACTCATGTCCAGCTACTTCTACCATGTTTGTGTCAAAACCAGTCAACGACGACCATCTCCCCGCCTCGCCTGATGGCAACATCGCTGATATCCACGTATCATCGTTCCAAGCCGCCATCGACGGTATGCTACAAGCAGCTCGCTCCTCCACTCCATCGGGTGTGCTGCCCGCAATGAAAGCGATAGTCGAGGCTATCACCGAGATTGGTGAAGATGTCAAGGCGTTTGAAGCTACACCGAATCTCGACGTAGATGTCTCCCGTCTTGAATCGCTCAAACACGAATCGACCACACGGCTCAATTACCTCATGCAAGCTGCTCGAAATCATGCCATGGCTTCGGGCCTGTCGCCCGTCTCGCTCATTGACGCCGCGGCGGGGCATGTGACGTCGAACGTGGTAGAGATCATAAAACTGCTCAAGATCAGACGGACGAATAAAAACAGTGAGAATGGCGCAGCAGTCGAAAGCGGCGGACTTGGAGCCGGTTTACGAAGTAGCAAGAGCAGCATGTCCATCAAAGATATGGTTGATCGCACTCTGACCGGGACGCCTGAAATCAGATCACCGCCGATCAGATCACCGCCAATCAGATCACCACCGATCACATCACCTCCAACTCGCTCCATGAACGCCTACGGGGCAGAAGAGCGCCTACGTGAGCCGCCACAAATGACACGTCAATTATCGGTAGACGACCAATATCGCCATGCTGGTTCACCCGTCGAAAGCCGGCCTAATGGAGTGCCGAACCTGCGTATAAACTCGTACCAATCTACGACTTCTTCTATCGCTCGATCCGACTCATTTGACCTGGAACGTAAAGCTTCTGTCATGTCGGATCGCCAGACACCTGGTATGCCAAGTATTCAGAGAGGACTGGAAGATCTTCGAACCAACGGATTTGACACCGGGGTGCGATACGGTCGCATGTCCGAGGAGAGCCATACGAGCGGTAGTGGAAGCTCGGCGCCAGCGCCCGTCACGGCGGACGTGGAAGGGTACCGATACGGCGAGAACGACGAGCCAGAGGTGTTCAGCAATGAAGGTGGTAACGAGCAAGAATGGGACGATGTCAAGGTGAGTCGTGTGGTTTACATTTTGATGGGTCTCGCTGATAATCGTAGCCATATTTGGAGACGCAATCTTCGGCTCTGGTCAATTCGATCCAAAACCTCCTAGCGGCTATCCGAACCGGTACGCAGACGCCTGCACTCAATGAACACCTGTCAGAAGTCATCGCCATCGCTTCATCCATCGTTGCGATCTCGACTAATGCCCTGCCACCCTCGCTCAGAGGTGAAGGCGGTCCATTGTTGACGGATCTGGTGAATAACACAAACAAGCTTTCCGAGGCGCAAGAACAGGCAAAAGGTGGCGGGTTCGATAAAGCCGTTAGACAGGTTATTGCCAGTGCGAGCTTCGGAGTGGCTAAGAGCTTGAAGAGCTTGATGAAGCTAGGTAATGAGTAGAGGGCTGAACGGAGCGGGGGTCAAGCCTCTTCAAACCGGGCTATCAGTGGGGGACCTTAACGAAGATGAGGAGAAGGTTGTTTGGGATCGGTCTACAAACTTGGTTACAATAGATCATATACGCCTACTTAGTATGTTTGCACGTCTCACGAGTTATGCATTATCACGATGCGACGTTCCGGCCGCATGGCTTGTTCTGCTTTGGAATGGCCTGTCACTGGTTTGTCACTCCCCGAAAGGAACTTTGGTTGATGATCTGGCATGATAAATGCATTTGTCCTGAAAATACAGTACAGCAGCAACCCCGACTCTACCCCGATTACGCGGGACGTGGTTCCCTCGGTTCTGGCCATCAGCTTTGCTCTCCCCACCATGCGATACAAACTCACGAGACCACGAAACAGACAGAATCAAACTGTCGTAACCTCGTCCATTCATCTTCTGCAGCGCCTTCTCCGCATCCTGCTTAAGACTGAAACTGACGAAACCGAACCCTTTACTTTCTCTCGTTTCCCGATCACGAACGACGTTGGCCCTGACGACGGAACCGAATGGCGCGAAGAGAGCACGGAGATCGTCGTCTTCTGCGTCGACGGAGAGGGAGGTGATTCGGAGTGTGGGGAGATCGTCACGGTTTCGGAACATTGATTCGCCGGCTCCTCCACCTGCACGTTGTCCTCTGGCGATTAGCGCGGCTCGTGAGGAGGTGCAGATTGGATTTGCGAAAAACGTTGAAAGCTCTCAAGACGAGGATGCGACACTCACGGAGGAACGTATTTCCCGCCAACGGTGCTGCCCATACCGCCCCGAGCCAATCCACCATCCCTTCCTTGTCCAGGTGCAACATCGCCTCCTTCTTCCGTATCGACGTTGTCAATGGCCGCCAGTTGTTCACGGTAAGGACACTTGGCGGTGAAATGGGAGCCTTGACACAGACGACAGACAAGAGCACGACCAGCGGGGGCTTTGGTCGTTTCGGCCTCTTGGGTAGGTTCAGCCTGGGATCAGCTTCCGCTCCGTCACGAGTGCCGTTGCAAATCTCATCGTGATGTGGAATAAATCGTCATACAAGAATGAAATGCAAGACTCACCTTGGTGATGGCCGCAACTCTGAAATGCAGGTTCTCCCCAATGATGGTCGTCTTCCTGTCCGGTCCCGACGGCTTGTTCTTGTCATCTCCGAATCTACCGTCAACTTATCACCCCCAACTTAAGCGGCATGTAACTGACTTGGCCCAATGTTTTCGCTCAGCAATAGAGTGCGAAACGATTTGAGTCTGCATCTTTCTCCTCACTCTCCTTGTCACCTGTCATAAGCTTCTTCCTATTCCACCTGCTCGTCAAGCTCACCTTGACTTTACGGTCCTGCTCGTCAAACTTCCACGAGACGATTGTGGTGATTCCATCCGCGCCGAGGGTCTCTGTTGGCTCAGGCAGCTCGACTAAACGTCAGTTCGTAAATCCAACATTTCTAAAGCGACAGGCGTAATGAATTCAACATACACTCATCGATCTCGGCATCTTCGGCCGCCCAATCGTCGTTCCTGCATATCAGTATACATCTTGCTGTATGTGAGATTCAAAGACGTACACTTTTGTTGAAGCCATTTTGTAGGGTTGGTTGGTACTGACTTTGACGTTGTCGAGCGCTTTTGTGCTAAATCTCGAATGCTGCAAACCTCGAACAGTGGCAAACGCGTGCGACAGCCGGCAATTGGAGTTAACGCCGGGCAGAGTGGCGACTGTGGCAGCTTAGCTTCACCATCGTTTCCTCCCCCTCTACACTTCTTAGCCTATGCATGCGCACTGTAATTGGATCTACTAGGAGCATGGGCTGGACCACAGACGTCTGGGCATTGTGATAGATCAAGGCTGCCATGGTGTTCTGACGCGGTGTCGACGACGAAGTGATTCACAAAGGCAGAGTCCGTCTCGGCGTTGGGAACACCATCATCGTTGCCATCCAACTTCATATGCATTCGGGATCCTGACAAACAATCTGGTCGTGTGGCCGAAGAGACTTATACCTGAAGCTTCAGGCTTGCGTGTATACTCTACGATCCGAGCCTGACGCCTCCGAGTGCTTACGGGGCCTGTCGATCAACCCAAAATCTACAACGCATGACCTCCCAATGCACCATAGCATCGTTCAGGTCCAGAAATTTATGATTCAGAACTAGAGTTTGCTGGATCTGATATTGCAAAGCAACGAATGGAACTTTGGATGCATGACGTGCGACGCCACTGCGCCTTTGGAGGAGATTGGGCACGCGTCGAAGAAGAGATGGATAGCGAGAGATGCAGGTTGCGCGAGGATCAACAAACGCATTCTGCTCGACCCAACTTTCCGCTTTTAATCTCTCTGTTATTCCTCGTCAACACATCTCTGCATCCATCCGTCACGCTCTCCTCATCGGCATCTATCATCGCAACAACACCTTTCCGATCGAGTAACATCGCAAGAATCACCCATACCGATGCACCATGAAGTCGTTGAGAAGATCACTGAACAATAACAATTCCAACAATGCCAATTCTAACTCAACAACCTCGCCCCAACCTTCCCCTCCTATCACCCAAGCAGCCAACCCACTCGCACGACCTTCCGATAAAGTAGCTCCTCCACAGAAAGTCATCAAAGCACTCAAAAGTCATAGAAGTACGAATCCGCAGGAATTGAGTTACAACCAGGGCGATTTCTGGTATGTTATAGGAGAAAGGCAGGGGTGGTATGAGGTCCTCAGTAGGTCGTATTCATGTGCACATGGTCCGAACGTTGCTCTTTGGCCGTTTACCACGTTTCCTTCTGGACGAACGGTATCTGACCCTAGATCCGCTCGTGGGAAGTCGAGGGTTGGTACCAATGCAGGATTTTGAAGAGTTTGCCAAGGGAGGCCGGACAACTAGTCAAGGAGGTCCTCCGGGTTCTAGTACCTCCAGGTGAGTATTCTGCTACATTCACAGCAGCGCTTCTTGGAAAGACCACGATGAGACTACGTGCAACGGAGAACACGCTGAAGACAGATCTCACACACCGTCCCAAGACCATAGCCGCAGCCCCCCAGTAATGACATCTCCGCCAGCAATGACATCTCCCCCCCTTATGACATCTCCACCAGCTCAATCGGGCAGCGGGAAGAAACCATGGCAACCGTGAGTCGCACCAAAGTCCGATACGCTTTGGCTGCTTATATCAGGGTATATGCTATTGTACAGTACGACTTCCAAGCGGAACGGCCGGATGAGCTTGACGCGAAGAAGGGCGAGCCGATCGTCGTCATTGCTCAGAGCAATCACGAATGGTGAGCTTTGTCGGACACGTGCCGAGTGTTCAGCTTATCGCAGGTTTGTGGCCAAACCAATAGGTCGACTGGGTGGACCCGGTCTGATCCCTGTCGCTTTTGTCGAGATACGTGATCCAACCACTGGGACCCCGATCGAAGTACTCCCAGACACGATACCCATGCTGGAAGAGTGGAAAAAAGCTACAGCCGACTACAAAGCCGCCGCGATTCCCCTTGGCCGATTCGATCTCCCAGAGCAAAGCGTTCAAGATTCACCTTACACCACCAACTCTCCGCGAACTTCACTGCCCCAAACAAACTCCCCCGCATCCGGCAGAAAACCACTCTACCGCCCCGAGCAAGACCCAACATTACCACCAGGCGAATTCACCGCGTTGAGCGTGCCATCTTTTCACAACGAGTCAGGGAATTACTGGTTCCGACTTCAAGTCACGTTTGTTCCAGACGAGCCTTCCGCACCTGGGTACGCCTTGTCACTGTACCGAACATACGAGGACTTTTACGATTTCCAGATTTCGCTGCTCGATACATTCCCACATGAAGCGGGCCGATCACGGCCAGGAGAGGAAGATCTGGAACCGCCAGAGAGGATCCTGCCGTACATGCCCGGCCCGGTCGAGGACGAGATCGATGCTGAACTCACCGAATACCGACGGGAAGAGCTGGACTTGTATGTCAAGGCGTTGATTGATTTACGGTCGCAACAAGCGGGGTATGTCGTCCGGCACGAGCTATTCAGAGGGTTCTTTGCGGCGAAATACGGAGATTACTGCGAGGATGTCCCACGCGCAGATGCTATTGAGGAGCTGGAGGAGAGATTGGCAGAAGTTCGAGTTGCCGACAACATGTCGTCACGTGGACCTAGCCGGAACGACCGAGCTCCTTCGGCAGCTTCCCGTCATTCTCAACCCTCATCACAGTGGTCTGGACAGGGTCATCAACGGAATGCCTCGTCGTCACGCAACTCACCGTTACCACATATCGATACGTCCCGGCCCACATCATCCTCGCAGGCACCAAATCATCTTTCTGGTGGTCCGTCTACCGCAGGGGTCACTACTGCCTCCTCGTTCAACGCGCCACAAACATCAGCGGCCACCGTTGTTACGACTCCGGGGACAGCTGGAACGCAGCCACCTTATATCAAGATCAAGATATACGACCGAGCAACGGACGATCTTATCGCGATCCGGGTGCACCCGAATGTCTCTTATGTTGACCTGCTCGAAAAAGTCAGGTCACGGTTAGGACCTGAGGTCAACGTGCTACGGTTCAGGACTTCCATGTCTGGGCCAAACGGGGCGACGTATCAAGAGGTGGCGAGTGACAAGGAGTTGAGAGATTGGATGCGAACAGAAGATCAGAAATTAGTGTTGTACGCCGAGCAAGGGTAGAAGAGGGTATGCCGGAATGAGTGGTCAAGGAGAAGAAGAAGCAAGTACGGATAGATACTAGGAACATGGTACATAATGCATATCTCTTGGTCTCTTGTACAGAACACGGACGAGGGGAAGGACAGGTGGAAAGGAAGCGACGCCACTGGATTATAATGCCGGAATCGCCGCGGCTCACTCATCTCCCCTGCTTGAGTTCACGCTCATTACACCTCCTATACGCGTCCACCGTCTTCACATCCTTGTCAGCTTTTCTCTCGCGTAGTCAACACCGGCTTCAAAGGCGAAACGGCGGACATCTTGTGGATTGGCGAAGTGAAGCTTGTTGTACGGTGCGAAAAGCTGAAACACCTCGCTCAACATGGTATGTCCTTGCCACCTAACTTTCTCGAATTGCGCTGAAATGGCGTGCAGGTCCGTATCATCATCAAAGGTGGTGTGTGGCGTAACACCGGTAAGTCGGGCATAGTGTTTTCGAAGGAAGGAGCTTACGCGGTAGAGGATGAGATTTTGAAGGCTGCTATTTCGAAGTACGGCAAGAATGTGAGTGATCCGGCTTGAGCTTGCAATGTTTGATACCGTACAACGGGTTTATCTCGCTTCACGACCCAGAAACATCGACTAGGAGGACAACACGGAGACTGTTGAGAGAGCACGTTCCTGACAACCAGCAATGGGCTCGTATCTCCTCCTTGCTCGTCCGTAAAACGCCCAAACAATGTAAAGCCCGTTGGTACGAATGGCTCGACCCTTCCATCAAGAAAGTAGAATGGTCCAAGACCGAAGATGAAAAGCTGCTTCATCTCGCCAAACTCATGCCTACACAATGGCGTACAATCGCGCCTATAGTGGGCAGAACCGCCACGCAATGTTTGGAACGGTACCAGCGTTTGTTAGATGATGCCGAGGCGAAGGACACTGCGGAGTTGGGTCTGGGAAGTGGGGATAATGTCGAAGCGATGCCGGCGGAGGGCAGCTCTTCGGGAATCAGGGGTTTGAGAGCGGGTGAGATCGATACGGATCCAGAGACGAGGGCAGCGAGACCGGATCCGATCGATATGGACGACGATGGTGAGTGAATCGTGTGATTGTGGGCTTGGTGCAGAGTGTTGATGGGTAGAAAAGGAGATGTTGTCGGAAGCTAGAGCGAGGTTGGCGAATACGCAGGGTAAAAAGGCAAAGAGAAAGGCGAGAGAGAGGCAGTTGGAGGAAGCGAGAAGACTGGCTTTCTTGCAGAAGAAGCGAGAGCTGAAAGCTGCTGGTATCAAGTGAGTTTTATCCGTATTTTATAGTCAGGAATGTCGCTGATTTCGTAGCTTGAGGGCGAAGACGAAGAAGAAGGGCATGGACGTGAGCTCATTTGTGCCAACAGTTGATCTGCAGCTGACGGGTAGTACAACGCTGAAATCCCCTTCGAGAAGCAGCCCGCGCCTGGATTCTACGATGTTACAGAGGAACAAGCGAAAGTCTTTGCCGCCCCAGTCGGTTCATCACTACGAGCACTCGAGGGAAAGCGGAAACAGGAGCTAGAGGAGATCGAGGAGAAGAAGAAGAAGCAAAAGGGGAACGACGGCAAATCCAATGTTACCGCCCAATTCGTCGCGGCCAGAGAAGCTCAGATCAAGCGATTAAAGGAACAGGAACAGGTTATTCGTCGTCGAAAACTCAACTTGCCCCTGCCTCAAGTCGGAGAAGCAGAGTTGGAGGAAATTGTCAAGATTGGACAAGCGGGCGAAACGGCCAGAGAACTGGTACGAGGCGAAGGTGCCAGTGAGGGAGCTACAGGGAGACTACTTGGGCAGTATGAGAGTCTGGGTCAGGCTAGAATGACCAGGACGCCAATGACCCAATCAGCTGGTCAGTCAACTGTCACCGCTGTCGACGCTCAGAGCTGACGTACAGAGGACAACATCCTCGCCCAAGTACGAAGCTTGAAGCAAATGACCGACACCCAAACTCCGCTGCTTGGAGAGGAAAACACGCCTTATCACGGATCAGACCCTACGGGTACCGGATTCGAGAGTGCGACACCGCGCGCAGGTGTCGCAGCAACGCCCAACCCCTTGGCAACTCCTCGAGCTGGTGTGCTGCAAACGCCACGAACGATTGCTGGTATAGGCGCAACCCCACGAAGTGTTCGCGACAACCTTAGCATCAACGACGATTACTCGGTCTACGGTCAAACACCTCAGAACGAAAAGGCTCGATTGAAAGCTCAACGAAAAGCCCTTGAAGCTGGCTTCGCGTCGCTACCAAAACCGGAAAACAACTTTGAGTTGGCTGAGGATGAGGAGGAAGAAGAGGAAGGCGAGGAGCAGGTCTTGACGGAAGAGGACGCGGCTGAGAGGGATGCCAAGATGAAGGCGGCTAGGGAGAGAGAAGAGCAACTTGAACTCGCACGACGGTCGGCGGTTGTGAAGCGTGGTCTGCCACGTCCCATCGCGGTCGACCCCGCAATGATCCTGGCGGGTTTGAACGCTACGGTCGACGACAACGATTCGCTTTCGGAAGCTCTGCGGGCAATCAACTTGGAAGTTGCGTTGTTGATGCGACACGATTCCCTGGCTCACCCTCTGCCCGGCACTTCGGTCCCAGGCGGCACAGCGTCCGACTACGACATGCCCGAGGATGAGTATGTCGACTCTGCGAGGAAGGCGATCCACCTCGAACTCGCCGGATCGGTCGGGCTCCCGGGAGCTTCCGAAGAACAGGTCAAGCTGGTCATTGCGGGTGGTGTGGATGACGAAGCGATGGAGGGTGGATGGGGCAAGGAGAAGGAGACGATGGTGTTTGATCCGAAGTCGTCGTCATGGGTTGACACTGATTCGCTCGACTCCGCCTCACTGTCTGCAGCTTACGAGTACATGATCACTTCGAGCAAAGAACGCATGATTGCTGAAGCGACCAAGGCGTCGAAGGCGGAGAAAAAGCTGGCAAAGCAGTTGGGAGGATACCAGGCTCTGAACGCAAAAGCGCGCAAGGGTATTCTCGACACGATGGAAGAGATTCAATCGACTCAACGGGACTTGGAGACGTTCATCATGCTTCGTTCGATGGAGGAAGCTGGTGCCCCGGCTCGTTTGGAGAAGAAGAGGGAGGAGGTCGGGATTTTGGAGAAGCGGGAAAGGGACTTGCAGGCGAGATATGCCGAGATCAACGACGAGAGGAGGAGTCTGGTGGAGAGTATCGAGCAGGTGAGTGACTGTGCAGATCGGATAACACGAGTGGTGCTGATGTATAGTTGGAAGAGGACAAGATGGTGCTGGAAGCGCAGAATGCTCTGGAAGAGCAGGGCGGGGAGGACCAAGGGGCGAACGGTGTGGATGGGATGGACGGCGTCGAGGTTCAGGCATAGGTGTCCCGCATGGCTTTTCAGCATTGCATGCATGCATTGTAGCGTGTATACAGGCTCGGTCGACTTGTCATCTCGCTTCGATGCTGACTTGCACTCTGGTGGCGACGGTTGACCCTCTGTTGACAATGGCGAAATTACCTTGTCGGGCGTCCAGCTCGTCGTTTTCCATTTGTTTCTCTTCGTTCACTACCATCGTCATAAAACAGCATCGTTAGTCTCGACGTGTTCATCGGCTGCTGTGCTTGCTGGTTAACGTGTCGGATCGGTGTATACCTGCATATACCAATCACAACCTTTGTCGCTCGAACCAAACAACTCTTCGGCGCACTCGGACGATCTAGCCCACTCATACATAAAACGTGTCGTCACCCATGTTCTCATTCTTCGACGATAAACCAGGCCAAGAGGCCCTCAAGCCTCTGATCTCCCGAGTAAAGAAGACCGTTCCAAAGCCGCGCGGACCCGTCCTTCCGGGCTCAAACCCCGAACGGGCGGGTTCGGGTAGTTCTGGTTCATTTTCCGGGACTCACAACCCTTCATCGTCCTCGGCGTCAGGAACAGGAAAGCCTGGCTCGTCTTCATCTTCATCTTTGAAACCGCGCAAACCGATCCTCTCGCGGCCTGGTTCGTCTGCGTCGCTGTCCGTCAGAGATAGGGAGAAGGATAAGGCAAAGTCGGGGAGCAAGACCACGCCCCGGTCCTCGCCTGCGCCGACGCCTCGGAAGAGGAAGGTGGAGAGCCGGGTCCAGTCTGAATCGGAGAGTGACTCGAGCGGAGATGATGCGTTTGACGTCAAGATCAAGAAGAGGATAATTAGCCGGTCGACGACGGCGGGAGCAGGCGGGGCAGGGGAAGATGGGATGGAAGAGGTCAGGTACGGGGAATGGGATTTGAGCGTGGTGGATATGAGAGGAGAGTGGGGGAGGGGGTGGTGTGGGTTTGTAGGCTCGGATGAGGTCTTAAGAGGGGGGTTGAAGGGTTGGGCAGGTGGGGGCAAGGCGGAGGGGTCGTTGGACAAATATGTGCCTTGTGAGTAGCTCTACCGACGTGGGCCAAATGGCGGAGTGCTGGATGGAGGTGGAAGGTGGCCGAGACTGGGGACATATGGGCTAACGGCGTAGACTTCCCTCAAGAAGGATTCGACAAGGAATCGATGCCGAGTGTGGAATTGCTGTATCCCGCTACGGGCTGTCGGGAAACGTAAGTATTGGTTGCTCCATATGCGCAACACTGACATCCAGGTTTGTCCTTCTGCAGCCCACATCTGCGAGAGAATACTCGCCCATCAGCGAGCTCAGGAACGCTTTGCGGACGATTCTCAACCGTAAGTGTCGAATCATCTTTGCACGGACTGCGTAATGCGTATGGCGTACTGTCCACACGCATGAAAAGCCTCGCTGATTACAGACTACATCCCGCCCTCCCACCAGGGCATTTTCGGTTCCCTGTCCGACTCGCTTGATCTCGATATCACTTCGTCTGTTCCTACACCCATCGCCGCGCCCAATACGCCTCTCCCTCCGTCCCTTTCCACCTCTACTCCGCCCCGGAACGCGGCTTCGCCCGGCCCCTCGGGACCGACGGAATCTATAGGTGATTCGCTACGAAAAGCGCTCGCGTCTAACAGGCGCGATGGCCCAGGGTTCGTTCGCGCCATGCGGAGATTTAACGAGGCTTTCGAGGAAATACAGAACGACGGGACGTTGCGAAAGTGGATGGAAAGCAAATCGAGGAGTTTATCCAGAACCGAATGGAGCAGCGTCGTCGAGGCAGTACATGAGCAAGCGTACTCTAGGGTTGTTGGGCCATACTCGAACGATCTGGAGGTGGGTCATAGTTGCGTTTTTGCGCGGTGTGGTTTGCTGAACCTTCAGCACCATCCGAAACATCCAGACGAGGTATTGCGGGCGATATCAGGGAAAGAAGACGCCTATGGCGAGCTTCGACATAGTTTTGTCAGTAAAGTGATCGATCATACAGGTCTGGGGCCTGAGTCTGTCTTGTGAGCTAGATTGATCACCTCGAACACAAGCTGACGGTAGCGTGGATCTTGGGAGTGGAGTTGGAAATTGTGTCATGCAAGTGGCCTTGGAAGCGGGCAGCAGGAGGTGGGTTTAAAACGACTCTGCAGCCTGGATGTGACTGAATGTAGCTACGGCTTCGAGCTCCTTCCCGTACCTGCGCACTGTGCTCGTTTGCAACTGCGCGAGACTCAACGCAGATGGGCTACGTGGGGCTTGAAGGGGAATCTGGGGGTAGACGTGTTTGAAGGTGACTTCAGGGTCCATCCTGAAGTTGGAAAGCGGTTGAAAGAGGCCGACGTCGTGGTGAGTTGCACGCGTTCTCCGTTTTGAGATCGCACTGTGGGCGCACGAGCGACCTCTTACAATGTGACAAAAAGCTGACTTGCCAGTTGGTGAATAACGAGGTATTCCCCCCGTCGCTCAACTCCGACCTCACAAACCTTTTCCTCGACCTGAAAGAAGGCGCGAAGATCATCTCGCTCAAACCGTTCGTCCCCGAGTCCTTCAAGATGAACGAGTCGAATGTGAGTGATCGGCGGGTCGGGCAAATAGCGGACAAGGTTGACGCTTAGTGCGACTCTTTTGCTGCGATTGTCAAAATGACCCAGCACACGTATCATCGGGATTGGGTGTCGTGGAAGGGGGATTCGGGCGTGTATTATCAGCAGGTCATCGATAGGAAAGAGCGGTTGAGGTTCGAGGAGGAGATGAACGGGACGAGGCGGAGGCGATAGTCATGCGTATATATCATGCAGGATCGTGCGATGAGGCGTTTGAGCGACGTGGGTGCTTAGGGCGAAAGGATTGAGAAACGTAGACTTGTGATGAGTTTGAGTACAACCATTGATCGGCGTTGTTTGCATTTCTCAGCTCGGCTCTGCTTGGATATACACGTCGTCCGGACGAGTCTCAAGCCGAGACCACCTGGACAGCCGCGTGAGGGACTGCAGCTCAAATGGCTTCACTTAGTTGAGTACAAGGTTATTATGCAAGGCCACAGTCCCAATAAGTCGAGTCGAACGACGTGAAGAGTTGGCGATGCTCGCATCGCCCGTCAATACCGATAACGGCGTACTGCCTTGCCTGCCTTGCTCCGCACCTCCTTCGCGGACAGAGTCAGAACCGGAACACCGGAACACTAAACGGTAAGCGCTTTCCAGGCGGATCCAGGCGTACAGCGACAAAGCGCCGCTCGATCAATCGTCGAGAAGTGTGTGTAATGCATGTCGATATTGCGCGATATATGTATTTTGACCTTGTCTTTATATGGTCTAGTTCTATTCCCTCGTATTCGTAAGCTCATCCCGCCCACAGCTTGTTTCTGAGGGTCGTAAGCTGGCCCGTAACCCCTCTCAATTCTCCACTGATCATTACGTTGTCTCCGCCCCGCCCGTCCTCGTCGTGCAGCGCGTGTACCCTCCCTGATCCACCGCGGCCATTTATTCAATCTGCGTCACACCTACCTGAGCCGGTCGCAGCACCCGGTTCCCAATCATCCATCCCTCCTTGGCAACCTCGACCACCTCTCCCGGTCCCCACTCCGCTCCGCCCTCTTTTGGCGGCGCAATCTCCTTGGGGATCTGGAAAGTCGCTTCGTGAAGGTTAGGATCGAACGCCGTCCCTCTTGCAACCTCCATTTTCACCACACCGGCTTCTTGGAACGTCTTGAACATTGCCTTTTGGGTGAGCTCGACACCGTTCGCCAGTGATTCCAAGGCCGATCCGGGTTCTATTGGTTTGGGGACGTGTTTGAGCGCCGTGGTGAGGATATCGGGGGTGGAGAGGAGGGATCGGGCAAAGGAGGAGATGGCGAATTCGGAGGCTTTTTGCCTTTCGTCGGATACGCGGCGGTTGAGGGTTTGGATGTCGGCTTTGTGATACAGGACGTCTTTCTGCAGGGTCAGTGAGGATCGCACGGGAGAGAGGCGCGATGGGAGCCAGACTAAGGATGGGAGCGCGACATTTGTCAGCAGATAGAAGAACGCCACACTCACTTCAAGCGACTTGACCTTCTCTTCCAACTCGGCCGCCCGTTTCTTCGCCTCTACCAACTCTGGGCTCTCCTTGACCTCGGCTTCTTCTGTCGAGTAGAATCGGCCAGAGAATCGCGCGGCGGCGACACGCGGTGCTGCTTGCCTAGAGACGGCTGATCGTAACGATCGGATAGGGGCGATGGATCTTGAAGCCATTTTTGCGTTTTGCTTAATTGATGATTGTTGCTGGATGGCGAGGATGAGAGATGGTCGTGGAAAATCGGGCGACGGGTGGAGGAACGGGGGGTGGAGAATTGGTGAAATATTACGTAATTTACACTCGATCGGCGTTTCGCGGAGTCTTTTTGTTGAATTACCCGTTTTGGTGTGCTACGAGTGGGTTGCGAGGTCGGCAAGGCGTCCTTTCAAGCAACAGCAGTGCCGTCTAGACATAACAACATACAATACAAAGACACATACATCTCTTTTCTTCACTCTCCTACCTACACACCCTTTTCTACACGACTCGCCGACGCCCGAGCTCCCAATTCGTCACATCCTTCGGTCGTCATCCTCCGCGCCTCGAACGGGATCGCTGCATAGTCTGAGCAAGGTCGCACCTTTATTGTACACAACGACACAACCCCTCCCCTTCCAACCCATCATGCCATTACCCCGTACAGTCCCCAACGACAAGGAGTCATCAGAGCCTTCTCCTGCTCCTCCCTCCGCTTCCGGCACACCCGCGCCCACCAACGGCAACGCCGCACCGACGACACTAGCCGACACGCAAAATGCAAATGGAGAAGCCATGATCGACCCGGAACTCGCCAGTCTCCCGGCTCCCGGTTCATTATCCATCACTGAATCTATCGCTCAAGCGCCCAACCCGCGTCCTGCCGATTTCTCAATGTTGCCCCTTACGCACGAAGAGCTCGACCTGTCTGCGCTCGACCCGGCAAGTCTGGAGGGCGCGCCCGGAAGTCCCACTGCGAAGCTTATGAAGGCGATTGCCCCGCCCAACGCTGCTCAGCCCGATACCAAGTGGCCCACTGTGAGTGATCCAACCACGTCCCGTTGTATTCCCCGTAAGAGAAAGATGAGAGAGAAAAGTGAAGCACACCGAACGAGGCGGAAGTGGGATATCGCTATCTAATCTATGGACGATGGGGGTGGCACTGCCTCGCTGTCGACATTCCCTCCCGCCTCACTCGTGCTTTGAGCCCATTTACTGATGTGGCAGCCACCACCCAACGCCAGTGTCAACCTTTTCATCGGTGAGTTTGATGCTGCTTGAAATGATGCTTGGAGAGGTGTTGACGGGACAGGCCGTGCATTGCTCTCGAACGGTAACGATAATTGGCCATTGGTGCGTGGTGCTTCGGCGTTGTTCAATTTCTTCTAGTATAGAACGCGTGCTGATCTCCCTTCCTTCCTCGACGCCTTCCTCGACACCTCCCTTTTCAATACTCTGTTTGGTCATCCATATCACTTCTCAACTCATCGCCTCTCATATCACTTCTCGTCGTCACCTCCCGCCCTCCGCGCCCACCTATAACCATTACCCACCACCTCCCCACCACAGAAACCCAACGACATTGTCACTTGGATCAAAAACCACTACCCCGCCGAATGGGACGGAGACGAAGGACGATGCTCCGCCCATCGAGTTCGAACATACCTCGCCCGTAAAGGTACCGACATGTACTACGAAAAGCTGTCCCAAGGCAACATCTCCGGCTGGCGTATCCGTCAGAACCACATTTGGCGGTTTGAAAACGGCGGCTTCCTTGGTCGAGGGATGAAACAAGAAGAAGCCATCGCGGCGCAGGCGAAAGAAAATGAGGCGATCGCTACGGCTTCACACAAGGCCGCTGCTGCTGCGGCGCTGGCAGCGGGCCACCCTACGGTCAAAGTTTCCATGTCCGCTCCGGGCATAAATGACGGACCGCCTGCAGCAAAACGAGCCAAAGCTTATAACCCGGCTAAACCTGCGCAAGGGCAGTCGCGCCGACCTAGAAAGAAGCCTGTGGAGACTTTGGCGAACATTGGTGATGTCTCATTGGCTTCAGCGGGTGGGAGCAGCGACTTTTACAATCCGGGAACGTCACACGACGCTTACAGCACGACACCAACTTATGAGCAACACAATCACAGTCATAATCAGAATCAAGGCGGACCGTCGCATGAAGGAGGAAACGGTCATGGACATGAAGACCAGATTGACCCGTCGTTGATGGCTTCCGCGGCGGATGAGGCGCAGATGGACATGGAGATGGTGCAGCGGGCAATGCAGGCCGCAGCAGCAAACGCGGGGCAGATGGAGGATATGGAGCTGGGTATGCAGCTGCCGATCGAGATGCAAATGCACGGCGGGGAGCACGACGATAGGACCGATGTGAGTAGTTGGTGGTGTTGGCCAAAATGATCAAAAGGGAGACAAGCTGATGACAGTATTACGGCACGGCGACTGGAGGAGCGCATCATCCTTATACACCCCACACTACCGGATTCGAGGGCGCGCAATACGGCTACACCGAGGCAGACGGGCAGTTGTATGGACATACGGATTACCAAAGCGGTCAATAGGGCGTGGCGTGGTGTGCCGGGGAGGGGGGATCAGGGACGACGAGTTGAGCACTGATCAGCTCAAGGGTCAAAAAGGGGAGTGTCGTCCCGCTATGCGGGTGCCGAAGGAGCAGCCGGGAGATGGTGCCGAGATTAGACTGAAGGAGAAGCGACATTTACTCGCGTTGTAACAATAGATCAACCTAGGCCGTTTTATGGTATTTTCATGTCTACACCCGCGTCCCGGGGCCTGGACGCAGCCCATCACATCAAGCGTGATGGAAGGGGACAATGTTGGTGTAGCGTGAATGTAACTTACCACACAGATCGTGTTGTTCTCACAGTTGTGCCATGCCATGGACGGTGCGAGGTGAAAGAGGAGAGGCGCAGTGGGACCAAGCTGAAACGGGTTATGAAACGCGGGTATTAACGGGAACAAAGGGAGGATTTCGTCATCAACCCATCATCCATCATTACACTTCATCTTATTGCCTTTTATGTCACCTACCCGCTCGAAAACTGTGCTCGAGGCGGGGCAAAGGGGCTGATCTCTTCCTTTCTCCCATCTCTCTGTAACTGTACGAAACCATCGACGCTGTTGTGTGTATACTCTCGAGAGACGCTGTGATTAGCCTCAACGACGCACACGACAGATTGGTCTTCGACGCCAAGGCCCGCTTTGATCGCTAGTATATCTGTTTTAATATCGCTCCGTATAATCGTCGACGCTCAGCACGCACCCACTAACGCATTCAACTACGAGACCTACACGTTGGGCATCCGATATATCACACTCGTCATGACGTTCCAGCAGACCCGGTTGACTCTCCGGGCGATATTGATCGTTTCTTTGGTAATACTCGGCCATTTATTGTTTGTGACATCGATGGCATCTCGTGAGTCCTTCACCTGAGCCAGCTCCATCCTTCCTTACACATTGCCCCCCCCCCGGCCCCTTGCTCCACCTACCGCACCGCTCACCGCAGACCCCCTCCCCCTCCCCGACGCCTCTCTCGACTACACCATCACCGCAATGTCCCCCTTGATCTTCCTCACGCTGTTATGGACGGCGTTCACCTTGCTAGAAGCGGCGGATTCGTGCGTCTGGAATGGCGGATGGGGGGAAGGGGAACAAGGGGATATAGTCTTTGGGCGGACATGGGTGGAGCTGGGGCTGAACTCGATCTTGCTTGGCAGTTGGGTTTGTGAGTGATTCAGTCTTATTGTGCTCTGTATACGTGAGGGTGTGGGAACATGAACAGTCTAGTACGTCGTGCTCAGGGCTGAACGTAGATTTCCATGAAGCCGGACTCGAACTTATCACGACCTACGCCCCGCTAGTCGGACATGGCCTGAGTGGGTCAACCCATGCTGCGACGTGAGATGTCAAGCTAACAACGACAGGTATCCCAGCCCTCTACCTCGCCATTGTATTCTCGCTTCTTGCCCTCAACCTGCATCTCGTGAGGTCTATCGTATCCCACGCCCGGTCGTATGGCCGGAAAACAATCTGCAAGACGTCATTCTGGAACGAAAAGACGGGCCACTGGAGCGGCCAGATCATCCTTGGCGAGATGGCAAGTTCCGAGGAAAAAGGAGTCCTGGCTAGACAAGCCGTGGGGATCAAACACCAGTCGCCAAGAGCTGGCGGAGCGGATGATGGTGATTCCGACGCCGAAGACGATGTATGGGTAAGGCTGGGGCAAGAGATGGGTAAAGGATTCATCGCTTGCTTGTAAGGCCAGTGTGAGTTTGGTGGGCGTTGACAAGGCAGTAAGAGGCGATAATCAAGAATGAATGGATGGCACTCGCTTGCTTTGAGAGCCAGGCATCACAGCTGTACGAGTTTGGAAGGGGATACTGACAGATCTCACTTGTGATACGGTACTTACTCTGATGCAGTCGTCTCATGTCGTAAAGATGTCTTTGCTAGTCGATCCACTCTGACTACCGTTCGCCACGCTGTGCATAGAGCCAAGAGGTTGGAATACCGAATACTTCTGTATCGGTTCGGCCGGAACGAACCGAAACCACGCATGGCCCTGCCAGAGATTTTACCCATCGGTCAAGAACCCAGGCTACCGTTTTACGCACAGGTCATATATGGCGCCTCTCATACACAGCCTGAAGGTTGTTTCGCCGAAAACCACTCGGAGATGAAACTGACTCCTGTCCGATGTCACATCGGATGAGCAAACAAAGCCGCTTCGACGCGCAATCTCTCCCCATCCAGTCCCAAGGGTCAGACTCCAGAGCGCAAGCTGATGCTTTGCAACTGAGATCTAACGTTGGCGTTCATGCATAGTGTTCATAGCTATATGACCATACACGAGAGTACGTTGTGCTCCGAGCGCCCAGCGCTCAGATATTCGTAAGAAGAGTTCCACCAGGAGGGTCGGGGGCGAAAGATGTAAGAGCAGGAAGGGATTGATATACAAGATGATTCACACGTACCCGTCTGAACGAAACGCAGACGGGGCTCGACGACTATTCGCCGCCCTAAACAAACGAGAAAACGTGACGTCTAATACGGCCCAAATACGGGCAAGGCTTATAACGCCGTGGTCGAGTTGTAGTACTTGACCGAAGCGACCTCCCAGTAGGCGTCGGTGAGTTTAGCTCCTTCGTTCAGGATGTAGTCGGAGCAAGTTGAATATCCGGTAATAGAAGCGCAAGTCTCCGATTGACCGGCGTACCCTGCGTAATTCCATACACCGTCGGCGCCGGCCCAATCGCCGCACATTGTGTTGGTGAAGATTGCAAAGTGGTCGTAGAAGAACTTGTAGGGGTCGCAGTTGTCGCTGGGGAAGTTGGCGACGGGTGTGCCCCATACGGCGGGGTTGGGGACTTCGTCTTTGATATCCTGGGGGATGTTGGCGCGGGGGAACCACCAAACGGCGAGACCGGTCTTGTCCCATTTGACTGTACGTTAGCGCGCGAGCGTGTGAGAAAGGATCCAATGGGGATTTACGAGCATAGACACCCCCGCCGACGCTGTTGAAACCCGATCCGTACGACTTGTTGTCGTTGACTTGTCGCACACCGCATCCTTGGTTGGAAGTAGCGTAAGAAGCACAGTTGAACGAATCGTAGTTTCCCGTAGTCAGTTGACCTGATTGTCCATTGGCCATAGATGAAGGCATGGTGCATCCATTGTCAGTGTGGAGGGAGACTTGGTTTTCGGTGAAATCGTTGACACCTTCCAGAATATCGATTTCACCTCCGTTCGGCCAGTTGGGCCCGTTTGTCCACCACGCCGGCCAGACTCCACAGCCGTACGGCATGTGCAAAGCGTCCATGATGACCATTCCACCTGTCCAAATCCTGTTGGCGTGGATTCGAACGGCTTTACGACCACCCGAGACTTTGGGCGTGGTATCGATTTTCATGATGGCGTTTCCGGCGTCGTTGATCGAAACGAGACCTTCGCTCCAAGCGGTCGAAGCAGAGACGTAGTCGACGGTACCGTGGGTAGGGTCATCCCACTCCCAGAACCACCACGAGTCGAAAAAGTTCTTTCCGGCCTGAAAGGGTCAGCATGCAGTGCACTGCGCGGACAAGATTGGTTGCACTTACGACTGACTCGACGAGGTCCCATCCGGACGACGAGGCTTTGCTGGCGGAAGGCAAGGCCGCGGCGGACGAGTACGTTGCCGAGGCGGATGTCGGCACAGAAGAGACAGAGGTCGAGGAGGGGTTGGCGAGATGCATAGTCGTGTTGGCAGCCACTGGAGCTTGACACGACCTCTTCTTCTTCCTCACGACTCGCCTCGTCTTCTTCTTCATCTGCTGAGGGGCTCGGGCTTCCACAGGTGGTTGAGCGGCACGTCTAGCGTGGTCAAAGTCCCTTGAAAGCCATGTTGACCGCTTACCATGGGCGGGCTTGGCGGCGACGCCAGCGGCACCGATGGTAAGGAGCGGAAGGAGGATGTTGGAGAATAGCATAGTGATTAGAGGTTTAGATGGGGTGAGTTGGAGTAGAACCGCTAGGGCTGGAGGGACCGATGTGGGTTGGTCTTGTGTAAATGTAAACGCGCAGCGTCTTGTACTATTGAGGGGAGCGTTCAATGAGGGGAGATCATAGGAACGACAGTATTTGGAGAGTCGGTAGCGAGGTCAAGAGTGTGCACAAGCATCGTTGGGTCGGGTAGAGGTGGTAGAAAGGTTTGAACGCAGGATAGTATGCCGAGTATACGCGAGAACGACGCGTGAGTGGGCGAAGATGGGGAGCGTCATGACAAGTGCGAGTGGTGTGCATGTAGGAGAACAAAAGCAAGCGTCAGCGATAGTCCTTGCATGTATTGTCCCTCGGAATTACAATGAAAGAAACGATGTTCAAGGATATACGAGGTATTGTATCTGATACACGCGGGAAAGGGGAAGGACGTTGGTAACATCTGGATCACCCCGGGTTCCTAACGGGGCGGCATATCCTCGTTGTGTCTGATGGTGACAGTGAAGGTGTAGATTGATGAGACAGTAATGAGAGCATGTCCGGCCTGTACTACAGGCTCTTCAAGCAAAGCATGACATAGCCCAAGCTGTCGATGCCGCTCGACGTGATTGTTTCACCATACGGCCTGAGACCAAACATCCCGGACAAGAAATCAAAATCCCGATACAGAACAACCGCAACTCACGTCTAGTTTCGCAGAAACACTCAGTGCGTCGCGACAGCGAAGAGAAGGATAGAGGTGGTTGTGGTGAGATGAAGAAGAGATAAGAAAGAGAAATCAAAGATGCATGGCAAGCTAGGCTTCCTGCCGCCGTGAACAATACAGCCATCCAAGCCACGATCCTGTGCTATGCCCAGACATGCCGCAAGTTGGCTACGGGCGAGGGAGGAACAACCCAAAATAGGCTTACATCGCGACGGTGTTTTTTTACCCTCGAGACGGCATACCGACGTGGGTCGGTAAATTAGGGACCAGAGAAACGAGACGAGGGGATTGAAATGTCGCGTCGGGCGGGGTTGGATGTGTGAAACCTTGTGTGCCAATTCACGGGAAGGCGTCCGCGACGCGATCCTCCTTCAACTCGCGCAGGGGTCATGCAGGATACAGTTGGAGCCCTGGGCCGTAGTCTGTCCGGAGTATGCTGACTTCACGAGGCTCGAGACATGCATGCTTCTTGGCAGTAGGATGGTGGAGTCTGGACAAGAGGCAAGATGAAGAGACTGGATCGTCCGACGCGACGCGATTGCCTTCTTTTCGGGTAGCCTCTTCAATGCCTTTCGGCCTATGGACGTGATTACAAGCCACTTGTATGAGACCCTTGTTCTGAGCAGTGAATCGTTGGACTCAATATGACGTCGCTCAATGTAGAGAAGCTCTAGGCTGCGATCAATCACTTGGAAACAGCGATATCCAATCCGTAAAGACCAGCGCGCTATTTTCGCTTCTGCCGTGAGCATCGGGACGTCGCTGCGGTGCCACTTGAGCCTCTCGCAGCAGCCACCCAAATTGGTTTTGAGCACGACACGAATAGCCCTGTCGCCATGTATAAACAGGAACACCCATCTAGATTGCGATGCATGCGCACGCGAAAAATACACAACAGAATACATCACGCAGCGATCAGCGTCCACCCCAGCCTCTCTCTCTCTCAAAGACGCCTAAATATAAGCCTCGTTCAATCCCACCGTGACGAAGCCCACTTACCCAGACCCGATCAACGCTTCTTCGCTTCCCCTCCTCCCGTCCATCGTACGCCTCTGATCAGGCGAATATACCCTATCAGGCGGTCGTAACGATCCCTTCCCATTATCCTCTCTTCGCGCATCATGACCTCTTCCCCCTCTCTCACTGGTGTAGCTCCTCGCGGCCATCTTCTCCATATCGCTCATACCGCTCATACCGCTCGCATCTGATCCTCGCCGTCTTGTCCGAGGTAAAGCCCAAATCTCCTCGTCTTCGTCGTCGTCGTCGTCGAAAAACCTCGCCCTCCTCTTTCTCCGTTTCCACCACCAACTGAGCAGTCCTACCACGATAAGAAAGGCCAAGACTACTCCGCCCGCCGAGAGATATTTCGGGAGAGAGGCGGCTAAGCGGTTGAGCGATTCTTTGGATAGTTCGGAAGGTGCTGAAAAGGCTGATGAGCGCGTAGCCGAGGTGCTGCCGGTAATGCTGGAGCTGGCCATGCTCGCTGGTCCCGAAGTGGGTGAAGTGACGGGGGCTACTGAAAGCAGCGACGCTGTGCTTGAGGCGCTAGACATGGTGTCGATGACTTCACTGAGTGTAGCAGAAAGCGACCAAGCCGTGTTGGTTTTGTGGAACCGGATTCCAGACGTGCGACGCCAGGGTATCTATCGTAAGAGTCGTCTAGCGACAGAAATAGATCAAACACCAGGTCGTGGGTTTTTCACAGTGCAAAAGGTCGAGTTTGAAAGTTTTCCGAATCTAGACGTGAGCGATGATCGAGACTTTTAGAGTATAGGACGAGGCGGTGGAGTCGAGGGAAACAGGGACGGGTTTCATTCTATAATGCGATCCGACGCGCAATACGCAGTCGATGATGATGCTTGTAGATCATCATCCAACCAATATGCCCTCGTTGCTCGTGTAGACTTGTGATGAGGTGGTCGTATGTGCTGCATCGAGTTCTGAAATGCCTTTTTGCCCGCACCAAGTATAGCCAAAGAGTCTGAGTCTGAAACATGAGCAGACAATTTTGTTTTCCGAAGGGCAGCGTTATTGCAGACTTGTTCATCCCGCATAATCTCTGCTCCTTCCGGACGACTGTATCAGATGCATATCGTTAGCAAGCTGCATATCATTCGAGCGCGTGACATAGACATTGCATGCGACAGATCAGCTTTCTCGAAGTCAACTGCATCTGTATAATCATATGAACACGGTACATCAGGAGGTGTAACTCAACCGCCAGACTTGCTCTCGATGATCCCAGCAGTATGCGCGCTGCCTTCACCTCGCACATCTGCCAGTTCCCCATTTGATACCCATCCAACCTCTACGTCGTTGACACAGAAGCAGCAGCACGCTCATTCTGTCGTGCAACACCTCATTATAGCAACCCTATACTCGGCAGAAACAAGCCTATCCGTACAGCTCCGAGTCGGCCCCTGCTCCTCCGCTCCAGCCATCCACCACACCAAACAGCCCATTCCACTCTTTCGGTTCTATCGTCTCCACACCATCTATCGTCAGTCTAAGGCTCAAACTGTGCGAGAAGAAAAAGGAGAACATACCCAGACCTAGCACGTACAGCGCGACCCGTGCTAAAGCATGTGCATCTTCCCGGTTATCGCCTTCGACGCACCATGCGCCTATACCGCCGTGCGGTGTTGAACGAGACTGGAGGGAAGAGAGCACGCGCCGAGAGAGGCCGCCTGAGGGGATGAAAGGTGGGTAAGAGTCGATTTGAAGGGGCGGAAGTTGCTGCAGCTTCTGGACAGGGCCAGATGACGGGGTCGAAGGGGGTAAGATGGAGGTATGGGGGGTCCTAAGCGTCAGGACTGTTATGCGCAAAAAGAGACGAGGCATAGGGAATGATGAAAGCAGCTGCGATGTCCAACTCACATCAAACTGTCGTCGTCCTGATTCGCAGCGTCCAGGCTCGTCAAAAGCATCACGAAAGCCGGCTTGGTCTCGTCGACAAACGCCTGAATGAGAGCTACATGTTCTTCCTTCTTCGTCTGACCGTCAGCTTTAGGCTACATGCCGAAGATTCCAGCAAACCTTGAGATTAGGTGATCGTTGCTGAACGACCACGAAGTCGAGCCCTTCTTTCGAATACACTATCATCAGCTCTGACGGTACACAACGAAAGTGAGAGCTTACCTTCAAGACCGCCCGTAGCTAGGCCATATTTAGAAGATCCCACCAATGGAGCCACTGTAGATCCATTCCCGATGTATCCGACCAGCGTGAGTTCCAGGGTATGGATAAGCAAGTCTGCAGCAAGCTGAGGAAGGTTGGCGAGCGAGACCGAAGGCTACCATCAGCGTCTCCGAGTGGTGCTGGCTGGAAAAGCTCACCAAGACTACCGTTTTGCCTTCCATCAGGTCTTTGCTCGATCCTTGCACTGGGAAGTACGACATGATTGTCTCCGGCTTGAACTGGAATCGAGATGACTGGTAAGAGATCAATCATGGGATCGTCCCTCGGATGTGACGCTTCCTCGTCGTTGTTAGGTTCCACGTCATCACTTTTTTTCCCAGCTTCGGGTTCAACAACAAATTACCCGTCTGTTCTACTTTCGAATATACCTCTTTGCATTCAATGCGGACTTCTACGCTCTTGTCGCCCATTCAGGCTGTATCGAGGGTATGCAGACGATGCAAGTCGACGACAACCATCAGCCATGAAGAGCCTAGGCTGCGATTCGCCCCGTCCCCGACTGGGCATCTGCATTTAGGAGGACTGAGGACGGCTCTGCTCAACCACCTCGTTGCGAGGAAAGGGAAGGGGAAGTGGATCTTGCGTATCGAAGATACCGACCGTGTGGGTTCTTTCCTCGATCGCATCCCGTTGCCGGCTCATAGACTCAGGCTCGTTTTGTTCCAGGCGCAATTGAGTCCCTACGGAGCTCGCTAGAATGGGCTGGATTGGAATATGATGAGGGTTAGTCGTCGCTTGTTTCGCCAGAAGATCCAAGTTAACTTCAAGGTATCGGCGCAGGAGGGAACTATGGTCCGTATATCCAATCGGAACGTCGGGACCTATACCACTTTCACGTGAAACAACTTCTAGAAGTGCGTTTGCAACCGCTACAGGTTCGACTTTGCTGACAACAGACGGATCACGCTTACGAGTGTTTCTGCTCAAGCTCGGATTTGGACGCTATCAAGACGTCTTTGAAAGCCGGAGGCAATAGGATGAGCTATGACGGACGTTGTCGGCATTTGACGGATGAAGAGCGGGTGAGGAAGAAGAAAGCTGGAGAGAGCTATATTATTCGATTCAAGGTATGGTATCTAGCCTGAACTGAAAAGCTACCGCTAATCAGCAGGATCCAGGAGGAGTCCCAACAATGCCTGAAGATCTGGTCTTTGGCGAGGTCAAGCCGCACACCGATACCGGACATGCGAACCACGACGACTTTGTTCTGATGAAGAGCGACGGATATCCGACTTATCACCTAGCAAGCGTGGTAGATGACCATGAAATGCGGATCACTCATGTTCTTCGTGGCGAGGTGAGGTTCACTGCTATGACTCGGTCCACAGCTGATCCCAGGAATGGCTGCCCAGTCTACCCAAACACGTCGCGCTATACAACGCATTTGGCTGGAAATCTCCTCATTTCGCCCACTTACCTTTGATGGTCAATTCAAAAGGGATGAAGCTGTCAAAACGGAAAGACGACGTAGCCATCGATTCGTACAGAGTAGGCCGCTCAGCCTTCACAGAAACGCGATTCAGCTAAACTGCAGGAAAAAGGCTATGAACCCGAGGCGCTCCTAAACTTCCTGGGTCTCCTCGGATGGGATCATTACGCTGCACTCGAGAAGACGCACGGCGACATGCTGCCGTATCACGAGCGAAACGACAAGCACTCGTTATACGAGATTTTCTCCCTGCCTCAGCTTATCCAAGCGTTCGATCTGTCCCATCTGAGTCGGAGGAAAGCTATGGTCAATATCGATAAATTGGACTTTATAAACAAAATGACGCTGCGACGGAAAGCAGAGAGGCTAGGACAAGAGGGCGAGCTGGTCAATCTTGGTAAAGCGAACGTAGCCGGAGAGGGAGGCGAGAGGAAAGTTATGATCGAACGATACCAAGCGGATCTAAGAGCTTTACCGGTCTTGCAGGGATCGTAAGTCTTGCTACAAGGTCAAGACTAATGGCAGTACTGCGATAGAGGACAAGGCGTTTGTAGAGACGGTCTTCGATCTAGAACTGGTAGGCGTTTTCCCGCGACCTGAATTTCAAGCTGATGCGTAGCCACGCGTAGTCAGGCTCAACGAGATGGCCGAGACGTCGACATACTTTTTCCTTGATCCAGACTACACCTCGACGGAGGCTACAACAATATTTTCCAACTGTAAAGAAGGCTCATATGGTACGTCGCGATGACCCCCTACCGATGCCAATCTGACACCAGTCGCCAACCTGGAAGCTGTTCTAGCCCTTCTTGAAGACGCGCACTCTCAAGGTTCAATCACCACCGATACCGTCTGGGATGTCGTCCGCGATGTGGTCAAAGAGCACAAGCTCAAAGCGAGGAGCGAGGTCATGCTCCAGATGCGACATGCCCTCACCGGTCAAAAAGTGAGTTGCTAGCTAGCATCATTTCGGAAGATTCATCTAACTGAGTAGAAAGGACCAAGTATACCTGAAGTCGTCGTCGTGCTTGGCCTCGAACGGTCTCTTGCCCGTCTGCGAGCCGGAATCGACCACGTCCAGCGACTTCATTCTTCATGAGCATTATAGTCGTCACATAGTTGTATTGAATGGTTATGTCGTTACACTCCTCCTCGAACCCCTTATGCATCACCCACTTCACCGCCTCTTGGCCGCAGCTCCTGATCTCTGCCTTAGACGCGCCATACTCGGCCCCCTCTCTTCTTTCATCCTCGTCCATTTCGCCAGCCTCTTCTCCTCTTTCTCCCTCTTCTCCTTTTTCCGTTCTTGCGCCCCACTCAGCCCTTCTCCACGGGCAAACTCCATTTTCTGAACCTCCATCAACTCCATGTATTGTCCCACACTCTGCCATACCCGCCATTCGAGCTCTTCGCCCGTTAAGCCCAGCGGCGCCAAATCGTCGAACGTCCATCGACCGAGTTTACCATCTCTGAACCATTTTTGTATGAACGCATAGGCAGTGTTGTAGTCGCGCTCGCCGCCTTTGGACAGGGCACCGATACGGTCACAAAGCGGATCAATGAGGGAGTAGAGGTCGTCGGTCGGCTGGGTGAATGTGGCGGGGAGCGGTAGTGAGTTGAGGTATGTCGGACCTGTAATGAGCAAGAAGTATGACCAATGGAGGGGGGCATCTGCTCACTCTTCTCTTCTTCGGGGAGATGCTGTTCCAGCGCTATCCGCTGGTTCATCCGCCATAAGAGGTAGTCAACGGCGATCTCTTGTTCGAACAAACCTTCCTTGATCCCGGCTGACACGTCAGCCTCGTCCCGAACTCAAAAGGCCTTGCCGACTCACCAATCAAAGCGAATTTGAGCCCTCTTTCTGCACCGAGCTCCCCGTGGCCCAGGAATGGAACCATCACCCCCGGCGAATCGTGCACATACACCAGCGGGTCCTCGTGTATCTTGACGACTCCGGCGAGTTTCCGCGTGATTCCAGGCATAGAACCGGTTTGGAAGTGTTTACCTATCTATCAGATTCCGGTTCGTATCACGAGACATGCTCTGCGAGACGTACCCTTTTTCACGCCGACCCGCCGTAATGCGTTCAACAGGCTAGATTTTCCGACGTTCGGCATACCGACGACCAATACCCGCATATCATCTAATGTCGATCTATTCGCCTTTAAGGAATCTGGTCATAAGTTTTGACCACATTCCAGAGAAAGATGACGCACTCACTGCCATATTGAGCAGACCGCGGACATCACTGTCGTTTTTGTTATCGACAAAGACGACTCTCTGGTCCAATCTGTCCTTGAACGCCTTTATCAGGGGCTATCATCAGCCCATGATTCTCCGATTGTCCGTCTACCCCATCGCATCCTTCGACCAAACCACTGCCATGGCATCACTCACCTGCTCGTACTTCTCCTCTGCTAGATCTCTTTTCGTATAAACAATAACCTTTTCTCTCATCACTCCCTTCCGATCCACTTTGCCCACCACACCACTTGTCGGATCGTTCCACAGCGGTCCCCACGTCTCGGAAAGCAAGTCATCGAAAGCTCCGTTCATGCTCGTAAGTGGCAATCGAGCGTCCCGAGCTTCAATGACAAGATCGATATCCTCCAAAAGGTCCGTCATTAGCCGGAGCGACCGTGCCATGTGGCCGATATACCATGATGCGGTTCGTTGCGGGTAGACGAAAGATGCTCGTGGTAGAAACGCCATCTGCCGAGGTTCTTGAGCGTCAAGATAGACAAAGCAATGATGTTGTTGATCGTCGCGCACCTCGTTGTCGTTGTCGCTTTTGAACTTTTGGGATGGAGGTGGTCTCTGATCACGTGACGTCATTCCGTCATAGAATCCTCAACTTCGGCCGCTTTCAAGATGTCTGAACTCATTTTCCCATCTACATCAATATAAAACCTACACTTGACTTGTCACCGAGATGTTCAAGAAGTAAGCGCGGGCTGATGTGCGACACTGACAAGCAGGTTCCATCCCAAAGACGATGTCTCCGGCTCGACGTCGTTGAAGTCATCTGTTCAACGAAATATCCGCGCATCAATCCTTGAACAACTTCCGCTTCTCTCTCAACCAGCATACCGCGAGCAGTCATCCGCGACGCAATCTTCAGCTCCGGTAGAATCAACTGAACTTGCCGAAGAAGCCGAAGCGAAGGAGGAGAAAGAAGGAGTCGAAGAGAAGGGAAGTAAGAAGAAGGGCGGCGGAAAATCCAAGGGTGGGAAGAAAGGCGGCAAGGGTAAAGACAAAAAGGAGGTGAAGGAAGATGAGGAGGAGGACGGGAAGGGAGCAGACGAGGGGGAGGTTCTGTTGATCGATGAGATCTGGCCGAAAAAGGAGGCATTGGGCTTGACAAAATGGTACGTCCAGCACAAAATGTGTCGAGTTGCAAGTGATATTGATGCCATAGCCACGACAGAATATCCATTTACACCATCAACTCTATCCCACTTTTCTTCAACCACTTTGATGGGCCTTTCATCCCTTCACTGAAGCTCCTCCATCAGTGTAGGTATTCCCGCATCAACTCACCTCGTCGGCGCTATCACTGACAATCAGACCCGGGGCTGCTGCCTCACGTCCAGATCGACCGAGGAGCGATCAAGTTCTTGCTTGCGGTATGTTGCCCTGCTCATTGTGTTGAACCCACTGACACTAAGGGCGCAAACATGATGGCACCGGGCCTGCTTTCCCCTGGAGGTAGACTACCTGACGGATTGGCAAAAGACGCACTTGTCGCTATCCACGCTGAGGGCAAGGAGCACGCTTGTGGGATTGGCAAGATGGCAGAATCAGCGGCGGACGTCAAGAAGGCAGGGAAAGGCGTTGCAGTGGAAGTCGTTTGCTGGATTGGGTGAGTGTGCTTAGTGATATCCGAGTCTGTCTGCTAACGGTGGCAGGGACGATCTGTGGAAAATTGATACGATTGGTCTGTAGATTACTTGCTTTCAGCATGCGGAGGTTAGATTGGTCGCACTGCTGCCATGTCACACTTGCATATCGTCTTCAGCGGCAATCTCGCTGTCATAGAGCCGCTTGCTGGATAGGGCACGATATCATCCTATACCAAATATACGTCCCCTGACCCCCTATGCCGGGCACAAACATATACTTGTTCCCTTTCACCGTGAAGGACTCCACCCGGAGAACAGACAATATTGGGACATGCCGTCCCCCAGCATTCTGCTTCTTCCTACCGTCAAATGCGCTGACCTACACCCTGGTCCAGATTCGCACCACCGAGCGATCTGATCTTCAGTGACGTTGTATTTTTTGGCAATCGCCGATGCGCAATCAGCGGTATGACCCAAGTATGGCTGATTCAACACCCCCCGAAGAATTCCCGTGCTACTTCTAGCTGACCACGAGCACCCTTCCGCTGAACACTTTACGGTCATCTGGTCATCTTCAACATTGACCATCCAGTCTTTCCACCATTCAGATTTAGGCCGCTGCGGGCAAGACCTCTGCGACGCATATGGAGGGTAATGGAACCGACACCACGTGCCGTTGCCGGGTGGCAAGTTTATAACATTATGCGAGGCGACATGGGCAGTTTTCGGTTGTCCCTCCGTGCCGGGACATACTCCGTAGACAGAATCCAGTGACACCTTCTTGTAGCTGGAGTAGGCACGCCTACACCGCGAATCGTGGCCGAAGCCCTTCATTTTGGATAAGATGCCGTAAGAGACATTATCGGAGAGTCGATAGATGATTGGGCAAAATGAACAGTGGAATTTCCGATGTAAAATCCCCTTGACGTAGCTGGGAGCCATGATTACTTTGCGATGCGCTGTGTACATACTTGTGGTCTTGCTCCTAGTGCCACTGGTTTCGCCCGAATTCCAGGCAAGTGGCAGGCCAGCCAACGGGCCCGAGGTAATTGCCTCCACGGACAACATCGCTTTGCAGTCGCTCCCTGAAGGCTTACCTGTGATCTGGCTGCGCTTGAATCCCCAGGTTCTTGTGGGCTGGGACGACCGAAGGGGGTTTTGATCAGACACTGAATTTGACGGCATGGAAGCTCCGGTCGTTGCAGAGAATTGGCCTGAGAGTTTTGTTTCGGATGGCGGGGATAGCCTGCGATTGGGAGGCTCTTGTTCCGTATCCATAACCGAATGGGAAATAAAGTTACGTATGTGAGAGTTGTCGTCTATATCTTCAGACTGGGAGACAGTGGTGAAAGCGTAAATATGTGAGAAATAGGGACGAGTCTCGGGCCGGACGGGCATCACTTCGAGATAGCTGCCTGTTCGATCTGCACCCTCTTTGATATTCAAAGGAAAGGCCGTGCTTCGGCAAAGGATGTCAGAGGCTTGAAACTCCTTCGAGATTCTTCCTTGACTCAAGTTCACACCGGACTTGCGCCGCAGGGTTGATGACCCACATTGTGTGGGACATACCCGGTGGAAACCAATACAGGATTATTGAATCGTTGTCAGGGTGTCGATCCCTTGTCATAGTTCCGTTTGATGTATGATATCATGAAGTCATAGAAAGGAGTAGCTGTCAAACTCGTTTGAGATGGCTACCAAGCGTTTGATCGGCGTCAAACTTGCTGACAAGATACGTACAGCAGCTCTTAGCTGTTGTCTGACTGAGCACCTGACTCTGTTTTTTTGACGCTGACCTCCTGTTGATGAGGATAACGATATCACGCTCCTTTCCACTGCCTTTTTACGTTTCGACTAACTGCCATACCGCTCTTCTTAGTCGCTGGACGACTTTTCTACCTCTCAAACATGCTCGTGACATCGCTGATCACTGCTATGATTTTACCTCTGGCATTGGCAGTCGTGGTGCCTCGAAAAGTCTGTGCACGCAGAGCAGGTTCAAAAGTATGTTCATTCCAATACTATTCAACGCTGAACATGTGTAGGCCGGTATTTCGTGGCCAATCCAAGAAGGTTCCGTCGCCCCTGTCGCCGAATTCTTCGGGCAAGGATCAAAGTTGACCTGGTGGTATAACTGGAACAAAAACTACGATATCAAACTCTTCCCAAAAGATGCTCCTAAGAAGCCCACAATTAATGCGGAATTCGTACCGATGATGTGAGTCTGCGTCTGGCGGGACGTGCAGCTGATATATCAATCAGTTATCAGCCCGACTTTCTCTCAAACGAGAACCCGCTTGAAGTAGGATGGAAAGCGGTCATGGGCTATAACGAGCCTGGTGGGTCCGTGTCATCTTTCAAAGGGTCAGTATTGAAGCCCAGATTTACACGGATCAATGGGCGAATCCCAGCCTCTCGAACCCTCCGTGGCGGCTGAAAAGTGAGTTCGCCACGCCACGCCCAGCAATAGTCGTTCTGACCGCAGGTGGAAAACTCTAGTCGCGGAAATCAAGAAACAGAATCCTTCCGCTGAGATTTGGTCCCCAGCGATTGCATTCGATAAAGATTGGACAAAGGTGAATCTCTTGAAATTTCGTTTCCGATATCCGCTGAAACGATACGTTAGAGATTCTTGGCGGCAATCTGTCCTGGTGGTGTGGCGGGATGCGACGTCGCTCCAAACTACCTCAACGTGCATGTTTACGCCAAGAATCTCGAGAAATTCCAAAAACAAGTAAACGATTGGCATGATCAGTTTGGAATGAATTTAGTTTTGACAGAATTTGCTTACGACGTACTTGGCGCAAACAGCGAGGGGCCCGAACCGACCCCCGAGAAAGCGTCAGCGTTCATGAGTGAGTCTAAAGCCTTGATGGCGGTCTTGAGAGAAGCTCAAGCTGATACGTATATCAGAGGAGGTAATTCCTTGGCTGGACAATACCCCCTACATCCAGTGAGCTATGTCAGCTGTCGAGGCTAATCCAAGTCGCTATGCGTGGTTTGGAGCTGTTCGAGATGAAAAGAATCTCGTGGCTGTGCATCCGGCAAACAAGCTGATGGATGCTACCGGCAAACTCACCCCTCTGTAAGCCATCTACCGCTGGCCCAAGAGCACGATCTAACGATGAGTGGAAAGCAGTATGTTGGTGGAGGAACTTGAGCTTGATTGTGGTTAGCCGCAAATAGTCCGGCTGGCGCGATGGCGGTATTGTCCGGGAGACGCAGACCGAAAGTACCATGTAGCAATAGTTTGATGTAAACCAGTAATTGGCTGTTTTCCAGTAACCCATTTGACCGTTAGTCAATACTTATTCTGCCCGTCTGAGCTCTGTACGTACGAATACTCGTAGTGTCGTAAAGCGGCATCTGTGCAACTAGTGACCAAATTTCATGCCCAGCCCCCAATGTATATATTTTATTTTCGATCCGCCTCTTGTATCGGTAGCCAGCCAGATCTATTAACATACGACCTGAATATCGCCGTTCTTGTGTTATCTAGTCAACGAGATTCTGCCACACATCTATCTTCGCATGTCAATGTCATGCTATGGCATGTAACCGCAGACACTGGCGCAGATTACAGACTAGCAATGAACAGCAATGACAAGCATATATACAATCGTCGTGTGGTTCTTTACACATGTTCAGTTACAACCTATAATACATTCCCGCCGTTTGGCGCCTCCCCTTCGATCCCCGGCCTCACCCAACTCTCTGTCTCCGACCGATCTCCTGTCACCAGCGGTACAGGCGGCGGCCTCCTCGAGTGGATACCCTCCCAGCTTCCAACCCCCTCACCCTTCGTTCCAGGAGTAGACATATCTCCTTCCCACTCGTCTTCCTGTGCTTTGTCGTTGCGTTTGACGATATCAACCGGCTGACTTGTCGTTCCGGGGACATCACCATGATTCAGGTTTGTTGAGGCTATGTCGTCTGCTAAATCATCCATGTCGGGCTCAGAGACGGACTCCAAGCCCGTTTCGTCATCATCGTCCCATACTGGAGGTTCGTCTTGCACCGTGAAGATCTTTTGGGGTAGCTGATCATCAGCAGTCGTTCAGTCAATCGACAGTAAAGACCTACCGCATGAACGCGCTCGCAGAAATCCTCGAAATCATTCTCATTCGTGATCAAGAAGCCCAACAGCATGCTCGGATCAAGACCGCTCAATGGCAGTTTTCTGACTTTATCACAGTGAAAACTGCGCAATTCCGCTTCAGGATACGCATTGGCATACCACAATGTCCTTGGATCGACATTAAGGAGCTTCGTTGGTTCCGACCGAGGGGTAGAGTCTGGCTCAGGTAGGGCGAATGGGTCGGAGATCGGGACCGGTCTCGAAGTCGACCGAGGGGGGGTTGCTGGAGTCTGGCGCAGAGGACCATGAGATGGAGGATGGTTGAGTCGCTTGGCAGCTTGAGACGCGGTCCTTCGATGTCGACGGCGGGAAGGAGGTGATGAAGTCTCGCTTGCTGTATCGCTACTGACCATATCGTCCACGTCTACCACGTCGAGCGTATAAGGAGAAGTAGCTTGGTCCGCCGACTTTGCAGTCGGTGCGGCACTCTCTTGATACGCCGGCGCCGGCGGGATCTCGAGAGGAATAGCGGGTCGCGTGAAATGTGGATCAAGGTAGAACAAAGAGTTGGCCTGTGACGCCACAAAATAATATGATGAGGATGGTCTCCCTCCGGCGATACCGACAGACTGAGGGAATGTGAACAGCGTCTGAGCATGAGTTAACGCACCACTCATCGGCGGATTACTCACCTTGACGCTTTCATGGTATATTGGGTTGACCCCATCCAGGCCAAGTCTCACGCCCACCAATACCAGCACTGCCTTTGACCCCCAAACGGTATTTTGCTCCTGCTTGATCTGTTGCTTCGTTTTCTTATCGTCTGACCATCCATCGGAAGGCAGTTTCGATGCGGCAATCACATCAGACTTGTAGACCATGCTATCCGTAGCAGTAGCCACAGCGAGCCCACAAAGCGGAAATGAGTTACTCAATGTCCTGACTGTCAGCTTGGTTTTCCATGCTAATGAAGGAGCTAGCATACTTGAGAGCACCCGAAGCGGTACTTGGTCCGAACCATTCGCCAACTTCTTTACCAAGTTCCTTCCCAATCAAAGCCATACGGTGAACGCTGAATGGACAAAGAGGCGATGGGTCATCCATGAACCAGGAAAGGATTTTGACATAGGTCGCATATGCCTCCAGCTCTGCGAGCTGGCTCGGCGTTGATGGGGTCGTAGATGGCTTCGATGGCGGTAGTCTCCAGTCTAGACTTCAGCCAATGCTCATGCTTGATCAATGGCGGACTCACCTCGACCAAGATGTAAATGAACTAAAGCATTCGCAAGCATACTCTGCCCAGTTCGCAGCATGCAGCCCCAACCCGCATCGCTAGTTAACCCCGCTTCAGTACGGGACCAAGTCCAAGGCGAGGAAGATAGTCGGACTGGTGCGGCAGTCGACTGTTGACCTGATGCATTGGCTTGAGGCAGCGCGAGATCTGCAGGAGGACCGAATGCGGAGTAGTATGCCTCGGGAGACGGGATGAGAAGTGAAGGCGGGAGTGAAACAATCGGGGCGTATTGTGAGCGGTAGGAACACCATACTCGGGATCGAAAATCGTCGTAGACTACAGTTGTCAGCTGATTCTACGCCTCCCATGCTCGAAGACTGACATTGATCTGGCCATTTCAAGTCATCGCTACCCGCTTTTGCCTTCTTAGTCCTGCTCGGACTTTCCACGATCCCGCTCCTCCCCCCTTCTTTGTTCGGTGACCCATTAATCGTCGCAGGAAGCGCCAGAGACAATGTCGAACCGGTAAAGAGGTTCCCAAAACCTTTAGAAGGTGAAGAGGTCGGTTGCGAGTCCTTTTTCTTCCACGTGGCCGGTTTCAGCATTCCCTGCTCGGTCATTCTGGGTGGTGAAGGCTTCTCCGATGAGCTCGACCCTCTTCTATCACCGAGAATGTCTTGGGAGGTCAAAGAGGGTGATTCCACCGGAGTACTGGGCCGCCAGCCAGGATGAGGAACGCCCATGACCCACATCGGGTCGGGGCACTCGTCGGGGCGCGCTTCGGAGTCTAGTAGAAGACGAACACCGTCCACTGCTCTTTGCCTTGCGGCGTTGAGGAATGATGCGGCGGCGGAAGCAGATTTGCCGCGTGGCGATGCAGCCGACGAGGTGTCTGCTTGAGACAGGGGGGTGGAGCTCGTAGCGGTCGATGGTAAAAGATGCGAAAACCAGTTGGACATGCGAGATGGGATTGTGCCATTGCTATCTGATGGAATTGGAGGCATGGATTGGCGAGTGAGGGTTGGTACCGATGCGCTCAAGTTTGAAGACTGTCTCTGAGGTATGGCATGCAGATCGGATGGCGATTCATACGTCGATGTCGAGCCTGAACGGACTGTGCGGGGAGGATTATGCCATGACGCCGAAGAGTCTTGAGATAATCGTCGAGAATGGCTAGACCGTGGAGATTTTCGCGACGAGTTGGACCCGCGAGTCGCAAAAGGGTTTCGAGAAGAATTTGATGTCGACGTCGACTCGCCAGATGTGACGGAAGAGTGCGAGTTCTGCCGGCTGCTGACAGGCAGATGCAGAGAGGAGCCCGTCTCTGGCGATTTGGTCCCAGACTCCTTGTCCTTGTTCCGCGAGAACAACTGCGACGTCTTCTTTGCCAATCCTCGTCCTCGACCCTTCTTCTTCTCTTCCTTTGACGGTACTTCCGTTAACTGTGAACCGAGCAGAGGTGAAGAGTTTGTTGGCGGAGTCATGGCATCTCCATTTCCACTACGTGAGCTGATAGCAGCACAAGAACCACCTCCTTCCAGCGTCCAATCATCCTCTATCTCTGTAGAAGGGGTGTATCGGCCACCCACAATTGGTCGACTCTTAGTCTTTCCGATCTGCAACTTGCCCGAACTCGATGAATGCTTCTTGGGAGGCGGTATGCGTTCGGTGGCGTGGGATGGAGCTTGAGCTGTGCGAGTAGGGGAACTGTCGGATGGTTGAGAAGGGGCTGATGACGGTGGAAGAGAGGCTGTATCTGAAGAGGGAGATGGGACATTGGCCATGATGTGCGAGCTGGTAGTGCTTGATCAGCTCGAATGAACGGCTGTGGGCCTTGTTGTCGCCCCGTTGCCACCGTTTGCACACGACAGGCGCAGTCAAAGGATGGGCCGAGCTCGCAAGTTCAACGCTTCTGTTCCGGCGAGTCAACGTCGGATCACAAACGGTCCAGAGAATCTGGGAGTTCAAGCCAGACGACGTTGTTGACAGCCGCTGATCCAAGCGACGCAGAAAGCGAGAGGTATTGTTGGCAGATCGTGTGGGTTTCGTTGAATTTCTCGTGCAGCGTGTCGTGATTCGTTCTTTAGGTCGTATGTCGTGAGAGATAGCAGAAGATAACAACAAGCCTGTGTAGATGACCCGGTAGAGTGCAAGCAAGCCGAAGTGACCGACGTCAGGACAGCATAGCGCGTCGCTTATCAATTCAACGTGGCAAAATCATCCGGTGGCAACCTACTCTTCTCTTGCATTTGCGTCATTCTGAATCCTTGCAGCCATGCCCTGTCCCCGTTGCGCTCTTGCAGGAAAGGCAAGCGTCCTCAACTAGGCCTATCATAGCTACAGCGTGTAAATAAGACTCTGCTGCTGTCATTCTCTTGGCGCCGACTCGGCGTTTAGTATCCCCAAGGCATGCCTCCGTCCATACCCATTCCATATCCGCCCATGCCCGCACCTCCTCCCATCATGCCCATCCCACCAGGCATTGCGCCCATGCCCATACCGTAATCGCCGAAGAGTCTGAGATCAGCGAGTGGCCAGTAAAGCGTACTAAGCCGGTGCTCTGACAGCGACTGCGTCACCGAGCTTGAGCAACGGCAAGCCAGGAATATGAAAGCTCACCCGCCGGGAGGATACCGAGGTAACTGTAAGGAGAAGTCACCAGTACCAAGGAGATTTCGAGGTCAGCGTCTGCATCCAAGGCGGAAGCCAGCTTACGCCGTATGCTCCCGATCCCAGGCCTCCTCCCATCATGCCCTGCCGTTAATGTTTCATTCACCAGCTATACCATCTCAAGCAGCTTCGCGAGGCGGGAAAACTAGCTCACGTATCCACCCATCATCATTGGATTCATCATCCCCATTCCACCCTGCGGTCAGTACTGAGCGGTACATGCGAGATGGGAACGACGATCTTTACCATCATCATTGGGTTCATCATACCCATTCCTCCCATGCCCATCCCGCCCTGTTTATCAGCAACGCCTTCGACCCGCTTCATACCATCATCATAGGGTTCATCATTCCCTCCTGTCAGTAAGATCCCCTCGAGCTGGTTCTCAGAGTGTGCTCTAGCTCCGGACGATCGCACGTATATCTCTGCACCCCTGCCGATGTCTGACTGACCGACGAGAGCAAGGCACTCACCATCATCATTGGGTTCATCATTCCCATACCGCCCATACCGCCCAGACCGCCCATTCCACCACCCTGAGTCGTACAGTCATTCATAACGACAGCAGTGACAGCGAGGATTAGAATGGGGTTAGGTGTATGATGGCAATAGGGTCGATAGAAACAGAAAGAGCGTCAGCATTGGTGTACAGAACGAGAAGGGGCCTTGTATAACGCCGATAGAATCTCAATGGGTACGTACCATCATCATCATACTCATTGGATCCATATTAGCGGCTCAGCCCTTTGTTTGAGGCGATCAATGGGCGAAAGGTGATGATGAACAAAAAGGCGGCTTGAAGGTTCAGCCTCAGAGTATTGATCTTGCTTGGACTCGATCTATGTCAAAGTAGATATCGGTCAGGTCTGCCTGAGCGTGTAACGAAGGGGTGCTGGTTGTGCTCCGTTACTGTCGCTGGAGCGAGGTGGTGAAGAGTTTCCAATGGCTGGGGATGTTTCGTCAACAGGATCGCTGCGGGCGCTATTCTCCGGTGATGGAGTGATGTTAATACGTGTTGTATCGGAGGACACCGTCAGCGGCAACAAGGGGGATATGAGAGTAGTGCAAGGCTGATCGACGACCCGAACTCAATCAGTCCTCCTCGTAGAAGCTAGGCATGAGCTATCAAAGGAAGCTCTCCTTTGCTTCACCCGATATCGTGACAGAGCTCTCATCTTTCGACACGTTCGGCCAATATCTGTCATGTTCTCCGGATCATTTGACAGATGTGTCAGAAAGGATGGTCTGATACATCTACCCCTTTGCGCGAAGGTATCCTTTGCTGATTTTAGCCGAAAGAAGCTGATTCGATCCAGCGCACTTGTTCTTGTGCATGTTGCATCTGATTATACTGATTATATGCAATCGCCGGAGAGTGATCAACATGGCAGGCCGGGACCTGCACGTCGTTATCACCCCGTTTCAATTGACCCCTCTTTACCTTGCGGGAGGAATCCCTCGGTCTGTGCGACCTCGGATGAGCAAACCTATCGAATGGGATATGCGCCAGCATGCCGAACAACAGCCACAGCGGGTTCATTTGCCGGGTTCTGCGGCGGTGTGGGCTTCGATACCGAAACGTCCATTGATTCCAGTTCGGAACTAGATGAGCTTTGTAGCCGTTGTGCCACGCACACACATAACCAGGAGGCTGAAATGTTCGCGGGGAACGGGCATCCACTGGGTGGTGACCGTGTGCCGGGTGCATCTCAATCTCAATGGGTTACGCACTCGATCCCGTTCTCTCGTACAGATTCCATTTGAGGGCTGAAGCACGATATTGTAGACTTTCGGCCATTCAGCCCCAAACGGGCTTTGTAAGCGCCGCATCACGGTGTGCATCGTGGCCGGACCTGCGATGTTACAGGATAAAAGGTCGAGAACAATGGCCGGACTGACTATCCCGTTACCGGATTTAGGGTGGCGTGTTAAAAGCCTTTTCTTCGGTGCTTAACTCGTGTGACAGACATCTCACGCGTCATCACGTTTCCGTTATTTTGGTTTGATTCACAGCACCCTCATGCTTTTCTGAATCAATTTACGACCGCTGTTCCTGGTCGGTGGCGTTCCCTTAAGGTCTTCGGGATTCACAATTTACTGGGGCAGGTGGAGGTGGAGGGTTATGGCATTTCTTGCTCCATGACACCCGCTGTCGGTCGTAACCGCTCAGCCCACAGACTCACCCCTGACAAGCCCTCGCGGGAGGCGAGGTCAGAGTTCGGTCGATCGTACGTTACGTTGTCTCCTTCAAGCTTTGGCTTACGGCTGCATCCCCCACATTACGACGCTCCACAGAGGTGAAACGAAGCCATTTTGCATTGTTTACACCCGAGATCCTAGATCCTGAGCGGGAACAGGTACTCGTCATGGCGCAAGAGGTAGTTGCGGATGCCGGTGCCGAAGCAGACATGACCTTGTTTCTGACACCTTTTTTTGTTGCACGACGTGGAGGGACCCGGTCAGGTCGGTACCGACTCTGCATGGGCCTGAGACACTACCTGCCTCAGGTAAGCGGGTATGTATAGATTGGCTCCGTACATGGTAATCACGGGCTATTGCGGGCTGCGCGCGGATATAATGGGTAATTTACCTGCTGTGCAAAGCGAAGATAATGCGCCTCCGAGAAGAAGCCATTTCGAAACCGCCACGCATCATGTGTGACACAAGCAGAACTGTATCGGTGATACTAGCACCGAAAGGCTCGATCTCATTCGATTGGATGTACGACAGCGGGGACATGTTGTCCTGTTCTCATCATATCAATGTGCCTTAAGCTTGTTGTTGACACGACGCTCCAAAACCCTTTCAATAGATCATGTCATTGTTCCTCGATGCTCCTGCGTGACCCTTCTTCCCTTCGCGTTCCCGAATGTCCAGTCCGCTCGCCTGCTCGGCGCCAGAATTCACTGTGCATGCCAAAACGGCAAATCAGGAAAAACGCCCCTTCAGCCCGCGTAATCGTAATCTAACTCTCCTGAGACGCTTTGCTCGGCACTCCGAAATGTGTCCTGAGATGATCTTGCACCGTCTTTCTTTGCTCATTCACTCAACGAGGTTCTCTAATTTTTTTCTAAGCTGGGCGTGAGGGCTCTGCTTCGACCTCAGGTCGTCAGACGTCAGGTCCCCGTCTGTGTAGTTCAGGTTCTGACACGTCGAATCATCGGATGCATTGATTGTTTCGGCCAATACTGTAAATCTTGCCTTCATTCATTAGCTTGACACATTCCCCATCACCTCACTAGGCGCAGTCTCATCGCCTCCTCGTTCACTACCGCCGCTTGGATATCCCGCCCATACCACTGCTACGAGACATCAAGAACATCGGCGCTGTCACAACATCAATGACATAGGCATCCTCGGTGCGCACCCTTTACCATAACGCACGGTCCGTCATTTATTCGGCTTCTCGCACGACCCGACCACAGAAAGATTGGCTGTGCCCATCGCAAGGCTTCCGCGCTCAAAGCACACAAAACGCCTTCGAGTCTGCAGTTTCTTCGGGCTTCTGATATTGCCTATATACCGCGTCCGGCGTCGTCTCAGATCCCTTGAACCCAGCCTTCCTTTGTACATAGTTCGGTTCAGGAGCTATATTGCAACGTTCAGACACGTTCGAGGGGGGTTCAATCGGCGTCGACCTCGGTATCGAGGGGAACGAAGAACGGTGCGGTATATCGCGGTCAAGGCGGTGTTCACCAACCGACTATAACAGCTCTGACGACACGACGATTCCCCTCGACATCGACCACACCTGTTCGGGCAGATTATTGCTGAGAAGCTCGGCGAGAAACATCCTTTAGATTCAAATCACTTTGGCTAGAACAGGGGCGAAACGACACGCAGCTCGACGATCATCTGAAAGCAAGGGACCATCAAAGTTGGGATAAAACGGGGTTCATCAGCCGTCAACATCGTCCGAAGCCTCAATCCCCGGTCACAGCGACTCAAGATTCAGCATAAACGTTCGGTGCATCGATTTCGACTAGGCTGAAAGACTGGAGGAGAGGAATTGGAACATCACTAAAGCGGACCGGGCGTCAGCGCGCTATAGTGAGTTTTGGCTTCCGTCTCATTGTTCAACTTTGCTTCCCATCTTATTGTCCTTGTCTCAGTTCCATTATCTTCCCCCTGAACTCCCTCAACAAACGCTCCACACGGCATGTAACGAGGCACGCCAGTGTGTCGCACGGTTGCTACGCCCCGATTGATCCCAACACGCCCGACCCTTCATCATCTATCATCATCATCATCATCCTTCTTCCTCCGTTGCCGAAGCGATCGATCAAGACGGAGACTTGTCTCTGTGTCAGTGTCATTTGCTGACCATGCTGCGTACCTTTCGAGTCCTACTACAGACTTGATTCATTCAACATCCTACACGACCTCATACCGCACCCTTTCGCTTCGATATCCTGCAGGGAGGTTGATCCATTCACTAAAGGAGGTTATCTCGATTGTATCGACATATATAGCACCATTATCCTCTGCGCCACCAGTCCACCGCACATTGCATCTCAATGTACTCGCACTCATCTTTACTGGCGCCCATCACCCCGCCATCGAACTCGTTCTACGACGGCGTGGCAATAGTTCAACCTCACTCTGACTACGCTGTCGAGGCAGCCTATGAGGAAGATAGCATAAGCGCCTCGACGTGTCGACCATATTCGAACACCACGGCGTCACTTCCCTTTCTCGCCCCTCCTTCGGTATACTCGATGCCGTCACCTTACGTGCTCACTGTTCCCCACAGCGTCTCACACCGGTCACAATCATCAGTGGAAATCACCACGCCATCTTTGACGAATGAAGAAGCCGTTCCGACAAGGGAAAAGATGGATATGGGCATGGCGGCAACGGGTACCGAAGCTGCTCAAGCCGGTATACATACTCCGCTAGCCACCTACACTGGTCAGTCTCCTATCTTCCTCTCCTTCGACGTACACCTTCTGATGAGCAGCGCAAATGGTCGTATGGCTATGGCACGGCACACCAGCGCCAGTCCAGACTATAACCAGCACTGCCTCCAAACACTCATCCCCGCTTTTGAACTCCCCCAACCCCTTCGAGGTAACACACTCCACTCCGCCATTGAACCCGCTGCAAATCGCGCCAACCGCTCAATTCATCGAGTTTGTCGAGCGCATGTTGAAGATCACAATGGTGTCACACAGCGTTACCTTGCTCGCTTTGCTGTACATCTACCGCCTGAAGATGCGCAACGCTATCTCAGGCGTTTCGGGTAGTGAAACACGACCATTTATCGTCAGTCTGATACTCGGTAACAAATACCTGGATGAGTAAGTGACCACATGATGGATTGAACATGGCTGACAATGAGCAACACATATACCAACGCGACTTGGGCCGAACTATCCGGTATCGACTTGAAGGAGCTTAATGTAAGTGGTGCCAATGGTGGACACTAGGCTAACATCCAGCGTATGGAAGCGGAATTCTTGCGAGGCCTTGGCTTCTCCCTCAGCGTGGACAAGACTGAATACCAACACTGGCGAAATCTTCTCGATGGATTCATCTCAGCTCGGCGACGCGAAGCTGCGCACGCCGCCGCGTTTGCTCGACAACGTCCATCATGGTCTCCAACACCTATGACTTACACCCCCCTTCAAACCGCCCTGCCATATCTACCCGCCCCAGCGGCTGTTCGAGCTCGGTCCGCCTCACCGGGTCAAAGCTTTTCCCCAACCTATTTCGATCCCGCCCATGCATATACCTACGTCTCACCCAGTCACCGCAAGCGTACCGCGCTGGACGCCTTCGAGGCTGATGGTATGGGCGGGACCATGGTCTATGAGCAAATGCGTTTGCCACCCAGAAAGGCCCATTTTGGATCGGTCGACATGGGCGATGCGCGTACAGCACAAGCTACCACGCCATCAAACAGTCTAGCTAGGTCTTCTTCATTATCCCGGCAAATCGCCCGATTGCCTGGTGAATCATCAAGAAGGGGATCGATGAGCCATGTGTTCGACATTCCCCACCACAACGGCTCTGCCGACTTGAGACATACCGCCGCCTTGCACTGGCACAACGAGGGGTACGGCCATGAACCAGCATGGGACGGACCGACCGCTTTGGTAGCGCCATACGAACGATCGGCTCATCCTGCTGTGGTCCCACCAGAGGTAAGTTCTGACATCTGGGTAGGTTTTGTTCTGAGCTGATTAGATAGCATCTTATGTTCTACTCGCTCGCTGCTGATGCTCACCCTGGATACGACGGCGCGCCGCGAAAAGCTATACTTCGATACCAACATCCGGCAACTCAAGCCATGAATGAGCCACCGGCCCCATCGACAGCATACCCGGCTTATGTCCCTCAGGATGCGTATGGGCAATGCGTACCCTCTTATCCACCTACAGGATACGGGTATGCCATACCGCAACCTGCTCAGTTCGCCAACGCCGGTCCACCTGGTTACGCTTACGACGCCCCTGTTCCCACCCAATACGACACAGGCCTGGGTATCTCCGGGTTGAGCAATATCGTTTCCGCCGAAAATAGCGGTATCCGGTGGGACGAGAGGTATTTGCAAAGCGACATGACAAGGGGTCCCAGTGCTCTGGCTGCGGCCCCAAACTCCACTTGGAAAGCGAGGAGTCAGTGGTCTTCTCCTCTGGCCCGGACGTTTGAGCCGCAGACATGGCAGCACGTTTAGACGCGGTACCTGAGTCAGGCCAACCCGAACAACGATCATGTACGAATACGAAGACGGATACACGAGAGAGAGAGAAAAGAAGAAAACGATCGAGGACGAAAAGTCACACACAAAGCAACGAGCCACATACATGCGACAACTACAATCACAATATTGCACAATACATGACAGCATTCATTATTTCCTTTACATCATCGTCATCCGCCTCGAGCGACCACTGTTGAATATCCTATTGTAGTGTATAGATTCCTCGCATAGCATGGTCATTTGAATATCTAGTGCCCTTGTATACATAGTAGTATGCACATGATCGACCGTTTCCAGTCAAAGCTCTCGAGCGTCACAGCGATCGAGCGGGAAGCACCGCGGTATAGAACTCTCTGAAGCGCTGTACAAGGTTCCATGGTTACTCTGCTGGACAGACCATTGCCCAAATATCAAAGCGTGTTCATCTTCGAGGTATAAGGATTGCAGATAAACCAGTCTCTTCGCAACCACCGACTATAAGCGGCCTGATAACGATTTGCCGTCAAATCCCATCTACAGCCTAACTCGAATCCCTCTGTCGACAAATAACATGCCATCCATATAACCGTGGTAAGCCGGGATAGGACGTGGAATCTCCTAAATGGAGAGGCAGAACTCGGCCTCCAAGCCCTTCGCCCGTTGCCCGTTGCCCGTTGCGCTAGCCAACGGCCGACCCGATACGGGTATACTCGCGTAAGGAGTACAACTGCAGAATTATTCCCGAGTCCCGACAGAACCGCGAGGGCTCCCGCGGAGCTCGGCTCATGTATAGAAGGTGAGAATCGATGCTCATGTCCATGGTGCAGTGTAGCAAGGATGTATGCGGACACCGTCCATTACCGGTGAGCGCGGACGGTTATAGCAGGAGTTTGCCAGCCAGACGAAGCGCGTGTCGTCTACCGGCGGTATTGTTTACGAGCTGACGTCCGAACAGCAACAATCAGGTTCCCGTTCCGCCCGATTAGTGTGGCAAGCTTACGTAGGTCTTGCGCCACTGCAGCTGCTACCTATTTTTACCCTTTGCCACCCGCTCGCTCGCTTGCAGTTGGCGACTTGGCGACTTTCGTCGTTCACACCCTGACATTCTTGTTGCACTGAACTCAGGGCGCGCATAGCGCGCGCTGGACCAGCCAGCAAAGGGGGGAAGCATGAGTTGTGAGAAGACCATACATGGCGGTTATGGGCGGGACGGCTACTGCTCTTTCCATTACGCGGCGGTTTTGTCCTTTGCTAGTTTACACGAGAAGTGGTCGCTACCCGGACCGAGAGCGTTAGGGCTGAAGACTTATATAGCGAGACCCCGCGGAGACCTTCTTTTGCCCCTCGTCTCTCTCCATCTTGAATCCATCACGAGAATCCCCACCTCCACAAGGTTTACGTTGTACGCTTGACCCCTCTCGACTCGATCTATACCTCTACTCAAACATCAGGTATATTATTCGACCCATGATGGCCGAACCGGTGAAATCCCAGGTCCAAGCGGACCATATTGAGAAAGGCACGACGTACGAAGAAGAGGATGTAGCGGAGGATGACGCTCTCAAGGTCGTTGCGGAAGAACGCATCGAACTTACCGAAGAAGATGTGCGTAGGCGTCTGAAGATTTCTGTCCTCCTCCGGACCCTCTACTTCCCCTCCCCGTTCTGCTCCTTCCTCTGATAGGTTTGTGCTGACTCGCAGAACCGCCGTCTCCGACGTAAAACCGATAAACGGATCCTGTCTCTTTTGGTCTGGCTGTACTTCCTACAGATCCTCGATAAATCAGTCGTAAGCACTTCTCCAAGCGTTACAAGACCTCGTTCTGACTCTCAGCTGGGATACGGAAACGTCTTTGGGTTATCGGCCGACGCGAACCTCCAAGGGAACCAATACTCCCTGGTCAGCTCTATGAACGCCATAGCCCAGCTTGCGTGGATGCCATTTTCCTCTTACCTCATCGTCCGCGTCCCAGCGCGATACCTCATGACATTCATGGTGTTCGCTTGGGGGACCGCTCAAGCTTGTATGGCCGCCTCGACGAATTTTCACGCATTGATCGCTACGCGCTTCTTGCTTGGATTGTTCGAATCGGCCTGTTTACCCGTATTCGCCATCCTCACCGCGCAATGGTACAGGCGGTCCGAGCAGCCGTTGAGGGTCGCGGCGTGGTACTCGACGAACGGTATTGCTACCATGTTCGCCGCCATCATCTCTTTCGGTCTGTAAGTGCACCCATCCCCTTACCTGACAAAGTGAAACAGCGTTGACGTCGTAGCGGTCACATCAAATCCGGCTCGATCCATTCTTGGCAAATCATCTTCCTCTTTGTCGGCTTGATCACCGTCATTTCTTCCCCGCTCGTTTACCTTTTCCTCGACTCGGATGTCCCTTCCGCTCGTTTCCTCACTGAAACGGAGAAACTGCAAGCAATAGAACGTCTTCGAGCGAATCAGACCGGTACGGGCACAAACGAGTTCAAGATTGCTCAAATCTGGGAAATGTTCTACGACCCGAAATCGTACTTGTGGCTGTTTATGGCGCTCTTGCTCAACATCGGAGCCTCCGTCACCAACGCCTTCGGCCCCACACTCATCAAAGGGCTTGGATTCGACGTGTACGTGACGGCACTGCTCAATATGCCTTTTGGCTTTTTGCAGTTTGTCTGCATCCTCGCGGCGTCGTATGCGGTGCAAAAGTGGAGATTCAAGTCGGCAGTCCTGGCCGTCTTTGTCATTCCCGTTATCGTCGGTTTGGCGCTGCTCTACACGCAAGGAATGGCTGGTAGCCAAAACCAGGGCGTGCAGCTATTCGGTTACTACCTCTTGGCGTTCCTCTTCGGAGGCAACCCGCTCATCGTCTCTTGGTAAGTCGCCTCACAATCCCTGTTCTTTCCGAAAGCCAGGATTGCTGACTCCCAGGATGGTCGGAAACACAGCCGGAAGCACAAAGCGCTCAGCCATCATGTCCCTCTACAACGCCGGCTCGGCTGTAGGCAACATTGTCGGTCCTATGCTGTTCAACAAGAAAGACTCACCCCACTACACCCCCGGCCTCAAAGTCGTCATGGGCATGTTCAGCGCGCTTCTCGCTATCATCGGACTGCAAGTCGTCTGTCTCCATCTCTTGAACAAGGTCCGCGAGAGGCAGAGGGTGGCGCACGGCAAACCGGCAAAGATTATCGATACTTCCATGAGCTACACCTATGTCGCTTATGGCACGCAAGACGCATCGCTGGGACAGAATGGTCAGTTGATCTGATGTTCGGTATGAGTTCAGCGCTGATTGTAGCTCTGATGGACCTGACCGATTTCAAGAACGACGAGTTTGTCTACGTGTTCTAAGTTGTGAAGGAGGTATCAGGAGTTTGGGTAATGCGTCTCGCATGTTGGTATAGGTATATGAGTAGATTTAGGGCCGTACAGCAATAAAAATGTAGCTCTAAGCATCTGCAGTTTCACATTGCGATACCGTGATTTGCTTGACACGTAGCAGATTAGGCAAAAGGTGAGAATGGACTGAGAAGGCAAAAGCACCGTCCATTTCATATGCCGCATCACGACAACACCTTTCCCACAGACTTATCTACGTTTGGCCTCCAGCAATATATTGTTTCCCACTACTAATCAGCCCAACTCTCTCTTCGTCAACGTGGCGAGAATACTCACAGCTTGGTCAAAGCCCCCGAAGCATCCATCAACCGGTTACTAGGCGCCACATCCCATAACCACCTCTCATCTCGCACTGCCCCGAACCAGGCGTACTTGCTACTCGTCAGAGCTGCTCTAGAACAAAAGGGAATGTGCATACTGAATCCAAGGAGTTGAGTCGAGCCACGAAGTGGTTTGGGCCATAAAGGCTGATACCTGTTCCATCGACGGTTGTGGGTCAGATCCGTCGAATGTCTACGAGGAGCGTTTGCGCCGTTGATTGGTAAAGGATATAAATGGCCACGGGAGAGTGAAGTGTCTATGCAACAGCATCCCAGACTCACATAGCACGCGTACTCTGAAATGACAATGTCGAGCCCGAACTGATCATGGTACGCATTTACTTGCGATTGGAAGTTCTGGATGTCAAGTGCATAGACGTGAAGTGTGAGATACTGCGGAGCCCATTCACAGCCGGAAAGTCCCCCTGGACATATATAATCGAAGAATCCCTGGAGTTCAGCGCTTTTGTTCATCCTCGTGCCGTCGAGCCGTCGGGCGTAAGCTCTTACCGCCAGCCAATCCTTGTTCCACGCCACGCCGGGCGACCAGAAGATAGCGTTGGGGTTGACGTTGCGTAGGTGCGAAACCATGGTTTTCCAGCTTCTGGTCAGCTGAGTGTCTTGCACCTTCACAGCGACATTTATCCGAGGAGGCGGTGATATCAAGACGTCGCTAGGGTGAGGGGATTGGAGATGGAAGACAGACGACTCAAGGACCAACCCACTTATCGCCAGCGACATTCACGGGGAGAGGAACGGACACGCCAGTCTTGGTGTACAGATCAGGCTCGTTGTACCCCATGATCTCCTGCCATCCATCTTCCAGTGGATCTTGGTTATACAGCATTGCCGTGTCGTATCTGCGATCAGCGCCGTCACCTTACACTCCTCCCATCTGGCAGGTCGAAACATGCGAACAACTCGCCTCACTCACTGCATGGGAACAAATGTCGCCTCCATATCGGGCTTGAAGCTATCGTAGGTGAAAAGACCTGGACTATAATTCTTGTTCCAATTCCACCACCATGTCAACCCTGATCCTGCGCCGAAGAATTTTTGAACGGGGAGGGCGGAACGTTCTTGCTGAGGCCATGATACACCCGCCTACCATCAGCTTTGAGCTCGACTCAGGCGTGAGGATGAGGTCATACTGACCTTGCCTGAAGACCGTTTGGTGAAGTTCGCTGGGAAGGCCGAGACCGTTAGCAGCGTCGCGAGCAACGGCAATGTCAGCATCGTGACAGGCGGAAGGAATGTGAGGGGACGACATCAGTACCATCTCCTATTAGGTCCCTCGGGTTGTGGAGCGAGGCCAATGGGGGTCACAATACCCTCAGATCAGCATGAAACTCGACCTCTGCTCCTTTCATCGGGATTGACGACCGAGAAACCAAACAGTGGCGGGAAGATCGCTGATTGATCGCTGATTGGGTTTATCCTTTGTCTTTGCTGCAACCACAAGGATGCCTTTGAGCGGCTGGGAACGATCAGCGAGACCACGCGACGTGCTCGGTGCAGTGCGATTACGAATTTTGAGTCTGACTCAACTAGACTTGTATTCTTTTGCGTGTCCAAACCTCAGGGGCTGTCAGCTTTCCACGAACTGCCGAAAGTTAGTGTTTCGCGGGGAAGCTAGAACACCTCATTGCTTGTTTTCAACCTGGCGTGTCGGTTAAGTGAAGCGTACAACTGCATGTCATATCGGTCTGTCGGCAAGGTCAGGTGGACGTGCATCATTCGTGTCCGCCGTGGGTGTACTGCCAACCACTACAATCAGCTACGCAGCGAAGCAGTGAGGACAACTACTCACAGCGGGGTCAATTCCCCATTCTCATCCATCAATCGATTGAGAGGGTTCACACCATGAAGGTGGGCTTCATTACGGACAGCGCCGAACCAAGAGAATTTGCTTGAGGTCAGATGGACCAGGTAGAGGTTAGAAGGAGAGCCATCAGACTCACTGAATGTATTCCGTCTCATCCAGCCACTTGGTAGTCTGACCCATGAAGTCGTGGACTTGCTGCATGTTCTCCGCGGGCGAGACATTAGGGTCGAAGCTCTACCAATCAGCGGTGAGCCAAACATAAGGACGTGAGCTGACCTGCATAGCAAACTCGTTGACGATGATGGGAAGCTGGAACTCGTCGTGAAGAGCTTGAACCTTGCTCACGAAGTCGTCGATAGTGGTGGTGTATACGTGGACGGTGAGGAAGTCCGGCTTAGATTCATCGGGGATGTGCGAGAAGAATTCCTAAGATCAATCCTGCCCAGCCGTCATTGGCGAAACAAAGAGTCGAGCAGCAACATGGGGGTTTGGCCGATCGAAATAGTTCTGAACACTCACGCGAAGCCAATCAACATTACCTGCGACCGCAGGCGAGGCGAGCTTGACATCCGGGTTGTCCTCACGGATTTTGGCAATCTCAGTCCAGCTAGGGTGTCAATCTCCGACAATTTGTGCTTTACGTTGCAACTCACGCGGCAGCAGCTTCTTCTGGGCTGCATTGACACGCGACCGATGCGTCGCCATGGTCTGGTATGAGATACGACAACGCAAGGAAATGCAACGTACCGGGCTCGTTAAACCCAAAGATAATCTTGTAGCCGTCTTCGATTTCAACATCATTGTGAAGGTGATCAGCAGCAAAGCTTCTGTCAGTCCATACCCTACCGGGCTCTAATCACATCAGGAGGGGATGGTGTGGGTCGAAAGGTGGCTCACATCATGGGAACGAATTCCGCGTTGATCTCAAGGTCCGGATTGGTCTCGGGTAGACACTGCTTCCAGTTCTTGTTCCAGTTCCAGTGCCAAGTGAGAGTCTTTCATGAGCATGTTGATACTACTATGGGCCATAAGGTAACTTGCCGAGCCCTCCTGGAAGAACTTTGCAACAGGGTCGGAGGAACCTTCCTGCACTGGCCAGCTGACTCCGGCCTGATAATCGATCAGCTCACGTATCAATCCATGCAAGATAAAAAACACTTTGCCTGACATGATGTGTATCTTAGTGTTTGTAAGTTGATGGCCGGTAAGTAGAGTGGATGTCAAGTTGGAAGAAGGAAGACGTTAGATGGGGACTGATATAGGGTGTCGATCAACTGCGGAGCAGAACGCCGAGACTAAGTGTCCTCAGTCAACCTCTGTTCTCACTCCTGCAGCATCAGTATCTGATTGATCGCAAACGTATACAGTATGGCGCTCGGAAGGGGAAGGGGAGAGGGGGCTATGGACGACCGTTGAACCGTGCAACAGTAGTGATGCCAAGCAACCAAAGTGGGGGGAGATGATCGACGCGTTTAACCGGTTCTTGTGTGAGTTTATCCGGTCGGATCCGAAAACAGGCGCTTAACTTAAACGGGATACGTTAACAATTTCTTCCGCGTGGGCGTCTTCAAGCACTGGTTGCTTTCTCAGCTGCTCTAACCGTCACTACCTTGACTCATCATCACCATCATGCCGCCTAGATACGCTGTAGCTCCAGAGGCATCACCTTCGCCGCCTCCTGAGAACGATGCGCAAGATATCCTGGTGATACAGGATATCATGGATACACTAGACCAGATCCCACCGGAGCTTACCAGAGTTCACAGCGATTTGAATGAGCTTGGAGCGGTCTTGTATTGTGAGTTCTTGTTCAGAATCATGACTTGATGCATCGCCATTGGAAACTCGCACTCTACATCTCGTGTACAGTTGAGCCAGAGCTGACTCCAGCCACCCTCGTCAACCTCGAGACTAAACTGAACCAGCTTATAGACTGGATCCAGGACCCGACAGTAGAACCGGCCAAGCGATTCCAGCTGTTGCAGGAGATTGCCGAAGAAGCAGCTAGATACAAGCTGGGTGGCGATGACAAAATCCGAGTAGCTGGAGGAGCCTGTGACGGAGTAAGCATGATTCACATTCACCTCCACCTGCGTGCACATTTCGGTCCATGGTTTCGCGCTGATCCACAGATCATGGCTCATCAGCGACATATATCCAACCTTCTAGCCGCTTCTACTCTCCTAGTTCAAGCACCTCTGTCGCCTTACACCCAGTCACTCACCTTACAACAACAACCAGTATACCAGTCATCCAGAAGACAAGTTGCTCGAGCTGTCAATTCACCCTTTGGTGGACCGGTCGGAAGGGCTGCACCAACGACGACGGGTACGGGAGACACGCCGACCAAAAAGAAGAAGAACAGGATGCAGGCTCTAGGGCTCGACGATGATGTATCGAGTGCCGCTGGGGAGAAGAGGAAGACTGCAGTCAAGAAGCGGAAACCGTATGTGAAATCCATTTGACCGCTATTCTCGGCTGACAGTTAGGGCAAATAGAGCTGCTTCACCCGCTGACTCGCTGGCTTCTGCTTCTGCCTTCACCAGCAACAAGCCGTCGCAGCCACAAACAGCCCGTCAGCTTGCGGCTGCTGCCAATAAAGCGAAGAAGGCAGAAAGAGCGGACGACAGTGATGAGGAGTCTGATGATGGTGAGTACCAAGTCTTTACTGTAGTTGACATTCAGAAGACAATGCAGGCGGACTCGGTCTGGATGTCGGTAGTCGAGAAGGATCACAAATGGGCGCTCGAAGCGTTAATGACACACCTGTCCTCTCCAACGCCGGACATGTGCAGCCAACAAACGGTCGCCGTGCTGGCAACGGACGCGGTATCAAGCGTTCTCGTTTGGACGAAGAAGATGATGGGGACAGCGAACTCGACGAAGAGGACGGTCGACCTATCGCGAAGCGCGGTCTTCCTAAGAAGGAGACTCAAGTTCCACATTACTACGAGATGGACAATGGCGATGCAGAAGGCGGAGGGGACGGAGAACTCGACTCGAGGGTGTACTGCACGTGTAGGCAGGTGTCTTATGGCGAGATGATCGGATGTGACGATGATGATTGCGAGATTGAATGGGTGAGCAAGCCAAATCTGAAGGCGGGAGATGTGGGCTGACGAGATAGTACCATATCGCCTGCATAGGTCTTGATAGGACACCAGCGGGCACATGGATCTGCCCACAATGTACCGAACGAAGGAAACGGGCAGGACCGAAAAAGAGGACGGGGAAACCCAAGCCGAAAAAGTAGACCTGTCGGGCTGTCGGTATCCCTAGCTGTGGAGATTGTGAGTTGTATAAAGATGTATACCGATCATTCTGTTTACATCGGGGCATAATCTGTGATACCGGACTGTCTACTTTGCACCTGCGCCCAGGGCACGCTCGAGGAACGGGAGGACGGTGACTCTGGATCACGTCAGCTACGGTCGACAGTGATGAAGCCACACGCAAGGTCAAGGAATCGGCTGAGGGGCTGGTGATTATCAAGAACCGGTCGCATGTTTACTTGGTTTACTCACTTCCAAGTCTGAGACGACTGACTGGCCGTGCGACCGCTAACGGCCTCTTCCCAGCCTCTTCCATGTCGATCCATCGCGAACCGGAACCATTGAAGCTTTTCCTCCATCGTCCAAGCCTTGCCTCCTTGCCTCGCTTTTGGCGAAACGGCCTTCTTGCTTGCCTGGGGCTTGGTGTCGATATCAGAGGAGTCGGAACTTTGAGACGGTTCTTTTTTGGCTGACGGGATTTTGCGAGGGGTTTCCGGCACGGTGTCCGGGGATTTGCGAGAAATAACTTCGATCTGGGGCTTGACGTATGGTTTCATGTCTTTCTTGGGACGGGATGGAGTGGCCTCGGCTGGCATTGTGGTGATGTGAGTGAATTGGCGTAGGTGTCGGTACGGTCTGGGTGATAGTCGAACGAAGGATGAGCGTTGAGACCCGATGAGACCGTGTGGTGTGCGCTGTCGGAGAACCATCAATTACACACAGAGAGCGATACACGCACACACGCATCACGGTACATATTCTCTCGCGCGAGCTGCAGCGATCAACAGGTTATTACATAGCCGCTCAGCGGGATATTCACATGTCAACAATACAGTATCGCAACTCAACAAGGGAGTGACCAACGTCGATATCGTTTGTCACTGGACGCGTCGACCTTACTGTCCGCCACGAACGTACTGTTTGCCCCTTGTTATCAGTCCCAGTCCGGTCGAGCGCGCTAAGACTTGGACTTACAGCGCGGTGAGCTCTCCGGCGGTGGTCATGAGCTTGTTGGATGGGTGGACCTGGTACAACCAAGCGTCGTTTCTCATGGCGCCAAACCAAGCGTATTTGCTGTGGATCAGCCAGGAATGGCGTGATCTGCAATTCGCCAGCCAAGGTCCAGCTCCTCGCGCAAAACAGAGTCATACGGGCCGTCACTCACTGGATCCAGGACACACTGTCCATCCAGCCCGTGGTATCGCCTGCTTATCAGCACGCCCATTCTTGCCGTACAAGGCCACCCCAGACGAATATCACTCACGCATAAACGCCGAAGCTTGCTCCGGGCTGACTTGTGCACCCGCCTGCCCGTTATTGTCAAAGACATGACAAGCATATTCCGAGATCACGATAGGTAAGCTGTAAGCATCGCGATAAACCTGAATATCCGCTTGGAAAGCCGCAAGTGTCGTTTGGTAAATATGCACGGACAAGTGGGTCGGGGCGTGAGCGCATCCTGCCAAACCGGCTGGACAGATTGCGCGCATGAAGTCCTAGTCTCAGTTCCGGCCTTTCGGCTGGTTCAAGCCAGTCTGCTCAAGTACGGGCATCAGGTGCTGATTGGAAAAGGAGTACGCACGGAGAGCCATTGTTTGTCCCATGAGATGGCAGGGGACCATATTTCAGCAGAAGGGTTTTGCGCCCTGACTCGGCTGACCAGAGTCTTCCACCTATCCTCAGCTTCCCGCGGAGTTGCCTTGCGTGATTAGCTCGGTAACGTACTGCTCTGCGGCTGCTGCGGGGGACGCAGGCGTGGAAACACCTGCTGCGGCATGCAAGTCTGTCTGTCAGCTTTACACTCCGCGGCAGTGGAGGGAGAAAAGGCCGGACGGACCAGGTTCATTGAACCCCATCACGGCTTTCCAGCCCGGTTCAAGCATGTCCGGATTACCGACGAAGGATCCATCGAAACTATCGTGAGCATCTCATTACGGGGTGCGCCAAAAAAACTCTGGATTCACAACATCGGCACGAACTCTCCGCTTATCTCAGGTTTGACACCATCTCCCGGAAAGAGCTTCGTCCCGTAGTTCTTGTTCCAGTCGAACCACCACGACAATGTCGATCCAGCCCCGAAAAACTTGGAGACGGGCGCGGCGGACAATTCTTGGATAGGCCACGAGATCCCGGCCTTGTTTTTGTAAGCGGGACGTTGGCTTGCGGGTAGCGCTTACTTTGCCACTGGCTCGTTTGGTAAGGTTCGCCGGCGCTGCCAGGACGGAAGCACAGGCACCAAGGAGTGTAACGAGCTTGAGGAAAGAAAGGGTCATCATGATATACCAGATATGACCCTGTTGGAGCGAATCGGTGAGGAGTCGTGATCGTTTCAAACACCTATGTGGGTTGATAAGGGTTTAGCGAGAAGATTCGAAACAAAGCGAGATCGTTTCCTCATATCCATCATCTTCGCCTGCATGGCCTCTGCTGGGCAAAGGCATTTGACCCAATCTTCTCCGTGTTCACCAGTACCCCTTTCGATCCTCACCTGTGTTCGTCGTCCTTTTCACCCTTGATCGACAAACCAAAGGCTGCCGAGCAGCCAATGATTGGCCGAATCTCCGCGTAGACGGCCACCAAGACTCCTTGATCGGTGGGAGCGGAGAAGCCTAGGCCGATCATAGGTTGGATCGTAAGCGGAGGCCTGGTTTCACAGTGAGATCTCATAACGTGTGGGTAGTCAGCGTGAGACTCGCTATACGACCGTTCGGCTCGACACCGTACTGTATGTGCCACACGTGTCCATGCGAGACACTCATCTCGCTCGATCAAGCTGAACCAAATTCTATGCATATGTAACACCCAATAATTCCAAAACTACAACCACTCGACACTGATATTAGCTCTGCTCGCGCCTCACACGAAACAACTCACGTTCCAGGTGGCTTCGACGTAACGTCGTAGACAACCCTGTTGACACCCTTGACCTCGTTGGTGATACGCGACGAGATCTTCTTCAAGACCGCAGGAGGGAAGACGAACCTGAATATCAGCTCCCATCCCTTAAAAAACCGAGCTGTTTCACTCACCAATCAGCCGTCATGAAGTCTTCCGTGGACACCGCTCGCAGAGCGACAACCTGGTCGTATGTCCTTGCGTCTCCGGCAACACCGACCGCCTTGACGGGTAACAACGCGACGAACGCTTGACTGATCTGGTCGTACAACCCCGCAGCGCGGATTTCTTCAATGTAGATGTCGTCTGCGTGCTGGAGAATGGCGATTTGGTCCCGGGTGACTTCTCCCAAAATACGGATAGCAAGACCTGGGCCTGGGAAGGGGTGACGACCGACAAGTTGGGCGGAGATACCGAGAAGTCTTCCAAGAGCACGGACCTCGTCTGACCGTCAGCCGTCGCTCCACGTAGCATATGCCAACTCACCCTTGAAGAGCTCTCGCAATGGCTCAATGAGCTTGAGCTTCATGTTCTCGAGCAGACCTCCAACGTTGTGATGCGTTTTGATCGTAGCACTTGGACCCTTGAAGCTGATCGACTCGATGACGTCCGGGTAAAGAGTTCCCTGGAGCAACCACTCAATTTTGCCCTTGGCCTCACCACCTTTCTCCTCGACCTCCTTCTCAGCGGCAGCCTCAATCTTGGCCGCTTCCGCCTCGAAAACCTCAATAAAGGTGTTTCCGATGATCTTTCGCTTACGCTCTGGGTCCTCGACACCTTGGAGTCGACTCAAGAAGAGGTCGGAAGCGTCGATGACGGTCAGGTTAACGCCGAGTTGGGTGGTGAGCATTTCGTGAACTTTCTTGCCCTCGTCTTTTCGCAGCACACCGTTGTCGACCATGATGGCGTGGAATCTAGAGTCAGATGCGCTAATTGGTCGCAAACCGATATCAACTCACCGGTCGCCAATGGCCTCGTGCATGAGCTTGGCAGCGACAGTCGAGTCGACACCACCGCTAACAGCTCCGATGACCTGACCCTTCTCTCCACAGATTTCCCTGATACGGGCGATCTCCTTGGGGATAAAGGATTCCTGCTCCTTAGCGACTTATACCATGTTCGTCGGGATAAGACAACTCACCATGCTCCATCCGGCCTTGACTTGACAGATGTTCTTGACGAAAGCAGCAATAACCTCCTTTCCTTTCGGGCTGTGGGAGACTTCCGGGTGGAATTGAACACCGTAGATAGGTTTTGTTTCGTGGGAGATAGCAGTGTAAGGGGAAGTAGGGGTGGAAGCAATGGTGGTGAAGTTGGGTGGGAGCGAAGAAAGCTGATCGCCATGGCTCATCCAGACCTGGGGTGAGCGGTGATCTTGTGGTATTCGTCTCCTTGATTGCAGGCCCAAGCTACAACAATGGTTCTCCCTTCGACATCTGACCGCCTCTGAAGAGATATGGGTTAGAATCCGTAACTCACCTGCAATCCTCCGTCCTCCTCCATCTCAATACCCTCGAACAATTTATCTCCGTGATGGCCGACCTTCTCAACGTGGACCTTGGCGTATCCGTACTCCCTGTGCGAGTGCGCCTCGACATTTCCACCGTGGGTTCGAGCGATCTCTTGCAGACCGTAACAAATACCAAGAACGGGGACGCCAGATTCGAAAACTGCCGGGTCGACGTGTGGGGCGTCGTCAGCGTAAACCGAGTATGGCGAACCGGAAAGGATGATTCCTGGTATCAGCGATTCCCTCCTTCTTCACCTGTTTAACACGAAAACAAGCCAAATCGAGACGTACCCTTGGGTTTCCACTTCAAGTCGGCAATCTTCTGCGTGCACGGCAGCATCTCGCAGTAGACCTGGAAGTCAGACAACAGCTCCCCCGTGCTCCAAACAACTGACATTGAGTTCACGACATCTTCGAGTGATCAAGTGCGAGTACTGCCCATCAGCTCGGCCATAATTAACGGGTACGAGCTATTCACCTGCGATCCAAAGTCGAGAATGAGGATGGAGTCGTAAAGGTCATGGATCTCGCCAGTTGGGGCAGACATGATTGGCAGATGATGAATAATTTACAAAGAGTGAATGTCAAGACAGACAAGCACGACTCGAAATGTCAAAATTACCAGCTACCGGCCAGACGCGAGGTTCCAATCTGGAAATCTTGACCCACGTGGGCAAATCAAGGGGCACATAATTAAATTGACTAAGATAAACTAACTTCTTCGCGCTTGAGCTACATGCACGCAGGACGTCACTTCTTAGCGCTATGCTGCCTTCTGCCTTTCTGGATTTTGCGGGCCTGATGATATCCAATCTACTCGACGAGCTTCTGACCGCCCAACCAAGAGTCAAGCATAGCTAAAGCTTGCACAGGCTTGTCGTACGGAACCATGTGGCCTGCTCCGACAATCTTGAGGTGCTTCTATTAGCTCATAGACCAAATCGAGGAGAGCAACCCACACTGAGAGGTCCCGAAGTCTTGTATGATCCAGCCACTTTTCCGTCCACCTTCCAATCGACCAACTGGGCATCATTGTAACCCTTCTTGCCGGTCCACTCAAGCGCTTCGAGCCACATCTCATTTCCGATGTGGTTACAGATGAAGTCGAAGGTTCCGACGTAGGACAACACTCGGATACCTCGCTCTAAGAGTGCTGCAACATAAAGCCAAGTTTGACCCGTGGTGTCGAGAGCAGCGTTAAAGTTGTAACCGACGGTGTTGTCGCAAGACGAAAAGTTGCCACGGGAGGCATCGACGCCGAGCAGGGATCTGACGTCGGGAAGGTCGAGGTAATGCCCGATTCGATCGCTAGACTTAGCGTAATTGAGGGGAAGATGTTAGGGAGCTTACGTGACGGAGTAGCACAAGCTTGTCCTCAACTCTTCCTCGGTGCAAGACTTGCTGACGTCGTATCTATATGTCAGCTAGGGCGTGATCATCTGCCATTTGTTATCTTACGGGTTGCGTTCGGCCAGTAGGAACGACGACCCGAGCGTCTCCTCACAGTAACCGTAAGCAAGGGCGCAGGCAGTGTAATCGTGAGACTCGATGCAATGTTTCTGGTACATTTTGTGGCATTTGGGCACCTGAACTCAGCCATATATACGATATTCGAGGTTATACTCACCGCTTCGGCCATCGCGATACAGTTTGAGATAGATTGCACAGTTTGGTTGAGACCACCGTGAATAGTGCATTGCTAGGCTGTCAGCTTGAAGCCGGTATGGCGCGATGCTAGGCTTACGAAAGGGAAGTACGATTCGGCCATGCGAACTGAGATTAGTTATCAATTTCGAACAGGGAATTGCACGCTTACGAGTGTCGGTAATACCGTTACCAATCAGCACACTTTGTATGTTGATTGGCGTCTTGCCCTCGGCGATCAGACCAGCATTGCCATCGTAGACGGCGGAGGCGAAAAGAGGGAGGTATCGACCCTGCCATCAGTCATGTGTCTGAAAGGTATCAAGCACACCCACGCCGTAAGACTCGCCAGACATGTGGAAAGCACGACCCTCGAATTCCTTGAAAGTCTCAAAGAACTGTCCGATAAGCATCGATCGGGAGAATCCAACAAATACAACTTACAATTTGGACGAATGCACGGATATCCTGAGCAGCCTCTTCGGTGTTCTTGACATTCTGATCCATCAGCAACTTTGCGTTCTGGCAGTGCTTACTTGACCGTGTTCCGCATAACTGAAGCCGACATTGATCGGTTCATCGAGGAAGAAGATGTTTGCCTACTCGTCAGCTCCGCCTCGATCCTGAAAAGAGACGACTCACCCTCTCGTTCCAAGAATACGGGTTGACCTTGGTATCATTCGCAGTCTTCGGGTTCTCCTTGACCGAGCAAGGTCCTGCTCATTAGCCGGTCCCGATCCCAATGAAGCACATACCAAGCTCCATGAGCAGGCCCAGAGCAGAGCTGCATCCCGGTCCACCTTTTGTTAGTAATGCTTCACCCAGAATCCTAAGGGCAAGCAGCTCACCATTGATCCACATCAACACAGGGTCCTCTTTGGGGTTCGACCTCGATTCGAAGAAGTAGAAGAAGAGGTCTTTTCCGTCTCCGACGTCAAGATAACCAGAGTACGACTTGACATCGGGATCACACCACCCAGTCGTGGACTTGATCCTCATGCGATGTTTCTATAATTAGCCTGACACCCCTCGACCTGCTCAAACCGACGAGATCGGCAAAGACGACTTACGGGGTGTCGGGAGCTCGTAAGCACCAAGTGCTCGTCATTCGGCACGCTGGACAAGGTGATATCATTTGCATACCCCAGAGTGGTCGATGCGCTCTCGTGGGATTGCCCAGGCTGGCCTGGGTGGAGGAACGAGTCAGCCGCGGAGAGGGCTTCTTGTGGTGAGAGGTGGGGGAAGCTGAGCGCTGAGATGACCGGGAGGAGGGCTGCGAGGCCGATCGCAACGAATCTCATGGTGTGTAGATGGAGGAGGGATATGAGCAACTACGTGCAAGGTGACTACGGGGGAAAGAATATCGACAAACGACAAAGATGGGTTGACTAGGAGAGCGAGGACTAGACCGGTTAGGCTGTTCTTATCGTCGGATTTAGCCGATCGACCTTCGGTCCACATGGTCCGCTGCGCTCGTTCGGCAGTCTTAAGTTGCCCTAGTTCATTGTGCACCATGTGGGACCTAGGCAGGCTGCCGTAGCGCTACCGAGCATGGACATCGACGTCAGTGATCTATCAACTACCACGGAGATTTGGTTGATCGATAACGCACACGACCAGGTGGTTTCGCCTTGTCCCACCTCTCATTCGATCCCTCCGAATCGCTGACGGTGTTCAAGAAAGGCTTGGGAAAGCCATCTCACTGATCCTAATGATGAAGGCGATCTACACCATAGATGACTAGAAGCCGGTCAACCAGAGGTTATAATATAACAGCTGAGTTGTAGAACGGCCCAACTGCGAGAACATGTGAGCCAAAGGCCGAGCATAGCATGGTCAAGATTATCCTTTGAGATGGTAAATACATTGCCCAGCTCAAGCGACATGGCTGCAGGTCATCACCCCGAGGAAATGTCTTCTCACCGTCTTGTCTCTATGCTCCATCGCTCGAGCACAGCTATCGTCGCTCCCTGCCCTCGCCGATCTTAACTTCTCGATATTATCCGCGGGATCGATGCTCAAGGGACAACTACCGTCATGGGACATACAGGTCGCCCGTGTTGGCGCCAAGGCGGACCTTTGGCTACCGGTCTTGCACGAGTCGGTCAAACCCATCGAACTGTTGCGGTTCATGGGGAGGGGATCAAATCGGCTATCCTCAAGGAAAGGTGGGTGCCATGAGCCAAGGATGCCTTAAGGCTGTTCAATCAACATACACCGCCTCATTCCCGGTTTGGCTGCAGTAAAGACGAACGCCTGGTATACTCCCTGCATATCAGGTAATTCGGGCTAACAAAACCTGTCTCACAATCGGTGGTGTCCGATACGGTGTACCGATCGAGGATCTAGCATGGAAACAGTCCAACGAGTACTCCGACTTGTGCGTTTCGACCTGCATGGAAACGAGTTGCGTTTTGGTTATAGGTAGAGGGTGGTGCCTGGACGTGCTCTTAGATAACACGACAAGAATGTACACTATGAAGGAGCTATTCCCTAATTGAAGTCGAAGAAGGTCCGATGTTCACCGGTAATCCGGTATATGTATTTCAGTCGGTGTGTTTCATTGTCTATAATCCCTGAGACTGTATGTGTGGACTTCGTGACACATGCATAGGTTCCTTTAGCTTTCCCCTTTTGCTCATCCTTTTGGGGTCAAGCACCGCTGGGCCGCGTCAACGAGGAGGTGAAAGGTGAAACGAGGCGTCTTTGCTGCTACTAAAGGCAATCCAGCAACGATACGCGAGTGCAAAGCGGTTGGAGTCGAGGCTCTGTTATCTCGGGAGTCAAGATTCTAATGTGACCAAAGGAGCGTCTGCAATCTTTCTATCAATTCAGTCTTGGAACATACTACGAAGCGATAACGCCTTCATCACTCGGGAAGAAGCGTTCCGAGACATTAGCCCGTCTTCAGGGTCGCGGTTTAACGACATAAAACGGCAACAGCGACAACAACAACAACAACAACAACAACAACAACAACGACAACAAACTGCTTGAGCCTCCACAATCCATCATCGAACGATCATCATCCCGTCATTTGCGCTTGATCAACAGAAGACTGAGGAGCATAATGACTTCGCCGCCTTTCGGGCCTGGGCGGTCGGTTGGAAGGATACATTCAGCTACAGACTTGGTCTCTTCCGGCAGCTTTGCGAGTCCGCTTGCACAGCTTTCCCTCAACGGAGGGTCGTCTGTGAGTAATCATGATGGCTTTGATCGCTTGATCGTCCTCTACCCTCTACCCTGTTATGATCCACTGCAACCGAGCTGTTGGCTGATGGCAGTTCGCAGCGTCTCGATCGGGCAACGAAGGCAACAGCGTCCCGCCTGTCCCACCTCTCAACCTCAATCTCTTTCGCACACCGTCCATCTATTCTGTCGACTCGATAGATTCCTTGAGTACGATATCAAATGACGAACTTGCTTTCAACACCGATCCGGAATCTCCGTCAACACCTCGGGCCGCACCGCAAGCTTCGGGTGGGGACTATTTTTCGTCTAAACAACAGCAGGAACAACAGCGGACCGACGGGCCCTTGACACCTAAACGGAGCTTTGTGGTCACATCACGACAACCCCAACCTTCCCCACCACACCGTCCGTATGTGTCACGATCTCCCGCCAAACCGCCTGTGCAATTGCATCGCGACGTACCGGAACCGCAGCACCGGGAGGAGGCAATCAGGCCGGATGACCTGGAGAGTGTGTATGGAGAACAGGGATCAGATTGGGGCGAAGACGAGCAAAACTTTGAGTGGTTAGATTCGAACGACGCACCTCAAGCTGTCAACGGCGACGGAAGGGTCGGACTGTCGTTGTCGCCTAGTAAACGGATAGGTGTCAAACTGAAGGCGGCAGTATCAAGCGGAGGGGACGGGAAGAAGCTAAGAAAACCGCTGGTGCTCCCACGACGAGCTGCACCACCACCTCCGAGAGATACAGCGCCAGCACCTCCTCCATCTGCTAATGCGAACTCGCCCCTTTTCAGCGGAGAAGCGCCATCATCAGCTAGGTCGGATATCACCTTCCCTACTTCGCGCGGCCGACCCACTCAACAACAACGATGGCAGGATGGTTCGGCTGGACCTAGCGATTTGCATTATCAACCATCACAGCAGCACCATCAGCATAGTCAACGACCAACGACCCAAACGTCACATGTCCCTACAATCGTGCCGGTGCGTAGCGGCGACGGACCTTCCTCGTCCATGGCAGACAGGCCCGGCACCAAGAGCTCACATGCGTCGATGCAATCCGCAGCTTATTCATTCTACGACCTAGACTCCCCTGGACCCTCGAGCCCTGCTATACCAATGCAATCCTCTCAGCTGGCCGAGAATAGTTTCACCAAAGGTAGGTACACCCGTGTACCTGTCTCTCGAATCGACTCTTCCCGTTCAGAATCGAGAGAGAGAACAATAAGCGATCCAACACGAAGTCCAGATTTGGACATGCTGAATCCCGACATCCTCGTTGCGAAGGGAATAGAAGCGAGGGGTCTGGGCGATCTGCCCAAGAGCGCGTGGCTATTTATGAAAGCGGCCGCTGCGGGTAGCTCGACAGGCAGGATGTATTGGGGTGAGCTTGCGCCTGCGCGCCGTACTTGAACGAGCTGACGATTAGGTCTAGCACTTCGGCACGGTTGGGGCGTGGCGAAGGACGATAAGAAAGCATTCGCAGAGCTGCGACAGGCTTGCGACGAATCTCTGGCGGAGGGAGGCATCGATTTTCACCGATCTCCTGGCACTGTCAAACTGAGTCTGCAGCAACGGAAAGCTATGACGGTGGGTCGTAGTCCAGAGCCGCGTTTACTTTGCTAATGTGAAGCGCGACCTGTCTCTGGGCATGTTTGAGATCGCAAACTGCTTCCTCGAAGGTGTTGGAGCGAAGAAGGCGCCAGATGTGGCGCTATCGTATTTGCGCTTTGCAGGCAACTTGGGGGACATTGCAGCGCAAGAGCGTGAGTTGGAAGGTGTTGCCACCAGTCTTGCTGATGCAAAGAACTGGGGTTCCTACTGTCAAAAGGCGGGAGTGGGATCAAGAAAGATATGTAAGTCATCCGCCTCGTCTTGATCCGGGCTAGGGCTTACAGCGCAGGAAAGAAGCGGCAAAGTGGTATCGCATGGCTATCAGCCAGGGCTCGTCTAATACCTTTGGTTTAGCTTGGGTCTGGAAAGTAAATATCATTGAGCCACTACCAGGATATCGCTGACATTTAGGACAAATACATGTAGCGAGAAGGACCTCGTCATCTTGTGTGTACAACAATCAATCTTCGATATCGACGGACCCATATTGTAGCAATACTCCTTTCAATCTCTCGTTCAATGTGTGCTACCATATGTATTCAAAGCCTGAGCTTTAATATGGCTGCCGTTGTCAACGTTGAGCTTATTGTTTACGTAGGAACGACTGCTCAGCACCATCGGTAGGCTTGCCGAGAACAGAACCTAGAACTCGGCGTTCGAGAAGAGATACATCTCCGCCCTGCCAAACATTGTCAAAAGCCAAACTTTGAGACCGAGGCACGTTGATTGTCTGATACGGTTTCATTACAACGCCACAACAATCGTCGGTGCGGGTCGGAACACCCCGGTAAAAAAAGACCCCATTGTCTCTCTTCGCCTTCGCCTCGATGACTTTTACTTCCCGCCCACGCGCTGGATTCGAACGAGATCGGGATCGACGAAATCTTCTTCACGCCACATCGATTCATTCCCGCAAAGCATGCCCAAGTGCGAAGAAGGCGAACGCCGGTGGTGTTGCGAGATAAATACAGCGCGCGTATGAATTACGTTATTCACGTTCCAGGGCCGGGGGAACTCAAAGTGCTTACCTTCCATCCGACGTTCCATCTCATCTTTTGCACCGTCGCACACTCTTTCATCTCCCGCTTGTGACCCATGGCGTTGCAGCATACTGACTCAGGGCAGAGCATCTTTATGCCCTGCGCAAACATAACGTATGGGCATGGTATGACATCGGGATAAACATTGGGAGGCTCTTGACCAATGAGAGACTTGAACGGGCCAGCAGAGACGCGCCTGCTTTTTAGCCCAGGGGCCGGCTCGTTCGCCTCTGCCGGGGAAGAAAGGAAAAAAACGCCTCAATGACTTCAAGACCTGTTTCCCTTGCGCGTTGCGCCTGCAGCAGCAGAGCTACCCCCTGGCCCGAGAAGGTCGCACGTTACTGAAACTATCTGACGGAGGCTACAGTGGGCCTTTTGGGCATTCGGTTGTTGTGTTGACTTCGGTGGGCACTGGGATCGTGGGATTAGGAATCTGTAACCTTGTGATTTCTTTCCTGACCTCTGCACTTTCGATTCCTTCATCACCTCGCTGCGCCCGCAAGTACTTGCGGTGCTGTTCCTTGTATCTACCCACATTCTTTTGCGCTCCCTATTATCTCACCCTCGTCGTTCTTTACACACACACATACATACTTGACTGGGTCTACAGTCACAACTCGCTTCCCGTTTCACTTCGCTGCGACCCCTCGAAGCACTTTACAAACGACATCAACGCATCCGAAACGCTGCCGATTCTACACAACAACACATTTTAGCCATGTCGCAACGACAAGCGGACGGAGCTTCGCGTGCAGGAAGCTCAAGGGAAGGAGGCAGCATAAACCGGAAACGCACTAGTGGCAGTCATCGTGACGATGCGAAGATGATTGGGCAATGGCGTATCGGGCGAACGATTGGGAAAGGTTCTTCAGGTGAGTGTCTCGTTCATTTCTCTGCGTCGACCAAGCCTACCATTCCGTGTCAGTCTGATTTTGTTAGGTCGTGTCAAAATCGCCAAACACTCAATCACCGGTAAATACGCCGCCATCAAGATTGTACCTAAAGGCTCCATCCTCTCCTCTCGCATGTCTGTTTCCGAAGCTGGTGCCCGCGCAGACAAGGTTATGCTCGGTATCGAGCGTGAAATCGTCATTATGAAATTAATCGATCACCCCAACGTTTTGAACCTATACGACGTGTGGGAGACTTCGACCGAACTCTATCTGATCATGGAGTACGTACCAGGTGGAGAGTTGTTCGATTATCTCGTCAAACGAGGCCGACTACCCGTTTCCGAGGCTTTGCACTACTTTCAACAAATCATCTTCGCAGTGGATTACTGCCATCGATTCAACATTTGTCATCGGGATTTGAAACCTGAGAACTTGTTGCTGGACAAGGATAAGAATATCAAGGTGGCCGATTTCGGTATGGCTGCTTGGGAGGCTGGGGAGAAGATGTTGGAGACAAGCTGTGGTTCGCCGCATTATGCTTCGCCCGAGATTGTCGCCGGCAAGGCGTACCACGGAAACGCCAGCGATATCTGGTCGTGCGGTATCATCCTCTTTGCGCTTTTGACGGGAAGATTACCGTTTGACGATGATAACATCCGAAGTCTGTTGCAAAAGGTCAAAGTGGGCGTATTCGAGATGCCAGACGAGATCAAGGAGCCGGCTCGAGGCTTGCTAAAGCGCATGTTGGAGAAGGACCCGGAGAGGCGTATCACTGTAGGTACAAACTCTCGTGGCTCCCGAAGACATTGTTGACAGGCAGATGCCCGAGATTCTCAACCACCAATTCTTTACTTCCCGCGCACCCAAGCCTATCCCCGGAAGACAGTTCGTCTCCCCACCAAGCCTGGATGAAGTCGAACGACCAGTCAACTCGCCAGAAGAGATTGATGCCGACATTATGGGCAACTTGAAAACGCTGTGGTCTGGTGCTTCCGACGATGAAATCGTTGCCGCCTTGATGAGCAGAGAGTGAGACGCCTCCTCAGCGACTTTGTATATCGCTAACTTGTTCAGGAAAACCTGGGAGAAGGCAATCTATCACTTGCTGATCAAATACCGCAACAAGCACCTGGAAAACTACAACATGGACGACGAGGAAGATGCGGAAGCACGAGTCCGCCGTCAAGCTCGACGTGAACGAGATGGTCGCTCCGCGCCTTCTCCAGCTAAGAGAAAGGGGGCCGCACCCTCTGCTGCGCCGCGTCTTACTCCGCTCAGCGAGAACGAGACGATCCAAGATCGTCCTTCATCTCCTGTTGCCCGACCCCAGGCACCCACTCCGAAGAAAGCGGCTGGCCCTGTCAACGTCCATCCCTCTCCTGATGGTCGTCAACTTGGCGTCCCCAACGGTCCCCGACCGGCTGTACCCAACCGTGCTTCTTACGCTTCGTCCAACGACAGCCACATGACACCTTCCATCGTCCTACAAGAAGCCACTCCTACGAAAGACTACATCGGCTACGTCGCTCCTCCTTCTCGACCTCGATCTGTTGATCCTCTCGCGTCACCTTTGAATGTACCAACAGTCCAAGATGAACAACTTCAACACTTTTTCAACGAAGTCGCCAATCAGCTGAATACGATGAACATTCGTTCTTCCGTTATTTCAAACGCTTCGACAGCCACCTCCGCCGGCCTTGGAGCGGACGTTCAAGCTTACATGGCGTACGCGAACGGCGTTGCTGGAAACGGTTCCGCACCTGTCAGCCCCGTGTTGGAGAATGGAGAGTTCGAGACCATGGATCCGAACCAGTTCGCCGACGCGGATGACGACGAGACCGAGCTCGCCAGCGAGTATTCGCACGCGCCATCGGTCATCCACACCCCGATGCTCAACCAACAGAGCACTTTAGTCGGCCTTGGCTTTGGGCAACCACCAGTGCAAGCTCGACCGGGTTTGTACCCGCTTTCACCATCGCCTAATCCAAGCAACAACCCTCACCGATGGTCTTATGCTTCATCGGCGGGATCATCGCGTCATCCTATGGAATCGCCCTCACCTCAGCTGTACAACTCCAACCCGTGGTCACCTCAAACCGAACACGCACCGGTATTGCAAGCCCACCGAGCGGCCCCTCCACCTCCGCCACGAACCGCTACCCGTCCTGCGCCTGTTCCCCTCTCACGACCTGTTTCTGTGGCAAAAACGGGAGAAAGTCTGTTGACAAGGGATGAAAGTTACGTCGTCATTGATAACGCCGATGTCCCCGCATCCGACTCCAGCTGGGGCAGCCGTCAGTCTGGGTTCTCAGCACACCGCAATGCCCAAGACGCATTCGGCATGCTGAAGAAACGGACCAAGAAAGTGACCATTGATCCCGTCCCTTACTCTGCCGACCTCTCCGGACCTGGTACTGCCGCTTCGGCCATTTCAAACTTTTCCGCTGTCTCCTCTTCGTCTGCATCTACGCCGTCGCCTAAACGATCATGGTTCAACAACCTGTTTTCGTTCAAGCCGGCCTCGTGCACCGTGCTGTGTCACGATAACGTCGCGAACACGCGGGAAAGGACCAAGAGAGCGCTGCACGACTTAGGCGTAAGGGTCGCTCTGGTCGAGATTGACGGGTTGCGAGCGCTGAAATGCCGTCTGGAAGAAGTACGTGATCCGCAAGGGAACACGACGGTGGTAAAGGGTGTGAGGTTCAAGGTTGAATTCTCGCGATCGACCACGAGCTCTTCACCAGGGTACAACACGCTTGTCTCTCTCACACAAGAGAAGGGCGCCCAATCGTCTTTCAAAGGGATCTTCAATTCTCTGCGTACCGTCCTCGAAACCAACCAACCGCTTCAATCTCAGCAACGGCAACAGCAGCAGCAACGGCCTCAATCGGCATTATCGGCCAACTCAAATTCCCGGCCGTACCCTTCTCATCAGTATTCTTACAACTCGAACGCGAGCGCGAGCAGCGCGACTACCCCAACGACATATCACTATCCCCATTCGGCCAAGGTGTCCCCTAACAACACCCTTTCCGCGCCCCCAGTGCGCTGGGCACAGTCCGCACCGACAAGTCCGGCCATGCCAACAACACCGAGGTTTTCCGCTTCGCCGCAAATGCCCGTCAGCCCACAATTGCCTTCAGGCATACGGATGTGAGTGGATGGAGCGAGTAGATGTGGGCAGGTAGAGAATAGAGCGAAAGCGGGAGAAAGGTGCCTCGGAAGTTGGGATTTTCTTAGATCAGGCTAGTGGTATTCCGGAAGGACATTATGATTTCCATAGCTCAAATTACGTGTTGAATGCAACGATACAAGTATCATAGAGAGCCGTGCGACGCTTGTCCTCTTTGTGACAAGGGGTCAATGACCAAAGGCTGCCTGTCACATTACAGAAAGCTTGACTATGCCACGAGCTGCGCAGATATATCGGACGATGGGTGCGCGACAACGGATCACATTCCCTCGACGATTCCACCGACAATGCAAAGTGGCATGTCGAAGCTTCACCGAAGCTTGATATATGCATGCGTTTCCGGTGATACCTACAGTACAACATGGATTTCTGATTGTTTTGTTGGGTTGTATGAAAAAGTCCTCGGCGTGATGATATCGGGGCCTAGTGTAACCAGAACAGGGAAACAAACTATGTCTTCCCACAGCTCGTTCTCCGACGTGTTTTCGCTCAACTCCAGAGCGCGTCCCGAGACTCTGGTATTTGTCTTCCTTTGCTTGAGAGTCCTGGCGCGCATGCCACCCACATGGCGGCGTGATACAAGATCAATAAGGCGCGATGTTTACAAGGACGCCTGCGCATAGCGTTGTCCGCGATCGGTTGTCGAGCACTTCCTTCGCAACGTCAATTCCCCTCACTCATCTAAACTCCGTGAAAGCGGACTCGGCTCAACTCTGCCTTTATTACCCAGCCCACTGCTGGCCGTGCTCTGACCGCTGCTCTCTCTAGATCTCGCAGAAATAGCTGTCCGATCGGTATTCGTCATCTTGCCAGCCTTTGATGCTGATAATGCCGGAGAATGTTGTAAAGGTGCAGGCTCCGGTCGTTTGGGTGAGAGTTGATCAATTGTCGCCTTGCCTCCGGATGAGAAGCTGCTTTCTGGTGGAGGTGTCTTTGCTTGACGTTCATTCTGATATAAGCGCGGTACCCTGAAGATTGATTCATCACCAGCGACTAACCTTGCGTGTATTGAGTTTGAATCCTTGCTTCCCGAAATGTTCGGCGATGTCCGTCGGTTTCGGAAGTCCTGGAAAGCTGGAATTAGCTTCGCAACTTGGTGTCATGTGAATCGTGTTCTCCGAAATTGAACGCGGCGATGCAAACAGGGCGATGCGACGTGGTACGCACTTTCGTGGAGAATAGACCTTGAAAGCTTGGGATGTCGTCTCAATAAGTAAAGGTGCTGCCGATCTTGTTGATCGATTTGCGGCTGTGATGTCAAACACGCGAAATCGCAGCGCATACCTGTTACTTGTCAGCAAGTGCTAGTGTAATTGTGTGTACGCGGGCCGAATTTGACGACCGTGGCAGTGACGCAAGGCGATCGTCGCGGATTGGCTCCGATCAGGGGAAGGTGACGCCACCATCAATCTGATTCCAGCCGCCCCCGCCACCATCACCGAAGATAAAAGGCTCAGGGCTCTGGCCATCCGACCGAACTGGTGCATGTGCACCATTCTGCATGGTTTTGGATGGCGGGAAGCCTGAAGGATAATTTTAAGGGATTTGACTTCACTCACGTTCCTTCCTCGCGTACCGTCAAGTCCTGTACGATCAGCCTTCCGATGTGTAGATCGCCACAGACGAAACAGAGGTCACACGCCGACTTACCGTGAATAAGAACCACAAGCCAAAATCCCCTTCGGGAGCGACGACGCGTGCGGCTGGAACATGCAAACTACCATAGAGATTGCGTGATGCGGCGGGTTTGGGCCGTTTATTGACCGGTTTGGCGGTAACACTGTCGCCATCCCCACTGCTCCCGCTTGATCGATTACCAGCAGTTCGTTGTTGACCCGTCCGTAAAGATGGTACATGAGATTGCACCGTCACTGACGGTACGATGAAGGGGTTTCGAGTATTTGTCATGGGCGTGGCAGTAGTCGAGTATGATGCCGAGGTAGGATCTCGAACGGATGAATCAAGGGTGGTGCCAGCGTAGCGAGAAGCACCCGGAGCTGAGACGCCGGCGATACCATCGGCAGCCCAAGACGATGAACGGTGCGGAGGAGAAGGTGATGACGAGCTTTGCATTGTGGAATCTTCTCCTGAGTTTGCGACACGAGGGGACTGTCGCCCGCGAGTTGGAATTGTTTGCGCGGAATGGCGATAGGTAGGGACTGCAGCAGTGGGTGGATCATGTGTCGCGTCTGTCACGGCGCGAATTTCCCCCTCGACTTCGACTAGTTCTGCTGCACAAACGAAATGGCCCGGTTCGAGATCACTAGAAAAATCGCGTCAGCCTCAGCATCCATTCACCCTCAGACTGGACTCACACCACGTCGACCTCTTCCTCTACATAACTCCCATCCGACAATTCTTTACACTCAACCATCCGAAAGCGTAATATCGGACAATGGGCCAATGGTCTTCTGTCTTTTTCCGTCTTCCTTCTGCCATGTATGGGTTGTTGTGCCATTTTTAGCGAAAACCTGCGATGGGTCAGCTTGAACCGCCTTTTCCCATATGCCCACCTCATATTTTTCCCAGCCAGAGATCCCCTTCCGATCTGCATCATTTGCTCGTATTCATGCTCGGGCCCGATTGTGTTTTGTCGCTCGGCAGCCCTGGATCTGGCCGAACCTTCCCGAACCCCTCGCGCCGCCGGTGATCCTTCATCGGGCTCTCCCCATGATTTTCCAGACAGCCCTTTGAGCGTAAAAAGTCTTCCTGATGTGGACGACGAGCTGTCGGAAGCGAGCGATATTGCAGTGTCGGTAGAGGAAGAAGATGGTTGCGAGCGGGCAAGCGACGGCGGTTGTTGTGGTTGAGACGAAGTAGTCGATGTGGATGTGAGCGGGATTGGGGGAGGGGGTGGGGGAGGCGGGTACATGCACTTAGTCCTGTGAGCCTGTCAGGACAGGCGTGCTTGTGCGATCGAGGGGATTTGAAGGACCAAAGTTTTGATAGCATGGGTCGAGGCGAGAAGGCCAAAGACGAATCCAGACGGTACAGAGTTTAGATGATGACCGAGTGCGCCTTTTCGATGGAGGATGACAGCCACGATGTGTGTGCGTTGTATGGACGACTGTGAACGAGTTTAGTTGGCGAATAGAAGAACAGTTGAGATGGAAGGGACATATATCTAGCGAAGAATATAGGATGATCTGTGATAGTTAAAAGTGGAGCATTAAACGCTTCCGAACGGGATTATATTCCTTCAAGTAGACTGGCCATTCTCGTTCCTGATTATTCATGAAATTCCCTGAAATCCCTTGGAATCTCCCACGTTTCCGGCCAAAGATGACGCAAGCAAATTATTCGCCACATTCATCCCCGTCTACAGTACATCATCTTGAATAAGCACCACCTCAAAACACCGGGTGGCTTGCAGATCCGTTACATCATCCCCGTCAAAGACCACAGCTTTACCTCTACTTGGCTCGCTTGCACGCAGCCTCCACATCTCCAGGTCCATACTCCATTCCAAGCCCGCTATCACTGTAGCTCTTGCCGACAATCTCTCTAGCCCGTTCCGTCTCCCTCTTCAGCCCCGCTGTCACCTCCCGCCACACTGTCTGGATCAGCGCGTGATTCGATCCCTCGCCAGCTGATACTGCGTCATCATCCGTGAAGTGCTTGTCCACACGTTTCGACATGGTCTCGATGGCTTTACGCATGTCTTTGGCACCATTGTCCTTTAAAACCTTTTTCAGGGCAGAACGCGAGAACGAAGAGTGAAGCGAGACTTCGGCTGCGGGCGTTGTTGCTAATAATCGCTCGACGCCGTCAAAAAAGTCCTGGTTTGTTAACAAGAAATTGACATCGTTCCACTCACCATCAACCGACCGAAAGACCGTCGTAGCATAATCTTGATGTACGCCTGCATGTTCTCCTCGTATAGGTTTCGACCCCGCTCGAGGAAGACGCCGAGTGACGGTACATTGAGTTTGGAAAGATCATCCACAAAGTGATTCAGATTCTCTGCACATCAACACCCGTTCCACGCGAGCTGTATAGTCATAACATACCGATCATGATGACGTGATAATTGATCTGGCCTTTGTCTTCAGCCGCCAGAGCATCCCCTCGATCCATCTTGGCAATTTGCTGAACGCTTCCGAAGATAGCATTGACGAGTTTCTCATATATGTCGTTGGCTCGAGATCGTACTGGCATCGCATCGGCATCCACGAGTTGAGCTTCCATCTTTTCCACAAATGTCTTTTTTATAAGCTTCACCGAGCTTCAGATGTCCAACGGAAGACTCACTGGGAAGTGCCGGACAAAGAACGCTACCCCTCGACGCTTCTTGATAGTGTTTCTTGCGTTTTCAACAATCTTGACTTGCTCATTCTACCCATCAGTCCTGATCCAGTAGCTTGCACAGGACTCACTGTGAAGTTGTCAATGAAAGCGCGTTGTCTGGATATTTGTCGATCAAACAACTGAGCGAAGAACATCGACGTATTCTCTTGTTCTGCTTCTTTCGACAGGCGTTCCGTCACTCCGAGCACACCGACCATAGCTCTATTCATTAGCTTTCACACTTCGGACCAGGATCTGAAATCACATACATAGGGTTCCGCTCGCTCGCCGCTTCCGTCCAGTTTTTCAGCTCCTGGTCGATAAAGCCAAAGACCAAGTCCATCATGCTCCTTACGAGCTGCATCAGCCCCGGTGTCATCTGCCTGGTAGCATGTCGAGCTGCCATGCGGCGGAAATATGAGTCGAGCTCCATATGATCGGCAAAAGTCGATTCAGTATCTGCGAGATGGAGGAAAGCGTTGATAAAGCCTTCTTCGGTCAAGACCTGGTTGACGATCTGAGTCAGGGCCGATTCATACAGCTTCAAATCAGCGTCACCAGCGGAGTCTTCCAAGATTACTGACTTCTGAAACACGATGTGCGTTGTCATCGCCTCTTCGCTCCTTCTTCGGCTGTACAACATCACCCTTGAGGCCGACTACCGCTTTCGATTTCTGTAACGCCGAGGGCTTTGGTGCAGAGGAGATCGCCGATGAGAAGGCTAGATAATTAGCGTATCATCTCCAAATCCCATTTGACCACTTACAAGCTTCGTTGGGTTCTCCCCCCGCTGTGGCATTCAAAGTCCCCATGAAATTCATCAACATGTCTTTCATTTCATTCTGATGCAACGAGCTGATTGTTGACATGTAATCCTGATCGTCAGTTTGTACTCGCCTAAAGCTGTTTGAGGACTTACCGAGCACAATCTTTGGTATCGTACCTCGTCCATCTCCTTGACGTAGAGAACAAGTCCTTCATACATCATCAGGTACTCGCACATCGAATTGTGCGGTTCGAGCAATGTCGTCTTTTTGCCTTTTCGAGATTCCGATAACGTCTGTTCAGACTGAATGTTAGCGCAAGATTGCGCGCTTGACAACATAGCTCACCTGATATTTGAAGGTGACATCTAAGTAGTCTAGAATCCGCTTGGAGAACTGCGACGAGTTCTCTTGGTACTCCTTCATACGGGCAATGGTCGCTGCTACTTCGGCGTTTGCTGAGGTGAGTTATTGGGCGTAGTCGTATGATGAAGGGCTTACCTTGGTCCATACCAGCTTGCAGCGCTTTATACAGCGAAGCCGCAGCTTTCTCCAGGATTTTTACACCACGTTGTGTCCCTGGTGATTCTTGTGCGAGGATCTGCAAATCCTCTTGAGGCACTTCGACAATTTGCTGCGTCTCAGCTAACAGCTAACGCGATAAGAACCGACGTACCAGTAATTGCTGCAGCTCGCTCAACAAGGCTTGTTGATTCGACGTCTGGACCTGCAGACCTCGGTTCTGACTCTCGATATAGGAGATATCTTCGGAGACCGCCTGGGATTAGCTAACCAACGAAACTACAAGCGGGCTCAAGCGTACGTTTAACTGCATTCGATACCCAGTTATTTGGAGATCAATATCGTCCAGCTCCGCTAAAGCCTCATCGATGTGACCTAAGACTTGAGCTATCCTGTCATCCGACTCCAAGAACGCATGGATGTTCGCCTTTTGTCAGCTCCTCGTCCACGCGAGGTCAGTCAAACTCACCGAATCCAAGGCCGCGAGCTCATCCAATAGCCTTGACTCGATGGCATCTGCCGAGCCTTTCTTTGCGCTACTGCCCACGCCCGCTGTCCAGTCGAAACCTTCCAGCATCTCCTCCACATTACTCAATAGCGCATTCTCCGCTGCTTCTTTCTCTGAATCGACGGACACCCCCTCAGTGCCGGGTAAAACACCAGTGCGGGAGGTCAACAAAACTTCCCTGGAGAAAGCAGTATTGACCGGTGCAGGATGGAACGATGAGCGTCGCGGCCGTGGCTTATCGGAAGGTGTTGGAAGCGTTTCTTCCTGAGGGATAGAAGGCGAAGGCAGAGTCGTTGTGATAATGGGTGCGAGATGCCTTGATGGCGGTTCTATCGGTGCTGGCTTGTCTTTTCTCGAATCGTTCCCATTCGTGATCGGCTGAGGAGCGGGTTTGTCGTCCACTACTCGCAATGCACGCGGCGTATTTGTTCCATCAGCAGAAGGATCCAAAGATGATCTGCGTGATAATTCCTCGATTGGTCTCATTCGGTCATCGACTGGTGAAGTCGCATGCCGCCGAGGGGCTGAAATCTCATACTCACTCGGGGCAGATGGCTTCCGCATCGAGTCGCCCAATCTTTCTTCCGGTCGTCTCGCAGCACTAGGTCCAACCGATCCAATCGGCGATTGCGACGTTGTCGTGCGTTCCGTCGTAGAGGGTCTTCTTGTTGACACCGCGCTCTCTGCTAAGGGTGATCGACTCAGTGCGGACCCTGTACGGGACTCGTCTAGCGACGGTCTAGACCGACTCCTTGGAAAAGAAGATTCATTGGGTGTACCCTCATACCGTGAGCTCTGTGCGCTGGCTATGGACGTCGAAGACCCCGAACGGGTAGTCTTGTATGGCTGAGGAGGTGCGAGGTCGGCGGACTGCGGAAGCGGGGACCATTGGGAGGAAGCAGCCGACGGACGTCGTTCTCCCAGGCCTATCATTAGCTGTTGCTACGTGGAGGGAGCAACTGCTGCTCACCTCCATTGGGTGGGGCAATGCCAGCGTTAGGCGGAGGAGGATTCCAGCCTATCAATTCAGGTATATCGCTTTTAGTATACGTCCGATAGACCTTGACGATGGAGCTAAGGAAATGGCCTTGATCTCGCGCTCGTTCAGTCTGCCATTGATATCGCCGTGTTGTCATGGTCAGGGCGAAATCTGTCGGCTGGGAGTCAACATGACATCCAACGCTTTCCCATCCACCGGGAGTCGGGGATACTCGTAGCTCATTTCCAAGCTGGTGTGGCTACAGGAACAAGGGAGACGGGGTGGACTCACCGACACGACTTCCAACGCTCGCATATCCTCCAAGTTCCATGTCTTCCCTTTCGAGAAGGAGAGATTGTTATTCCTCTTGGCCTTATGTAGAACTACTTTTCCATGCCTCGTGACTGTTGTCAGCTTTATGCAGTGCTTTCATCTCGTCGAGCTCATTGTGTTCAACATCCGCTGTATGTCGATATCCGTCGTACCACAATGCTCCCCCTCATGTATTCTCTCGACTGTAGCCATGGATCCTCCTTGGTCCTTATGGAATGTTATCAGAGGTCGACAACTCACCAGCCAGCATCAGGTACCTCGACTTCAATCCCGCACTCCCTTCCCCCTCCTGCTCATACACCTTCACGTACGAGATTAATGTCTCCTCCGGAGTCCCATCAGCGGCATTACGAGAGAACACTGATGCTATGATATGTTGTCGAGTCTCATCCGACCCGAGTAGCTGAGGCGGGGTCGACATCTCCGGACAGTGGGGTTTGTCAACAGCAAGTGAATGATGGTGACGGATGATGATGCTTGGTTCGCGGACGGCTAAAATACGGGTAAATCCTACTCCGCTCTTACATACTTCTGTGTGCTGTCCAGTGATGAGGTATAACGCTCACATGAGTCTAATGCAGTTACCGTTGAACGAAATTCATGATGAGATATAAGATATACATATATATGCCTTCGAAGAGGAGCATGATTACTTCTTGCCTCCTTGTCCCAGCCTTCCGAACAAGTTCCCAACCACCCCACTTTGCCCGCCTTGCGATCGGTAACTCTCCAAAAAACTCTTCATCATCTCGTACTCCCTCTTCCCGTCCTCATCCAGTTGCTCAGCTTCTTCGATATCCTCGTCATCGGAGTCCTCCACGCCTGCTTGCTTCAGTGCAGCTTTGAGTTCTCGGTCCATCGCAGCGATGGTCTCGTCGTCCAAATCGTCTAGCTCGTCCTCAGTTGGCAGTTGAGGTAGAGGTGCTGGTTTGCTTCGCGAGGACTGAGATGTAGCGGTCGATGGTTTGGCTGCAGGTTTGGTCGATGCTGCGGGTGGAGGTCTGATTCGAGCCAACTCAGCATCCATTGCAGCCATAACATTATCAAATGAGTCAAGAGCGGCATTCGGCTGTCCTTCCGATTGCGGCGCCTTTGTCTTTTCCTCTAATGGAGCTGATGCCGGAACCGAGGGAGACTTCTCAGGGAGTTTTTGAGCTGACTTGAGCTCTCCTTTCGGCTTGCTCGCCTCCGTCTGCTCTTTCGGCGTATTAGGGATGAATGCTACGTCTTAGTGACACGCTCACTTGAATTTGCACCAGTACTCACCGCCTCTGTCCTTTCTCGAAGACAAAATGCTGGCCCACATGTCCTCGTCGATCCCAAGGGCGTCTTTTGAAAACCGCAAGAATTCCGCTTCTTCTTCGCCCATGTCGATATCTTCGTCCACCCCGACTACCACCGGGGCATCCTCCCCGACTTCTGCCTCCTCAGTGCCCCATACCCTCTGTCTCATCTTCTCGTCAATATCATCACCCAGATCCAACTTCTGCTTCCGTGTGGCCTTTTCTTCCTCCTCGTTGTCAATCTCTTCAATCTGTGGCCCCATATCGGCCCATTTCATTTCGGCAATTTTACGTCCCAATGTTCCCGCAGCTGGAAGTTCCGACTCGTCCATCTCGTCGTCCGAATCGGATTCGACTCCATCGTATTCCAGTTTCGAAAAGACGGAAGATCGCATTTTCGACTGTTCCGGTTGAGCCTTTTTGGCCGCCGGTGGTTTCTCCTCGGCTCCGCCGATGGTGATAATATCGCTCTCTGATTCTTTTTGGGTCTTCTGACCCCATTCCAATTCGGAGAGCGGAGCAACAAGGTTTCGCATTCGTTCCTCTTTCTGCACCGCTGTCAATTTATCGTACTCTTCTGCTGGCTCCGTTTCGTCCTCATCGTGGTCATCGTCATCGTTATCGTCCATATCATCGTCCGACAGCTCACTATTCGTCAGCTATGCCGTCAGTGGCGGATCTTATAGCTTACTCGACAAATCGAGCCCCTTCAATATCGCCCTGACCTCCCACAAACTCTTCCACCTGTTTTGCTAGGTCACCTAAAGCCTGGCCGTGCTCATCGCCAAGCTCCACCTTCTGCTCTGTGACAGCTCCGGTCGCTCCTGAGGCACGCTGCATCATGCCATCCAGCTCATCCGGCGAGACTTCAAGCCAAGAATCGCTGTCTTCCGGTGCATCAATTGACACCTGAAGAGCATTGAGATCGATCGTAGAGGCGGCTTCGATGGCTTTGTCAACTTGGTAGGCGAAACTTGGTCTCTGAGACGTTGTGCTGACATGAGCTCGTTGTCGTGGACGAAAAAGAAGGAAGCTCACTCGGCGGTCTTGACCTCCTTGTAACCCCTCAACGCTTCTTGTTCTCTACTCCTCCACTTCTCGCTTCCCTCAAGCTCGTTTCCAAAGAAACCCGCTCGTTTCAGATTCTGGAGGGTTTCGGCGTATTGAGGCTCGTGCTTCAGATCCTCGTACGACGTCTGTCGTCAGCACATATATGCAGGCTGTACAGTGGACTTGCCTCTCCACTTCGGCCCTTTTTGCCTCCCTCGCGATACATGATCTCAAAACCTGTCGCAATCTTCACCCCAATATCCCTCCACCGCCTTTCATTATCCAATTCTCCTCCCTCTCTCACATGCCACTCTGATCCGAAAACCCGTGGAGGGTGGAAGACCTGTCCTTGAAGCTGAGCATACGCTGCTCGTGTCAGAAGCACAGAAGACAAAACCGCAGGTGTCGGCGGGAAATGGGTCATTCTCGAAGCGGCCTAGACATCAACTTTGCCTGCCAAAACGCTGGATCCTCCGGATCGAGTAGGCTCACCCTCAGTTGTGCGGGATCTCGCACGTAGAATCCCTCCACGGCCCTCTGCACTAATTCTGGATTGACCGACAGAGCTCTTGCAACGGGTTCCGGCAACCAAGCTTTCGTTCTATGTTGATGTGTCTTCATTCCATCCGGGTAACTACGATTAGCGACGAGCACCCATATGAATATGGGGTGAAACCTTACCAAGCTATTCTCTCCCAGACCGCATCCTCCATCTTCTTTTCCGCACGATATCTGCCCGTTCGGACAGCTTGCACACCGTCTTCCTCGCTTAGATATGCTTCTGGGTCGAATCGCTTCTCCTCGTCTTCATCGTCCGGAATCGCTCGCGGTAACCCGGATGTAGAAGACCGTATGGACAGTGGGATAAGGTGCAGATGTCCATCTTGGAGCCATAACTGTTTATCAGCTCGCGCTTGTCATCTTACAACCGGTAGAGCTCACTCTGTTCTCAGCGTTCTCTGGTGAAACCCATGCTGGAAGGTCATTTGCCGCTTCAATGAGCAAGAACTCTCCATCCGTGTCTCGTAGGCTGTTATCAGGTCGTTGATCTCTCATTCTTGCAGCCCAGTGGGTGCGATGAACACGACGCTCACCTAATGACGAGATCCTTCCACTTCTTCGATACCTCCCTCAGCAACCAAACGACCAACCATTCGTCATCAACGGCATCGCCTACTCGCATACGTCCCTCCAGCTTCTTTTGAGACCCTGATCCTCCGATATCGGCCGCTGCCTTGAGCTCCCAACCATCTTTATTCCATAACCAAGGCTGAACCAGCAAGCTCTGAACATAATCCGTGATAAGGACAGCTAAAGTCGAGTAGTCCTGGGCATCTCCGGAGTCGGCAAGATGCAGGGTGTAATGCAAAGTGTCCTCCGGTATGGACGGCAGAGGGAAAGCTCTGGGGGTGTGAGCGAGCGATGGAAATGAGCTGGACATGAGGGGTGAGAGTGATGAGTGGATGCTGATCAATTCCAACTTTTGGGTGGCAAAATCGCTATCTCACCGCGTAAACAATTTGATCCCGCCGTGTACTGTGCTATGGAATGCCATGATGTTATGGATGCTGATACAACTATGACTCCTAAACAAGACGTAAATATGCTTCACTACAGGTCAATGATGGTTAATGATCTTTGAATGAGCCTCATGCAAGAGATAATCCTAAGGTGAATTTCAGTTCGCCTCGCAGAGCCTCTCTACCTCTCCCTCACTAGATGACCTCTCCCTTGGCCAGACCCAACCGTCTTTCCGACATGTCTCACATCTGACCCACACACGCCCCTCACTATCCTTGCGCATAATTCTCCCCGCGCACCTCTCTGTCGATTCCAAGCATGTTCTGTGCCACCGATGCTCGCAAGCATGCAGTTCGAACCCCTTTTTGTCCTCGTCATCAACATGCCTGACAGCAGGTTGAAGGGGGGAGTAGATAGAGAGCATGTCTTTGTCACCTTGAAAGAGCATGAATATGTCGTCATCCTCTTCTGTTGGCGCCACCCCGCATTCCGGTGCATCGCACCTCCACCCTAGCGCTTTTTCACGTCCAATGACCCAGCTCTCAAGTGAAGGTCGCTCGACAGGTAAAGCGGGTGGTACGGCAGGTGCGGTATCTGCAGTCGGCGTGTTGGCCGCCTGCGCCATGGGTGGCGTGCCAGGTGGAGGATCGTCCGAGATGTTGAAGAAGAAATGGAAATGCGGCCTGTTGTTGCCGCCCCCTGTAGTGGAGTTTCCGTGCTCGTTTGCTTGCTCATCGGCTGGAGGATGCGGCGATGTCGGTGTGTCATTCTCAAGGGTATCTGCCGGATCTGCCAGTGGAGGTACGATGCCTGGCTCAGGCTCAGCGATCGCCTGTGCAGGCTCGACTGACGAAGCAGGAGTGCCCGGCGCAGGATCGGGTGTGCCGCTACCAGTGGGTCGGATGTGGTGATGGTGATGCATCGGGTGGTGGTGATGGTGGTGGTGGTTTGAAGGTGGGTGAGGTGATCCTGAAGGTTGTGGATGTACCTGTGGTGGTGGCAATGGCATGATGTGGACCGCTGGGAACGGCATGTGAGGCGCTTGCGGGGAATGTACGTGAGGGGAGGGGTGGTGATGATGTATGATAGTCACATGATTTCTTGGTTGCGGTAATGGTGCTGCGTTATTATTGGTATCTCTCTGTGCCCCTTCCGTGGGTGTTTGAGCGGACTCGGGGGTCGGTCTCGTGTTTTCCCCAGCCCCCTCCGCTGCCGCACCTGCACCTGGCGAAGCCGCGCGCATCGGTAGAGGGGAAGCGTGGAAGGGGAAGCCAAAGCTCATCATTGGAGTGTTCGGAGCTGGCGCCGTCGGAGGTGTGGCCGGCGCAAGTTGTTCAGCAGCCGGTTGCGGTGAGTCTCCGGCAGGAGCCGGGACTGGTGCAGGCGGAGCGGGAATGTGCCAGAAGAAAGTAATGTTGGGACCGTCGGAATCGCCATTTGCTTCAGCCTCGGCAGTAGCGTTTGCAGTATCTCCTCCCCGAGCATAAGGGTGAGGGGATTGTCGACCTGATCCAGTTGCTGCTGGTCGTCCGGAAGCTCGAGTAGGATTCCGCCGAAGGGTCTTCAATGGATCAAGATCTAGTCGACAGGTTGGACTACGCCGTCAGCATATGTCCACAAAAAGAAAAGAGGCCTTGCTTACCAAGTGTGATTTGTCGTCAGCCATGGCTCGAGGCAATCCCCGTGAAACAGGTGATTGCAAGGCAACACCTTGACGCCCGTTTCCTTAGCCTCTTCTTCGACGCCTTCCAAGCAGATCCCACACTTCCAGCCCCTGTCCTCTCCCTCTTCTCCATCTTGCACCTGTTCGGCAACGAGTACTCGCTCGACCCTCTTGAATAAACCTTTTTCCACGGTAGGCAAAGAGCGGAGCAGCTCCGCTGCAGCTTCCGGATCGGGGCGTCGTTCACGCGACCCAAATATATGTGGGAAGAAGAATGGGAAGAACGGGGGTACACCGGGAGGTATGATATTGGGCCTTGGCGGAGGTAGATGAGCTGTACCAGGATGGGCGCCCGATGATGGGATTGGCGTCTGATCCCGATCGCTAGGGCTTCCTGGTGCAGGTGCCCCCGGCGTCTGCCCTGAGGGAGGAGTTGTCTGTGGTGGTGTGGGTACAAATTGGGGCATCAGGCTTCCATTGGGTCCCATGATGAAGAACGAGGGTACACGACCTGTCCATTGTATCCGGGGCAGTCCACCTTGAGCTGGTTGTGGCAAGGTCGTGTTTGCTTCCGCAGTCGAAGGAGAGTCGTTTGAGCTCGATGGCTGATCTTGCGCGGTATCTGAAGGACCTGCTGGCGCGCTGGAATCGCTGCTACCATTCGTATGGGAAGGTCCAGCTTCGTTGCCGTTCGTATTTGAAGCCTCGGTGGTAGCCTCGGTCGAGCGGCGAGGTGAGGACATCCTTCTACAGTCTTCTTATCGTCCCTTCTCTGTGTAACCCAAGATTGCGTTGTCGACTGATCGAGTGGTGTATCGAACGATTGCCAGAACCCAGAAATGTCTATATCGATTATACGTTTATTGACAGTCAAGTTTGAAACGGAACTGCGTTGTCGGAATCTCGGGTTGTCGTTGCTTACAAAGGACAACGGATTGGCTCTTCTCGAGTGTTCGGTAAACACAGGCTGAAACTGGCCGTGCAACGTCATTCGATTACGATTTCGACGTTGGAAACCTAATCAATTTGTGGATCTGATTACGATTACCCCTGAAATCTTATTACGATATCGGAAGTAGCCGGATTACATGTCTGCCGATCGAGTTCGGCTGAGGACAGCGGGATCTGGGTATTCTCGCTCCATCTTGACCTCCATTCCTGGTGCAGTGACTCACAGCTCGTGCGACCCCGGTTCAGGAGGAGAGAATGGATAGAATATAGCGATTTCGCGATACGGAAACCTCACGCTGTCGACTCGCCTCGGGTATCACACGACATCATAATGTCCACCCCAATTCGTCGTGCTGCCTCCCGGCTGAGAATGCCCCCTATCGGCAAAACAGCAGTCCGAACTGTCCAGCTTCTCGCTACTATACACCTTTTCACGACGTCTGTCCTCGATCTCCGGATATGTACCGGTTTCTCCATGCTTCCGACAATAGGACACGACGGGACTTGGGTGATCGTCTCCCCTCTGTATTATTGGTCGATATTCAAGTCGTTCCGCCGACCGCCAGAAAGAGGCGACGTCGTTTTCGCAATCAACCCGATTGATCCACGCTTCACCGTATGTAAGCGGGTTGTGGGGCTTGAGGGGGATTTAGTGGAGATTGAGGTTAGAAGGGGAGGGAAACGAAAATGGATTGACGAGGATGCGGACGACGATGACGAGGTGATGAGAAGCTTGGATCCGATGGTAGCGAGGCGAAGAGGAGAGGAGAAATGGGTCAAGGTCCCCAAGGGGCATGTGTGGTTGGCAGGGGACAATATGGCCAATTCGACGGATTCGAGGACATATGGACCGGTGCCTCATGCGATGATCAAAGGGAAAGTCATAGCAAGGGTATGTCGTGCTTCTTTACTCTACTAGTCCCACCTTGTTCTTCTGCTCGATACCGAGCTGACTGACAGATATGGCCCGGTTTCAAGTTCTACGACAACTCATTTCGACATCTCGAAGGACCCGCAATTCAGTAGCCTTGATGGAACGACTCATGACAACAATCAGTATGCAGGGTCAATCGATCCAGTTGAGCACCGCAATCCCTCTCCGGTCCTCATCGCGAGCTACATCAATCATCTGCAGTGTTATCCAGCTCAAAGGCACCGAATCATAGAGAACCATAACAGTAAAAATGTGAGCTCTGGACAACGTATTTCCCATCGGATACATCTTCGCCATACAACTTCTCAGGGTAAGATATAATAAACATGAGTTATAGACCGTTCACACGCGTTCCCAGACAAGCGAAAAAAAACGCGAGCGCTTGCTCGCTGTATCGAAAAACGGATCAGGGACGCAAAATATACGGCCTGATCAGCTCATCGATCTCCACTTGAAGCATCTCCGCGTCGGTCTCGCCATCCCTCCTTTGGCTGAGATTCAGCGTTCACATTGCGGCGTTAGACGATCACAACTCACAGCTCATTCAACCTGTTTCTCAGCAGTCCCTCAGTCCAACTACAGTTATTGTCTCCTAGGGTGGCCATTGCGAGAACAAAACGATCGTGACGTTCTCGAATATCGCTTCCCCACTCCTCCTGACGGCCATAAGGGTCAAATTGATCAATCCGTTCGACATGAGGATGACTTTTGTTTGGTATCGAGTTCAATTTCAAGTGTCGTTGGGGTGTGGTTCCCGGCCCGCCGGATTCTGCGAACAGTGCATTGCGGATATACCAGAACCAGATCACGTCGAGGTTCTTGAGTCTGTCCCAGATAGGCTTGCCGATCACTCTTGATCGATTCAGTTGCCGTAAGGCAGCCCTTCCGAGCATAAAGTCGTTTTGGTGAGAAATCTTCACAAGCAACTTCCAATACCCTTCCGGGGTCTGCGCGGAGAGGTCCACCGCGGCCAAGATGCGTCCTTCGAGCGTTTTGCAATCGAATCTGCGCGCTAATTCCAGCACTGCGAAGCAGACTGAATACTCAGACCACGGCAGTGAGACCTTGGTCTTCTCAGAACTGCTAATTAGGTCAAGAAAGAGCTGCAAGGAAGAGGCTCCCGCGTCGACCTCAATGACCTCGGCGTCCGAGCCGACGCCCTGAAGCGAGAGCATATCGTCGAAGAAGCCACTATGATCAGCCCGGTCAATCAACCGTCTATCCTCAATTTCTCCGTGGGCCTCAGGAGCTTGAAGGATCATACATGTCCTATGCCTAACAACTCACCTCGAGCCCTTCAATCTGTATGATGGCGCCCTGAAGGAAACACCGTCGCTCGAGAGCAGGACAAGGACAAGGTCGTCAGCCGGGTTGTTGTGAAAGTCATGCCACTTCTGTAGTTTGTTTCGTGCTGCCGGCATCTCGCAAGAAGACCGGGGAAGTGGTGAGTCACGACAAGAGGAAGAGTACGCAGTTTTTTTCGAGCTCTCGCAGAAGCCTCCCTAACAACGAGTATCGATGATGGACCTGTACCCAAGGTCGCAAGCTTGACACGGAAGGAAATACCTTCTGATGGTTTCAGGATGACACCCCCCTTTGATTTGCGGTATTTGGGATGCCACACCCGTCCTATCTCGTCAATAACAGTGAAAAGGGAGCTATTCGGCATTCTACGTGAAAACGTTTGAGAGGAATAAGGCCGAGTGGGTCGAAGAAGCAGGTGAATAGAGCGTTTCTTGTTTGCTGACGAGACTTGATGTGTTCCAGACATGATGTGTTCCAACTTACTACAGAGATTAGGACCTGTTGCGAGCCCGTCTAGTGACTCTAAGGACTGCAGTACTATCCTCGTGCGAAACGATTGTGATAGTGTCAAAGAGTGACATGCACATCTAAAGAGTGTGGGGGAGGGGAACCGTCTTTAAAAGGGCGAGGGCGGGAGTGCACGGCCCCTTGCTTGGGTGACGTCAAGTGCAATTGTCACACACACAGCGATCCTTGTAGACACACCTTGATGGTCCAAGCTTTTCTCCTTTGCTACACAGTGATCCCGACCATCATTGTAGTATACTACGATATGCTATCAGCGCCCAGTGCAAAGCCATCCAATTCAGTCCACCTATTCGCATTCCTTCCTCTTCTTCTCGCCAGACACAGACGCTTCAGCCTTGTTCCCTGCCTCTTCTTCTTTCACTTGTAGGTCCCCCTCTAACTCCTGCAGGAACCTAGCTTTAATCATTTTCACGTCGTCTTCGGTTACATATGTCGTCTTGCTACCGTCAAAAACGGGGGGTGTACGCCTGAAGATGCTTGAGAGGAAGGCGGAACGCCAGTCTGGACGAAGCATGTCGATATTTCTCCAAAAATGACGATCAGCGAGCTTCTCAGGGGTCATGTTGCTAAGAGCGAGAGAAGCGAGTTCGGTAGAATTGTATCGCGAGCCGAGAATGAGGTACGTCCATGGTTCTTCTGCCGCGTGAATCTTCATGTCTTCTTGAATGTTCTTGATCCCTTCCTCAATTTTGAATTTCTGATAGAAGGCGTAAAGACGGATGTAGATCTTGTGTGATGTCGTCTTGAAGTGGAAACGACCTTGAGAGGAGGGCGGGAAGGGCGTGTAAATTCGGCTCAAAAAGTCCTTCATAAGCCAATCTGAAAGGTCCACCGAGATTGGCTCGAACGAGGATATAGCAGGGAAGTTGATTGAGAGTCGCATTGTGTGAAAGAAGTCACTGGGTATTAGCTCTCACAATCGCCTTCAAGAAGACAGTGACACCTGTGTTTAGCCAGATAGAAGCTTGACACAGCAAAGCAGGTGCCTTGAGATGACCGGAGAATGACATCGGCGGCTGGGTCGGCGTAGTGATAATCGAATCTGAGGCTTTCGGCGATGACTATCGTCTGGTTCATAGCGATGATGTCTAGCTTAGCTGAACAAGAGTGAGATGTAGTGTGGAAGTATGAAGACAAAAGTGGATCGTGTTGAAAGCGGAGGCAATTCAGGACTAGAAACTTTGATAGCGCAACCGTGCGATCTATGCACTTTACTATCATACGCGTTTTACAACAGATCGGAAGGATGGGGCGCGCTTTCGCGCGTCCTGTGGGTGTGTTTCAGCTGCAAACGTCACCCGTAGCTTCCCCCTACCTCACAGCGTCAATTTTCCATGCACACATCTTTGCAGACTATCTTCCGTCCCGCATATGCTCTAAGATAGGGGCATGGGGATGTGTCATTGAGTGTGGAAATGCGCTATTACAAAACAAAAAAAAAAAAAAAAATCGAATTCAGGCCCACCATGTGAAACAGAGCAGCTTGGAGGGTATCCTGCGCGAACTCCGCGTGATGTAAAGATACATACCCCTCAGCCTGTGTACAACGCCTGTATGAATGGACGTCTATCGAGAGCATTGCTTCAGGGCTTGGAGACCCGGTCTACGGGGCAGAAGATGGCAATGCGAAGAGCACCTGTTGTATCGGCGGAAAGGTGACGTCAACCGACCGATGTTTCAGGTTCTTCACCCCGGATCGTCCGCGGTATCATCTCTTCCAGGACTCTTTCATCCGTTCATCTTGACCGCCATGTCTACAAAATCACGGAGCAACACTATCGAAGTGATCGATTTCTACTCTGATCGAGATGCCGACATCGTACTTCTTTCCGATGACGGCAAGAAGCTCCGAGTCCACTCGTACTACTTGAAAGCTTTCAGGTGTATCAATCTCCTTTCACCCCTTGCACCCCTTGCTCTCCTTTCCGCTGACTCTCAATGGTATGTTAGCTGACTTGAAGCTCGTTTTTCGGAGATATGTTCTTCCCCTCTTGTCGGTAACGCCCACTCCATCAGCTCGTCTCAGGCCGAGCCCATCTCTCTCGCCCCCTCCGCAGAATCTTGCACAAGTACCTTGACGTACTCAAGTTCACTTTCAGTAAGGTTAGTGTCTCGACCTCGAGATGCCTTGACATTTACCACTTTTAGAGCCGCTAAGCTAACTCCAGATGGCCTTCTATTTTTCCCGACAGATTGATCAAGCTCCGCTCGATTGACGAGAATGTCTTCGAAATCCCCTGCTACTATTTGAAAGCCCACTCATTTATCCCCACCTGGCGATGATGCCCTCTGACAAGTCAATCCTGTGTTCCGCGACATGCTATCAATTCGCGTCCCATTTCCGAACAATGCGCGCAAAAACGTATTGGCTGACACTATCGACATCGGCTCGCCCTCTCAAGATCTCGAGGTCCTTGTCTATCTCTTGCAAGACAACACTATTCACGATAAGAGGCAGCTATCCATGCAATCATTCGAACGACTTCTCAAGATTTGTGACACCTTCTCCCTGGAGAAATTCGGATTTCCGCTCGTGATTAGGCCGCCAACGCTCAGCTCAGGAACTGAAGCACCGTGATTAGTCTTTCCCGCTGCTGCCAGGTACGATAATTCGGCCACAGCGAAAAGGCTCATCACGATGCTGTATCACATGCCTGTCTCGTTCTCTAGCGACCCTTTGCAATCGATTACCGATTTCCACGTATCTTCATGCCCTAAAGAATATCTCGCATCCCTCCTGATTGCTATCGGGGTAGTTCAAAACAGCGATCGTGTTGGGGGCTTGGACGGATGGAAGAAGGTGGGAGAGAGTCTGTACTCAAATAAGTGAGTTGTAGCCGCTCCCGAGAGTAGGGATATTGACGGAAGAGGTGTGATTCCTACTGTTAAGACCTGATCTGTGGCATGCCACGTTATCAGCAATGGATGAATGCTGGATTGCCCTTGATTGTCTAGGGCACGCTCATGTGTCGGTCTCAAGCCTGATGACGAGCTTTAAAGCGAGCCTGTCGTGAAACCAAACTGATTTGATTCATTTTATGCAAGGCCGTGTAGTGAAATGTCTAATCGAATCGACCTATTGTCTCTGCCACCTTGAACTCGCATGCTGTCTTCTCCTTGACCTCTTCCAACTCCACTCCGTCCGCCAGCTCGATCAACGTCAATCCACCATTCACCCTATCCACATCGAACACCGCCAAATCCGTGATAAGCCTCGAGATGACTCTGACACCTGTCAATGGCAGATCGCATTGTTGCTTGATCTTTGATTGGCCGTACTTATCCACGTGATCTGTGACCACGATGATTTTTGTCGAGTCGGGATTCGAGACAAGGTCCATAGCACCTCCCATGCCCTTCACGAGCTTTCCTGGGATCATGTAGTTTGCCTAGGGTCAGAAGTTTACTCATGTCACGTAAAGAGGACCACTCACAAGATCACCATTTGCTGAGACTTCCATAGCGCCGAGAATAGAAACATCGACGTGACCTCCTCGGATCATACCGAAACTTTCTGACGAGTCGAAGACGGATGCTCCTGGTACCAAGGTGACAGTTTCTTTACCAGCATTGATCACGTCGCTGAGCCGGTCAGCTCTTGCTCCTCATATGACAAAGTCAGAAATACTCACGCATCAACTTGATCTTTGGTGGGGTAAGGGCCCATACCAAGAATACCGTTCTCCGACTGGAGCCAGACGTTGGTACCCGGTGGCAGGTAGTTGGCAGCCATGACTGGCATACCAACACCCAAGTTGCAGTAATAACCGTCTTTCAGCTGATCGTCAATGACCGTTCTGTATAACACCGCCGAATTGGCTTACCTCTTTTGCAGCCCGTTGTGCTATTCTGACACGTCGCGAGTACGCAGCGGACTTCTGTGACGAGGTGGTCGAGGATGATGAAGCGGAAGAATCCGATTCCATTCCAGAATCGCCCTCATCCTTCAGTGTCAACAACTCGATCTTCTTCTCGACCGTTGCTTGCACGACACGGTCGACGTATATGCCCGGCAGATCGACGTCCATTGGCTTGATCTCGCCAATCTCGACGATGTTCTCCGCTTCAACGATGGTCAATTTCGAGGCACGAGCGACAAGTCCAGCAAACGCTCGGGTAGTGTATCTGGCAGATCAGCATAGCATCGACAAGACAAGTACTACAGCAAGGCGACTCACCTGAAAACACAGTTTCCGGCCTTGTCGGCCTTCCATGCTCGCAAAATACCGACGTCTCCGTGTAAGGCCGGCTCGAACAGGAATCTCTTTCCGTCGAACTCCTGAACATCCTTCTTAACACCTGGAGTGATAACTTCCTGCTTCTTCCCTTCTTCCTTCTTCGACCACAATTGGGGGATGCCGCCCGTCTCAACCAAAGTGCCTGTCATCAGTAAGACCTAGACTAAAGAAATAAAAGTGCAGTATAAATCAGACATTAACTTACCAGCTCCAGTCCTGGTAAAGAACCCAGGCATACCTGCCGCTGCCGACCTCAATCTCTCCGCAATGGTCCCTTGCGGTGACAACTCCAGTGCGACGTCTCCGCCCAAATACGCATTCTGGAGGTTTTTGTTCGTGCCGACATACGAAAGGATCATCTTCTTGATCTGTTTCGTCTTGATCAACGGGGCTGACATCAGTTTCACCGCCCACCATCGTAATCATCGTGGTTCGTTGACTCACCAAGGCCGTAGACACCATCACCAGCGTTGTTCGACACACCCGTGAGGTCTTTCAGATCGGGTCGTCGTTTCATAGCTTCAATGATGGTCTCCGCTGTTCCACAAAGCCCAAAACCTGACCATTAGAAACTGCCCTTCCGCTAGCACTGTGCTGACGTACCAGCACTGAGCAGCAGACTTCCGCTTTGAATATCCTTCACAGCCTCATCAACGTCGTCCCAGACCTTTCCTTTCTGAGAGTCCACAGCTGGCTGTCCAGTCGCTTCCGCTGGACTAGGTAACGAGTCGAGCCCATGATTCGGTACAGACGTACTGGCCCATCGCACGTTGCTGACCTGCACAGCGGCAGCACGACCGATAGCAGGTCGAAGCGTGACGAGTGTCCGCCTAGAGCTGGTCGAGGTGACTGACTGAGTGACTCGTCTTGAAATTATTGAACGCATAATGGGGTGATGTTGAATGTGTTTACAAGGTATGCGTCAAGTCTCGCTGTAGCTGTATATAGAATCTATGACGGTGGTCGAAAGTCGTCGGGCGGTGGGTAGCCTATTACGCCGTCGGCCGAATTCCCGGATCCGACATGTCGGGAACGGCCGTATTGGACTTGTAGATCGTCCTCACCGGCAATGGCTGTACCGATATTGGAGGCGTGGTGGAGGAGCATGGCGAGATGATTGATAGATCTCGCTTCGCTCGAATGGTTTGAAGAATGAGCCTGGGCCAAGCGATCTGTGGGCGGTTAAGGGAGCACGCCTTACGATGCCGCGCGCCCAGCATTATGGGAACTTACGAGGTGTCTTGACAATCTGCTTGTAAAGCAAGCTGTCCCACGTCTGTGCTTTATCTGAAGACCAACAAGGCGATGATAAATGGGTATAAGATACATTCGTCCTCGTGGCGTCCAATCTATAGCTTGGAATCTCTCCCTGGCGTACCCGCAAAGCTCGTCTCTCCTCCAGCAATAACCTCCGAGATCTCATCTGTACTCTCCAAGACCCACTTCACGCCTTCATCCGAACACAGCCAATCTTGACCCTTGATCTTCTGCTCCCCTTCTCCACCTCCTCCGGCGAGGTTCGCCTTTTTCAGACCAAACACGTGACTGGTGACTTGCGGTCCGACTCCTTGTTGCGCGCGTAAACACGTCATTGCAACGATGGAAGTGAGCACCCTGCCGACTTTGTGTCCCCCTTTAGGCGATGTGGTGAATGGATCAGAAAGAAGAGCCGAGTAGTGTGAAGAGAGGATATGAACCGGAAGGTCGGGGTGTGATTCGGCGAGTCTGTGTAGTAGCTTAGCGGAATGAGGCTCGTATATCCCGTCCCAGAGGGCTTTCCCTCGTTTCAACACGGACTGAATATTCTCGGGCGATACTTCACTGTATCTTTAGCTCTGCGCTAGATATATCGTGCAGAATAGCATACCGGTGAGGCGAAGTGTCCAACTTTTCAATGACTTCGGTAGATAAATGGTTTCGAAGCGCACCAAGGTTGTTAATCGTCTACCCGTCAGCCTGGCTCTTCGTCATGCAAACAAAGCCAGCTCACCCTCGGGATCCCGTTGAACGAGATACATTTCAGCCCCGTCTCTCTCATGATCTGCCGTCAGCGACAGTCCCAGCTCCGACACAAAGGTCACAACTCACCGCGGCGTTCGCAGCTTGTCTCTGCATCTCCCCATTACCGGCAAAATCGTATAGCCCACAGAGACTATCTGGCGAATTGACAGTCATGACTCCCGCCGTACAGAGTGTCAACCATGTCTCTCTGCTCACACCTCCTTTCTCCCCTCTTCCCGCGATCCGACCAAACAAATCTGTCAATGCCCTATCGCCGGGAGACGGGATACTGCTCCCTTTGGCTCGAGGGAGGGCGATGAGTTGCTTCAAAGCCGGAGAAATCTTGACTGATGCTGCTGACATTACGGTGATATCGCGTCCTTGTATCGTGTGCGTCGACTTTTAGTCAATTGTAACGTCGGATCAGCTACTTGGTCGCTCGAAATATGGTCGTCGCAGATGTCAGACGCGATGCGGTCATACGGCGGATTAATTCTCCGATCTCCGAATAACCGACGGCTTCTTCGTTTCGAAATCGTCCAAACTCATTCATCCCCAGTCGATGTCGATGGACAATCGTGAAATCTCGGACTAGAGCAGCTCATAAATGCATGGATGGGTCGTTTCGGAACTATCATATAGAAACGCTTGCGCGTTGTCATGCCATACACATGGAGAGAGAAAGATGAAAAAAAGAAAAGCACCTGACCATGTGAATCTGTATTCCGTCCATTTGCTTTCCACTCGTCCCGAAGGATCGTCAAGTTAGGATACACGCTCATTTCGCAGCCATCGCAGCCGCAGCCGCTTTCACAATTTGTTCCTCCTCTTCAAGTGCAACGCCAATTACAGCAAGTACTTGTTCCAAGGTCTTCCGACCGTCTGCCGGGTTTACTTTGCCTGAATGCGGCTGTTTACCTTTTCCCTTGACGAATGTCCTGCCGAGAGCTTTGGCCACAGCCTTTTGAACAAGCTTCCTGTTGGGTTTCCCATCCGCTGTCGATGACAATGCTTGAAACAGATACTCGGTCCAATCTTCACCTAAGGATTTAGTCGCCATATTGCGAGACACTGACCAGACGTACCCGTTGGGTCGCCTTTGTCCAGGTGCAAAGCGTCACATGTAGGATCGGCGCAGATACCGCCTCCAGCTTCTGCCATGCAGATTAGCACAGATGGGTCTCTCGCTAGACGGTTGGTCAGTACGATCGAAGACAGCAACTGTCGGTCTAGCGAATTGAACACCTCGGAACGCTCAATTTTGGGCGGTACCGAGGCGAAGCTGAATTGGGCGTAAGAGGGCGAGCTGTGAGTCGATGCGGAGAGTTGAGGATACCGACCGATTAGAGGCTTGTATCTCTTGAAGTGGACCTAGGATTTCAGTCGAAACGAGTAACCTGAGTCAGTTGACGCACAGGAGTGACGGGTTGGGGAGTTGGGTCAGGAAGCGTCGCGGACGGAAGGAGGTCGGTGTCGTAGTGCACCTGAAACGCATCAGCTCTGTCGGAACCACGGGGAGTTCCGATGGAGTCCGATCCCACCTCGACATCTCGGTCAATATCCTCGTCTGGCCATCAGCTAAAGACAAATGATCGGATACCTTCTTGTTCCGGTTCAATGGCTCGATCTGCCATCAGCCTCACCTCCCAACTTCACTCCACTTGAACGGACCAGACTCGACTACTGTCAACGCATCGTTTGATTACCAGCCAAATGACTCACGTCTCAAGACCTTCATCTCCGTCGGCTCAGCCGGGACTTTGGTTGCCATCTGCGCTGTTGAGAGTATCAGTCTTGCTCCTCGATATCTCGTCCAGCTTCAGTCGACCCACCCGCAACAATCTCTGCCGTCTCTTCTGACCCGACCGCTGGAACAGGTGAAGGTGAAGGCGCATTCGACCTGCTATCCGTTTTCAATTTCTTCGCTTGCTTCTCCTTCAATCTCGCAGCGATCTTCTCTTTCAAAAGGCGGATCTGCTCCTCCTTGTCTTGTATCAAAACGTTCGCCACGACTATGGGAGTATTAGCGCCGGACTTGTCATCATCCGAGTCGGATTCGCTCATCTCATCCAAATTAATCATTAGGCGGTTAGGTCGTTGTACTGGTCCTCCGAATGGTTTCCGCCTGACCCAGGAAGGAGCGGAAAGTGGCCTGGATTCCATATCTTCCGCGTTGGGGCGTTTTATACCTCGTCGGAAAGAAGGGAGACTTGACGAAGACGCTGAAGCTACGGGTATCGGTGCAATGGGCACAGGCAAAGCGGCGGTAAGAGTCGACACAATCTCGCCTGGTTCTGGACTGTCCAGCTCCATCGGCATTTCCTCATCGTTGACCGATTTTGCGGGAGATTTCGGTGGTGAGCTTTCCAGCGCTTCATCCTGTCGCGCATCTTCAGCCTCTTGTAAGCCCATGACCTCGTGTTCCAAGTCCAAGACCTCCTGCTCGATGCTTTTCTCGATGGCCGCGGAGGTCGGTACAGGGGTCGCACTACCGGAAGAAGGATTGGGTAGATCCACATCCATCTTTTCAGGCGATCCCGTCTTAGCGAGTTTGCGCTGCTTCATACTCTCCAGGGCTTTTCGACGTATTTCCAGCATGGCGTTTTTCTTGTCGATCTCGATTTGCGCCTTGGAAACTGTAGGCTGAAGCGTTCTTGAAGCAGATTGAACGAGAGGCGGTGGTGGCCGGTACCTGTCTGATACTGGCGCGCGGGATGGGACATACGGTAGTCGATGTACGGATTGGGCGGGTGAAGCGTCGACAGAGATAGCTGATGCGATGGAAGTTCCAGGTACGGCGGTATTGGGAGGAGTTTCGTCAATTTCGTCGTAGTTGAGCGTGATCGGACCGTCATCAATGATCATTTCGTCATAATTCTTCTTTTTGCCCTTTTTCCTGCTAGGCATTGATTTAGGTCCGGTCGGAGGTGGCTGATTGTATCTAGACGGACCAGACGGCGCGTTGACCACAGGTGGTTTCGGTAAAGACGGAATGGGAACGGGCGGGCCTGCCGATACAGGCGGGGTCGGAGGCGGAATGGAGGCCTGTAGTGCTCGTGGCGGAAGAGCAGATGTAACTGAAGATACCGATCGAGCAGGCTTATAAGTTTCGATCTTAACGGCATGAGCAGGCGCAGCGATAGCAGTTACAGGCTGAGCGGGCGGCGTAGGGGTCCAGCTCGACGAAGGAATGAGCTTTGGGTGTCTGATTCGCCTAGGCGGAGGCGGTGAAGGGTTTTCGATGAGCTGGAATTCGGCTGAGCCCTCCGAGGAAAGACTCATTCGCCTGTTCGTTGATACGGAGACTTCTACGTCTGAACTCGGTGACTGCGACAATGCCTTCATTGATACTGCCGTGGTGGTGTGGTGCTGCGAGATCATGACCGGGGAGGTTTCCGTAGCAGGTTTCGGCGCGAGCCAAAGCTCCTTACGTCGTTTCGTTCCTTCAACAATTTCCTCGCACACCGCAGTTACATATTTGGCCGTCGCGCCTTTCTTGACAAGAATGTCGGGCGAGAACCCTTCTTGCAAGAGGTTACGGATGATATCCATGTATTTGCGAGCTTCATTCGGAGAGATATCTAAGATAAGTTTAACACAACGGAAGAAGGAAAGCTTACCGGAAGGAGCAGAGTCGAACGTTACTGAACTCTCCCGTGTGGCAGTCCGAGCGGGTTCGGCGTGTGGAAGCGGTATTGCCGACGTGGAGGCCGAAGAAGAAGCCTGGGATCCTGCTCATCAGGCATCGGACCATCATGTGTCGTGACACTTACGGTGTGACCTATAGGAAGGGGAGGAAGCCGGGGCACTTGGCGGCACATATCGATGAACATGGCTGGAAGAGGCTTGATTGTAGTTGTGATCTTCTCCACTGGCAGTGTTCCTAACGATCGGCACATTACTACCTAGCCGCGATTTCCGAGGCGACAAGTTCCGTCTCGGGCCTTGTGGCTGAACATCGTGTCTGCCGACAGGTCGGTATGCACGATTACCGTAACGATCAACCACTTCCCCCTGCTCTTCGCCTTCACTTATCTCTCCCTCTTCTTTCTCGCCGTTACTCAGTTCGACCTTTGCAAGCTGAGCTCCCAAAGAAGTACTGATGCTCTGATGTCGTGGCATGGTAGGCACGCTGCCGCTAAACGACGCATGCGAAACACCGGTTCGAGCGATAGGAACGCTTACGCGCGGGTTTGCGCTCGAGCGGGTAACTGAGGAGGGTCGGAAGCCCGGTGGACCTGAAGAAGCTGAAAGGTGGGAATCATCAGAGGGTCGAGATGATGTGTCGGGAAGAGACGACGCAAGGGGGTTAGCGCTCACAGTAGATGAGGCCGACCCCATGCGGAAAGTGTTGAATGGGTTGAACGTCGTGAAGTTGCTGCTGAGAGCGCACCGGGGGATGGAAAGTGGTCTGAACTGTTCGATGAGATGGGCTCAGCGGATATGACCAGTGAGGAGAGGGGACAAACGGATCAATGGTAACGATGGATGAATGGTTGACTGTACGATATGCGACAAAACGCTCCTTTTACAATCAACTGGTGCAAACAATTCCCTATTCGGGTAAAATCAATGTGCGACCTGTTTCATGTCTAACCTGGCAGGAAGGTCGCTGTATCTTTCTTTACCATAACGAATGTACAACAAAGCAGGAAGTCCGCCAGCAGCTCTATGGAGTAGGGTTGCCCCATTGGTGCTCTTTCAGCCATTCTGCACCAAATTCGTCGTATTCTGCCTTTGTCACTCGGGCTTGTCTTGCTGCCTCCGTTCCAGCCCATGACGCCATTCCTTTCCAAGCTTCGAACCGTGGGTCACCGCCTTCCCATGACGATACGATTTTCAAAGGTGCTCGGAAAGGCAAGACGGGTGTGAGAACGTTGCGCATCTTGGTGAGGATGCCAGGGGTGATCGAGCTGCCACCAGTGACAAAAATGCACTGATGATCAGCGAAAGCAATTCTTGCGGATTAAAGGTCAAACAACTTACCTGCATTAGGCGACGCCGTTCTGCCTCTTCGAATCCGTTTAGAACCCATCCAGCAACTTCGCCGACACCTGCAGAATCTATACCGAACATGCCCGGTTGGAACCATGTTTCAGGCACCCTGATCCTTTCGACGTTCAGGTGAAGTTGGTGGTTCTGCGCTAAGTTTTCCGGATCGTATCGCTCATCCGTTCCTCCTCGTACGAAAGAGTTCACCAGAGCGTGCTTAACATGAACCCTCCCTTCCATTGTGTGGTCTTCGGTGAACCCCGGGTCGTGTTGCAGAAGTCTGGTCTCGATGGACTGAAGCTGCGTTTGATCCTCTTCTTCAGCATCAGAATCGTCGTCCCCGCCTATCTCTCGATAGACAGCCCAATCGGAATCGTCTCTTCCGAAACCGTCGTCTTTTTCTAGGTTATCAGCCACGCTCGAGTAAACAAGGCTGATGACGCACCATCTCCACCCTTTTTGCGCTTCTTTCCCACTTTCTCCTCTGCTGCGAGCGTGGCAATCGACTTCATTCTCGCTTGGGATTGAGCAGACTTTCTGTCTCCCAGCTGTGCCCTCTTCTTCTTCCTCTCTTGTATACGCAGAATGACAGCCTAAACGTGAGCTGACTCTCCCGGCATGGAGGGTGACCTACCTCTTGCTCCTCCTTCAACTTCAAGGCCCATCCTTCAGGATCTCTCAACCTTTCAGACTCTTCCTGCCTCTTCTCCTCCTCCACTCTCTCCCTCTCACGTTGCTTCTCCGCCCTAATCTTCACTCGTGCCTCCCAACCAGCCTTCATCAACCTCTGCTTCTTCTTCTCCCGTAGCTCGTCCTCGTTCAATTCCTCATCCGGGCGATCTACCATTGGGAAGCTGGGTTCCTCCTCGGGTTCATCGTCCAGTCCTTGGTCTTTCCTTTGCTTCCGCTTGATCTCTGCTTCGGTCTTTTTGATCCAAGATTCCAACTCGGCCTCGGTTTCGAAGGGAGTGTTTTCGGACAAGCGAGAGAGGAAGTCGGCCTTTTTCATGTTGGGTCGCTGGGACTGCAAGTGCTGGTACTCTTCCAACTCAACCATCTTGGCCGCCAGCTACACCGTCAGTGACGATACTCCATGAGCTTTACCGACTGACCTTTTCAGCTCTTTGCTTCGACTGCATCTCTTGTAACCGTTTCCCGTGCTCCCGCCGTCGTTCCAGCGCAGCCGCGATCTCTTCTTCCGTCTTTTCGACCACCTCCTACCATTGTCAGCTCTGGTCATCCTTCGATATTTGAAACGCTTACTGGAACGGTGAAAGGGAACTGAACCACTTTTGTCATGTTAGACATGTTCGCCGGGTCCTCCAGACTTTTCAGCTCCGATTCGTAGTCGGCAGAAAAGTAACACGTTTCGTGCGTCATAAACTGATGATTAGTGTATTTCATCACCCGAGCATTTGGCTCACAGTAGCTTGTTGTGTCGTGACTTTGGTCGGAAAACTCGGATACTTCAGTTGTGCCAGTTTCAACATCAATTCCGAAGCCTGCGCCCCTCCCCACGGTATTCTTGTATGAGCTTATGCGTTTCAAACAAAAAAAGAGCTCACCTCTTTGCCCGACTTAGCACGCCCTTCCCGTTGAGCACTGGAATGACGGTGGTAGCGCTGTGACCCATATTGATGGATAAACCATCTTGATGTTGTTGTCGCGAGAAGGCGAACAAGGAGTCTATACCATATGTCACGGAGGGCGCGTTGTACAGCTCGAAAAGCAACTCTGAGGTGACTGATGTTTAGTTTCCGTATGTTACAAAGATCATCCGGACGTACTCGCTCGACTGAAAAGCGGATTGGCCAGCTTTTCCGACATGATGACGGGCTGTTCCAATCTCGAAGAATCTATCCCGAGCGTGAGGAAGGTGTAGTCGAGTGCTACTTCCTATATTGTTAGCTCGACATCGCCAGATTTGCTCCGTCGGCCCCATCGCTCCTCTATCGCTGTTGACATAAAGTCCCTCAGCGAAGAACAGCGGGCCATATGAAATGCAGTGAAATTAGGACATCAACAACTTACTAGCAAATCCTGGTGAACCAGCAAATCCCCATCGAACATCTGCCTGATATTCGTCTTGCTCGCCGAGTCGGCTTCCACATCATTGCCAAAGAGCATGACCTGCTTTCCCGACTTTTTATCCTTGTACCTCGCTATTGCATTCGTCTTGTCAATGTAGGGTTCGGCCATTGTTGAGAATCCCGCGCGCCACGAATGAGATCCTGCTCGTCAGCTCGTGGCCGTGATCAAATAAGATATCTGACCATTATCGATACAGATTGCCGGATTTTGTGTCCTGTCGAGAGCGTGGTAGGCGTATGACTTTTGAGGGAAAGAAGGGGGTGAGGGTTCTGTAATGTGGATCATGTTGTTCCGTGTGGATGGACCGGGAGCATCGTCTAGCTCCATTGTCGTGTCCATCTCGGCGGTCAAGCTTCACGCGTAGGTCGGCTGCGATGCAAACGAGAGGCCCGTGGGGTGATGAATGGTGTGTTGAGTGAAAGACGAATAGCAGAAGAGGTTTGGCGGGCTGAACGGCTGAAACTCGGTTTTGGTGCCTGGCGTTTGTGGATATTGGTGCTTGCTGACGTCGAGGTATGACATGTTGTACGGGTACATCAATCAGCTCTATGCATTGACTTATCATTCCGAACAGCAGCGCTACTTCTAGCAATTAGCAAGTACCTGGTGCACCTCTGACAGGTTCTACAGAAAGAAACGGACCGCGCTATACGATCACTGTGGATCTTCCTGCTAATGAGGACATCCCTATCGATCTCGACACCCATCTTCCCTCACCTTACATTCTCTCTCGCTCGTGCCGCCCCTTTTGTACCACCTTTCTACTCCACATCAGCCTCTATTAAGCGCTGCTCCTCTACCATGCGCTCCTTCCCAAATCGTCCTCGGGGTAAGCTCGCCGAGTGAGGCGGACTGAGCTCATTACAGATATCCAAGATTTCCTTCAAGGATACCCCGGCGGCCGCGAGAGCTCGTCACTCAGGGCCAACCTCGATTTCTACCTTGACAAACAGTCTATGCGGCCGGACAAACGGACGTTTACGAAATTCATGAATGACACAGAGGGAGATTACGACGAATTGGAGATGAACCAGTGAGCTGCGAGGTGCTTCTTGGAGACTTGGAGCAGAGCTGACGATAGCTCTTACATACAGTGTCAGCTGCAACGATATCCCAATACTGGATTGGACTGATAAACAGGGTTATTTCCCATCCGTGAACATGGTGTAAACCCCTCTGCGCAGCCCCTGCAGAAACACGAAGCCGAGACGATGGCGAAGGATAAGAGTATACTCAATAACATCCTGCGATCGTACACAATGGTCATTTAGACCTGACTTCAATCTGGGATGAGCTGACGCGACAGATGCTCGACTTTTACGGGATAGACTTCAACAAAGGTCAATTGAAGTTGTCAAAGAACTACGAAGATCGCTGTACGTTGTGACTCCCGCCTGCCCTTGGTCGTTTCTCTCTTTCGGCCTTCGCCTTATTTGAATGACTCACACATACTGCTATAACGCTAGTACTAACCATACAGTCTACAACCTCTCGCACGCCTCTCACAACCTCCTTCGCCTCACCCGAATCCTCAAACACCTTTCCGAAATTACCCCTCTACAACCGCATGCCGCTCCCCTCACCTTATTCTTCGCTGCTGCCCATTCAGAGGGTTTGTTGAACTTCACCGGTGGCGTCGGCGGGCCAATGGCCGGGCAGAGCATGGACCGTTGGTGGACTGGTTGTTTCCGAGATGAAGCGGAGAGGAAGGAGGTGGGCGAGTTGGTGGCTGGGAGAGGCGGGTATGGGAAACGCGCATGGGGATTTGACAAGTTCGATGAGTGGTACAAGGGTCGTGTGGAGAAAGGAAAGATGGGATGGGGCGCTTCATGATTCATTTCGCGCTACGAACACGATCTCAAGGGAATCACATCAAACGTGTATCCGACAGTCTTACCTGTAGTCTACCTGGAGTGCCTGTCGAAGCTATGAGCTATGTATCCGTGCGTATCCATCAGCCATTCTGGCCCTTGTTGCACGATAGGTCACGGAACCAGCTTTCAGCCTGATCTGCACTGCTCAATCCACTGCAAAGCTGAATGTCTACATATCTACACCCTTACGCGCCGAACAACCGCCAACTTTCGCCCCGACCTGATCTCTAGCACAGGCCATCTCCTGACAATCCCCAACCCTTGATACCCCTCCACCTCCCCTCTAACCTCCCAGCCCGTCTTCCCTTCTTCGACATGATCACCGGTAAACAACTCCCAGTCGTCCGTGACGACCCAGTCATAGCCTTCGTCCCAGAGTTCCTGGGGCGTGTTGCCCGAAGGAGAATGGCTCGCTTCATACGACGATTCAGGTCGAACTATCGTGATGTTTGACCTTCTCTCTACATCGATGAGATGGGTTGGGGGAAGGGTGTATGCTGTTGCGCCAGAGTGAAGTGCAGCGGCGGGTACCCATATTTTGGCTAGAGGTAAGCTCGCTGCACTGAAGAACAAGTGCAAGCTTACCTGCTTGACCCTGCGTTAAGTCTTCCAGTAGGCGTCCAATTTGTCCTCCCGGGTAGTTCTTCCCGCTGATGATTGACAGCAAAATGGTAATTGCGACATTGGCGAAAAGCATCCCCGACAATGCAAGGCGGATGAGGATGCTCCATTTCTGTGAACCGATGTACCACCTACGCTTCAGCTGAATCCTTTGTGATGTAAAGACCGACGTACAGTTTAGCAACGGATTTTGCAGCAAGGACATTCACCAAAGGGATCACGTAAACAACGAATCGCCATTCCTACTGTGAGCTAGGAGCTATGGACCAAGGTAAGCTCACTTTGTGTCCAATACAGCTCAACGCTGCCACGACAGCGATACAAGGCAGGCCAATAATGGCGATTTGCAATCGCTCTTCCTTGCTGCGAGCTAGAGCTGGGTATACCACTGCGAGAGGAAGTGACGCCATAAGCAGTCTAGGAAGGACGGCAAGGTAGTGGTACCATGGCATCACGCCCCATTCAGCTGCTTTACCTTGAGGTATGTTGAACATGAATGCGGAGAGCTCGGGCCACCAGCTGAGCGGGTGAGAGGTGGGATAGTAAAAGTACCCGTCGACCGCGGCCGTCAGAGCTGTTTGTTAGCGGGTCCATGTAATCAAGCATCAGATATGTCAAGTGATAGACGAGGCTCACCTAGACCGCCGAATCCACCAAGAGCCCCCGCTATGATTGTTTGCGAGAATGACAGACGAGATTGAAGGTAAATGGTAAGAGCAGCCACGACGACAAGCGGAGCCAGTTCCAGCCTGATTACCGTGGTTGTAAACGTCAAAAGACTAATGGCGAGCATAAGGATTTTCACATCCGCACTCTTTGGCAAGCTGGGGGAAGTTCCGGAGATTTTGGTAGATGGTTTCACGATCTCCTGCGCTGAAGCTTGGCGAAGGATGAGTGAGAAGGCGTAGATTACCACGGGGAGAGCCAAAAAGTTCGGCAAGAATCGTCCGGAATAGAACGGAACGTGAAACTGCGTCAGGCTCAAAAGCAGGAATGCTTTAGCCGCCACGGATGATGATCGGCTGAGAGTGGTTGCCATGTGTGCCAGCGAAGCGGAAAACGCAGCAGCCAGGACGATACGGACTTGAATTCAGCCAGAATCTGGAACGAGAAAGCAGACTAACCTGTCGTCTGTACCTTTAATCCGGTATTAATCAGATGGGCATGCTTTCCGAGCCAAATCATCGGGTGTGAGATGCCCGCGATCATCAGAGAAGGAATGAGAGACCGAGGGACCGCTCCGGGATACAGAACATGCTCGTACTGCCGTCAGCTACATTCAATCGCGGGAACACATCGAACTCACCCGTTGTAAGGCAGATGGAGTGACTCCATAAGCAAGTACATCATGTACGGCGTGCAAAGCTGGCGTCTCCTCGACTTTGGTGTACGGCGCATACAGGACATGCGCCGTCGTTACAACGAAAGGAAGGAGGTACCACAGAAACGAGAGGCGCTCTGTTAAGTTCCGCGAGCTTTGAGGGGCTGTGACTGTAGATGTTGGCTCTTTGGCTGCTTTGACGGGCGATTTCTCTTTGATCTCGGTCGTCGTTCGAGCGGACGGCTGGTCCGTCTGTTTAGCAGCTGCTGGTGCCATTACGGCGTCCTTTGAGCAACGAGTGCACGGAGAAGCTCAACTAGACGATAAGATGTGCCGATACTGCTAAACTGACTAGGCAGGGATAATGGAGGCTCCGGGAATAAGATGAAGAGGGGCAGGGATGAGAGCTGAGTTTCAGAAAGCAGCCAATGGTCAACCTCCACCTCATCGTAAACAGTTACCGCTTCTGGCAATTTCAGCACCGGAAAGACGCGTTTCAGCAGGTCCACAACTTACAACCTTCCCACTGCTCACCTCGAATACTTCTGCTTGCGCAATACCTCTCATCTCCGTAGCCTTCGCCATTATGTCCCTTCCTACAACAGATGATCCTGTGGTCGATCTCTCACATCTCCTAAATCGTCTATTGCGAGTAACAATACCTGACGGTCGCTACTTCATAGGCCGGTTCATCTGTGTCGACCATCAAATGAACCTCGTTCTTGCGAACGCCGAAGAGTTCCGACCGGATCCAAAGTCGGAAGAAGAGAGAGAAGAAAGGAATCGGGTGGATAAGTTTATGCCGAAGAGTCAGCGCGGTCCGGGCGAAGGCGATGGGTGGGGCATGTATGCGAAATACGAGGAGGAGAGTGGGGATGGTGGTAGAGAGAGAGAGATGCTGAAAGACGGGAGGATGCTGGGATTGGTTTTGGTCACGGGGAAAGACGTGGTCTCGATTGATTTGATCGACGAAGCTGGGGGTCTAGGTGGATCAAGAGCAGGTGCGAACGCGGTAATGATGATGATGGGTGATATCATGTAAAGCTAGAGGAGAAGGCGTGCGAACTGCAGGTGAGTTATCTTGTTTCTATGAGGCCGGGCTGTATCGTATCGCTGGTGTGTATAAGAGTCTGACGAGCAGGTGACCCGCGAAGGTTTATCATCTTCTTCGATTGAATCGGGCCTGATGTTGGGTTGGCCATGTACCCTCGCTGGCCCGACTTGATCGCTTGTACGGACGCCCTGTCGAGTCATGTACTTGAGGCGGCAGATAGCGTAGTTTGGCAATCGCACCGCGTGGATAGGTACAAGGATCTGAGAAGACGATCCGGAACGCAAATCGCTTGCTCCCCCTTTCAGCATAGTCCATTCCCAGCACGACCCCTTAGCATATTCAACGCCAGCTAAAACGATTGGACATCAGGCACGGCGGAATGCATAGCGTGGCCCTACTCGCCCAGACCCCCGACCGCTTCCATGATCTTTCCCTGCATTCTGCCCCACTATCGTCAGCCATCTCGATCCTAAATCCATCGGCAGACTCGCCTTGTTCTGGCAGGCTTTCGCATCTCTCCCTTCGATCTGCTTGGCAACCTCATCCCATCTGACCCCAATCTATCGTCAGCCATCCACCCACTTCCCACCTGACCCAACCATAGCGCAATCCACTCACGAGCTTTGAGCACATGATCGTGTAGAGCAGCTTCAGTTCCTCTCGGGACCACGATCCCATCTTTTTGGTCGGGGTGAACGCACCGCGCTCCGATTTGACCTTCGCGTTCTTCCTGGGCGTGGACGGTTTCACGTCCGCCTCGGAGGATCGGCTGGTTGAGCGCGGTTTCTTAGGGAGTGAGGGTGTGGCTGGACACTCGTTCTCGGAAGACATCTCATGTTTGACTGCAGGCATGGTTGGCTGATGGTATCCTCTAGTTGTCAGGTAAGATGGAAAGAGTAGTGGAAGATGCAACCAGATAGTGTCAGTACAGGATGTTGCGGATGTCGTACGTTCGGCCAGGTACAGCTGATCCGGTCGTGCAGGCACCGACATGAGGCAGAGCGTCCAGCCATCTAGCCCTCTCAGATCAAGGGCGTCTGTATTCTAACCGAGATCACGATATCATCCATCGACCAAGAACATACATATCTCACAACCAACCCAAAGCGAGGAGCTGGCTGTGGGAGATTATTCCCACTCACTTGTCCAGGACACATCCACCCTATCACCTCATCTACCCTGTCGCGTCAGATCATCTCGTCAGCCACTATGTCCTCTTCAATCGATACCAAGCCCTCTCTTCCCACTCTCACGCTTCCTGATATTCCCCAGATCGGTGAGGATCCCTCTCCCAACTTGAGACCCACTCGAGAGACCCCTTCAAAGCCCAAGAAACGCAGCTCCAACTCGTCCGTCTCGCCTGATCACATCAAGTCGGAACCTAGCCGTTCGCCGAGGAAACGCGGTGTACCCGCCAAAGTCAAGGCCGAAGGTTCTAGCGAAGGAAGGAAAACTGGATCATGGACCAAAGCAGAGATTAGAGCTCTGTGGAATTCCATCATTACTGTTCCGGTATGTCACGGCCGGGTCCGTGTCTCATCATCAGGGGACTATCAGTTGGCAAAACGTCGCGATGAACGTCGAAGGCCGCGATAAGCTCGTGAGTTGCTCTTCAGACGGTGTCGAAGGAGCTAACCCTGGGTCAGTCATGCAGCAACAAAGTGAGTATGCCAAACGCCCTCACGTCATCATCAGCATCAATGATTTAAACTCCACGTTTCAGCCGGCTCATCGTCAGTGGCGGTACGACCTGTACCCAAAAGTGCAAGCGTTCATTGATTCTTTGGGGGAGTGAGGCTTCCCATGCACGGAGGGACCTCGGGTTATGCGGGGAAATTCCGTTCGCGTTAGAGCTAAGAAATGTTAAGCGATACCATAGCTGAGGTCATGCGTTTGGGTTTAGGGTGAGGCAGCAAGCAAGCAATCCGAATCAGGGGTGCGGGCGTTGCGGTGATTTCGCCCATTTTCTAATGTCTCGGGCTGGTAATGAGCGTTGAAATTCTAATGTTGGATACCGACGGGATAACCCGGAATCAGGTCAGCTCGGGTTCTCAGCGGCTGAACCGGTGTTCCATGTGGGAATCAGGACATCCTGGCTGAGTTGGAAACCCTGGGGCCCTGATCTAAACGTAAGGGAGTACGCCGCCGATTAACGTCTACGACGCCGCATCGCTCGCTGTCTCTGGCTGTGGCCTTCGCGTGTGTAGCAGATGGACGGGTCCTGCGTGTTCTGAGATGTGCGTACTAGAGACCATGGAACTATGACGGAGCATCACCAGGAAAGGTGAAGACCAAAAGACGTTGGATCTGTGTAAACGCTGTCTCACACTAATGGAAGCACCTTTCTTTTCCGTAGGTCCGAATGACATGACCTCATTTCCCTACCGTAGAATCCGGGTGAGAAGCTCCTCAGAGCCACCCGCCTACTTCAGTCAGGGTTCTTGCAGACTTCCCTGAAAGGGAAATGCCTCCAGGAAGATTCAAGCATCATCTCTTACAGCATCAAAAACACACAGCTTCCACTGTCTTGTTTTATGGACGACTGGTTCGTTCTTCTTGCTCGACTTTGTATCGCCATACCCCTTGCACAGAACAGACGAGACCATCGGGTCTACCAACGACACTGTTGACGCAGAGACGGAGGCATATAATTGGTGAGTCACATGTTTTTCAATTTGTCAACAAAGGAGACGAAAAGTGGCATTTCAGTCAGCACTGGCCATCCCATGGGCAAGGTTCCTCTCAATCACAAACTCCATCTCAGCCTTTACCTCGTTCATCTTCTCCGCATTGCACCCCTTTTTCATCCCTCACCTTGTCTTTTTTTGCCATCACCTCTGTCCCTCGCCAGTGGGCTGGAAGACGAAGGTTGAAAACGTTTTACGGCGGTCGGAGAAATACGATATCTGTCCCTCAACCCACCGTTCTACTCCCTCGTAATATCTGTCACTCGGCTTGTCTCTTGGTCTTGGCTTTGGCTTTGGCTTCTCCAGAAAGTTCGACGTCCAGACTGACTCGCCAGAACCTACCTGGATCATCCTCCTATCCCCACGTAAAAAACCGCACACGGAACTCTCTTGGCTCGTCAGTTACCATTCGGCCCCTTTTTCTCGGCATACCATCCTCCCTCTCTTCTCCTGCGGGAAACGCAAATTCGAACACCGCATCGCATACCTTGTTCTCACCTCATCGCATTTTGCTTCGTATCATCATCACCGACCTTTGCGCATAGCAAAGACCTGCATACAGCGGTCATACACTTCGCTTTCGTTTTAAAAGGCTTGTTTACCCGGAATCCGACCATAACCAGCGTGGTTTCACTGGAGCAAGCAAAGTAGACAACCTCCCTTGCGGCACAACAGCATTTGCTGTCTCTTTTGTAGAATTCATCTAGCATTGCTCAACCCTCAACTCGTCTCGTGCCTTTCAATCGGTCAATAGCGGTACCACACTTTCGCATAGCATGTCGTCGCCCGCTGCATCCAACGCCAGACAGGCGACTTCGCGAGCAGCCGCACCCGCCTCGGCGGCTTCTTCCCCCGCAGCAGCTTCATCTCGTGCTGCATCGGCCGCATCGAGCTCTGCGGCGGCGTCCTCAGGACCAGCGGGATCGTCAGCTGTGGCTGCATCTTCAAGGTCTTCGAATTCTGCAGAATCGGCAGCATCGACGTCGTCTGCTTCTGCTGCTCCAGCATCATCAGCATCGTCTCTGTCTGCATCGTCGATTCCATCCCTGTCCTCTGCCTCATCCGGCTCTGTCACTCCGCCTACTACCGCCGCAGCAAACATAGCAAGTGCTGCTGCGTCTGAAAGCGGAAGCACCAGTAAAGGCCTCAGCAAAGGAACGATTGGTGGGATCGTAGGTGGTGCTGTCGGCGGTGTATTGCTGCTGGGGTTGATCTGGTTTCTCTGGCGAAGGCGGAAAGACAAGAAAAATTGGGTACCACCGCCGTAAGTCGCAATGCACAATCCCAAGTCATCAAGCTGACTCTCCTCTAGGCCGCCTCGAGAAATGTCGTATGCTCCGTCGACCATGCAGCGTCAGCGAGCCAGCTCGAAAGCCATGATGGGCGGAGGAGGTATGGACCGCGCTTCGTCTTTCTCTACGCGTGAGTACATTTCATTTGAAAGGATTCTTCATATCTAACTATTCAGTACTCCAGCCAGGCCCCTCATCGCAATACGGCTCGCATAGCCGTCAACCGTCTTACTACACTTCTTACCCTGTCGCGACACCTTCCACCCAATCCCACGACACCTCACCTCAACTCAGTGCTGCTATGGCTCCAGGTGTTTCCAGCGCATCCGGCTCATCCTCTGAATCCTCACCCCCTCTTACCGGTGTCCAGACGCCCGTGCAAGGCCCGAAGCCCATCCTCGTACCGATCGACACTGGTCTTCGTCGAGACGGTTCAGATTCATCAGGTAGTCAATCAGCTCCTCGACACAAAACCTCTGTCGACAAACTTCGTCACGCCGCCGGCGCTAGCTCTTCACGAGCGCCCTCTCCTGTCTCTGCGAATGGGCATGAGCGCAACAACAGCGAAACGGGTTCTTCGCGCGGCACATCCCCGCATCCATCGCTATATGGTTACCCGGCCTCTCCCGGCCCGCGACAAAGTTACACTTCGTCGCTTGCGCCCGGAGGATCCATGTCGCGACCTTATTCGTCTCAATCGCTCAGTTCGGCTCTACCAAGAATGGGCGGTGCGCCACATCAACGACATGTCCAGGTGGAATTGCCGCGATTGCTCGGCGCTCGACCAGACGCTAATGCGGATTTATTCCCGGGCATGCCCAGATCACACGATAGTGCGCATTGGCACACTGTAGACGGACATATGAGGCAACATTCACGGGCACCATCGGAGAGTGGTAAGTCTGAAAATCCGTTTTAGTCTGTGGAGGAGGCTAATAGCAGATTTCGGTCCTCCTCCGGGACACATGCGCCGACAATCTGGATTGAGTGCAACTCCTATATCGCCGGCTTCATACAGCCGGCAAGGGCATCAGGCGGTGTAGAGTGGAAGTGATATGTCAGTACCGAGGGATGGATAGTACAAGGTGTCATAAGGTTGGTTAATAGTAGCTTCGGACATTTCATAGCAATACAAAGTATAGTTGTTTACTTATATTTACATACATGCACACAGAATCGGACATTGTACCAGCTGGGTGAGCTGTGATTCGTACTCTCCGGGTTGCGTTTTCTACCACGAGCACGTCACTCTTCTCTCTCTGAAACGTACATCCTGACACGTACACTTCTGCAAGTCCCGTGCACACTTCTGCGACTCCAAAATAGAATAACAAGATACATATCATTGAAACGAATACCTAATACAGACCGAGTCATGTCGGGCCCTCGATTTATTCCGAACGACGCCCTTTCTAATGCATCTCCCGGCCGATCTCGCTTCGCCATCCCGGAGCCCTTTCGAACCCGTTCATGCCCAACTGGAAATCCATGAAAGCCTGCCTGACTTGCTTATCGTTATTGAGCACGAACGGTCCGTACTGCACGACCTTCTGATCGAGCGGTTCTCCAGCGATCAGGACGAAACGGGATGTTATATCCGGCGACGATTCTGGACGGGTGATTTGCACGCCCTCTTGGTCTGGAGAAGAGGTGAGGACGAGAGTGTTGTGTTTGTCGTGAGTCTGGCCGTTTATGCTGATCTGACCATCGAGGACTGGGGGGTTAGGACGGAAATACTCGAATACGATAGAGAGGAATATACACTCACTGTAGATGAAAGCGGTCCATCCTTTAGGAATCGCCTGGAAGACCGTCGCACCAGGTTTAGACAACTTGAAGTCCAGGTACCAGCACCCTCCGACGGGTCTGACGAAGCCCTGTGTTTCAGTGTCATGTTCAATCGCCCTTATCCTCAGTGCTCACAGTAGTCCCGTGCGATTCTCCCGAAATGACGACAATGTCCACACCTTCACTAGGACTGACTCTGTCGATACTGCAATCAGCATGCAGTCTTTCCCTCACTCGGCAAAAGCTGTGTGTTGACTCACTCCGCGCCTTTCTTTTCTTGGTAAGATGGCTCGCAGAATTTCTGGTCTGCCGGTAAATCGACCCAAAGCTGCAAACCGCGGACTGGCGTGTCGTCCCCATCCTCCCAAAAAGGCATTTCAGAGTGCACGATTCCTTTACCAGCTGTCATCCATTGAACGTCGCCTGCGCTAAGTCTCTCATTAGCGGCATTCCCGGATGAAAAATGAGGGAGGGGATGGGTACTTGTGCGGGAGATGCAAGGGGAAGGATCGAGAGGGAGCGGAAGAGGAAACTTTTCACTCACTTGCCGCGATTGCCCAAGAAGTCTTCGTGTTGCATCGATCCTTGGATAGCGTAGGATACGGTAGTTTGGCCTCGATGGGGGTGATCTGGGAACCCAGCTCCACGTTTGATCGTCGCGTCGTCTAGCCTTTCATTAGCGCTGAAACAGAGCAATGTCGCAGGTGCCTCCATCGAATGGCCACTTACATCAAGAATGGGGACAGGTTTCGTAGTGCCTGCGATCCGATGGAGCGGCGTACGGTTGCGCCGACGCCTTCGGCCACTTCAGTTGCATAGACCTTCTGAGCAACAGCCCGCGATACGCCATTTTGAGAGGTAGTTGCCGAGCTCATCTTTGAGATTTGTGTTGTTGAGGTGGGACGTAGAATTGTGGAAAGTGGGATGTCACTAAAAAGCTTCAATGGTATTCAACAACTTGGTTGTGCGAAGAGAAGCGATTGAAGGATGAACCGAGAAACTCTTTGGTCTTTATAGCGTCTTGACGGGATCAGCATCGCAATGGTGATTATGCCAGAACGGGTGAGCCCTTTCCACGGAAGAGCAAAGCAGCAGTGCATGATTGGTCATTGCTGTGAAAGCTTTGAACAGGGTGTACAGGGTGTACGAGGTGGATGAGCGATCATTGTGAAGATGAACGACAAAACAGGTAATTATCAGTTGAAACGTGATTGTTACCCCACATTCCCATCGCACATTCCGGCGGAAGCGGCAAAGAAAGAATACAGCTAATCAACCCGATGGAAGCAAGATGACTGGGTTGACTTCACTGTTCCCGCCGCCGAGTCGTACGGCACCGAGGCTGGAAGTATTATAGTATGCATTCATGCACCGGCCTTTTCACTTTTGCTCTCCAGTATTATACGTTTGATACACCCCTGCCCACGACATCTAACCGAACAATGCGTCCCTCAACGTGGTCTCAAAGACATCCCTTGGATCGGCACCGGTCGCAATTGCGAGCTGCAGCATGATCCTCGACTTTTGCGTTTGCACAAGACCAGCGCTGATGGTGGCATTACCGGTCGGAGCGACTTCGCTGGGAGCAATCATTCCGACGTTGATACGGACGTGTCGGACAACCGGTTTCAAGCTGGAGGCTCGGGCGATGGCTTCCGAGACGCCGATACCGCCGTTAGGGGAGGCAATGACCATACCTGCGACATCGGTGAGGTTGGCTGTGAAGTCGATAATCCGGGCATCCGTCTCTTGGTGACTGTCATCAGCGCGCGATCGCTTGCGGAGCTATAGCTCACCCAAAGATGATGTCCACTCGGGGAAGCGAAGTGAGACCAGAGACGTCGAACTTGACCTTGTCTGTTCATAAGCGGTGTGGGTCAATGTATGACAAGTCTGCAGCTCACATTTGGGCGTAGCCGCGTCGTAGTAGTAGAAAGGTCTGTTGTTGAAGAAACCACCGAGATATCCCGGCTCAGGCGCTTTGAAAGTGTCGAGGTAGTTTACATGGGTCTTTTGGGTGTAAAAGGCCGAGCCAATTCGGTCGTTCATGACGATAAGGGCACCACGGTTCTTCGAATCAGGGTAAACACCAGCAGCAACAGCTTGGTACAAGTTGGCGGGGCCGTCCGCTGAGATTGCGGTAGCGGGTCGCATAGCTCCGACCATGACGACGGGCTTGCCGCAGTTGACGGTAAGATCCATGAACATGGCAGTCTCTTCGAGTGTATCGGTTCCGTGCGTAATGATGACCGAGTCGATAGTCGATCCCTCGGAACAGAGCAGATCGTTGGCGTGTCGAGCGAGATCAAGCTGGATCGTACTGTTGATAGAAGGCGACCCAACGTTGGCGACCTGCACGCCGTAAATGTTCGTGATGCTAAGCATTTCCGGTACCGCCTGATGTTAGCCGTGTGGGTGAACAGGCTGTCAATGTCCAACTCACCTCGACGAGAGCAGCAACACCGATAGCACCGGCAGAGTACCTTCCGCTGTCGGTACTGGAAACTCCTGATCCAGCAATGGTTCCGCCTGTCGCTAGGATAAACACCGAAGGGAGTGAGTCGTTCATGGGCGATTGATAGGTGACATTGATGTACGAAGGAACTTGCCAGTTCCGAGCATAGACAGGAGTGGCGGCTGCCGCTCCAGCGAGAGCAAGCGAACAGAGCAATGAGTACATGCCGGTCATGGTATACGTGAGGGTGTGGAAGTGGGGAGACGATGGAAGATGGAGACGTAGGGCTACCGAAGCGCATGTTCATCTTATACGGTGACACGGAGCCTGCGATCACGATAACGCGGAACCTGGACGGGATGTATCTCCCGCTCAGCCCGAAGGACATTGTCTTCTTCATGATGTCCAAGATAGAGTCGCGAGCGACGGCCCCATCTTATTGGCCCATAAAATCCAAGAGGAACGAGGACAATTGCGCCAAGACACCGAGGAAATTCGAGGGTGTAATGTAGAAATTCCTTATCTATCTGCCGGACATGATATTCCCGTTATCAGCAGAAACCTTGACGAGTTCGGCTAAAAGTCATGTGCGGGACCATGCGACACAATGTCGCCCGCGGCCGCTGTCAGGGTCGTCTTCGAGTGCTCTTAATGATCATTGGTCGTTCTGTCTTGACTGCGAGCGCAAAGCCGGAAATGGGGCATCTACAACAAGACAATATGCACAGATAACCACTTCGTTCGGTCTTGGCAGCGCCCGCGGTGGCTTGATCGGGGATGGCCGAGGGTTCAGATAATGGCCATACAGTACTTTTCATCGGTGCGTCCTTCCGCGAAGCATTCCGTATTCTGCCCGCCACCGTCCGGGTTTCTTGGTCCTGCCCCGAGTAGCTCCATTGACAAGCGGCGCCTAATCGGATGCAGCCTATCAATGTTGAGTATGGATAGCGGTGGCGGGAAAGCGGTGACGAGCTTTGTTTCCCCCGTTGATCGTTAGCAATGCACGTTTAGCTATACTGTCGGAATTTTCACGTGTGCAGTGTCACCATTCGAGGTACACATGAGCATTCGACATGCATACACAAAGAGTCAAGTCGTAAAGTGTACATAAACGTAACAGAACAGAAGCACTTGTGAAATCACGCTCTTCTCCCTTCTTCAATAACATCAAACAAGAGCGCTATGTTGTCAACTCGTGCCGGCAAACGCAGGAAGTAGCTTACAAGAATGTGCCGGTGCGCTCATCTGAGATTCGCCCATGATAGGGACAAACTTCTCCGCGATGATCCTCCATCCATTCTCGTCCTTGAGATCACCAAAGTCAGAACCGGTAAGGGAGGTGGCAGGCGAGCCGGGGGTGGAGCCAAGATGACCATGGAGCGACCCATTGTGGCTCGCGGCCCTGTCTTTGCCCTTGAGAGCAGCGACGTACATCCCAAGGAGGTACGGGAGCGCAACGTCTGAAGCAAGAGCAGGGGTGATGCCGTCAACGGCGGGGACGTTGCCGCCGCTATCCTTGATCTCGGCGAGGGCGCGCAGGGCCGATTTGGCGAGACCAATGTTGTTTTTATGCGAGGCGAGGCAGAACAGCTCCCAAGGATCCTTCTCAATGCACGAGTGCATGAGGAACAGGGCGCGCTCGGAGACACCACGCGAACCGAGGTAGTCACATAGCTTGAGGAGGGGTTCGCGCATGTTCCAAACCATCTTGGGTGGACGATTGTGGAGGTGAGCCAAGTCGAGCCAGGCTTTGATGATGCGGGAAGAAGCCGGGATCTTGAAGGGATCGCCCTTGAAAGTGCCTTCTCCGAGGTGTTGGAGGAAAAATGTACTGAGATTAGCTCGAGAAATGGGTCAAGTCTTGTGATAGACCACAGAAAGCGGAAGCCAGCGCACCAAGCTGTACTCACCTGTGCGCCTTCAGAAAGAAAGATTGGACCTTGAAAGTGCGTCCCTCGAGCGAGACCAGGGAAGCGTCCGCATTAGGGTCAATGTAGGAAAGATTGGTCCCGTTGGGCTGGACGAGACCGTTGGTCTTGTGGGCGACATCAGTACTTTTGATGTCGTCAGAGCCTTCAGTCTTGTTGGTCTCGTGGGCTGAAGTCACAGGCGAGCCTGGCGTGAAGACGTCGACAGGGCGAAGAGTGTCAGACATAGTGGCGTGCTTTTGCTTGACAAACGGATGTAAGCTAGGCGACGAGTTTGAGTTAGACAATAGTGGGAAGGGCATGGGGTTCTTCTTGTTGTTAATTTTTGATTCCAGATATATGTCCAGTCCGGCATACTTGTCTGGGGGCAGATCACGAGGCATCACCTCGGCCAAAGTGGAGCTGAGTGTGTGTTTGAGCGATGATATCGGAGAAGCCGCTGCATGGGGTCACCCCAAAATGTAGTGTGCTGACTACAACCCGTGAGCATGTCCGTGCTGACTACAAGAAATTATCTTTTTGTCGACATTTACCGGAACGAAAAGCGGTAGACAGACAAGGATCATCAGCAAAAGAAGTGTGTGTGCGGCCTTGCGAGAGACCCGAAGTGGGTAATCGATCTGGTCAAAGTCGTGATATCAAACTTATCATCGGGTTCATCTGGCACTTACAAGGTGAAACCCCCCAGGATCTTCCGTGCATCGAGCATCAATCGTGCATCATTGTAGAGATTCCGAGGCCGAGCCATGATAGCTTTGACAGCTCCTATGCAGATCCTTCCTTGGCCGAAGCGTCCGCCCAGACAAGCCCAGAAGGTTCCGCAACTTGCCTCCTTTGATCGTCTCTTACTTTCTCATGCTCCAAAAGCCGGAGCTTCTCTTGCGCAACTGCCATGAATTCTGTCGGCATTCCGGCCATCCGTGCGGCGAGCTGACCGTCAATTGTATACCCAAAGGAGGGTAACGGGTCACGTACAATGGCGTGGGAATTGTAGTTGATCCCCGGTTTGAGTCGGTATGAGTATGATACAGCTTCGTCCTGCATCATCAGCGACTGCTTTACCAGCATTTGATGGTAAGGTTCTGAAGCATGGAGGTGATCCGACTTACCGCCTCATCTACATCGGTACACCAGTACTCGATGCCCTTTCGAACCCTCTCCTCACCATCCGCCCCATGCTCCTTCAACATCGTTTCGAGTTCGTGATAATGCGTAGCAAACAGTGTCCGGCATCCAACTTTGTATAATATATAGTCCAACGTAGCATAAGCGATAGCCATCCCGGCTTGTAATGTCGTCCCTCGTCCAATTCTGCTACATCAGCTTACAAACTTACCTACGTCCAAGCTACTCACTCGTCCATGATCACTAAAGATCGTTTCGTCGCATATCGTAATATTGCAGCAGTCCTGCCGTGAGCAGGATGACTTGATAAGGGGCCGAAGACGGAGCTTGACTCACTCTACCATCTCTAACATGAAGGTACTCCTATCCCTGAACAGATCGTCTCGAGCTCCGATCCTGCTGAACAGCTGATCTACCACCCCAATCTCCGCATAGTCTGCCGGAACAAAACTACCAGATTGTGCCAAAATGGCTATAACTGCCGTTTGCCGCAAAAATGTCGATTTTCCGCCTTGATTCGGACCCGTGATGATGTTCAGGTGAGTTTCTGCGGTCATGTTGGAGGAGTTGGGCACAAACATCCGAGCGGACGAGTGAAGCGCCGCTTCGACCACTGGATGTCGACCGTTGACAACTTTGAATTCAGTACTGTTTATCAGCGTCTCAAACCAAAGAAGACAAGATGCGACTGACCCTTCCGTCAGAATCGGTCTTACGTAGCCCATCTCCGAAGCCATTTTCGCGAATCCCATCGACAAGTCCAGCTCGTCCACTAGGCCGGCGTTATGCTGTATCTTATCCCCAGCTTCGACAAGCTGACGTCAGCTTTGCACATGCGGGACAACATGCCTTTTGCTTGAGCCTTCGATACAATCTATTCTGCTCATCTTTCAGAGCTTGAACTACCCGCTCGTACTCGTCACCTAACACCGTGTATCCCTGCCAATTAGTCACGATGGTCAATTTCGGGCAGACTCACGTCGTAGTCGATGAGCTTGGTGTTCTTCCCTCCACCAATGAGGCGAAAGCCTTGTCTTTTGGACATCTTCTCCCTGTCAGCTAGCCGGGATACATGTAATCTGTGGCCAAAGTGCTCGTGTCTGACGAGCAAAAGCAGATCCTTTTCGGCCACGTCTGTATCGTAAGCCGCCGAAACTATAGATCGGTAGATCAGAAACAATAGTACACACCGAAACGTTTTTGCAGCTTTTCTTGCATATCCGCTCGCTTGTCCTCAAGACGCCTTAGCAATTCATGTAGTTCAGCCAAGCGCTGCGAGGCACTGCTGTCAGTGGTTTGTCATTCGCGTGGCATTGTGTCAACTTACTTTGGCTTGATCCACCATTGCTGCTGGAACGCTGCTTCGGTATTCCGATGACGATCCAGAGTCGTCTTGTTCTCTTTGCTCATACCTGCGGGGTATTCGGTCTCGTCCAGCTCTGGTGGATCTTGCACTACCGCCGCGTCCGGAACTTCCTCCAGTATTGGATCATCGCTCTCCTCTGTTTCTGCGAATGCTGCTTGCAAGGACCGTTGTGGTGATTTAAGGACATCCTCGTTTACAATCAATTCGATCTCCCTTACAACATCGTCTAGATCGTGGAGCCCGTTTAAGAACTGCTGTAGGCGCGCATGTCCCTTCTGATCGATTTCCGAGCCGCCAGCACTTGCCGTGAACAGTTTCTCTTGCTCCATTTCGCTAGCGATACGTTGGCAGATCCTATCGATTCCTTTGATCCAGACGCCCGTTTCCCAGATATCGTCCTCGCTCCCTGAAGACCGCTTGAACCGCTGAATCAGTCTCACAACATCTTTGAGTGGTTTCAGCATCTCTTGAACCTCTTCTCGCAGATCTTCTCGTTCGAAGAAAGCTTGTACAAGATCCAGCCGATTGTCGATTTTGGCGACAGAAGTTGATGGTGCACTCAACGTGCGGAGGAGTAGGCGGTGTCCCGCTGGTGAGATTGTGCGGTTCAGGACAGATACAAGTGTGCCTCTTGCGGTCAGAAGACCAGCTCTGGTCGACTCGCCGAATCGAATAGCGTGCTTGATTTCGAGTCCGTTCAGAGTCGCTGCATCAATATGCATGAAAGCGGAATCGGTCTGTGTTTCCGGCTTCGACAGGTCGGGAGAAGAGTCTCGTAACGCGTATTGAACGTGATGACGAAGAAGCGAAAGACTCTGTGCTTCCAATGATGATTCCTCATTGTTGGGTTCGTCTGGTTCCTTGTACTCTCCATCGTACTCTGCAGCTCGATGGGTGTCGGCGAAGGAAACAAGGGCGTTGAGCTGTTTAAGCAACGAAAGAAATTCGTCCAGGCCGGACGAATCGCTTCGGTACAGTGATTGGCCATCGGCTGACCAGTATTGTTTGAAGGAATAGTCTAGTACGATTTCTCTTGGGGTGATTCGTGTGAGCTCATCCTCCAGCTTGGCAAGTGTTGATTCTTTGCTGAAAAATTCCCCGGTCGACACATCGGTATAAGCGAGCCATAGTGGAAGTGACGGCAAGTCACCTATAGACGCAAATGATGCAGTTCCGACCGCTATCGAAAGCAAATACCGACTCTCATCCCCGCTCAACCACGACTCGTCGAGGAGCGTTCCGGGCGTTACCACTCTGCCAACTGAACGGCGCACCAGTCCACTGCTATCCTTTCCCCCTCCTTGGTCTTCCTCAACGATGACAACAGTTTGTCCCAAATCGTGCACGAGCAGCTTCAGGTATTTATCCATTTGGGTGACCGGGAAGCCAGCAAATGGGAAGATAAGCGAGTTGGAGGTGGTCTTCGATGCCGAATCTGTAGACTGTGGCTTCTTCTTCGAGGGCTTTGCCCGGACTTTGTATCGACGAACAGCAAGCTTCAGGTCAAGCATTGAGGTCAATTTCAGAGCCCCTTCAAAGTATGCCTTTTGTGATCAGTCACACATACGAAGGGCCAGTGCAGGAGGGCTTACTTCGTAAAACTTGCCTACTCGAGTGAGCACAATGCAGTCTGGAAACCTTTTCGTGTTTCGGAAGACATGTTTGGCCAGATCGGTATCGGGAATCTTCCACTCATCCAGTGCCTTCTCCATCTCCTCGTCGATAGTAATTTCCGCTTCCGATTTGGACGGTAATGAGCGGAAGGTCGCCTGATTCGAATTGGATACCCCTTCGGTGCTCTCGCTCAGATCCCAGAGCAGCTCCGTACTCGCCTTGTTTGACGATTTGGAACGTTTCCGCTTGGGAGGGAACTGTGGGGTGATTTCTCCTTCGGCAGTCTGTTTCACCTTGACCGCTCGCTTCTTCTTCGACGGTTCCATTTCCTCTCCGCTCTGTGGCTGCTTCTCCAGCACCTCTGCTGTCTCTTCTCCAATGCTTTCGCCATCTGATTCCGACGGCTTCTTCATTTTGCTTCGAGTCTGCTTGACAGGGTCGGACTCTTGGTCAGCGGCCTGTGCTTCCTCCACTTTGGCTTTCCGCCCTGGTTTTGGCTCGACGGTCCCATCGTCCCGCTGAGCTTCAGCTAGCAATCGAGTGGTGACTCGGCGCTTCGCTACTGTTCCCAGCAGGTTAAGAGGGGGGGAGGACTCGTCGGTCGAGTCGATTGCCTCCACATCACCATGGTCGGCCACTTTGACATCGTCGAGAGGTCGTAGCCGAGCTGCTCCGCTGAGGGACCTGGTGTGAAAGACGCTCCACGGTAGCGAAGTTGGGTTTCTTCGACTCGTCCTGTAACTCCGCCAGGCTTGGGCCAGACATGAGGAGCGAAACATTCCTGGCGATCATCGGTAGTCGAGGAGTAGCTGCTGAGAGACTTATCCGGTATCCCGCTCTGTGTTACCTCCTTGCGAGCTAAACACGCGGAACAACTCCTTTTATCTTGGCGTTCCGTATTACAATAATAGAAAGCCTTATGATGTTAGGATGAAAAGTGATGAGAAGCAGAGCTGGGTAACAACAACAGCATCTTCATCGTTCATTCTTCAGGCACGGCTGTTACGGACTTTTTCGAAATCGCCTTCATCCATCTCTATCTCAACTTTCATACTTCATTCACACGTATATCCATCTTTGCCATGTCTCTCGTTACGGGATTACGAGCGTCTTCCTCCTCCCGGCTACCAGCTTTTAACGTCCCGCGACATGCACGGACAGTCGCCTTTCGCCGTCTGGCGTCGACAGCACCAACCGGCACCGGTCTGAGTACGGCGCAGGATATCGACCGGATGAAGGCTCGTCAAGCGGCAGAAACCGCACAAATGTTCAAGAACGCTGCAGCAAATGGACAAGATCTGAGGGGACCGCTCGATCTCCAGTTACATGCTATACCGATTCTTGGTGAGTACGAAAACACGCAAAGCGATGGCAACGAAAGCTGACATTGTAGAACCGTTAGTGGATGCGCCATTCAAGTGGAATTGGGTGTGGAAGAAGTTTGGGACAAACGTCAAGACAATTCGAAAGGAATACAAGAAGAACATAGGGCGAGCAATGCTGGATGAGACCAAGACTCGATTTAACGTTTTATGGGAGTTCGTCCGACGTGGACTTACGACCCAAAAAATGTCAGTGCCGCGGTAGATGGAAGTCTTGTCGCTGACGCTGTAGGATGTACGAATTGGTCCAGGCGGATGGGCTTGAAACGACTCCATCCCACGTCACAAAAGCCAGGACATGGCGGCAATGGTTCACGAGCATGTTTCCTTCGAACGCTGATTTGAGCGTGATGCCATCACTGAAAAGGGCCATGGACTTGTACGTCAAGTACCACCAAGCCCAAGCTGCGTAAGTGTTTCTTTCCGTTTTGCCTGCTAGTGATGAGCTCATGATTAGGGGCAACGTCAAAGTCGTTCGCGCAACGAGTATCCTCAAGATGCGCGAAGCGGGTGAAAGGGTTTGTCGATCGAGGAGCAAGATGCGTTGGGAGCTGGAGGAGGAACCACCATTACCTCGCTTGAAGTGGGTTCGGAAGACTCCCGTTATGGAGGGTCACCATGGAGGTCGTGAGACTGTCCAGATATGTTTCAGTTTCGACACCAAGCAAGTGAGTCATCAAGGTTACCTGAGTTGGATATCTATAGTTCAACCACCGTTCTCTTGTAAAACCATACTGACACTCAGCGCTTGACCACCGAGAAAGGAGTGCGATCCCAACGTGTGAACGACAACGTGGTCATCGAGTTCATCCACCCCGAAGAGCCAGCCGGATGGCTCCTTAAAGAGAGGCTGCAAGCACACGAGCCTATGTACTTGCTCGACAAGGCGACAAGAGAGGAATTGCAGAAGAAGATGGCAGCACACAACCAGCTGATGATGGCTTCTGCGGGATTGCAGTAGATTCAGTAGCCCATTCAACATGCATTATCAGCACATCTCAGCTGGAACTTCCCGCCGCCTTGGACATATGTGCAGAAAACCGCGTTGATCCAACCACAAGTAAGAACACCACTTTGTAAACGTACATGTCAAACTGAGATACATGCTATCATGCAAAGGCAGAACTGATCGTGATGGCCAAAACAAACTCTAGAGCACCTCCGAGCCCGGTTGCGGCTCCTCATCCTCCATGCCCATCTCCTCAAAGTGCTCCAGAAGCTCATCCAGCTCAATCTCCGGGAAATCTTCCTCTTCACTCTCATCGTCTCCATCGTGCCCGTCCTCTTCCATACCAGCGTCCTCTGCTGGTGACTCCTCGACATCCATGTCCATATCCGCGGCCTGTTTCTTCTGTCCGTTTCTTCGTTTCCCACCGGCCATGCCAGATCCCGATTTGTGTCCGCTCATATCCGCATCGTCATCGGCCGCAGCAGCAGCCTTGGCATCCGCTCGATACAGATTGACAGCGGCACGCATCTCCTTGTCCTCTTCCAAATCTCGGAGGAAAAGCTCGTAATCCCTCTCGACATTCTTTTGGTCGACACCACCACGTCGACCAAGGGCTCCACGACCGACGACCTTCTCGTCGTTGACATCTTCGGCCTCCTTTGCGATAGACTTGAGCTTCCAGTTCCTTGCCTTCGCCTTCCTTCTTCGGTTGGGGTACGTCTTTCGGACAAGGATAACATCGGGGATACGGGTTTGGTCGAGCGCCTCAAAGTCTTCGCTGTTAAAGTTGGCGTTCGTGAGGTGGTAGCCGAGAACGGTGTCTCCCGGTTGTAAAATGGCTCCCAAGTGGGTTCGAGTATGGTAGATTCCATCATCACCCATTCCGTCTTCGTCCATCTGCTGTCCGCCGGAACCGCTCGCACGGGTGATCTGCGCATCTGCGAGAACGTATTTGCCTCGAACCGGTCCGGAAGGCTCGATATCAAGGACGACAAATTCGACAAGATCGGCGACGGTCGCCAAGGAATTGAAAGGCTGACGCCAGTAGACCGGCGGAGTGATGTCGGTTTGCTGAAGGGTCATTGGGTCGAGAAGGTGGATAGTGTTTCCAATTCGGGAACAGATTGTCAAAGGACTAACAATAAGCACTGCGCACGGAGTTGCAAGCGATGAAGCTTACGAAATGTTTCCCCATGATCTAGCCAACGATTTGGGAACAGCTACCATGTCGTCTTTACAGATAGGCACAATCTCGACAGAGTAGGTGAATTTATAGTTGGAGGTGTTGGATTGGGTGTCGGACGAAATCAGTTGCTCGGATCCCTTTATCCTGCACTCGTCAGCTCGCCATACCCCTAACGGTCCGCTGCACATACCTGACAGGCACGACGCTCGACAAGAAGTCGCACATCTTGATAGCGCTATTTCGCTCCGTATAGAAGAAATCCAATCCATCTCGCTTTTCGTTGATGTTGATCGTATCCCTACACGTCAGCTTGACCACCGCGAAGCATTTTCCAACTCACTTGTGCGCATTATGCTTCAAGATCAACTGTTCCAGCCACAGGAAAGTACGTTTGTGCGTTACCTTCTGCCTGACCTGAACGGAAGCTTTCCAGGTGTTCTTCGCTGCTAACCGCGTACAAGCGGGGCATTGGCCGGTGTGGACGACCAAGGTGAGCTCGAAGACTTGTTGCAGAACCGTGTTGGCCAAAACTTCCTTTTGGACAGTCACTTTGAGCTTGACTCGTCGGGAATGAGGTTCGGTCCAGATGAAGGAGGCGTCGATCAGGCGGACTTTCATCAGAGGTCGAGCGATCTTCTTCAAGCAGATGGCTGCGAGTTAGTCATGTACGCCAGATAGAATCCCCCCAATGGTCAAATCTCATCAATGTGCTTGTTCCCTCGGTTCCGGGCAAAGCTGACGGTCCGAAGTAGGATGATGGAAGAGCGACTTACCAAGCAGCTCCCTGGATTCCGGTTGAGCGTGTGTCCAAGTCTGCGGCGGCGACAAGAACCTCTCGCAACCACGGCAAAAGTTCAATGTAGCCTCTTTGGGGATACCCTCGGTAATATCAACTGTGTTCCTCAGACATCCGACACCTATTATTCATCAACCATGCACCTTTACCCCGGCACTGAGTCCGACTTACAAAGACCAGCTCCGTTCGACGATGGGATGACAGTTCCACAATCCGCACAGAGGATATAGCTCTCTTGAGCAGCAGCTTCGGGATCGTAATGCGTAGACACCATGTTTGAAGCCTACTGATGATGAGTTGTATGAGAGTATGGTGGTGCAGTCGTCTGGAAAATCTCAGTGAACGATGCCGAGAATCAAGTGGAGGGTGGCAAAAATAAATATATTCCACACGTCATCATTCGTTGATAGGCTTATCACCGCTTGCTTCATTGCTCATCTTTGCATGATACATTGATTATACAATCGATGATACAGAAACCTCACTCATCATCGTCGGCCTAGAAGGCCGGCCGCATACTACCGCACATTACCGCACATTCACTAGCGGTTCATCCACCCGGAAACACTTGAAAATGTATACACATACAGCGCTTGTATCGCGTATCCGCCCACACGAGAGCGTTAACTATTCATCCTTGTCTTCCATAGTCCCCATGGCGAGCCCACTCTTCGAACTTGACCTCATACTGCTCATCTTGTTGCCCGACAACGTCCGCCGGTGATGGTTGAATGGTGACGGTGAGAGGTTGTGTGCGCCAAGCAATTGATGCGGCCATCTACTGGACGGGCTGGCAGGTAGTTCCGTCTGCGGACCCTTGTTGAGATCCCGCAGGAAATCGTGCCGCGATGGCATGATTTCAGACATGGGAACAGCGATCGGACCGGCCCTCTTGCCTCCATATGGTGTTGTGTCAATGAGCATACCCGAGGTGACTCTTGGTCGACCGCCAATCGGAGTGAGGCCGAATAATGACGGTTGGCCGAACGTGAAGTCAAGACCGCGTGATGGCGTCGACGTGACATCAAATGGCATGTCCTCAAGTCGGGGTGTGGAGAATCGTTCTTGACGAGAAGGACCAGGAGTCGAAGGTGCGACAGAAGAAGGTGGTCCGTCTTCCGTGTAAGCCCACATGTCGGTGCCATATGATAGTATTCGAGGACGATGTTGTCGTGATGTGGGCGACGCCAAAGGCCGACTGTTCAGGGGTGTACGAGCGGCAGAGGCCATTTGAGTGAAAGAGGGATTGGCGAGCATGATAGGGGAGGGAGCGAGAGCGATGTCCGAATAATGACCTCGCAATGCTGATGATCTTTCGTCGGACTGGGTGTACACTCGAGGGGTGATGTGGCCGGGTGTGGACATGTGCATGGCACCCGCGTGGCAGGAAGGACACCACCATCTGGGAGCAAGGGGTGTGTTGTCGTCGATGCCGTTACATTGCAAATGATGCCAACTTCGACAGCTAGAACACTCAATCATTGGCGCGTTTCCAGATATTGTTCTCGCTCCGCATGCGCAAGCGACTTGTCCTGCTGGCAAAGGGATGATAGCACGATGTCGGATCGAGGTCATCAGGGCTTGTTTGGCGTCCGAACCGATACTGTCATATGGTTTCGTCCTTGATCGAGGTGTTCTAAGCAAGGGACCGAGTCGTTGTACCGTTTTCCCTCGGCCTCTGCCGTAGTTAAACGATGCGATGCTTGTGCCTTCTTCGTCCGACTCGCCATCGCTGCTAGTCTCGAGATAGCGTCTGAGTGAATACGACTTTTGCTCGTCCTCTTTTTGCTTCTTCTCCTTTCTTCCCAGACCCGCCAACGCCCAAGGCGCTTCGTTATCCGGCCAATTTGGTTTAACGACGGATCTTGAAGAGCCCGCTGCCGATGTCCATCCGTCGATCTCATCTGTCGTCTCCTCGACAAACATTGACGGGTCAAGGCCAAAGAATCTCGCTGCGAATCCCTTTCTCACCGCCACTCTGCCGAACAGGTCGATACGAGTAGTCACCATAGGTTCAACCACCACACTGTCGTCCTCTTTAAATAATCCCAGTCTCTTCTCCACCTTTGCTGAGCGAGTCATCGGTGAATCTGCCTCCTCGCTAACGGTAATGTGGTTGAATGTCGGTGTGCGGGGTTGGGGCGCATCAGATGAAGGAGGCGAATTTGACCGACGCCCCGTTCCCAGCCATGCGACTTCGGTTTGTAGAACATCTTGCGTTGATAGGCTGGCCATACCCGAATCATCAGTGAGAAGAGCCGGTATTTGAGCGAATCTTGGCGAAGTGATGTGGTCTCGTTCGTTCGCATCTTCGTCTTCCGCTTCGACGCCAATTAAGCCGAGCTTCCTGCCTTGTTCGTCATCTTGCAGGACAACGACGCCTTTTCTTCTCGGCGCTACAGGCGTGTCTTCGAGAGTAAGAGAGGGTACGTTGTCCATGTCGACCGAAGTGTCGTATCCGGTAGAAGGAGGAGTCGGCAGCTGATTTTGCTGGCGCGAACGCTCCACTTTGATCCGTTTGTTGCCCCGCCCCGATCGTTGAGCTTGCTGCTCATTACGTTTAGGCGTTTCCATCGGTGTATCGGGAGCTGGCGGTGAAGCGGTAGTTCGTTTCCGCTTGTGAGTTGTTTCTGGTCTCTCGGCTCTTCGGGGGTCGGATGTGACTGTGTAATATTGCGGAATGGTGGTATCATATGATGCTCTTAGGGATGCGGTTGTGAGGAGCGGAGGAGGATCGTCATGAAATTGAGGGTGGAAAGATTGAGTGTGTTTTCTCCGAGATGAACCGGCGACGGAGTATCCCTCCATTTCTGCTTGTCCGTAGTATCCGGTATGTTGCAGCGACATCGGGGCCATGTGTTGCCCGGAGTGATAGCCCATAGCGTATTGCGCGGCGTGTGTGTCCGGCAGGTGAAACGAGGAGGCTGGGGATTCGGTTGGAGATATGTTGCTGTGTCCCTGATGATCGAAGCTGTCATTAGCCTATCGAACTTGCTATGCCAGACTTGAACTCACGTTTGCTTCTCATGAGCTGAGCGGGGTATCCGTCCGTTCATCCATTCCTGTTGAGACTCCTGCATCATCGATGTCTCGTACAAGACTCCGCCCGGCATTTCCTTGTTGTCTGGTTCTTGGTGATTAGAGTCGGCGACGAGAGTAATGGCTATTACGGTGCGTCGAATGCGAGATATGCCGAGTATGGGATTGATGTAGACAGGATCGATGCACTGATAAAAATCGTCATGATTAGCTTTTGGTTCGTATTTGGTGACGACACAACGGCGAGGCTGTGAGAACATGTGTGAGAACATGACCTCGGACGAGATCATGCCGTCACGAAGGACGGATGCCAGTGGAAGAGAGGTAGATAGAGATCGGGGACAAAGTGAAAGAGATGGATAGAGACCGCAAACAAAGTGAAAGAGATAGGCAGGGAGAGTCGAGGCGAAAGAAACAGTGTAGGACGATGACTCCAAGGTTGTATGGAGTTGTGAGCGGTTTCACATCTCGGCCATACCGCTGAATGGGCGGGCAGGTCTAGTTGAAACGCTAATTCTAGCAGGTGAAGGGGACAACGCACAGCTTCGGACGAGCATAAAATTGCTCTCCGAGCCATTGGAGGATATCAAGAGAGAGTATACAATACGTGGAAGAACGTTTGATAGTGGAAGATGGGAAGGGAGCGGATAGGGTTTGTCACATGTGTGAGATAGGTTTGCTGAACTCACCAGGTAGCACCAAGATCCAAACTGGGCTCTTCCGACAAACAGATGTATACGTCTCGTCGAAGGCACTGTTCGAAAATCCTGCCTTGATTCGTAGCGAAGGGGAATCGGGGGGAGGACCCGGCGGAAACGATCGCAGACACCAGGTAGACTCTCTACGCAGATGTGTTGAAGTCGTAAAAAGCGAGCCGGAGTGCTTTGAGCGCAGCAAAGTCGTTAAGACGGTGACCGATTGAGTGAAAGCAAAGCGTCTGTATAACGTTGCGTTGAGTGATGTTCGACCTGAACCCTGATGTGGCAGAGACGAGAAGTGGGAACCTAACTACAATGATGATCAAGGTGGTGGAGTGCGTCGCAGGTGGGACGGAGGTATCCTTTTTTTGGGTAACTATGCGCTGTCGGCAGGAGCAAGTCTCCACAAAGTAGATCGAGCCACCTTAGTCTAGGCGAAAGATAGTCAGGTGGGACGGCCGGAAAGGGATCAAGGGGTTTTCGGACAGGGAAGGTCAAGTTTACAATGAGCGAGGATAAGATCGACAATGAGACTACCTGTCAGTTGCGGCGATGATGGAAACGACCCGGATTATCGTCTATGGGGGCAGGCGAGAGGGGGAAAGGGGTTCGTCCTAATGTGATTTGTTCGAGGGAGGGCAAGGTTGTGCAATCTAGGGTAAAAAGACGCCAAACCCACAAGGAATGCTAGTACGTAATGCAAAGCCTCGACCTTACACAACCACTTTCTTCCTATGCACACAGATTCGTTGCGACGGTGTTCGCAGTTGCGGTTGATATGGTACAGCGCCAACAAGAGCATAAAGTTGTCGGGATGCCAGGGAGGTAGACGATCAACTGAAAGCTAACCTTGATACACGATTTTCCTTCCGTCCGCCACTCGGTGTTCTAATGGAAGTCCGAGCGAGAGAACGAGCTTTTTGTATTCCCGCTTGCCCGCAAACACCACTGACGAGAAAGCATATAACACAGCTGCTTCCTCCTGCCGAAAGAGCTTTGTCCTTTGATCAGGAACGATCCAACACAAACATCTCAGTCCGTGTTTCCGCGATCCCGTGTTTCATGCTCCCCCCCCCCGACACTCCTTCTCCAGCTCGTCCAGGTCTTATTACCTCGATCTCTTTATGCAAAAGCTGTTCTGACATTCTTTCAACCCATTTGGCCATTGATGCGATGAACAACGAGATCGCGTTGCTGCCGTCACGCGCGGAGAACCCTAATTGATTTCTGCGAGTCACGTCCCATAAATACCGGATTACCGAGAGAGGCTATTTCCCTCAATCGAAAATTGCCCGGACACGTCATGAGATTTCCGAAAAGTACAGTCAAGATCACGTGAAGCCTTTGCAATGATGAAAGGCGGTTTGGTGATGTTGCGGGAGTCACGAGCGGAGAGGGATGTGACCCGTGCTGACGTTTGGGTATGGCAGAGACTGTGGAGTTCAGTAAGATGTCTATGCGCATAACGTGGTGGCTCAGAGAAACAGAATGTTGAAGTTTAGGACTCACATTGAAAGACTGGGGAACGAACGAAAGCAGTTGGCTATTCGCCTCGCACGAGCAGCAATCGAGTCGATGTAGAATGAAACGCTCGAACATCGCCCCGCTTCAGCTGCCTACGGGGTTCAGGCGTAACGAAAATAGCTCGCAAACTGTGGTCCGCGCTGAGGGGAGCGCGGCGCGCGCAAGTCGGGCTTCGTTTGTGGCCAAGCGAAAGTAAGCAGATTCCGTATATGATCTTCGCTCAAAGCATCTCTACTGCGATGGTTGTTGATGGTTAGCCTGCGGCGACTCGTGTTTGAGCCTGCAATATTAAGGGTGGATATGCCGGGAGCGCGATCAGCGGCCGTGTTGTCGCCATGGTGGTCTCTGGCGGTAACGCGTCAAGTGGCACCGAGATGTTTCAGCACAACGATCAGGGCGAAGAAACAGGCAAAGACTGGGACAAAGAAAGAAGATGAGGAGAGGATGGAACAGTTGCAATAGCTGCGCCTTCTTCGTTGCTCACTTACAACGCGACTGGACGAATTTCAGGGTTGATATGTCACAGACCCAAACGCGAAACCACGTCGAACACGCCCAACTCCCTTCGACGGCCACGCGACGCGACGACCTGATTTTGTCATACATCTCACTCGTACAAGAAACACTGTTTACACCTGTGAAAGCGCTTCCTTCGATGTGCCTTTCATGCTTGTTATTACGATATAACGATATAAAGAGTGCACTGTAGATAGGATGCGGCTTGCGTCTTTTGAAAAGGTCGTCACATACATCCCGCCTGCATGTCCCATGTAAAGATTCCATCACGCAGAGTCAGCTGCTGCCAAGTTCTCCTGCTCCCTTGAGGTCTATAACACTTCAACTGGCTGTTGATGATAAGAGCTTGCTTCATAATTGAACGAGGGATAGCGCGAATTCAAATGAGCCGGTAAAATCCCGGATAGATGAACTTGTCTGCGCCTTTTCATTGAATTTCAACTGTGCGGTAGTCCTCACGCAATGGACTCGAAGCAAGCATAAACGTCAAACGTGATCAATGTTGACCGCGCGCGGATCGTGGCTCGCGAGACAGGGGCTCTTACAGGTCCCGGACAGATCACAGGTACAGGTCACACACGAGGCCTACAGCAAGGATGCCATCATCATTTGCGACCGGCGAAGCCTTTCATTGCCGCACTGTTATTACGACCCATGCAGCATGCGTGTTTTGGGGCCTGGCCAATATAGAAGAGTCATGTTTACCGGCGGTTAATCGATGACCTCGATATAATCGATGGTCAATGTCGGTACCTGACCATTGATCAGCATGTACCTGGTCTTGGCTTAATTTGGGGGTGTGCGACGTAATGAAAGCCTGCACGTCCGTCTAGCCAGACAATGTATTGAACTCGTCCAGTCCGCACTCTTTGCCTGGCTCACTGTTGTTCCTTCCCAGCCTGTCCTTGCGGCATCCTATCGCGGTAACTAGTACTTTGTGTCGATCGTTGAAGGACGGTACCCGCTGCACCCTTCAATTCAAAAGCGCACCCGATCGTATGCCCCTATCGGGTCCCTCGCGCGGTCACCCCCAATTGCATCACTGTCCGTTGCCCGTCCTTGCGCAGTTTGCCTAGCAGACTGCCCGTCTCCTTGGTCTGTGTCGATCAAACGTCACAGTGAGCTGGAACACAGTAACAACCCTGTTCGAAGCCCGAAGTGATCGTCACGGCCACCCCGTAAGTGTACTCATCCTTTCATCTATAACTTCTTGGTCCCCCCTTTCGACCGAAACCTGAGAGACTGGCCCGTGGCCAGCCTTCGCTCCTCCAAGACCTGCTCTAAGGGACGTTCTCAAGGCTCCTTTGAGGATGATCATCGATGCACGGCCAATGTGTGCAAATGTGTAGGAATATAGCATGCGGTCAAGAAAGAGATGTCGCTAATAATGCGGACCCTGCGCGTGCTTGCATCAAACGATTATCCGCTTTGAAAACGGTCAACACTGTTGACAAAGGGCTGACCCCTCAGTCGGCGATTCCGGTCTCAATCTCGAATCCTGTCTAGCCCCCTTCCGAGACGATTTCGGCACTCCCCGTAGGCAAACTACCGAATCGCAAACGTTATTTCGCCAAGCGTGACAATTGACAATTAAGCCGCACAAGGCGACGTCACTCACTTGCTTTGCAATCGCGTGGGGACGTTGAGTCAGACGGCTATCTCATTAGTGTGGCTTCCAGTTGATCCTCGATATATAGTAACGGAGACGGGGCGACTGAAATCGAGTCCTGTGTACGACGATTTTCAGACTGCCGGGACACTAGATCAGCCGAGAAATCCTGCATCTATTCACACGTGAGTTGGGGGCAGTTGAAGGCTCACCGCTGGCTCCATAACTTGATATCCGGAAAGGCTGGAGGTGTCCACGTGAGTCCACCGGTATTTAATCCAAAAACACGCTAACAAAAGGGCCTTTCTCCTCATCACGCCCGGCCGAGCCTCAAGCCGGTCACTCTCCTCAGCGGCCTGCTCCAATATGAAAGATGGGGCCTGTACTAACTGATCAGCGCGCAGCTCATGCAGGCGGGCTTAGAGCCAGAACCGCCTCAACCACCTTCACCAAGCCTCTCGGGGACTTCACTTCTCTCAACACAACGAACCTGGGAGGTGTCTTGGCACGCTCAGATCTTTATCAATAAAAGCCGCTCTTGAACCGCACCCCGTCTTGCGAGAGCACCCTTCAGAAGCTGAAATTTTCCGAATAACCACGTAATTGGTAAGCATTCGATTCCTTTTCTTGTTAACCGTTCTCGCTGTGCATCATTGTGGATGAAACGCAAAAGGCGTTAGCGAAATAGACGGATAAATGTCTCGTTCTATGGCACCTGAAAAGCGAAGCCGCCAGGCTTGTCTAACGCGGGATCTGGCGGTCAGAAAGCAAACGGGTGGCGTCAGGAACAGCCTCTGTTAGGGCCAAGGAATATATGATTCCTGACGATTCGATACTTCCCAATGAGGAGGAGGAGTGGCTTGCTTATTACTCTATTCTTTTACCCTTGTTTTAAACTTCTTGCCGTCAGGTGCCCATTCTCCCATTCCCCCGGACCTGACGGCGGATCCGGCGAGAGCTGCGGTAGTTGCCTGCTTCTGATATTTCCCCTGGGACCGATGGTGGCAAAATTGTTACGTTGAGGCGACGTTTTCGCTTCCTAGCAAGCGGGTCGTCTCATCGTCGGAAAGAAGCTGGTTCCGGCCGCTGGAACGTGACATGTGCCGACCTGAAGCAGGATTGCTGAACAGGGAAAAGACGTGGAAGGGGGATACTTACAACGATTCTCACCAGGGGCAGGATTCAGGAGTTGATGACGAAGTTTTAGATTATCACGCCTCTGCCCTTTGGGGACCGAGTGATCAGCAGTACGGCCGATTAACGCCCTCGAAGGCGGTTGCCCTGGTTTGAACGCAAATCCCCCGGCCGCCCTGTAACACATCCCTCTTTCCTTCTTTAATCAATCTGATCAGCTAGCTCCCGACACAAAAGGTACCAATATTCCCCCATCCTTCATACCCTTCTCTCGCTGTCATTATATACCTGAAGCAGGCGCTGTACAATCGCTGCCTCTGGTCGATAGTCATCGTATGCGTCCGAGCGAGGTGAGTCCGCGCTGCATGTCGAGCATCAAGTTTCGCTTTATAGCCGCTGATCATCTAGCGATAATGGGGGATCATAGACCACGCGTAGGGTATAGCCCTCGCGCGGTGGTCAGTCCGCCCGAGACTTCGGCTACCAGGAACAATCGCGAGGGAGCGGTGGTGAGCAGGCAAGAGGAAGGAAGGTATGGAGAGTCGTCGCGGCACGGACAACAGGTCGGCTTTCATCCGACTCGAACGGATGTACCGGATGCCCACTCGTCTCGCTATGCACTCGAATATGACCGCGGCTCACATCCTTCACGACAAATTGCGCCCCCACCGGGAGTCGCATACACATCCGCGGATGATCGGCAATTTGCTTTCTCGGATCGTTACATTAGCAATTCCGCAGCCATCAGCAGTTCAAGCGGGCGACACCCATCTGTGCCACCTCCTCAGAGACCGGTCTCATCACATATGGGTCTACCATCATCACGGTCTCAACCTCCTCCATCTCCTCCTTCTTCGAGAGGTGCACATCCCGCCCATGCGCCTCACTCAACGAACGACAGCCGAGATCGTTACAGTCCAGCTCATTATTACCCCTCTCGACCCCTTTCCCCTCCTGCGTCCCGTGGAGAGGGCTATACCGCTTCACCGCGGCCGGAGTTTAATTCTTCCGCTGCTGAGCGTGTTATGGACCGATCCCATTCGCGAACTTCAGCACATTCCGACGACAAATCTGCGGGCCGCGCGCGTGCGTCGTCGCCGACTCCATCGGACCAGGCTGATGACGACGTGTCATCGTCAAGGGAGCGAGATAATGCCTCGTCAGAACCTCCTCCCGGACAAGGCGGACCGACATTACAACGGCCTAAACGCACTCGTGTGCTCATGACCCATGTTCAACAACAACGTCTGGGCACTCTATGGAAGAGGGTGTGTCTCACAATCTCGGTGTCTCCGAAAAATAGCTGATGTCTCGTAGTCGAAATTTCCCTCCACTCAAGAACGTGAGGAAATCGCCGTTGAAGTCGGTTTGACACCCCGCCAGGTTCAAGTTTGGTTCCAAGTGAGTCTTTCACCTCGATGTAAAATTACAGCCCACTGATACCGTTAAGAATCGTCGTCAAACTTTTCGGAAACAAATCCAGCAAAACGCTATTCCGCATGGCTCAGATCCTGCAGATTACACGGACCTACTGAAGTCTCCTCGTTCTCGACGACTTTCCCTCGAGGCCGCCAATGCTGCGTCAGACGATAGAGACAGAGTATCGCAATGGGCGCAAAGCTCGAGTAGCTCGATGGACTCGTACGCGGCAAGACCGCATTCAGCTCATCCCCTTGGTGCTTCTTCCGAGCCAGTTGGTCAGTAGAGTCATCTGTGCGCGTCGCTCTGCTGATATCACAGTAGCCAGTATCAATCGCCCGTTGGTTTCAGGCAATGTTTCGGCGTTTGCGCATAGTCCCCCGTCGCCGCCGAGGAAGTACGAGTCAGATTATAGGGCGGATTATCGCCACCTGCCTCGATCCCGACACGGGGATCCCACACAGTACCGTCCAAGTACATCATCTTCTACCTCGTCATATTACAGCACTCTTCCTTCCTATCCAGGCGGGCTGGCTCGACAATATTCTCTGGGCGGACGACCGGCGGACCGACGCGGATCCTTCTGGGATACCGCCATCCAGCAAACGAGTTCTCCTGTCCCCTACTCGCCTCCGCCTACAGCTCAGGCAGGCGCACACAGTCTCGAAAAACGGATTGATGGTTACGGGGATGGATACAAACGTCGCAAGACAGACCAGGACACACCTACGACTGAAACCGCCACCCAGGATCGCGAGGAACGACCTAAGACTTCTCACCTCCCTCCAAGTTTGGCTGCGCTCGCTATCGCTCGTCCGCTGGACAGCGGGAAGGAGACTCGATCAGGTCCCCAGTTACCTGGTCTAGCCTTACGAGTGGATGGGGAAGCGGCTGATAGCCCTGGGAGACATAAGAGGGAGTGGCCCAGACAGGAATTTGAGCGAGAGTATCGAGATTCGCCAAATCGAAATGATCGTCCCGAAGTCCGCGGCGGCTTTGATATCCGGATACCGTCGAACGAGGGTATACCGGATGGGATGGTAAAGTCGGCGGAAATGACGAAAGAAAGCACCTCATCGTCTAGCCTCCCACGTTTCAACGATTTGTTCCGTTAACACTATGAACGGGGTCAACGGGATGACGTCGGAATCAGCCCGTATTTCATATCAGCTGTGACGGCTACTTTTCGACGTTTCAGATCGATCGGTGCTTGACAGGGCACTATGCCTTGTAAAGTGCAGAATTCACGGCACGGCGTTGAGCAAGGACTCGAGGGAGGTGGTGGCACCGTTTTAGAATGGCGAGAGAACCAGTAATCCTGCATAAATCAAATGATATCCCGTCAATGATGTATATAAGTGCATATATTACCTCTCTCTTTTCATCGCCTGGATCACCATTGGGACTGTTGGGATGCGTCGCAACGCCCTGTAAAGAGACAACTTAAATTGGGAGGTACATGTACAATATTTCTCCCCACCACTGGTGACTCCCTAAGTTTCCGTGCGGTTTTCATAGCACAACTCCCAGTTGACTTCGTATTGCGACCAAAATTGAGTTTCCAGAAACAGCTCCACCTCGCACATCTTGTGTTCAACGTAGCCCGATTGTTGGCAGGCAATATGCTCTATCGGCACCAAAACATCACTGCTATCAGAATTTATCTACGGCCGGCCCCTTCACGAGAATAAAGAGACGCTAGTCACTCACTTGATGAATACCCGGATGTAATTCCTCCGTCCATCTCCGCCCGTCCCAGGAGCTTCCGGATCAGGTTCCCAATCCCCCAAATCGCACCCTATCCGCTCGAAAACAAAGCGCGACCCAAAAGGGATGACCTCGCTTGTGATGAATGTCCGCTTGTCCGGTATGGAATCGGCCGACAATGGACGTTGCTGCTTAAAAATGCCCATAGCAGCGAGGACCTCGACCATCTCATTGTCGTGTCCGAAATCCTGCCCTCAGATTGGTATTCCTAGCTTGACTCACCACGAAGAAACGCCTGCCTCCCCGGGGAAAGGACGAGACATCTGCGTTGAGAGTGGTGTTCGACGAGGTTGAGTCTTTTGGAGCCGAGTCTGTTATACGAGCCAGTAGCTCGTTAGCCCAGCCAGCCTGAGGGTCAGAAATAATCCTCTGACCTGAAGTCAGGGCTTCGCTCACCCCCATAGTCTTCCCATATAGCTGTACATCAACCCATCGAACGACAGTGAATGAAACGTTACTCACACTTTCCTCGCCTACATCGTAATATCGCCTTGCGTCCTTGAGATGACCTATAACCTCCCATTCGTCTCGTGTAAATAGGCCACACCACCTCGACCAAGCCTCCCAATCGTCCCCCTCCGCCTGGGCGTCGAAGGGGCACATGTCCGCCAAACATACCAAATCGTCAACTGTGAGTGCAGGTCGAGGTCTCAGGAGTCTGTTCAGACGATTTCGAGCGGGTTTAAGCAAATGGAGCAATTTAGGAAGCTCAGGGATCGGTCTAAAAGTCAAATCACATCTGGAATGTGCTGTCGGTGCTTACTGCTTGTTGTACGCAGGACAGCTGTGGACTGAGAGTGTGTTGTTAGACGTCTGAACATGAGCTCCTACCAGCTCTCTGCCACTGAGCGAGACTCACGTCGCCTTCCGGGATAGTCACATTGACTACGGGTAGCTGTTCGACCGGTTTCAACTTGAACGGTTGGTCATGGAACCCCTTAAATGAGCTGGCTGTCCTGTACACCTGTTCTTAGCTCACCTCAAGCCAGTACCCGGCAGTTTCAATGACTCTGTCACCGCCTGCCGAACGTGAGAACAAACCCTCGCCGGTTTGAATGAGGCTTTGATATAGAGCCGACATTTCCCTCCCTGACCGCCATGCCCTACGGATCAGCTCAAACACGCTGAAAGGCAGGGTCGGGACTAGCTTACGCTTTTCTCCCTTGGTTCAGCAAGTGATCAAACTTCCAACCGGTCATCCCAAAGTCTGCCTTTGCGAGGAAAGCCAGTTCAGCCTGCTTTCTCGGATATCCGATCTCGCGACGAGCAATTTTGCCAAGGGCTTCCTTCATACACTCTGAAGCTGAGACTGTAGGGTATCTTGCGGCATGCCTATGTAGCTGTTTTTAACCCATCACCCATCTTTGAAGCTATCCATTCCAAAGCTCATGGAGAGGAAGATACAGATCATAGCGGTACTCACCAGTGTTACCTGATTGATTTCACAACCCCTCGGTAGTCCTTTCTTGCCCCCTCCAGGACCTCTTGACCTCCATGGCGCATACGCCCCTGCATTCTGGTAGAATATCTCATCCAGGTCTTCCCCGCTTCCAAGGACTTTGCATAAAGACTTGAAATAACAGTTCCCGTAATCCGATATATCCCAAGCCATAAACAGCACGAACGCAAGCACCCCCAAAGCTAGTACAGCCGGGACGAACTGGATAGGAGGTGACTTTCGGCGTTTGCTTCGGCGTCTGTCCCTGTTCGGTGAGAACTGAGAGGTCGATCGTTGAATACGGGATTGCGGATTGCGAGAGGGATCTCGAGAGGAACGGGACGAAGGATGTTGTGACGAGGCGTGCGCCGCTAGTAGCGGTGTCCGCGAGTTCGGATTCGGTGCGCTAGACATGCTGTACTCTCTAATCCATGTTGGTAATCATAAATGGCTTGTTGGCTTGAGAGACTGTACTGAACGGATCTCAAAGGAAGGTGACTTCGACTAGGCAATTTCAGAAGAAAGGATGTTGAACCCGGTGCCCCGGACGACGATGACGCCAGATTGCATGGCAGATGCACGTTCTTGCGTCACAATTCCAATGCAGCCTGGCTGAATTCTAACATATCGCATTACATGCCTGCAGACTGTACAAGACGATAGCTTTGGTATAACGATGCTCGGTATATAAAACGAATATTCGACCTTCATTTGCCTCCCTCCAGTCTCCACACTTTGACAACTCCGCTTCGGTCTGCACTGACTACGCAACTGGAGAATGGAGTCTCCACCGTTCCTAATGCCGCTACGACATCATAATGTGGTCTGAGAGGTTGTCTAGCTGAAGCCAATCCAACGTGTCGGCCATCGCTTTGTCGATGATTATTGGGGATAGTATATATCAAAGTTGGAGTCGCCGTGCTGCTTTGCCTATGAGTCAGCTTTGCTCGCGTTGGACTAATGAGATCAATGTACTTGAAGGTCACATCCTTCTCCTTCGGTGATCCGCAGATGACGAATCCTTCGCCAACTTTGACCAGATCCCAGTATCTTACTACCCTGTCCTCACCAGCAGTAATCATCCAACCGGGATTGCCCCCTCCTACAGCCTTGGTCTCCGGTACGGAGAGAAGTGTACCGCCTCCCTCGTCATCTTTGTTGCTCAACGAAGCAAAGCTAGACCCTACGATCAATGACATGACTGATGGCGTGGCATTCTCCAGGCCCTCCTCAATCTCCTCCGCAGTCAGATTGTTTTGCCGGACTATTTCAGCGATATAGTCTTGGCGGCTCAGCGGCACATCAGGGGCTTCGGGCGGAGGGGGATTCTTTGAAGTTGGTCGAGTCATCCGGACTTCGTACACTTCGACAAGTCTGCCAGACTCGATATCGTACACCTCCACTAGAGGTCCTTCTTTGCTTCGTTTCGTTGCGACCATGATCCACCTGTTTCGCCCCTTCGATGGATGTATCTGGATGCTGGTTACCGGCCCGCTAGCGCGCCATGACTTCAGAAGCAGGCCGAATCGAAGGTCCCACAGCGAAATCGTCCCTGAACTGGTTCCAATCACAAGCCAATGCGTAGAAGGGCAGGTCGCCGCAATGACACCCAGCTCGAGCGGGTGCTGGAAGCGGGTTGAAATTTCCATATTCCGTATGTCCAACAAGGCGATGACCGAGGTAGATGTGATGATAAGCAGGGAAGAGTCTATAATCAGAATTGATTTAGCCGAACGAGCAATAACACGTACCACGTAGATGGGAAACCGCGACTACATGACCATCCGATCGCTCCGCTGCCCACGACCGAATACACTCGATCTTCGTGTACTTTGGGCTACTACCGTTGATAACATGTACACGCAGCACGTGTACCTGTCCATCTTCGGCTGCGACCGCGAGACAATGTGTGTTGTCAATCATACACATAGACGTGATTGGCGCGTCCATGCGATAGACCAACCTTGCTTTCGCTGACACGCTGCGTTCCAGCCTCGCCGAATCCCAGATCAGTATTTGCGTGTCTTCCGAAGCAGTCGCGAAGAATGCCTGATCCGGTGAAGTGACGATTGCAACAACGGGTCCCGAGTGTTGAGTCAGATGGGCGATCATCGTCACATTTTGCGGACTGGACGATTTTGGCCGGGCTGCCCGCTTTTTGGGCGCCGCCGTGATCCGCGGACCGAAGTCAAGCAATGGTGCCCGATAGTTCTCCAAGTCAACCTGTTCGAGAAAGGCTCGGACACCGGGATCGTGACCCTCGTAGGAAGACGTATATGGCGCTGCCTTTGGAGTGAGCTGCCCACCGGCGATCGGAGTCGTCCGTCCCGATACGATGTCATCGTGAATCGACGTAGTACCGATTGCAGTTGTGTGAGATGCACCTATTGCGGGAAGGACCTTGGAGTCAATCCTCTTCCGTCCAGATCGAGTGACCGAAGCGAGGTCAATACTGGACGAAGGACCTGACTCGGACGGACTGCCCACATCATGTTGCACCGCGGTGTCGGATGATGTCCGGTCAGACTTCGGCGTGGGCGGTTCAAGGGATGCCAGACGCTTACGGATCTCTTCAAGGGGATTGTCAATGGTGCCTTTTGCACTCCTGTTAGCGAACGAGGCTCGACGACTTCCTGGCTCCGCAAGATAAGGCCGTAGTCTTCGCAGATCGGCTTTCGCATCGACCCCAATCGTTCGCGGACTAATGAAGACCGTCTGAGGGGTCACACCAAGATCAGTCAACGATACGGGCTTGCCAGACGCAAGGTCAGTTTCGCTGGCCTGTTCTTGATCTGTGGCATTTCGGCTACATGGTCAGCCAATTACGAAGCAGGAAACTCACGCTCGAGCAGCATAAGCCTGTTTGACAATGAACTCTTTCATTGCGATTATCTTCTTCTCTTCTGCTCGCGATATTCCTTTCTCTTTGAGTGCATGTAGGTCGTCCGTTTTCGTAGATGACGACGACTTTACAAAGCCCGCTTTCAAGTTGGCATTGATTGATTTGAGATCCCAGAATCCAGGAGGGGAATTGAGGAGCGCGGCGGTTTTCGCTGCGACAAGCGAAGCACGAGACAGCTATCATAAGCCAGCGATCCGAACGCAAACACACCGGTGAGATAAGAGACGATATGATTGCTTCTTCGTCCATTTCGAGGATGTCCGAGTGGAGCATCGTGCGAATGTTAGGATACAAGATGCACCAGACGTCGGTAGGAGGCAGATTGCGCGCCGCAGCGGCAATAAGACCGGCGGTTCCTGTCGTCAGCTCTCAGCAAAGATGGAGATGAAGCGAAAACTAACCTTGCCGGATCCATAGGTTAGGGTGATAGAGGAAGCCACGAACGGCGAAGAACACGTCCCACAGTCGCATTCTCGGCAACAAGCCCAGAGAGGCGAGGCTGGTCAATGATGAGATTACTCGAGCTACGACAGCCTCTTCAGAATCTGTCGTCAGTGACGAGAACTGTAATCAGACCTACCGGCTAAAGCTTGAAGCATGAGGGGGAGAACATATTCTTCGATTGCCTTGATACCGATAAAAGCACCGACGCCTACTATGCCGTCGAAGAATGCTAGGCGGAGCAGCCAGTCTCGGTCATTCAGGTAAGTCATGATGTGGCTCAAGACCGTCTCCGAAGATTTCTGTCGACCAAAGAATAGACATAGATCGGCAATTGAGGATAGCATGGACCTCTTCACCGCCGGCGAATAGTCCACAAGAAGTGTGGTAGCTTGTTCTTCGACTACGGTTTGGATCTCTAGAAGCATGGAATCATAGTCAGGCTGGGGTTAGTTATGCACTATTTTGGACAGGAAGCGACCTGCCTCCACAACACCCGATGCTTCCAAGTCTGACCTCTTGGCCTTCGCGGCCTGATTCATTTCCAACATATTGACGGCGGCATCTGCTAGTTTGACCAGACTTCTGGCATATGTAGCGCGCACAAATACGTCGGGATCCGTAGCCAAGTGCCTCATTTGCGGGAGCAGATATTCCGGGATAAATGTTGCGTTCTGAGCTGATATCGATTCGACAGATTCGACAGCAATGGTAAGTGTCCGGCAGGCTTCTGCGCGCACGATAGCCACTTCGTCCGAAAGCAGTTCGACCACGAAAGGGATTATCCTGTCGACCTTGTCATCGTCCGACAGATGTGGTAAGAGATTGAGGAACAGCTTGAGGCCGTGAAGTCGAGAAGAGGGCCAGAGACAATTCCTGATGGATGATGTGACCAGGTTGAGGAGGAGCACCGCAGGACCGGCTGCTTGTCAGTCATACGCATCAGGTACAAGTATAACTTACATTGATCCAGGTGTTCTTCCGGTCCAGTACCCTCCAGGTGTATTTGGATAGACTCCCATTCATCCAGCATCCTATCAATTTTGGTGCCGGGTGCGGGAGCAGCCTTCTGCAGAAAAGACGAGTCAGGAGTGTCGGGAAGCTCGTTCAGCGAGGACGTGTAGTCTTTTAGGAAGGTGTAGAAATATTCTGGAAAGATAGTCCCCCTGAAACTGGATAGTATGTGGTCAAACCGTGGCCGATCTTCTGGGGTTCTTGATAGCATCTGGCTAATCATAGCCTGGGCAATCAACTCGTACCCTTGAGTCAACTTTTTGCTCACCTTGACATGCTCATCTTCAATGTTGTCCAACATTCCACTGAGTCCCACTGAGCCCTCTCGGAATGTAAACATCTCGCTCAGGTTGAACACCGTCCTTCCGTCCGTCCACATCTCAGCCAGCACACATCCCGCACTGAATACGTCCATTTCCTCCGTGACCTTCCCATCTCGTTTGCCCCAGGCTTCTGCTTCGGCAGTCACGGAAACCTTCTTGTTCTGGGCAAGCTTCGAGTCTGCTTCGTAGAATCGTTCTGGGGCGAGATAACATGTTCGACGCGAAGATGTATCAAAGTAGAATGAGAAATCTGACGGATCGTCGAGCGGAAGGTATGTAGGCTTGAAGGCCGAAGAGAAATCTGTCACGAGCAGAGTGAGGTCGGAGGTGATTAGGACATTCTCAGATTTGATGTCTCCATGAGCAACCTCCAGTCAGTGTCTCATCGTAGTCGCATGTGCCTACCTTCCGAGCTCGTGCATCACGAAGCGCTGTGAGAAGCTGGAATGCGATCCACCTTTTCTCGATGTTGGCAAGATAGGGCTGGGTACTGACTCAATTAGCATACAGTCGAGAATGCACGATGGACTGGCGCACCTAACCCTATCGTATAGATTAGTCCCGACCCATTGCCGTATAAGGTATCCCGCCTTCTCAGTCTCAACGAAGGCCTGATAAGTATTGACACCTGCCAGGTCCGCTAGCGCATCTCTCTCAGCTACTGGTCAGCAATCATTTTATTTTGAAGGTGGTTCAACCCACTTTTGAGCCGGCGTTGGATCACCCGAAGAGACATAGCTGCGTCGGGCTTGATGAAGATCTTGAGCACGAGCGGGCCGTAGGCATGTCGTGCGAGAATGGATTTCAGAAAGCGCGACGACGACAAGCTACATCATCAGCCATGGGTCCACCCGTGGATGCTGACTACCACAACAGAGATATAAATGTGGACTTACCTCTTGTCGTAGGAGATGTCATTTCCGAGCTCGGCAACATACGAATCCAAGGCTGTTGAGCTGCTGATTAGCGTTGTTTACCGCAAGATCCGATGCATACGCCCTAGCCATCGATGATATGTTGCCCATTTTCGTTTGCTACTATGCTGGTGCTCGCGTGTCAGTCATGTCAAGATGGGTTGTTACTGAGACGCAAAAGAGTAGAGTAAACCGTGTTGCTGATGTTGCTGAATGAACCGTCGGTCTCGTCCGGATGTCGTCAGCCGAGCGTGGCAGACTCGAGCGCGACCTCAGATCGTATCTTGACTCTCTTTTCGATAATTGGGAGTTCCAACCAAATTGGACAAGAGCTCAATCACTTCAGCTTTGTACCAGGCATTTTCCCAATGGATTGAATATACACAGCTCATGTACTGTTGGAATATTTTAGCTTTGCTTCGTCATCGCTACTGTCTTGTCTCCACCGCAGGCCCGCTAGGCTTCGAAAGGATGAGATCCAGTGTGTTCGCTTCTTCCTGACCGCTGAGACGTTTCTGCTACCTGATTGGAGTCATTGCACACCTTGTGTTCGAAAGACTGTGACTTGGTCAGATGTTATTGACAGCAGTGCCAGACGAGCCGCCTGATTTGCCACTGACAGCTTTCGTCTGCAGACTCGCTGGAACCAAGCCTGCGCCAAAAGACGGGCACGACGGGCATTGCAGACTACGTGCACCCCGATGCTTCTCCTTGGTGATGCTCAGACTAGTCAGCCGCTAGGTTAGTGGACACCTTGGGACCTCTGCGTTGGTTCGCCTCTACCTTCCACACTTCGCTCTTTCGCTTGCAATGTGACCCAGGTCACCAGCTGTTCGTTCCGCTCTAGCCATGGCTTGACTGGCTCCTCGGAAATCATGCTATAATAGTGAAAAGCATCTCATGATCATATTGGGAGCCCCAAGCAATCCCCTGCCTTATCATCACCGCGGTCATGCGCATGGCGTGCGAGAATACACATCCGAAAAACTAAAGATCTCTTGTTGCAAAATGCCTTCAAGCTCCTTCTCCGATGATGTGGCAGAGCCTGGTGGAGACCCACCCCTCGCGGTAGAAATTGTTCCGCTTGCAGAGTATGCACTATAGTAGAAGATGCATCATACCTCGCCATTCGTGCGCCATCGATAGATTACATGTCGTAAGCTAAGCACAAGAAAGACGTTCAGTTGGTCGTAAGCTGCCCATGCGCTGGATCCACCACATTCCTCAACGCATCCAACAAGACCTCTGCACCCCTCTGAATGCCCCAGTAAGAGACCTGCCTGATTCGTTTTGAGTTTGCCGTTTCCGATCCGACGTGATATATGAGGGCGTCGTACATTTGATTCGAGATTGAACTCATCAAGCCAGCTACGTTCGTCAGATAGTTGTATCGACAAGAGACATGGCAACTCACTCTCAAACAGGGTCCAGGAGCCGTCAAAGTCATTCTACAATGTCAGCGGACAACATGACAGAGATCTTGTCCACTCACCAAATCAGCGTCGACTTGACAATGAATGGGCACTAGGGTTCGATTGGCACTGGTCTCAGCTTCATCTCATTATTTGAATCCAATATGCTCACTTGATGAATGCGACAATCGGTCTGATAAATGCGTTGTTCGTAACACTGAGATCCGTTGTATAGATCGGTACCGCCGCCTTGAGATCTCTGAACCGAAGATCGATATCCACCGTGACCTGCCGACGCTCCTGGAGTTCCTCCATGCTCGATCCCTTGGCCATGGTGGGTGCACGCAGAGGTGGTCGAGCAAGACGGGGTTGTCCGGGAATTACCCCCCGAGCTGGCTGAACGCTTTCAGCCATGTCGCCGGCGACGGTTGTTCCGGGATGCGTGCCATTTTGCGTAATGGTAGCTACGTTCCTACCGATCTCCTCAAAGATAGCCTTGATGTCGACCTGATCATCCGGGTGATGAGGAAACTTGATATCGAGAACCGCATCGAGTTTACCCGAGGTGATCCAGGAGATCGGGCCAGTGTGACCTGTAGCATACTGTGCATGTTCGATGGGGAGTCCGTCGATGCGGAACCTCGCCTGATGGTCAGTTGACCTCACCCAAGCCGTGTCTCTTTGAGCTCACCATACGCTTGACCATCGTCCCCTCGTCTGGTCCCGCCTTTCCGAGCTTCTGCGGCATATGCAAGCTGAACAAGCAATTGTCAAACTGTCCCGTGATCCCCTCTGCACTCATCAAGTCGTAAAATAGCCATCTCTTTCTGAAAGGCCCAATCGTAGCCTTGAATACCGAAACGTTATATGGTCGTTGCCCACCTGGCTGATAAACGGTGATTAAAGCGTCTTCCACCTGCAGTGACTCGAGCTCAAAATCACCCGGATGTGTTGCATGTCGGAAGTCAGCAGGAGATAGCTGTTTGCTCGTGTCCCACCAGACTGAGCGTCGATCTGCTTGTCAGCGCGTTTATGCAAATCAACATCACGACTGACCAACGACACCTCGCACTCCCTTGACTTTAGCGTCTTTGACCAATCCCTTCCCATCTAGCCACCTCATGAAGCTCAAGGTAACTTCTACCTCTTCCAAGTTGACGTCAAACATGGTATAGTTGTCATTCTCAGGCGCCGGAGCGGCGTAATATGTGTCTGGCGAAAGCGAAGATGACAAGAAAGGCATGGGCGCCGGAGCCTTGGTAGTCTTAGTTTTCTTCTTCGCTGGAGGAGCGTCCGGTGCTGTGTCGGTGGATCTCCTAGACACGTAGACGTTTCGGAAGCATATGGTTGATGAACCCCACTTCGGAACGATGGCGGACTCGAATCTGCGGATCAGCAAGCCTGATCATATCATATCACTTCACTTCACTTACAGCACATTTACTCCGGTCTCCGAGGTCAAGTAGTCTGAGATATATCGCGCGACGTACTCCTGCAGAGAAAGCGAGTTGAGTGTAGCAAATATCGCAGATACAAAGGTTGTCGTTCCGATCAGAATCCATAACGCTGATGGTTTAGTCCAGGTATCGCTTCTCGAGTGGCGCTACTTACTATTGCCGAAGACGAACAAGCTCGCAAAAGCACTGAAGTCATCCGTGTTGAATCTCCTCCATCCCCTAATAAAAAACCACTGCATGCGGATTCGAAACCTCTCCCACCGGCTCCTCGCTGCCCCCAATAGCTCTTCTTTGGTTGGTCTATGTGGGGAATTATGCGATATCGACTGGGTCCTCTGGATTAAACGACGGATGAAGGGTGTGTACTCCTGTGCATGTCCTCGTTGTACGGTTGTGTTGTTTTCCGGTGGACAGTTGGGACACGGTTTCGCATCGTGGGAAGTGCTTGACGACGTATGGGAAGAATTGAACCGCTTGAATCGGATTTGTTGACGTATCGACACCGCAGGAGCCACAGGTTTCGCGTTCGAGTGCGCCTGGCGAGTGAAGAAATCGTGTATGGCTACGTATCGGTCGGTCGAGGGCGATCGCAAGCGCAGTCTCGACGAAGATGCGTGTAAGGGAAGTGAACGACCAAGGAAGTAAGGTTTTGTCACCTGCATCCTGATGCTTGACTAACAAGGTCCCCCTTGCGAAATGTTCAGACAAGTTCTATGTAGGCTCTTTGGGGGATTCGCCTGAGCAGTCGTGTGAGAAGGTAAATGGAGAGGAGCGATGAGGTCAATGATGATGATGAACTGGAAATCTTCGGCTGACATCTGAATGATCGGCGCGTTCCGATAGATCCAGGTTACAGCACGTGACCATGAGACCGTGAGCTTTAACCACACCCTTTCACCAAGAACGATGTGGTCGATAAATTGTACTGTGCTTGGAATTCGTTATGTTATGTGCTCTCTAAGAGGAAAAGACGAGTGTCTGGACTTGCCATACCTATCATTTTGCGGGTCTGATGAAAGATTGTCTCCTCGATATCGCGTACAGAGGCGGTATTCTATATGTGAACAGTAGCTAGGCTTCTTAACGATACAGGACAGCTAAAACACGAGGCAATGTTGCATTATAGTCGTCTTCTGAGAGCCGATTGACTATCTACGCAAAGCAATAGGAAGAAGCGTTATGGTTGACGCCGACCTTATAGTCGTGGACGGACATATACATGACTGCTCGGCTTATCAGTCATGTCACTACAGCTATCAGCTGCACAAAAAGCATCGTTTGCGACCGGTCAAGAATGGTCACGTGGCTGGCGGCTTCTGCCGCCCAGCGTACAGTTGTATCCTGCGGTCATTCCCCTCGCTGTCCGTCCAATAGGCCGGATTCCTTCATATAGAACAATGAGAAGCGATCCTGAAGCAAATTGACTGAGGAACCCGACGAATGAGGTACACGATTGACCCGATGAGAATCGTTACGCCAAGCGGGAGCCCAGCTCCGGACATTGAATTTACATAACTCTATAGACGCGCCTGGCTTTGCGTGCCAGCCATCTTTTGGATATTCTTTTCCTTGGCCGCGACGCCATATTTCAACGCGTCTACAGCCATCTATGAGATGTCTCTTCCACTGGTCGTACGCCTTGCCGAACAGACATATGGTAAGGCATTTACATACCGCATTCGGGCGGCGCGGACGCCTCGATAAGAGTAAAGCCATTTTCGACGCGTCATCTACGTACCATTCGACATGGGATGGCGCGACGGTGAGGTCGATGAAGACATATCAAGCAGACTTGGTAGCATCGCGAATGCACTTTTCTACCTTCATTCTTGTTCTCGTTCACTCCTTTCCTTTCGGTTTTCCATTGTACTCAACGGGCCTGGTGCTCTAGCCTCGACGGCAACACACTCTTTGACAGACATACTCGGACGTCCTGTGGATTCCCCTCGGCTCTACTCCTCGAACTTTTAATCACTATCCATATATCAGATTATAATGGCGCCGGTCGCCTCTGCTCTTGTGCTCGCGCTGGCTGTTATCGGCTCGGTTGACGCTAAACCTTTTGGCTTCGGCCGTCACGCCCCGCCGTCTGTGGCCAACGCCATCTCCAAATCGCGGAGATCGCTACACGCTGCGTATGCGAGGTACTACGGATCGGCTCACGGCTTGGTAGGTGGATTCCTACCTTTGACTTGGTCCTCGCTGATAACGTAGACCAGACCTCCCCCTTTGCAAGAGAAGCGTGGAAAGAATATCCCTTCGGGATGGTCGTATCACGGCTGTATCTCTGAATCCTACAATGAGCGTCTGCTTCAAGGCTTTTCGTTCTCATCAAGCAGCCTCACCCCGCTGCGCTGTTTGAATGAGTGCCAAAAGCAAGGTTACGCCTTCGCTGGTATGGAGTTCGGAGATGAAGTAAGTGGGAACCAATGAGATGAGAAAACCACTAACATCAGTGTTACTGTGGAAACACTTACGTCGGAAGCGGTGGTGCTCCTAAAGCCGATTCTGAGTGCGCTAAACCATGCTCCGGTAGCAATGGGGAATTCTGTGGTGACGCTTGGGTTATCTCGCTTTATACCTACAACAAGACAGGTCTGCCGTCGTGTGACCCCGGATCCGGACTCACTGGTGGGGCGACATCCATTCCAATTCTGCCTTCGGCTTCCAAATCCGTGTCACTCTCGTCTGCGGCAGTTCCTTCCCCATCGAGCGTAGTGCACGAGAACGAGGCGGACGGATCCATCTGGCGACCGCTTGGCTGTGCTGTCGACTCGTTGTATCCTCGAATCTTGACCGGCTACACGGAGGTCAACATGGTCGATGCCACTATTGACAAGTGTCTCTCCAAGTGCGAAGACCGCGGATTCAAATACGCAGGGTTGGAGTACGGAGAAGAGTGCTACTGTGGAAACACTGTGTCTAGCGCGACCAAGTACTCGGAAGGTTTCTGCAATATGCCTTGTAGCGGTGACACCTCGCAAACGTGCGGAGGCGACTGGGGTTTAAAACTTTACGAACTGTTACTTGCCGGCAAGGGGCAGACGGGAACGATCACAGCGACGACTCCGAGTAAGACTGCTACCCAAGGCATCAAAGTGCCATCTTCGGCCTCCTCATCTGCTTCGGCTTCGGTCTCGGCTTCCGAAGCAGCCGGGACACCAGCTAATAGCCCGGCAGTCTCCGAGTCGAAGTACCCGTCGGTACCCCCTTCTTCTACCAACGCACCCGCCTCCTCCGAAGAGCACAGCGTCTGGGCTCACCACATGGTTGGAAACACGTACCCTTACCAAGTCGCCGACTGGCGAACCGACATCGACAAAGCCGCTGCTTACGGTATTGACGGTTTCGCTTTGAACATGGGTTCGGACTGGTGGCAACCAGATCGTATCCAGGACGCTTACACTGCAGCTCAACAGAGTGGTTCCGGGTTCAAACTGTTCCTGTCGCTCGACATGACCGTCATGTCCTGCAATTCGAGGTCTGATGGTGCCACCCTGGTCAACCTGGTTAAGCGATGGGCCTATCACCCGAATCAGGCTATGCACAACGGAAGGGTACTCGTCTCCACCTTTGCCGGATCGGACTGTACTTTCGGCATGGGCTCAAATCACGGATGGCAAGCAGTCTTCGTGAACGAGCTCAAGAATCAAGGCGTCCCAATCTTCTTTGTGCCCAGTATCTTCTCCGACCCATCCACTTTCCAGTCCAACAGCTGGATGGATGGTGAGCTCAACTGGAACTCTGCTTGGCCTATGGGATCCGGCAGCCTGAGCACCGGAACCGACTGGCACTACATGAACAACCTTGGTTCGAAAGAGTACATGGCTGCCATTTCACCCTTCTTTTTCACCCATTTCGGTGCCAATTCGTGGAACAAGAACTGGCTGTATCGATCGGACGACTGGCTTTACGCTACTCGATGGGAGCAGCTTATCTCTATGCGAGACCGCATCAAGTCGCTCGAGATCCTTACCTGGAATGACTACGGAGAGTCTTCCTACATTGGTCCCATCCACGGTGCTCTTCCTGCCGGTTCGGAAGCCTGGACCTATGGCTACGACCACGAGAGTATCAACGTCCTCACGAAGTACTACTCCGCTGCCTTCAAGACCGGTGTCTACCCGACCATCACCAAAGACCAAATCGTCATGTGGCAACGACCGCACCCCAAATCTGCCTATGCGTCAAACGACGGAGCCGGTCGACCTACCAACTGGGACTGGACAGACGACACGCTCTACGCTATCGTCCTCACCACTGGCCCCGCAGATGTTACCCTCACATCTGGATCCAAGAGTCAAACCTTCTCCGTCAGCGGCGGTCTCACCAAACTGAAGATTGACGCCGACTTTGGAGGTATCGGCGGAAAAATCGTTCGAAACGGAAAACAAATGGCTTCGTACGCCTCCGCCGGGTTCAGCTATACAGCCAACCCCTCTACCTATAACTTCAATTATTATCTCGGTTCGAGCTCGTAAGGTGTGCTCCCGAGTTAGTTGAGGCTGGACCTTTTTCTTCGACTTCCCTCATCATCTTTATCTGTGCTGGCACGGACATTCGGTATTTTGTTTTTTGGTAGCATTTTGAGCATGTATTGTTGCACCTATCCGAGCTGCTGCGTGCTGGTCATAACGTAGACGTCAAACCATCACACATATCCATGATTTGCCCCAACTATGCGTGTGGGTTTCCTGTACTCCCTGCTTTCAGCTGGGCTAATTGAATGATGAGAATGACCCGTTTTGCTTGTCGCCACCGAATTCCAGAGGGAAAAGGCAATATCACGCAATCTGCAGCTGGGGCCGCTCCGACTCGACCCATAATTCATCGGTATTCATGCACTCGACCTAGCTTTTCTTTACTCTGTAAAAACATCTTCCCTCTGTAGATCATCATGACGACCCCACCATCCCCTGCAGACTCGTCCCTCGCTACTTCAGTCTACTCCCTTCCTTCCAAACCCCAGAGTGAAGCGGAACAACGGGCAGCTCGGTCTGCCAACTGGAGATTCTCCACATTATGCGCTTCGGTCGACACAAAAGATCAATATGGAGCAAGCTCTACACCTATTTACCAGACTGCTACTTTCAAGGGAATGGACGGAGCCTATGATTATACACGATCCGGAAACCCAACTCGAGGTGGACTAGGTACGCTTGCGCTCCTCTTTGTAGCCGATAAGGCTACGCGATGCTCTGTGCGGGGCACTAATGAGCAGAATCTCACCTTGCTAGGCTGTATGGAGCTCACCAAGCATTCGCCCTCTCCACGGGTATGACATGTCTGGATACTATTCTACGACTAGTCAAACCCGGAGAGACGGTGCTGGCTGGAGACGATATCTACGGAGGCACAAACCGACTGTTGACATATCTTAGCACACATGGCGGTGTGGATGTCCGACATGTCGATACAACTCGAGCAGAAGCTCTCGAGCCACACCTCGGCAAAGACAACAAGTTAGTTCTACCCCTTATCTCCCATTGTGAGCTATAGCTAAACGGCCCAGTGTCAGGATGGTCCTCCTTGAATCACCTACCAACCCTCTCCTCAAGATCGCCGATATCAAGCTGCTTGTGAAGACTATCAAGTCCGCCAATCCCAACACCATCATCGTCGTCGACAATACCATGATGTCGCCATATCTCCAACGACCCCTCGATTTTGGTGTCGACATTGTTTACGACTCGGCGACGAAGTACCTCTCAGGCCACCATGATCTTATGGCTGGTATCATTGCCGTCCGTGATTCGGAGATTGGCAAATCCATCGCATTCCTCATCAATTCCATCGGATCCGGATTGGCGCCTTTCGATTCTTTCCTACTTCTTCGCGGTGTCAAGACCATGTCGATCAGAATGGATAGGATGCAGCTTACCGCTCAACTCGTCGCCACCTACCTCGCCACACTCGGATTTTTGGTCCATTACCCAGGACTCAAGTCACACCCACTAAGAGACGTGCACTGGTCTCAGGCCTCTGGAGCGGGTGCCGTGCTCAGTTTCGTGACGGGCGACAAGGCGTTGAGTGAGAGGATCGTTGGCGGAACAAGATTGTGGGGAATCAGTGTTTCCTTCGGCGCGGTGAACAGTTTGATCTCCATGCCATGTCTCATGTCGTGAGTTCACGGACCTCGTGCATGTACTTAGCTGACCTCCAGACACGCTTCCATTTCCGCCGCAGTCCGAGCCGAACGAGGCCTGCCCGAAAACCTGATTCGTCTTTGTGTCGGCATTGAGGACCCACGAGACTTGATCGATGACCTCGAACATTCGCTCGTCTCGGCTGGTGCTATCGTCCCTGATCACTCTGCTACCGTCCTTTCGCATGTGAAGAGTGAAGAACTGTTTGCGACTGACCGTAACGCGTGGATCCTTGCCCGAGCACGGGCATTCCAGAGGCCGAAGGGATCGGGAATCGAAAAGCTTGTCACCGGCATCAAGTCCTCTCTTGGTCTAAGCGAATCACCGAGGAAGCTGGAGAAGGAGATTGTCGTTTCGGCTCCTGGCAAAGTCATCCTTTTCGGTGAACATGCCGTGGTGCACGGAGTCGTGAGTACCTTGCCCGTATACCATTGTTAACCGGAGAACTAACATGTAGACTGCTATTGCGACATCTGTCGACCTCCGATGTTACTCAGTACTTTCCCCCCGATCAGACAACAAGATAGCTCTTGAGGCGCCTGAGCTGGACAACTTGGAGCTCGAGTGGGATATCTCTGAACTTCCTTGGAATCTCATGCCACTGCACACCGACGGGTCGCGCCGATCAGCAGATAAAGAGCTCGACCCGCCACTGCTTCAAGCCATAGAAGCGCATACTCGCGGAGTGGAGAACGATTCCCGAGGTACTGGTGCTCAAGTCGCCTTCTTGTACCTGTACATGGTCATCGCTGGCTCACCTCGTAATGCGTAAGTCAAGCGTATTGCCTCATAGGGATGGAGACTAACGTTCAGCTTCTCTGCTACCTTTACCGCCTCGTCTAACCTCCCCATTGGTGCTGGACTCGGTTCATCCGCGGCGTATTCGACCACTGTTGCCGCTGCAATCCTCGCTGCTCAGAAACACATTTCGCCATCTCAAACCAGTTTGCAAAACAAAGATACAGAGTTGATCGATGGGTGGGCATTCCTCGCTGAAAAAGTGCTGCACGGCAATCCAAGTGGTATCGACAACGCTGTTTCAGTCCGAGGGGGCGCAGTCGCATTCACTAGAGGTATCGGCGGAAAGCAAGGCGGCCTCGACGGTCTCAACGGGTAAGTCGGTTTGCCTTCCATCATCACCATTGATTTTGACTGATCCAAGCTTCTCCTCGATTCGTCTGCTGCTCACCAACACTCTGGTCGGGCGTGACACCAAATCTCTCGTTGCTGGCGTCTCGGCCAAACGTCTAGCGGAACCACAACTCGTCGACCCGATTCTGGACCAGATTCAGGAGATCAGCGATGAAGCGAGGAGCTTGCTGGGTGGGGCCACCACTGTTGAGAGAACACACCTGATCCATCGTCTTGAGGTAAGTATCTAGCTCCTGCATGATGCAGCATCGCTGATTTTCAGGCATTGATCAAGTCAAACCATGGTCACTTAGTCTCACTCGGCGTCTCTCACCCTAGCCTCGAGATGATTGTCGCGGCTACATCGCAAGAACCGTACAATCTCGCTACTAAATTGACTGGAGCCGGTGGCGGTGGATGCGCCGTAACGCTCATTCCAGACGGTACGTATCGATATGTCGTCGTGATCTCACGCTGATATCCAGAATTCCCCGAAACATCTCTTGCTGCTCTGACCGCGGATCTCCGCAACATGGGCTTTGAGCCTCACCTGACATCCCTTGGCGGACCGGGTGTGGGCCTCCTTCCTTCGAGATCCGGAGCTGCCACCGCCTCGACAGACTTTGTCAACACTTCCGAAGGGGATACTAAGGAGGGAATGGTCGTGCCAAAGCGAGCGGCGATTCGGGGTGCCGGACGTGATGGGCTAGCTAGATGGGCAGCGGCCCAGGGAGAGTGGATCCATTAAGGACGGAAAGGGTATGTAGACTGTGTGAGCTTTGAGGTCACTTGAAATAACATTTAAAAGCGTGTGCTACAGTACGGATGATTGTATGTATTGTTTGATACAAGTGTAGGATGTCCGCCAAAAGCGCAACCCGAAGTCACCTGATCAAGTTGCGCCATAAGATTAAAGCAGCATGTGGTGTTTGGCAATGTGTACAACATGAACACAATGGGATGTGTCCTAGAGTTAAGCGAATGAGACTCCATCACTCTGTTCCTCAACATGGACCCCCCTTATCCGATGCCATTCCCGTCAGATCATCAATCACCGGTCTCATCACCTCGTCTTCGCTCTCATCCTCTTCTTCCGAGTCCTCATTGTTATGATATGAAGTATCCACGGCCCAATCACGAGGTCCATTCTCCCTGCCTAAGAACGAGTTGGCCTCTTTAGATGTCCAATCGAATATCCACTCGACGGCCACCTCGGCGTTTTCAGGGGGTTGCTCTTGAAATGGCCAACTGGGAGGACGTTGATCGACGAGGACGTAGGAGCCTTTGTCCTCTATGATCCTCTTCCTGAAGTTGTCGTAGTAATCACGCAGAGCTAGTGGGGAGAGGTTGTATTTCTATCGTCAGCTTGATTCCCCGTTGAACATGTTGCGCCTTCTATCAGGCGGTCCCACGCCAAGAAGCTGAAGAGGTGTCGATAAACAGAACGAGAGATCATGACTCACCCACCCAGTTCTCCAGGTTCTTAGCAGGATTGACATGGTATCCGGATTCCGCCGACAATACTTTCTCCTCGCTTCTACCCACATTGCATACAACCTCAGCATCATCCATTGCTTGACCACATTCAGGGTTCCTACTTTTGCATCGTTCAGTATGGGACTACCCAGCTTAGCCTGGATGTACGTTGGAAAATACATCCATTGCTCGTTGATCTCTTCCGGCGTGAGGTCTTTGAGCCTTTTACGGTGTTTTTGGGGTATTTTCAGCTTCGTCCCAGGCGGATCCGGGGAGTTGGATTGGGGGGTAGCGTAGACCTCGTTGTCGTCCTCCTCGAGCAGGTCGACAGTTTCCGCCAATGATTAGCCCCGCTGTCAAATGGCCGCACGGGATGGTCGGGTTCGCGCATCGGATCACAAAGAGGGGTTGGATGAAGCGTTGGCTGAGCGAGATGGACCAGAGCCGTTCATCCCTTTGCGCTTTCCTTCCGTGATCACCCTCCGCCTTGAAATCTCTGCGTGAACCCGACTACCTCCTGCCTTTTTTCGGGGGAACGATCCAACCACCTCGAATCCGTCATCGAAAAGCGACTCTGCCGTTTCGTCCCAGCCTGATAGAATTCAGAATCCAGCTTCAGCAACCGCTTCAATCCTCAGACATTCTTGTGCCCAGTAGCCACAGAAGACTTTCCGGCGGCCTGGGTTTGCCCTATGAATCCACGTTGTTCCGATGTCGAGACCATTGTGGACTGAGAGTGAGGAGGGAGGAGGTCGAGGAGGATGTGTGTAGCGTCCAGCGGGAGGGGTACGATACATTTGGGCTAGTGGTTATATCCTCATTGAGATACACACAAGACTGCTACGCCTTCAAGCGAGTTCACATCGACCATCGATATGAAATGGTTTCGCATGGGTACTTCAGGATGCAATAGGATTTTGACGAGCCGTCCATTCTCCCTCAACATCAACGGCACGGGAATGTCGACACGGTTGGTTCTATATGGAAGCGGTGAGACAGCGCTCTTCATAACCGCTTCGCCTGCTCGCGCAGTCCCTGCGTCCAGGCTTATTCAGTTGGATGATTGTTGGCTGGGGTTGAACGATCAAGGTACAAAGCACCGACATCTTTACGGCACGAAACCCGGAGATTGCTTTGAGCTCCTTGTTTCAGGTCACGTGAGAGATAACGCGATATCTTGCTCATCGCTGATGATGCTGACGACGTAATTCATTCAGCATGATCCCCTCGTGCCCCCCTCTGTTCGATCTATGCACCGATTAATTCTAAGGGTTCGAGTGTCAACTAGCGGCCACAGCTTGTGGCCGAGGCAGAGGATGCCCGTGAATGATTATAGCATGCCAGCTGACCAGTTGACTCTCCCTTCGGGTTTCCCCCGATCGGCCGATTGCACGTTTCTTCGTCATACCACCTTTGGTGAGACGTCAGCCCCGGCCTCGGTCGCAGTCGCGAGGTATAAGATGCTATCACATCTTGCAATTCGGCTCCCGTCTTTACACACTCTCCATCATCATGAGAGTCTCAACCACTTTGCTCGCTGCGCTTCCGCTGGCCTTTGCCGCGCCATCAAATGATCCCCGCTCCATCCCCGACTTGGGGGTGAAAGAGTGGAACTCGATCCAAAGCAGTTTTGTCGATCGGGTCTGGAATGGACTCAGCGGCTGGTCCTGGAACAAAGCTGAAGAGCTCGTCGGGTTGAATGGAGGCGACGAGGGCAAGACTGTCTACCAGCAGCTCAAGGCCGATGAGCAGTACTCCAAGCTCGTCAAGGCGATCGAAGTGGGTTGAATCAAGATCGGTATATCAGTGGCTTGAGCTTATGAACAGTTTTCCCACGTCAAGGACAAGTTTGATGACCCAAGCTTGACGTTCACCTTCTTTGTGAGTGGACAACGAGCGGGTCGGAGTGTACAAAACTAACTTTAGGCACCCAACAACGATGCGCTCAAGCCGCCTCCAGGTTTCCCCCATCATCACCATGACCACCACAACCACGATTCCATCGTAGAGAGCCTTGAGAAGAACCCGACTCTTACCACCGTGGCCGCCCTTTTGGAGAGCGATTCCGCAGCTTTCTCCATGAGCGAAGGCGACAAGGATGACGAGAGGCGTAAGGAGATCTTCCGCAAGATTGTCACCAAGATTCTCGCATACCACACCGTTGTCACCGGTGCTTACACCGCCAGTGAGCTCGCCGAGAACAGCACCGTTGCTACCGCTCTCAAGGCCGAAGACGGTTCTTTCGCCGGTCTTCACCGTCGTGTCAAGGTAGCCAAGGAGGTTGTTCCTCCCGCCGTCTTGCTCAACTTCTACGCCAAAATCACCGATGCGGACCAGAAGGCTTCAAACGGTCTTTTCCACACCATCAACCACCCATTGATCCCACCTCCTTCGCTTTTCGACATCAACTACCAGGTCCCGGACGCCTTCTCCACCTTTACCCAATCGGTCTACGGCCTCCACGGCGTGGAGTACCTCGACTACCACTATGACCGAAACGCATCATCCAAGGGTCACCCCAAGTTCACCGGTGCCGATCTTGCTACAGTTTTCACTCCGACCAACGCAGCTTTCCACGCTCTTCCTGCTGGTCTCAAACTCTTCCTCTTCAGTCCATTCGGTGAATGCGCTTTGGCCAAGACCCTGGCTTACCACTACATCCCTCACACTCTTCTCTTGTCCGAGCTTCTCGTAGACCAGAGGAAGCACAAGCACGGAGAGGTCGAGTACTTTGCATTGGACGGTGACAAGTCGTTCCACAAAGAGTTTGACATTGCCCCAATCCTTCCCAACTCGACCCTGCACATTGAAATCGACAAGACCAAGGTTTTGCCCGTTGAGGGAGCTGTCAGGACCACTATCAAGGTCAACGGACAGACCACTCTCGTTGTTGACGCTCAGGCGCGCAACGGTGCTTTCCACGTGAGTCACATGGTTTTCAATTCAGACGACTGCTGACATTACAGCCTCTGGGTAAGCTCCTCGTCCCACCCCACCACCACCACGACGAGCACGGCGTCGACATTGCGCACCTCGACTCTTGGGAGAACTGGGAGGACTGGATGCCGGCCTTCGCTGCCGACTCATTCAAGCTGTGATTTAAAGTTGCCCCAAAGGTACTTCGCAGAGATTGAACAGCCTGTGTAAAATAGTTATGATCAGAAGCAGCGATGCAGCATGTGTATGCTACTTTGGGTGGATCTGAAGCATATACATTCAAGAGGTTCGGTACACCTCGTGATGTGCCGACGCTAACCCTACATCGACCGATGCTCAAAGGCGTCGATGCACTATACAGCTGTGACCTAAACGCGCATACACAGTTCATGCAATATTTATCGTAATAGTCTGCTCAAAGCGTGGGGTAGCAACACGGAATGCTGACAGGAACAGAAAGAACAATCTCTTGGATTCGTCAAATTTCGGGGCATGCGACGCCACGTACGTCGGTTCGAGACCGTACAGACCCTTATAGGATTTCCCATCTGGTCGGCCATTATTCCATGAGCCGGTCACTGCGCAGCATAGCAAAATGGCTCAGCGGAAACTACACGGAGATCATTGCGAAGGGGAGCTCTACCCTGCCAAGTTTCGTGTTCAGAGGCGTAAAAGCAGTTACATCAGCAAGCAAGTCCCAGCGTCGTGGGGACAGAGCGGTGTGATATGTGGCGTCTTTACCCTTGACATTTCGCCGCTGACCCCCGCGGGACTCCCCTTTGAAATATGTTATTGCAGTGCACAACCTGCTTGTTGGGGAATGGATTTGCAACGACGGCCAGACGGCGTCATCTCCATCCCGCATCCAGAGACATGTTCGCTATGCCGGTTTTGGTCTCGGTGGCCAGCCGAGTGGCTGCCGGTAAACCTCTCGCAATGAAAGCCCTCGTCCGCCATACGTGTCAAGCGTCAATCTGGAGGGCGCACATGCTGCGTTATGTTGCATTACAAAGTGCCTCATCGGTCCGATTCATTCAGTTGTAGCTTGACTGCCTCGAAAGGAGATTAACATACGCCCCTAGTGCTTTGTTCGACACGATTGCAACAACCAACGGCCAGCTTCTCATCGAAAGCACAGTATCCCCATCGTCTTGCCTCATCACCATCAGTGTTTCTGACGCGTTACGAGCGCTTGCGCTTTGCATTCTTGGCCACCACTGGATAGTTATCGCCATACCCGATAAACGTAAAAGTTCTTACACGATGCGTCAATAGCCTGACGCCATTCATCGCCCTGATCAATACTCGTCCCCTCGGTTAATCCATTGTGTCCAGATATCCACATCCCCCCTCGTCTTGCATCTTGGTTCTTGATCCATACCGGGGCCGTTCATTCCCCCACATTGGCCCCCCCAAATCAAGTGTCGAAACGTCAGATCCGGCTTACGTCGCTTCCAGACTTTCATCGCTTTCGCCAAATTACCCTTAGCCCGTCATACCGCTCGACGATACATACGACTGTTACTGCGTGGAAAGGACTCGGGACTTAGATGTTTCGTAGAAATCAAAAACACACAATATCCATCATTCAACGAAGCGTTTGGGGGGTTGCAAAGGCATCAAAGGCATCCAACAGTTAAGGAACTGCGTGAGTCTAGTTCTTTTTGTTGCTTGATCGGATTCATCGTGTCATCATTTCGCTGATCCAATCTCCCATCACTTCTCTGCTCGGATTTCTTTCCCTCCATCTTCTTTGCCCTTCCCCGTTGCACTCCGTGATCGCATGATTCGCCGTACAGTCACTCTACGACGCCCCTTTCCCGCTGCTACGCACAGGACATCAATCACCCCATCAAAGGCATACTCGGTAAGTCGCTTATCCTTTTTACTCGCTATCCCGGTTAGTCTTTCCAAGGAGGCCGGAGCGCAGATGTGCACGCGGAGGTGCGGGTCGGAGCATGGCGAGGACGACCACGTCTGAGCCGAGCGTTTTGTCGGATCAAAGTTCGGCCGGGGATACATCGTAGCGTTCTCCGTCACACCACACGGCTCTCTTTGCAAAGTACAATAAGCTGATCTCTATTCTTTTCCCGACTACGCACACACTCCCATCGTCCCCATGCCAATTTCATTTTTATCTCACGCTTGTCCTCGAATCTTATCTCGCGCTCAAAATCTCACGCTAAAAAAACCATCCGTCTGCGCACTTCTTACGACGTCCTTCTCCTGCCTTTAGTTTGCTTATCCCTTTCTTCTCTTGTTGAATAGAGGCGACAACGATATCATCCGACTCCCGCCCGACAGGGTCCAGTGTATATAGTTACTAGGAGGAACGTTCGAGGCAGCTCGAGGTTTGACATCAGCCCTACTGTTACCTCAGCGGGATTCGTTCTTGTTGTATCCTTACAAGTCTACAAGTGAGACTTGATCTTCGCTCTTACCGTAACATGGAGATGGACATGGATATGGACGTGGCCTGGTGCCTCACCTGCTCGGTGCGGACGGTAAGTCCAACATTCATTCGCTGGCGTGCCACTCTGATCCCTAGCTCAACTCGAAAACCCCATACTGCTCCGATGCATGTCGAGCTCAAGACTTGCAATCTGCGAGCCCGACATCTCGCTCTCTTTCAATAACCTTGTCGGTCCCGCCACCATTTCTGGAGAGTGGTTCGAACACTTGCGCCAAACGACGACTGTCCACTGTCGTTCCAAAGTCACCACCCCCTATCGTCACGCCTCGCGCGGGGTCTCCCTACCGCAATGACTTCTGCACACCGGCCAGACCTTCTGCTACTCCTCTGCATGGCGCACCTGCGTCAACAGACCACTACAGGTACCAGCAGCCAACGAGGAACGTGCCGAGAGACCGACGGGCGTTCTCCTTTCCGGCCACGCAGGCCGAACCGTGTTCCCACGCGGGACCATCTTCAAAACCAATGACGATTGCGCAGCGACGCGACTCCAGGCCTAGTCAAGTCACGCAACTTCCGTTCTCTCGCAAACCTATGGGTGTTTCTCTCACCGCTTCGCCCGCGACTCCGCCTATCAAAGAAGGCCCTACTGGCACTCTTCGAGCCCCGAACGGCGGTGGAGCACGACGTCAATCGTCATGGCTCGGACCCTCGAAATCTACCGGTGGTCAAAGCACGCCGCTCGATCCCGAGTCTGTGTTCTGCTCGACGTCGGAATCGGAGGGAGAGGATGTCGCCCCTCTCAAGCTCGTGTCTATCCCTCCTCCCATTACCTCATCTACGGGTCCCACCTCTGCATCTCTTTCCCGCAAATCGACCAAGTCGAGCCACCTTGCAGCACGCCAAACATCGCCCTCGATCACTCGTATCGACTTTCACAAACGCACCAACTCACAATCCCCAGTAGCGGCGCTTGTTGCTTCTTCGGCTTCTTCGCGTAGTCGAGAGGACATTATCTCTTGGGCCAAGGCGGTCGGTCTTCGCCCGAAAGATACCAACGAGCAAGAGGCCGAAGAGGAGAGGGGCCGATCACGCAACCGACGTACCGAGGCCCTTCCTTCTTTCACCCCCTTGAGCGAACCCTCTGCTCTTCCCGAGGAACCTCAGGAACACTGCGCTGGCACCACGCCCAAAGGTCTTGGCTCTACCTTGGCAGGACTAGGCATCGGCGGCTTTGGTGTGGGGCCGATTGTCAAGGCCCTCACAAGCTCAATGTCCCCGCCAGCAACACAACCTAAGATAGAGCGACGCGCCACTACGCTAGGGCTCCAATCCGTACCGGCGCCAGCTGAGGTTTCGCCTATTGCCGTAGTGACATCTTCGGGCGGGGCTGCTATTCCCAGCTCGAACCCGCATGATGCCGATGCCCCACCGTTCTACTTTGGCGGTGGAACACCCACCCTGTCCACCATATCGTTCTCCGAAGCTGTCGAACCGTCCATCAACGGTACGATGGATCAGGCAGAGATCGCCACTGATGATGCTCACTCCACCGCGTCTTTTGCTCGACGTTCCTCTTTGCCTAGTAAAGTGTTCAAAGCTCCGTCTTTAAAACAAACCCCCTTACCGCTGCGTCCCATAACGACGACAGCTACAGCTATTTGGAATATCTCGAGTTATCTTCGTTCCTTTGCGCCGTTCTCTATCGCATCCGTCATTGCACCGTATGCCCCTTTTGCGGCCAATGAGGATGGGAAGAATCCCTCTGGTGTTGGAACTCCCGCCCCGATACCGGAAGAACCAGCAGAGGAAGAGGAAGAGGCCGATTACCGCTCGTCACCTGTGCCTGCCTCTCGACCGCAAGAGGAAGCAGCGCACACCAAAGCGCAGGAGCTGGTCCGGAGTTTCCCCATGGACATCGCTGTGCCGTCGAACGACTACAGCATGTCTCCAGAGAATCGACGAGGACGAGAAACGTCTGTTCACGACCGTGGGCTCAGGTCTCGATCACGTATGCCACGGGATCGCTCTCGCGGCAGGCAGCGATCACGAGCGCCTCGATCGCGTTCCCGATCCCGCTCTGTCACCTCGGACCTCGAAAAGCAAGAGGTCCGTCGATCGGCCTATGATGCGGACGGCAGTGACGATGACGAGATCGATGAACGTCGAGGCAGAAGCCGCCGTGGTAAGGTCTTGGCTCGAGATATGCCAGACCGACGTAACAGTGAAGCCGCTTCGCAGATGCCACATGCCGTTCGACGTCTGAGCGAAGGCGCAATGCTCGCTCTCGGTGAAAGAAGCCAGTCACGCAGTCGAGCTCCCCGTCGATGAACATTATCTACCATGGTGACCAACTCTCACTCAGTATCCACTCAGGAACGTCTGGTGAATCTTATTGTATATGTGTAACAGTATCGCTACCCGCATCGGATTATCAACAAAACGAAAAACGTCATTCGCAACGTCGTCAACCAAAAGAGAGTCGATACACGCTCTTCGTCACCCATACACGGAAACTCGCATTCGCATTCTCTCTCTCATGTCTGTGTGTACATGTAACATCATAACCGACCAACTCGACTGCTTCCGATCCTCCGATAGATATCCCTTTTGATCTCTGCCTTGTATCACTCGCATCCATTTGAACTTCGGTCTATAGCAAAACTAGGTCGACTTGGGTTTGAGAATATTGCTGTTGAAGGTTATATAGGCAGGGACGGTGCTTGACTTCCCACCCGTCGTATTGACGCGAGTGGTAGTTGACCCGTACGAGATGTATATCTGTCGTTGTGAACTTGAGCAATGTATGCTTTCGCGTCACATGATTAGTCTGCGCCTTGAACGTTGAGTTTCAGGTATGAGTGATTTCTCAGATAACGCACCTAGTCAAGAGGACCCGATCGGCCGGATCTTACACAGAATAGGCGTTAAACCGGATCACAGGATGAGATCTTTGAAATCGACTATCTGACTTCGGAAGTCGCTTGACGTCGCGAGCTCGTCTGCAAATACAATCATGGGATTCGGATGATGATTCGGATACGACACATCTGACGCTCGTAGACCCACATGACTCGGAATACTCTAGCCCCGTGACTCGTGGCTGGGGTGTACCGCTTTGAGTCGGGATCTCTGGGCGTTGATGGATAAGAACCTGGACAATATGTATCAGGTATCCTTTCAATCGCATCACTGATTGTTGTTCGGGTGCACTTTTCAACTTACCATGAGGGACAACGTGAATTCTCTGACCCTCTCGACAGGGACCGAAGGCAGGTTATCATTACAACGACCGCACGGTATCCCTTCCACAGTGGTGACTCCCCAGCAATCTCGACATCACGTCTCTCAGTCCCCCGTTGAAGACGGAGCGCAAACTCACGAGAGATCGACGAGTGATACCCTCATCTCATGCCTTACCCACCTTTCGCTCTGCTCCGATCCAACTTGCGCTAACCCGTTCCCGGATACACCGGCCCCGCGGGCTTCGAGCAAGTTGGGAACGAGGGAAGAACAGCGGAGAGTGTATTGCGGTCCGAAGTTGTCGGATAGAGCTACAGGCGGGCCGGATGCAGGACCGCTGATAGAGAGGTTTAGCTGTTTGTTCAAGGATCGTGCGTTACGTTGTTTGCTGAAAGGGGGGCGGGAGGGGGGCCAGGGCTGACGGGTAGAGTATAATTGCAGGACGAACCCAAAGGGGATTGTCTCGCTGTACGTCTCGCTTTGATCCAATGGCTTGCTCGTGACACCAGCTGATAGGGAAGAGGTGTAGCGGAGAACCTTTTGATGGAGGAAGAATGTGTCCAAGTGAGCTTGGCCGTCATACAACGCGGCGTGGAGCTGGAAGTAGGGAGCTCACGGTAGATGTTTGGAAAAGCGCTCAAGGACAACTTTTCCGCCAGAGATCTGTCTTATGGAGACTCGCTATGGGGTAGTCGACGTATCAACCTCGCCTTGGCTAGGCTTTACAACGAGTGAGCGGGACTTGAGCCTGAGGAGGATCGGTGAGGCTAATGCGCAGCTGGTTTGATCCTGCTGAGCCTGTGCTCCCCGAGCAGCTCATTACGGGTATGTACCCGATCAGCCATGTGCCCATGTGTCGCTTAGCTGACAAAAGGTGTCGGTTGCTCGGCTGGTATGTTCCCCTCCGATATGATGTCGCTACGTCGCAAGGCGCAGCTGACACGCCAGTCCTTGACCAGCTGTTCTACACGTTGATGGACGAGGGCGAAGCCATCCTCCTTGCTGCGCCATAGTGAGTTTCGCCAGTCCTTGCAATTATCAAAACATGGAACTGACATCAGCTATACGGGCTTCGACCGCGATCTCGTCGGAAGAGATAGAGTGCGTCTTATCCCTGTGATAGTTCCGCAAGGCGACGAGGCATTCTCGCCATCTTCCTTGAAAGCGTTTGAAACGGCTCTAGAGAGGTGTAAGTCAGAAGGGATCATCGTTCGCGCTATCGTAAGTAACCGTAGTTCAACCTGCTATCCGTTGTGAATAGTAGGGGGAAACTGATTGCAGATCGTGTGCAACCCACAGAACCCAATGGGAAGGACATACCCCCGGGAAACTTTGCTAGAGTACGCCAAGTTCTGCGACACGAACGATTTACATTTGGTCTCCGATGAAATCTACGCATTGAGCATATACGACAACCCTTGTGAGCCTTGTTGTTGTGGCGGGACATACCCAGGAAGAGGAAGAAAGAGCTTATGACCAGTCTTTCCGCGTGCTGTGGGGTTCACGAGCATGCTCAGTCTGGACGTGGAGAGAGAGTTGGGGATCAGATTCGATAAAGCCCGAGTACATGGTGAGTCCTCTCGTCAGGCAGGTGATCTTGCCTGGGTTAACGGTTAGTCGTTCACGGAATGAGCAAAGAGTGAGCGATCGATTCGCAGCAAAGTGCCTGTTGCAGCACGGTACTGACCCCCAGCTTCTGCGCAAATGGTCTGCGTATTGGGGCTCTCATCTCGCAACACAACCCGTTATTGCTCCGAGCGATGGCAAAGACATCCATGTTGATGAAGAGTGAGTGCGATTCAAACTTTCTCCGTGCTCTTCCCCTTCCTCCCTACGTCCAGTCCATCGGGCGATCCTGACCTCAGTCTCTTCTCCCGCCGACGTCATCTTCTCGGCGCTGCTCAACGACAAGACCAGCCTGAAGACATTTATCAAGACCAACCAGTCTCGCCTGAGTCAAGCGCAGATGTACACCCGGCAATGGTTTCAGCTTCGCGGTGTGGCAGTCGCAGACTCTAATGCGTACGTCGCTCACTTTCACTATCTCTGCTTCCGTGTGGCGAAGGCTTGGGCTGGCTGAGGAGCTCACCATAGCGGCCATTTCGTGTGGGTTGATCTTGGCGGGAAACTCGGATTTAGGGATACGCAAGAAGAGAAAAGAGTGTTCCAGCTGTTGTTGGACGCAGGAGTTTATATCGTGAGTATACCGGACACCCCAAAACATCAGCTTCTACCCGGTATCGCTCGTGTCGGAAATGTGAACGCGAACTTGTGATTAACATCAGGCCCCGGGAACGGCGTACCATCATGCCACGCCGGGCTGGTTTAGGGTAACGTTCAGCGTAGCCAGGGGTAATCTCGAGGTGAGTGGTGGCCTTTACATAGCATTGCAACTCTGAGCTGATAATAGGTCGGACTGGCCAAGATTGAAGAGCTGCTGGGGCTCATAGCTGTTTAATGCCGCAGTGAAACCCGCAGAACTCGCATACGAACCAAACCCGTCTGAGCGAACTACCACGGGCTTTGGCCGTTATCAGACATATATAGCATATGCATATGAGCTTTAATGGGCACCTCGTCCGGCGTCCCACTATCATTACCATCGCGTATCCTGTAGATTGTCGTAAAGTTGTGTTCAAACCTGATAAGTCGTCAAACAGCCGTCAACCCCTCGCCACTGATCCTGTCCTTTTTCTGGACCACCAATGCCTCTTCCCCATGCTTTCCTCGCCGATGCTGCTGGACTTTCTCAGCGATCTCCTCACGATTTCAACTTATCCTTCTCCTCGAGGTGGAAGGGCGAGATCTTGTGATGCCCTGAATGCCGAAGGGGTGCTCAATGGGGGATGAGCAGGTCGCGGTTTGCTCAGTTTACGTCCATGCGTTCCGCGCCGACCGGAGGCCGTGCTGTACATACCGCGAGAATGAGGTCTGTCTCTTATCGTCTCGTCTCCGAATCCGAGGTGATATTGCGTATACCCGCCATTCTCGTCGAAAGGCAGCGGTGGCACTTGCGTCTGAATAGGAAAAGAATGCGGAGTAGAATGAGGACAGATATCTATACCGGAGTATGGACCAAGGATCCTCTCCGCTTTGGCAAGATCGCCCGAATGCCTTTCTGCGACCATGTCTGTATCATCCGGAACGAATGACCTGTCCTGATCGATTCGGTCGGCGCGGTCTATTTTGCGCGGATAAGATAATTCAAGCGATTCATGCCTCGATCGGGTTTTGGCGCGTACGGTACGATCCATCTCCCCGTCTCGTTCGTCTACGTGCTCTTTGGTGCCGGCAGAAGAGTACCGGTCAATGGGGCGTACAGAAGGGAGAGGCTGTTCTGCCAAATGACGTAAAAAGGACATAGCACTGGACCATGCTTCTTCCGCTCTTCTTAAGCTCTCCCAACCTTCTCTACCTAGCCTATCGGCCTCACTAAGCCGATCGGAAGGTAACGACTCATGTTTTCTTTGCACTGTCCCACGCCGAACCTCCGCTTGGACCCGAGATCTGGATGATTTGCGCGTGGCAGAAGGTCGCGGTGGGATGCTTGTGAAATGATCCGGCACTTGATGACCGGAGGTATAGCCGGTGTCGGATCGGTGGTCCATCTTAGAAGGTGGTGGAGGTGCAAAAGGGAGATGACCTGCCCCATGTAGCTTCTCCCATGCCTGTCGAACCGGATCTTGCCCATCTACACCCTCACGAGGATACTCACGAGAAGGCAGGCCGTCGATCCCGCTGGGAAGGTCTTTTGATTGAATGGTTAAACTTCCCGGCTGGAATGGCGGAAAGCCAGGGTGAGTGTCAGATCGCCGGCCTGACAGATCTTGCTTGCCTGTCTGGCTCATACCCAGCAATAGGCCGCCCCATCCCAAAGACTCCTTCGCCATCTGATGCATGACTTCACTGACGTCTCGCATAGTTGCCGAATGCCGCATGAGTGCCGCGGCATGTGTACTGAGCAGGTGCGAAGCGATGAGAAGAGGTAGATCCGACGCGGGGGTGGATGATTGGCTTGATCGAGGAGGTTCATGGGAGCCGGAGGCGGGCGTAAAATTGGCGAATGAAGCGTGAGGGGACGGTGTCTCTTGTGGTGGAGGCGGGACATTGAGCCAGGGTTTACTGGGTGAGCGCGGAAGTGGCTCAGCCTGCTTCGGCGGTGATAGCGGGCCTACCGATGCATTTGATGTCGCAGAAACGACAACTGAAGATGGTCGTGATGATACACTTGGCGGACGAGGCAACGGTCTTCGAACGGTAGCCAGTTCGTCTGTCGGTGATGTCTGCGTAGCCTCGTCAAGCATAGTTTCCGCCTCGGCAAGAGAGGCAAAAGGCGTTGTTGACCTTACAGCTCGACTCCAGGAGAATTCCCTTCGACTGTCAAGCGGTGGAGTGAGAAGCAGCATGGAATCGTCGAGAACATGCGGATGCGGTGTTGCTTGTGTTGGCGGAGGGGTCAACGGTCTGGGCTTGGATTGAGAGGGGGCTGTGAGTGGCTTAAACGTAGCGGATTTGGCGCTGGGCGGTGACATGGAACGATGATGCGCAATCCTCGGTCGAGCAGGTGCTGAAGCGTTTACCTTACCCATTGGGTCCGCGTGCAGCCAAGTATGCTCAGATAACGGACTGATAGGGCTACCGAATCCGACTGGAGTATAGAAGGCGTCTCTGCTTCCCCCGCTCTCTTCTGTGTTATCTTCGCTAACGGTCAGATGCCGCGGCTCGTCTTCGTTATCCTCGACCACTGTCTCGTCTAGGTTTTGAACGAAAAGCACTCGTTGCAGAGCGACCGATTGAAGTGAGCCGGAATCACTTTCGGCACGTCGGCGAGACGCTCCTGGTCGAGAAGAGTCTGGCGAGCCGTGTCCCACGGCACCATTCACCTCCAGTTCGGGGCCATAGTCATGGATCCCAAAAGTGCCTGAAGTGCGAATAGCAGTGACCGGTTTTGAGAGAGACGTGGCGAGATCACTGACATCATCGCACAAGATAGAAGACCCTTTGACGTCTTTCGCTTTAACTTTGGAACTTGCTTTAGTTTTGGAACGGCGAGACAGCGTCCTGGCCGCTTCGGAATCCGGGCCTGAGCTGAACAGGGAGCCAAAAATGCTTGAAACGGTACGGCGGCGGGGAGGTGTTTGTCGTCGTCGGGTGCTGGGTGCTGAGGCAGACGAGTGTGAACGGGGGAGAGATGATTCTGGTTGCCGAGTTGTCAGGACAGGAAAGCCCAACGTAGGCGGAGAAGAAGACTTCGCCCTAACCGTCTACAGATCAGTAAATCTCCCAGCGGGGGGACTCACGTCTTCGTCAAGGTCATCCGCTACGCAGTCTGGCGGCTCATAAGGCGGCGATCTGCGTAGCTGTATATCGTCCGTCGTTAGGCCCTCGTGAACGCTGGAAGATCCCCGCCGAATACTTCCCGACCGGCTGTTAGCGGGAGAGCGTCCATCCACCTTTATTGGCGAAGAGTCTCCGGACTGAGAGATTTGCCAGACCTCGGCAGTATGATCTGGTACATATGGGTTGTTATGGAATACGGGATGATGCCGACCCTCAGGGCCCATACGACGTGGAATGTCGTCAAGCTGGAAATTTGGGCCAACGAGAACCTATGATCAGTACTGGGACAAGGTAACGAGGGGGATTTACGTGGTCTCCGGGTATAGGACCGACAGGAGCAGGTATTCCTCCTTCGGGACCACCTGACCTGGCTTTTTCACTGTCAGGGCGACTGAGGCTGTCAGGTTCAGTTCCCATCCCAGCCAACCCAGAACCTTGCTCAACATCGATCTTAACAATGCCTGATAATGCCACCTGTTCAGTCGTTCCCAAAGCTCGTGGGGAGGTATGTTCTATGTAGCGCTTTCTGACTTCATTGTTATCGATTGTGGATGATGTGGACGGGTCTGGCGTGATTGGTTTGGAGGGGCTAGGTCGGGGTGGTGGTGGCGGACCCCTTGGGGCTGGGCTGGAAGAGGGGAACGGGCGTAGCGACCGATTAAATGAAGTGCTCATGGCAGGTGATTTGATAGCCGCTTGCACGCGAGGTCCGTGTATCGGAACATCAACGTGGTCGCTGGGATGTGGAGTGATAGTCCTTCCCAATCCATGCGGATTAGTGCTTTCGTCAGGCGAGTCTTCACGCTCTGATGAGTAGTCCGGCGATTCGAGGCTGGGCAGAGAGATGGTACGCAAAGAGCCCGGTGTCGTGAGCTCGGTGATCGGGGAGAGCGACCGTGCGTCCTTGTCAAACATCACGAGCCTTCGATCAGTCTTCCGGCGCATCTTCCAGCGAGCTTAGAGTGTTCAAGCTATCATAAACCTATATGAGATAAATTGAAGATGATAGAGGACACCATGAAGCTGTTCCTTATTTTTGAATCCAGGAAGAAGACTTACAGTGGCAGGAAGCGAGCGATGAGCTCATACTTTTTTCACTAGGGGTAATGGTTTCCGAAAGGTGAGAAGGGAGGGCGCTCAGACTGTTCGAGTGCCTGGGTAACCTGGTTGACAGTATCAAGGCGAATCAGACCCTTTTGGTCTGATGGGAATACCGGGTAGCGGAATACAGAACACTCGTCTGGAGCGGTGAGAATCAAGCGATATAGACAAAATGTGGCTGACAGACCGTAAGCGGAAAGAGAAAGTGAAATATCAGATGTGAAGTAGGTTCTTCCGCCTCGATGAGTACTTGATAAGGGCGCTGTCTTTGAAAGAAGGTTTTCGGTGTATTTCTAGCGGGAAGGCCATGATTGTTTCATGGTCATGATGATGAAACGTTTCAGGTGCGAGCTTATAACACACACACCGACACATATAAGGTGTATCCGCACACACCCTGCACATAAGCCAGACATCGCGAGGAAATCGTTCAGAACATAAGCACGCTCTAGATACTCTTGCAAAGATGTTTGAATGAGCAGACGCATGTGTTAAACAGTTCCCGAAACAGGCTGCAAGTCTCCGCTCCATACAGCGGAGATGACCTGTGTGGGGCCCAAGCCTGGTGCAGGCAACTTGTCGCCACCCGCTATAACGCCGAGAACGCCGAGGAACGGTTGATTGTGAGATTGATTCCGCTTTGGGTGTCTGAGTTCGGTGAGTTGCGACTTGAACGGTTAACCTCGTCGCGCGTAAAGTGCTCGACTGCATACCATCAACAGAAACCTCCACTCGGCACGTCCACCGCATACTCCACGACCACACTCTTTACCTATCCTCAACATCGCCTCGGACTCGGCATTTCCTCGGCCAAGCGTAAAAGGCCTCGCCACTGCTCTGGCCGCCGCTTGTTGAAGCACGCTCTCCCATCTTCCTCTCCTTCCAAGCGCAACTTACGCGCTTCAACATCGAACTCTTCCGTGATATACCGTCGAAAACCATCGCACACCGGCTGCGCTTGATCAAAGTTTGCCAAACGTACCCGTGCCATCATGCAGCAACCCTCACCCTCGCCTGCGGGTGCTTCAGCATCCTTGGGAGCTCCCAATAATCAAGGCATAACATTGTCTGTAGAGGATCAGCGGAAAATGGAGATTCTTAGAGGGATGGATCCACAGAAGCTGCAAGATCTGAGAAGAGTGAGTAAACAACGGCCACTTTCCGACGTGTTTGCTGATGTCCCCAGCGTGTACAGGATATGCAAGCTGCAGGTGCGACCAAGGAGAACAATGCCGAATTCAACAAACTCGTCATGATCCTGGAGTTCTGGTCGAAAGCTAGAATGATCGAGTGAGTCTTGACCACAGTCTCCGCGAGTCGCCAACATTGACCCAAAGGGAACGCCGCCTTTCAGGTGGATCACCTGCAACCCAACAGCCTAGCAATGGATCATCCCCAGGTCAGACCAGTACCGGTGCGTTGGCTCAATGGCGGTCATGAGGTGTACTGATTGAACAGCCGCAGCTGCTCCAGGGCATGCTCTTACGTCTCCTCAAATCGCTCAACTCAGGTCGCAAGTGTCATCTTACCAACTACTCAGCCGAAACCAACCTGTCCCGCAATATATGCAGAACGCGTCCGCGGGTAACCCCCCACCCGGCCTTGCTGGTGTACCCCCTGCTCCGAACCCCATCGGAGATTCCTTGCAAGACAAGACGGCAGCAGCTACTGTTCAAGCTGTCGTGGCTTCCAACATGGAACCGAGCAAGATCACCGCTGAGCGCGAAGCAGCTAGCAACGATTCAGAGCAAATCGCCACGCCCCCTGAGCCCTACGCTATGGAGTTTGACCCCAAATCTCTAATCTATCCCTATAATGCCGTGCACCGACCTGAAGACTATGCCATGCGGGAGTTCGACTACGACGTCACAGTGCCGCTCAACAAGATGCAACGCATGCTCGTCCCATCCGTTATGCCAAAAGGGCTGGACCCATACACGCTCATGCAGGAGCGCAATAGGTACATTGAGACACGTATGGCATGGAGAATGAAGGAACTGGAGGAGATGGATCCAACTCTGGGAACTGGAGACCAAGGCGCTCAAGACGTTCCGGGTATTACTGGAGAAAAGAAGCCGTTCACCAACCTCGGGATCCAGTCTAGAATCGAACTTCTACAGCTTCGTCTGCTAGGAAAGCAAAGGCTACTGCGAGAAGACATGGTTCGCGCCATGCATGGGGCGACACAGGTCCCAGCCGACCGCAGTCAATTCCGACGCTTCCGAACGCATACTCTTCGAGACGCTCGTGAGACCGAACAAGCCGAACGACGTCAACGAACCGAACGAGAACAGCGCGGAAAACAGCGACACATGTCGTACATCCAATCCATCTGCGATCACGGTCAGGCGATGATTGGCGCTGGTTTGCACCGTGGAACGACCGGAGACCGTTGGAAGCGGCTTGGCCGCTCGATGCAAAAGCTACACGCTGATACCGAAAAGGAAGAGGCTAGACGTATCGAGCGAATGACGAAAGAGCGTATCAAAGCGCTTCGGAACGACGATGAAGAGGGATATCTCGCTTTGCTCGGTGAAGCCAAGGATTCGCGAATTTCTTTGCTGCTCAAGCAAACCGACTCGTACCTCGAGACCCTCGCAGCGGCTGTCCGAGATCAGCAGAATGACGACGTACACAAAGATTCAATACTCGAAGTACCTTTCGAGCAGGAAGACGGGCCTGCTAGTGAAGCCACGTTCGGTGCTCGTCGACAAGACGGTGAGGAGGAAGGTGCAGAAGCCAAGGCTGGAAAGGTCGATTACTACGCTGTGGCGCACATGAAATCGGAGAAGGTCACCAAGCAGTCTTCGCTTTTGACTGGGGGTACCTTGAAAGACTACCAGATCAAGGGTCTTCAGTGGATGATCAGTTTGTACAACAACAGACTGAATGGTATTCTCGCCGACGAAATGGTCAGTGTCTCTTTATCGTGAAAGTCTGTTGCTAATTCGTAGGGTCTCGGAAAGACGATTCAAACTATCTCCCTAATCACCTACCTGATCGAGCACAAGCGACAACCCGGTCCCTTCCTCGTCATTGTCCCTCTCTCCACCCTTACGAACTGGCAGATGGAATTCAAGCGATGGGCGCCGTCAGTCAGCACCATCGTCATGAAAGGATCCAAGCTCGAACGACAGGAACAGTACGCTCGAATTCGAGCGCTCGATTTCCAGGTGTGTCTCGTTACCTACGAGTACATTATCAGAGAAAGACCGATTTTGGCGCGTGTCAAGTGGATTCACATGATTATCGATGAAGGTCATCGAATGAAGAATGTCAAGTCGAAGCTCAGTCAAACGCTCAACGAGTACTATTCGACGAGATACCGACTTATTCTTACCGGTACCCCGCTCCAGGTGAGTTTGACCAAGTCAGTTCTTACGACAATCAGCTGATGTACAGAACAATCTTCCCGAATTGTGGGCCCTGCTCAATTTCGTCTTGCCAAAGATTTTCAACTCGGTTAAATCGTTTGACGAGTGGTTCAACGTTCCATTCGCCAATGCCGGAGGAGAGAAGCTCGAGATGAACGAAGAAGAAGCTCTGCTTGTTGTTAAACGTCTCCATAAAGTCTTGCGACCGTTCTTGCTTCGTCGTCTGAAGAAAGATGTCGAGTCCGAACTTCCGGACAAGGTCGAGAAGGTCATCTACACCAAGATGAGTGCCCTTCAGTGGAAGCTGTACGAGAGTGTCAAGAAGTACAAGCGACTCCCTACTGATGTGACGAAAGAGTACGTGCTACCGAACGAACGACCGATTGCACGCTAACCTATAGAGGCTCGCGCAAGGGTGTCAGCTTGCAAAACGCCTTGATGCAGCTGCGAAAGATCTGCAACCATCCCTTCGTCTTCCGGGAGGTCGACGAAGACTTTGCTGAAGGTTCGAATGTCGACGAGCAAATTGTTCGAACCGCCGGTAAATTTGAGCTTCTCGATCGTATCCTTCCGAAGTTGTTCAAGACCGGTCACAAAGTATTGATTTTCTTCCAAATGACGGAGATCATGACCATCGTGGCCGATTTCTTCGAGTACAGAGGTTGGAAGTACTGTCGTCTGGATGGTAGTACAAAGGCGGATGACCGTCAAACGCTGCTCTCGACGTTCAACAATCCCGACAGCGAGTACCAGGTGTTCATCCTCTCGACGCGTGCCGGTGGTTTGGGTTTGAACTTGCAGTCCGCCGATACAGTCATCATGTGAGTCACACGTCGCGTGCAGCATAACAAGGCAGTACTGATGATAGCTACGATACCGATTGGAATCCTCATGCCGATTTGCAAGCGCAAGATCGTGCGCATCGTATCGGTCAGAAGAAGGAGGTTAGGGTATTACGACTTATCTCATCTAACACCGTCGAAGAGCTCGTTTTGCAGCGAGCCCAACAAAAGCTTGAAATTGACGGCAAAGTTATTCAGGCTGGTAAATTCGACGATGTGACTACGAGCACAGAGTACGAGGCGTTGCTTGTGAGTTATTTCGGCGGCTCAAAGGAGCATCCCTGACACTGCAGGCGAAAGCATTCGAGACTGGCGGAGATGATGACAACGAGGAAGCCAACGAGTTGGATGACGACGATCTGAACGAGCTTCTCGCTCGTGGGGACGACGAGTTGGCTATTTTCGGCCGCATGGACCGCGAACGTCTCGCTCTACGACAACAGCAGTGGAGTCAAAGTGGTCAGACCAAGGCTCTTCCTCCTCCTCTTATGCAGGAAGACGAACTTCCGCCTTTCTACCGACGCGACATGGATGCCGATCTGGCCAAGATCGCACAAGACGCCGAACTCGAAGCGGAAGGTCGTGGCCGACGCGCTAAGAACGATATCAAGTACACCGACGGCTTGACTGATGACCAATGGCTTACAGCTATGGATGCTGAGGACGATGATGTCGAAGAAGCTGCGGACCGCAAACGCGCCAGAGCATCGCGTAAAGCTGAAAGGAAGATGATGAACGAGATGCTGGGCCAAGCGGAGGCGGAAGGAAAACCGCTTGATGCGGGCAAGATTATGGAGGAAGGTCTAACTGTCCCGACAAAGGCTGCGAAGAAACGGGGCAGGCCTAGTAAATCTGCCACACCGTCGTTGCTGGGCGAAGAGACGCCAGTGGTGAGTGGGCAGAAGGTAGTCTCGAACATGGGCTAATGGGTAGAAACGCAGGAAGGTCGATTCAGACGAGTCGCCATCAGGGCAGGAAATCGCGCTCATGTGGCAATTGTTCAACGATGTGAATGCGTTGAAATCACTGGTCGGAGAGAATCTCAACCAGTTCTTCTGCAAAGCGGTCGACAAGAAGGTGAGTCTAGGTTCGACCACAGGCAGGTCTTGGCGACTGACGCGTCAGATGTTTTTCGATTACTACGACATCATCAAGAAGCCAATGACGATGAACCAGATCAAGAAGAAGATTGGAAAAGAACCAGGCTACAACCTTGCTGCCTTCCGCGCGGACATGCACCTCGTCTGGGACAATGCGAGGACTTACAACGGCGAGGATTCTTGGGTGTACGGTGCCGCCGACGATATGCAGGAATTCTTCGACAAGCAGTGGGACGAGCTCGTGCCAAAGTTTGAAGCGCGCGGAAGTGGGGCCGGGGGTGTAGGTAGCACAGCCTCGGCATCAGCCGCTGCGAGCGGGACGAGCACGCCAATGTTCAAGCCGGACAAGATTACGCTTCCGACGAAAATCAGGATCAACATGGGCGGCGCGAATGGAGCAGGCGCGAAGAAGAGGTTGGCGGAAGTCTCGCCTGATCCCACGCAGAGCGAGGAGGCGAGTAGCGATGATGGGGATGATGATGATTATTAGGGACGCGAGGTTCTAGGAAAGGAAAGAAAAGCGGAATGAGAAGGGTGGTTTGTTTTGGTTTTAGATTTGATCATTGGGATACTGTATCAATGTATGCGATACGAATTGATAGCGGTGTGCGCGATCTTGGTGATGGATGCACGCGGGGTACAGAAGAGAAACCGATTTGACATTGATCCAGAACACCGGAGACACTGTGAGCCACGCTAGCAATAACAGGCCAATACGTGCATTTCCACAGTGAAGACTTCGACCTGGGATGCAAGTGAGGATGCTACAGCTACAGCTTGATTCATGTACTTCTTTCGAACTCTATACTACGCTTCAAGCCTCTCTACGTAAATGACCGATCAAGCAGAACCCTTACCGCCAACCGAGTGCTTGCCGAACACCTTCTCCACCCTCACGGTCTCTTTCTTGAGGTGCTCCACAAAGTCCTCCATCTCGTTCTTCTTGGGCTTCCATCCGATGCTCTTGCTCCTGTCGGGAACACCGCGTGAGTTTGAGCCCATGTAGAATGATCCGTTGTAGTACTTCTGCATCTCCTCGTCGGTGAAAGCGTTTGGCTGGGCTTCCTTGGCCCACCCGTTTTCAACGAGAGCCGATCCAATCGTGCTTGCCGCGTTGAACAATGTGTACTCTCCAGCAATACCCAAGTAGTAACCGGATTTACCGTGTCCGATATCGCCGCGCAATGCACCGGCATACACGAGCCCGTACAGGTCGGCGAGATCGGTGATGGATACGTGAGGCCAGATGTTGGCGCCTTTACCGACCATACCGGCGCGTCCGCGATCCAGGGCGTTTTTGATCAACGCCGGCATTTGTTGAGAGAACGAGTTGGAGAAACCAGAAGAGAAGACTTCGCCAGTTCCTTCACCCCAGATGGTGGAAGGGAGGACAATGTATGACTTGAGAACACCAGCGGCGTCGGCTTTGATGATTTCAAGGTCGACGTTGCGGTGGATAGCAGACTCCGGGAGCTCTTCCATTGAGAGCAATGCGGGGGTCTTTGCCGTTTTAGGTGTGGGGTTGAGGTCGGTGTAGATCTGTCAAAGTGAGCGATGGACATGGAGGGCGGGTTGGGGAAGGGTAATCCTCCACTCACAGTGTCAGAAGGGTAGTGGCCCTTTGCGTTGTCGGCGAAGACACCGGTACCGGAGGTGTGAATCAACAGGGTCCTGTGACCAGTCTTGGCCTTGCGTTTCTTCGCACCGTCAATGATCGCCTTGATGGCGTCCAAATCATCCGCGTCGGCGGTGTGCACGACGATATCGTGCGTCTCGGCAGCTTTGCTCAATTTCTCGAGATCCTGCAAGGAACCCAATAACGGTGTTAGGGTCGTTCCGGATGGAGTGGGCAATGAAGCGACAGACTTGGCCTTGTCTTCCGAACGGATCAGAACGGTGATGGCGGATGGGGGAGAGGAAAGGGAGAGAAGCTTTGATAGGACTGTCCCGCCAATATAGCCCGTGGCGCCGGTCAAGAAGACCGACTTGGACGAGGAGATGGAAGGGAGGGAGGTGTCTGGAGCAGGTACCATGGTGTTCGGTCGTATTGAAATGTTTTGTGGTTTGAAAGGTGAGTGTGAATCAGTGAAGTGAAAGAAGGAAAAAGTGTGCAATAGCAAAATGAATCATGAGCCATCAAGCGCTACCACGGTGTCCAGCTGTGGTGCGTATTGCGTGGGTGGTGCGGTTATGCGGAGCTCGAGGAGCTTTACCTGCTCCCAGGAGCACTGTGCGTCAGACTTCGCTTGCATCCGCAGATAATCGCTCGACCAGAGGGTGGGAAGACGTCATCACCCCCGTAACCTTGCTCACACTCTTCCCGCCGGCTCCGGCTAATCCCCGCTGGAGGGCAGACGAGGGGTACAGCCCATTCATCGTTTGATCCCGTTCCAGAATGTTCAAGCGTGTTCCTTCGCCACGTGACGTCACCACCTTTGCCACCTGGTTCGGTGAAAGACGCGACAGCGTGTGAGTGGAGGGAGATCACCGTTAGGCAGGCCGTACGCTGCTTAGAGCAGCTGTTTTTCCAACTTGCGACCGATTTCTACTACATCACACAAGCCCCACCATGTCAGACGTACAGCTCTACGTCTACGACCTCTCCAGAGGAATGGCCAAGAGCATGTCAATGATGCTCACCGGCAAACAGATTGACGGGATCTGGTGAGTTGACGAGATCACTGTTGGTTTTCGGCACACTCGACATGGTGACTGAGCAGCACTGATCTACAGGCACACCTCTGTTGTCGCATATGGCCGAGAGATATTCTTCGGTCAAGGGATCCTTGAAGCGCGCCCAGGTACCACCCACCACGGACCTCCAATGCAGAAGATCGATTGTGGTCGTACTGAAATTGATGAGGCAACGTTCAACGAGTACATTGCGTCTTTGCAGGAAATGTACACGCCAAACGCCTACCACCTCATCGAATTCAACTGTAACCATTTCACGGCGGATGTCGTTGGGTTCCTCACGGGAGCAACGATTCCAGCGTGGATCAGCGGTAAGCATCTCGATTCTAGCTTGTCCGGTAGGAAGGACGGTGCTGATGATAGGTTTACCAGCCGAATTCCTTTCGACACCGTTTGGACAAGCCATGCGACCACAAATCGATGCAATGTTCAAGAAGACTGCGCCAACGGAACACCCGGTGAACCACCCAAATACGCCTGCGCCGGGCCAATCGCAGGGACAAGCTGGCCTGCCTACTCCACCTGCATCCGGTTCAGCCACACCCAACGCTTTTGGCTCCTCGCTCCTCAACGCCGTGGCGTCCTCAGCTACTGCCGTCCCTACCCCTTCGCCCACACCACCAGCCTCTGGCACCCCTTTGACACTCATCACTTCGTCTTCCAATTTCGACTCGATCCTCGCCCAGCATCCTGCTGTTGTTGTCAACTTTACAAACACCCCTACTTGCCCCCCATGCCGTGCCATCAAACCAGTGTACGAATCAATTGCTTCGGAGTACAACCAACAATACGGCAGCAAAGGCGCTCGTTTCCTGGAGATCGAGCTGGGGATGGGCGAAGGTCGCGAAGTTGCAGGTCGGTTCGGCGTGTCGGCCACGCCTACTTTTATGTTCTTCAAAAACGGCAAGAAAGCCGACGAACTTCGTGGCGCATCGAAAAAAGAGCTAGAAGTCAAAGTTGAGAGCTTCTTGGAGGAAGTCTGGCCGAGACATCCACACCGAAAAGTCTACTTACGCCAACTGGAGGGACTGCCAATATCCCCCATCACATCCGCAAACGCACCAAATTACGGCGCATTAGTAGGAAAGATTGAGAGCTTTGGCGTAGGCGGATCGGACCTGCAGACGATCAGGGGGAAGGTCGTGCCGCTCCTCGAAGCGAAATCGGTTTCGGACGACGAGTTGCGGACAACCTATAACGCTTGGACAGAGGTTTCAACGAGACTGCTTTCAATTCTACAACCGGAGCAGACTTTCCCTCTGATCGACCTTTGGCGCGTGGGCATCCTCAACCCTCGCTTGGCGGCAATGAGCGCTTTACAGCTCAATACCAACTCGCCAAATCCTGTCACGCCAATCCTCGCCCTCGCCCAGACAGTCCTTCAGGAACGTGGTCCTTCCACACCCAAGCCATTTCTTCTCACTACTTTGCGATTACTCACAAACCTCCTCGCTTCACTGCCCATAGCAAATCTATTACTCCTCCACTCGACCGAGGCGCTTATTGGCATCATCGTTGAATCTCTCTTACATGCCGACAGTTCTGTCCGAAGTGCAGCAGCGGGAATAGCATACAACCTTGCCGCGGTGAGACATCGGGATGCAAAAGAAAGAGGAACAGGCGCGGAAGACGGAGAGGAGAAGGATTGGGAGGTGGAACTCATCAGCGCGCTTGTAGAGGGTATAGGCCGAGAAGAAGACGAGGACGTCGGTGAGTGATTTTGTCTATGGCCAATGGAGGAGAGAACTGATGGTAGCCCATCGGCTGCTTGCGTCTTTAGGGCTCGCATTGTTCCTTGCGCCAGGGTATGAAGGATCATTGCGGCCGTTGTTAGAGGTCTTAGATGCGAAAGGGACAATCGAGGGTAAAGTCAAGGTGTTCAAAAAGAAAGAAATCAAGAAGCTCGGGGAGGAGCTGGTCAAAGTTTGCTAGTTGTTGAGATCTTTTGAAATTGTTGTAGAGCCGCTTAGACATTGACGAGACTTGTTGCATTTCTACGGTTTCATGGACAAAGCGTATGGTGAACGACTGCAGAACCGCTCGTCCCGCTTGGTGGCAAAAACAACGGCAGTACGGGTACGTCGGTGGCGACAAGAAAACCAGGCGCGCGGATCAAAGCCAAACAACATTGAACGACTGAACCATGATTCGTTTCAACATCACCATCTCCATCACTGCGCACTCGAACGGTGTCTTGACTGAGACGGGGATACAAGGGGAGCTGTAACAACCTGTGATTGTATTAGGACTTTTAACCAGTCGAAAGTCGCCAAGGTCTTGCCTCGAGCCGGGAAGACCACAGGCACGTTGCCTCCATCAATACACACATCTTCGGGTCGACTCGGCCATCAAGACGAGCACAATCCTTTGGATCCGTTTCTTCACCACTTTACTACTCTCTCATCTTCATCTATCGATAATTCCAGCCGCCTAACCATATCACAACATGAACACCTCGACCTCCTCTCCCGCCCTCCACTCGCGTCAACGTGAATGGACCCCATCTACCCCTCCGCCCTCCCACCCACCTCTACCTCACTCCACTTCCTCTCCCTCCCTTCCCACATCGTCCTCCCTTCCTCATTTATCTTCACCAAACACTCCCAAATCAACTCAGAAAAACTACCATCCTTACTTGATACAAAGCACATCATCTTCTCTCCTCACTCGATCGAATTCTTCCCCTTCACAGCCTCTTCATACGTTATCGAAACATCGCCCGAGTCGGTCCATGTCGTCGCTGGCTCAGAACGCGGTATCGGAAAATGAAATGGACTCGGGTGAAGCGGGTATGAATACGGGCGGCCGGGAGGGGGATAGAAGAAAGAGTCTGGAGAGTCCTTTGACCAGACGGCCTATTGTCAGGAGCTCGAAGAGCGGGACTTTACCGAGTTTTCTGGAAGAGAAAGAAGCGGCTAGCCCGAGGAAAAAGGTGGAGCTACCCGTGAGTGCCGCAGACCATCACTATATTATTCTATACTGACCCTAGGTGGATCCGAAATCTTGGACGCGTGAGTGATGCCCAGCTGTGAGGAGTAGATGACGCTGATCAGTAGCGTCGGAACTGGCGTCCTACCTCGATCAAGCATTACGAACAGGTGGAGAAGATGGCACCGGGAAAAAGTTGCCCGGAACTCTGGTGGAGGATATCAAAACTTGGGTACTTCGACAACAAGTCAACGGTCGGGCGTTCTTGCGCGGAAACTCGGATACCTGGGGGTAGGCCGCTTGGACAACACGGAAAGCATCGCGCTAATGGATAGAAATTCTTCCCGACGTCCACCCTTCCTTCCCCTATTACTGTCCATTTCGCGCCGACTCCGCCGGACATCGATCCAAGCGGATCAATTCGACCCGGTCGATCCCGCCTGTACCATCCTACACGAGACGGACGAAGACGACGAGGTGTCGGGTGTCAAGCGCATGGCAAATGCTTTCGAGCTGCGCGACAGTGCTTCCGACGCGAGCGAGGCGGAAGAAGACATTCGGGGCGGGGCGCGGGCGCTGCGTGCTCAATTGACAGGTGGGAATGAAGGATGGGAACGTTGGGGTCTTAGACGACAGAACACGGGTGGGAGTGTGGGTGGTAAGCCGGAAACCAGACTCAACGAGGAAAGCGAAGGCAAGGAGGTCACTGCGAGCTCACCAGAGAGGGAGGCGCTTGTTACGCCGCTGTTGGAACATGGAGGTTATATAAGTGAGGGAGGAGAAATTGGCGGGACGATTAAAGCCCCTCCCTTGGGATTGACAGCGGAGACGTTCTCGCCGAAACTCTCGGACGCAGCAGTGGACTCCCTTGCGCCCATGCGGCTTCACGTTCAGAGGGATGGGACGCCTCGGGGGGAGAGAACAAGAACAGAGGTCACGCCAACGCCTGAGCGACCCGGCCCGTCCTCGAATGGACTAGGATTGTCTCCCGAAACTGAACCGTCGCCGAAACACATTGCGCCTTCTCCCGTACCGGCACCGTCACACGACGAAGCGCTATCGCCGACCAGCCCGTCTGGTCCATCTACACGGTCCCGTTACGCTTCTCTTAAGACCAAAGGTCGTGTCCCGTCTCTGCGCCAGAGCACAAACGTGGACGGATACGACTCTTCCGACGAAGCTACCGCACCCTCTCAAACCATGCGCCGGACTACTCTCCGTCCGATGCCAGCACACGTCGGGACTATATTCAACGCTGAAAAGTCGTCTCGTGAGATTGAGCTTGAAGGGCAATTGTCACTAGCCATGGAACGCGTCAAGGCGCTCGAAACACGTTTGGAATTGGAATCGAGCAGTCAACATGTTCATTTCCGACCTACAACGCCGGGATCGTCTAGCATTTCGCGCCCGCAAACACCGATGACACCCATGGCGGGCGCCGTGGGGTTTCTATTGGGTAAGATGGGGATGTTGCCAGCAGATGACGGGCTGCCGACGAGGGTTGGGGAGCTGCCGGGGTACTTGTTCTTGGTGGGGGTGGGTGTGGGGGCGGTGATGGTGCGTGTGCTTCTTGGCCGGGAGAGGTGAGGAGATGGATAGGTCTGTCTGCCAGACGGGGTGGTGGAGGTATGGGGGAAACCGGGAAGCGAAGAGGATCAAATGGAGCGGAAGAAGGTCGCGGTGGAGGACAGAATATGGGGCTGGGAAGGTTACGATATTTGCTTTTATCTTGAATATTTGACAACAACACGAGCAGGCTCATTTGTATGATTCTTATTTATATTTTTGTTACAGTACGCCGTATATGCTATAATACCATGCCACGCTCAGTACAGCGCAAGCGGAATTATGAGCGGGCCGTCAGAAAGTTCAGATGCTGGAGCACCGGTAATCAAAGGTTGCCGCCACCCGGGCTTGCGAGAGTACGTCACTGAAAGGATCACACTGACCATCACTCAACCTCTCGCGCATCAACACGCTCGTCTTTGCTCACTCTCACTGACAAGGAGTGATAACCGACCTTCCTCATCTATTCAGTTTCAAATCAACAATATTCACACATGGCGACCCCGCGAAAACTCCGGTCTCAAGGGCCCGCAGAGGACATTGATCTGGAACGCCCCCCGCATTCGAACGGGGGTTCGGGCAAACCCACATGGCTCAATCTGGAGAATGAGGTGAGTGATGCTCCTGGCGTATGACGGTAGTGGTCAGTGGTGGTGGTGATGGTGTGCTCCGAGTCCTCTTCCGACTTTTGCTTTCCTTCCAACCCAATTGCATATCAAGTGCTGGATGGTGAACAGACGAGAGGGGTCCGCTTCATGACCCTGAGCCCGGGCTGCCATGATCATGCGTCAGGACTCCGAGCTGACCTCGCAGTTGTCGTTCTACGGATCGTATCATGCGTCCAAGGGAAACAAGATCATCCACTTTATCTGCATCCCGCTTATTCTGTGGTAAGTCGTCTGTCTGTCCACCCTTTCTCCCAACCCATCTCTCCCGTGTGATCACACTGGGCGAAATGGTGTCGGTCGGGCACCTGCGCCCGACCCTAGAGACGTCGTGGTCGTGTTCATGTCTTAGGCACTTGTGATCCTGGTGAACATGAAGAATGGACCATATACATGTACCAAACAACGAACAATACACACCCCATAGCGCACAGCCCGCTAACCCCAGGTCGACGCTCGTCTTGCTCTCGCACTACCATATCCCCAAATCACTCGTCCATGTATTCGCTAGGGGATTGGCTTACCAGCCTTCCGTCGCGACGGTGATTGCGGTGGGGTACCAGCTGTACTACATCGCGTTGGACACTGTGGGCGGTGTAAGTGATTCTCTTTTTGATTGCCAGCGCAAGCATCATCCTCTCGGCCACCGCTCACGCCCAGCTCACTTTCCTGCCCTGGTCTTCCATCCTCTACCTCACCGCTACATACACTTACCATTTCCCGCCCACCTGGGCGCCTTACTCTACCATGTTCCACCCCACTGCGGTCCCACTAGCTTGGGTCGTATTCACCGCGGCGTGGATCGGGCAGTTTATCGGGCATGGAGTGTTTGAAAAACGCGCGCCGGCGTTGAAGGACAATTTGGTTCAAGGTGAGGTATCTTTGCGCGTCGCAAAAGACCGCCTCGGGGGCAGAAGCAAGAAACACTGACTGACACACAGCCCTCGTCACCGCGCCGTTCTTCGTCCACCTCGAGATGATGTTCGAAGTCTTTGGATGTGAGTCGACGCGTGGCGCGTACGAAATGGATTGCGCTGATACTAGTCAAACCGGATCTCGCGAGACGGGTCAAGAACCAGGTCGGAATGAAGGTCAAGGCGTTCCGCGCGGGTATCAAGAAGGAGTAATGTGGGACTAGAGGTGCGGGGCAGAAGGGGTGCGGTGAGCAGAATGACGAGTTTCCGTGAAATTGACGAGGATCTGTGTATATGAGATAGGACAGGGCTTGAAGTGTATGTAAACCTAGGCACGTGATGAGCAATCTATGCAGAGCTGTATGTGTATGGCGAATAGGGATTCGTACCGTCAGTCTCAGCGCGTGGTGTGCACAGTGCATGAGTCACAACGACGCTGCTATTGAATAGCGCCGACACTTTCCAAGCAAGCCACCAAGGGGGTACGAAACAAGTTGCATAAACTAACGATACCATCTGTATCTACACGATGCAACACACGCCTATAATCAGCATACGTTATAATCAACCAAATCAAGCCAATCTTGTAATGCCCTCAGTGTAACTATGAACTAGTGGTCCCTCTTCGACCGACGATAACAGCCCTGCGACCCTATCGAGCCATAACGGTCGATAGGACAGACCACGTATCTGGAGAAATGTTATTCTCCCGGCTGGGTAGTATGGGTATGTCTTCGTCTTTGAGCGTGGAGGAGGGAGGAGGGAGGAGGGATACTCACGTAGGGGAAGCGGGAGAAGAATGTTGGATGATGGTGAAAGTATAGTCGAGAGTTGGTGTATGATTTTTGGTATTTGCGCTTGGATCATTCCCACGTCAATGCTTGTGTACACGGAAGCAGAAGTATCAACGCCATCACTGGCTTCTCGCCACCGTCACAAGCGGTAGTAACCGGTCCTTATCGGAGAAGACCGCTTTGGACCGAGGTGCTACGTAACAGGCACCAGCTCATTTTCTTCCCCCAAAAACTCGGATTAGCCCTCCACCCGATCATATCAGCGCCAACCAGCACGATCAGTCTGACCAGCACGACGGAACAAGCCCTCGCCACTGCTCTGAACGCTCACATCATCTTTGGCCCAGCTTGAAACGTACAGAACGGGGGTTCAATTTCCCACCCGCACATTCACCTGAAACGCTTCTGGGCCCCACATTGCCTTTCTTTGGGGCAGCGTATCGTTCATCCTTTGTCCCGACCACGCCTGCTCGCGTGCATACCGCCTGCGAATTTACCGACGCTCCGACTTGGCGCTTTTGCGTCTGGCTCTGATTATTGACACTTTTGCACCTCGTCACATTTTGCACCTTTGACAGTTTTGCGCGGGAACCAAGCTGCCTACAGACATCATGTCCCGTGAGTTGCTTTCCCAATGTGGACGCTTACACCAGACTCACCCACGCCATCGCAGAACGTCCATGCGCTCCTCACTTCCCTCCGGCAGACCCCGCCGCGGCTGATCCAATCTCCCCCGACTCAGCCTCGGCGGGCGTCTGTGGCTATGATACTTCGGATGCGACCTGCCCCCGAGTTGGTCTTCGCAGGGAGAGAGCCAGAAGGATGGACCGGCCAAGTTATTCCCGAAGAAGAAACAGGCTTGGGTTATGGTGTTCAAGACTTTTTACGCCTACGTGAGTGCCGTCTTTTGTTTATTAGCAGTTGAATCCCGAACTCACGGCAGCATGGGTGAACCATCCTGGCACTGTACCCGAGTTGCTGTTCATCCGAAGGTCATCAAGCCACTCCCCTTCAAACGGCCACCATCGCTGGTCTTCCCATATCGCCTTCCCCGGCGGCCGACACGAACCGTCAGACGAGAGTGCGCTGTTCACCGCATTGAGGGAGACATGGGAGGAAATTGGGATCGATTTGGCAGAGAAGGAGTTTGTCCAAGTGGGCAGGCTGGACGAGCGGGAAATCACCACGAGTCTCGGGAAACGTCTGTTGATGATTCTGAGTCCTTTCGGTCAGTCTACTCTGCCACGCAAACCGGCGGCAAAGCTCACGTCGTAGTCTTCCTGCAGACTTCACCTTTCACACCCAAACTCGAACTACAGCCAACAGAGGTCTCGTCGATACATTGGATCCCTTTATCCGCACTCACGCCCCCATTCGCCCCGGCATCATGGAGCAGAATCGAGATTGACATATCGACGAGACTGTCACCGCGAAACCCGTTCGTCAGGAAGTTGCTGCGTGGGCTAGTCGGCAAGATGGAGTGAGCTGGCCATGATCGTGACCTCGAGCCCAGCTAACGGCAGGTTCGGATGTGTCTTGCTGCCTGACGAGCCTGACGTCGTTGCGGAAGGGTTCGACGATACAATTGAATTTGCCGAACCGCTGGAAGGGGGATCTGGAAGCTGGTATGATGCAGCGCAAGGGAAGCGGGTCCTGAGACTATGGGGTTTGAGTCTGGGTATGACTCTGTAAGTCCGAACATCCGCCATAACTACAAGAACCTAGCTGACAAGCAGCGATTTCCTCGCTCATCTACCATACGACACCCCCGCTCCGATCCTGCCCCCTTCCAAGTCTTCTTCGCCTACACGGAACGACCCCCGTACACCCGTCACCGTGCCTTCGTCGTTCGACGACAAGTGGGATTCGTCACAGAAAGTCCTGGACTGCAACACATCGCCAGGAGAGAAAGGGAAATCGGAATCGCCTGAACCGTCGTACAACGAGAAAGAAGTAGGGCAGAGCGGGGCAGGATCGTCTAGAGCAGGCGATCTGGGTGCGAAGGTGGATATCAAAGGGTCGAGGGGCCGCAGAAGAAGAGGCGTGGGGCCAGGCGTAACGTGAGTGGGATTTTCCTGGGTTTTCGTCGCTTCGAGTGGGAAACTGATGGCTAGTGCTGTATTCCCACGATTCTCCTATCCCGATGTCAACTTCTGGATCTGGTAAGTGACCCCACATGTACTCTCTGGTTTGGGCATCCAGAGCTAACTTGTTAGGGTGTTCGGCCGGAAATACCGTCAAGTAGTCAAGGGTTGGGAAGCATCACTACACGGCCCAAACAGAGCCGCCGACCGACGGTGAATTGGGTCTCATCTTCCTGCACACAATCGATACCCGCGTGTACATTTGCGAAGAAAAAACTGACGGGCAGGATGAACTGGTCCGGCGCGGCTTTGGCGACTTTCTACTCCGCCGTCAGACACGCTTTGGTCGTTGCCATCATTATCAGAGCGTTGGGCGCCGGTTTGGGCATCGCGGGGCTGGCGTGGGCGGTGTATAGAATAGGCAATCTGGGCGTAAGGGGCGAACTGTAATGAAGGGACGTCATGGGCCCGCTTGGAGGTGTGTTGTGGGAGATGTACCGAATTGCGACTAAATGTCTGTGCGTCTTGGGCATAGACATGAGCGGAGGCGCTTGACGTGTATGAAGATGACAATATTTTGACGAGTACTATATGCATGTTGTGACGTTACCGCACTCTACCTACAACTCCCTCGAAGCTTGACAAGCTCCGCATCCGTCGAACAGCCTTAGCAGTCGGGAATACAATGACCATTGGCTCTCGGGTCTCGAATCTCGCTGATGGTTCAAAGCAGATAGCCCGTAGCTGCACTTGATTCATCAGATGGCATAAGACATGGTATATCCGTCAATACAACCCAAGTTACATATCGTCCAGCTCTCCCACCCCCCTTCTTTACTGTTCGCAAGACCAATCCCAAGCATCCGCTCCTCCCTCGCATTCCCCATATCCTAGTCCCCACCAGTCATCCACCACTCTCGCCACGGCCTCCCGCGCCGACAACGTCTGCGTCTCCATAGTCGACACCCAAGGCTCGAGCGCAGCAAGGTATTGCACCCCCTTGACCGGTTCGACTGGGGGGTAATGGCTGAGCGGCTTGAGAACAGGGTACGCGTCCCATTCTTTACGCAATACCCATCCAGGCGTTTCGTCAGCGATCGAGCGGAGGATACGGTCGTTCAGGAACGACTTTGAAAAGATCTTTACAACCCATTCGCCGGACCCGGGGTACGTCTCGCCAGACCAGGAAATGGATTGAAACATCGGTGGAGGGGTAGGATCCTGTCGGTTCTGTTGAGACGTCATGGCGGATGTGAGGATTGTAGAAGGGAGCACGGTGTTGTTGCGAAGGGAAAAGAACGACGGGTGGGGATATGGACGGGTGGTGGTCATGTACGTGACGTGGAGACGGACGTAAGGTGTATAGCTGGGATTAGCTCCGCAGACAGGTATAACGGCTGACGTACGACATTGGCTTGGTGAGATGTTGCTGCAGCGACCTCAAACCGCGGTCTTTGGGGCTGGATAGCCAGGGCGTGGCGTAGAAGATCTGGTCGAACGTACCATGATCCGCTGAGTCGTTCGTGCGAATCACAAACTTGCGCCCGTCCTTGGTGTCAGATGGGACGATATCGACAACCTGATGTCAGTGTATGCCCTCGGCTGATTATATCGGTAAATGCGCGACACACCTCTACGCCCAACATTTCCGTTGCTCCTGACTCGTGTAACATCCCTTGAAAGATCTGCCAGTTGCCACCTTTGACCGACTTGCCTCCATCCGCAGCCATCGACACGGCTGCACCCAGAGCATGGATCTGGTCCATGTTAGCCGCGTACTGTTATCAGCGTCAACACTGTCTATAGCGTGCCACTATGACGACTCTCGTATCACCGACCCACTCACATTGACACGGGTACTAGCACCCCATATTTCCCCTAACCACCTTTCGTTGACCCCTACAAGCTTTCTGGCCCATTCATCCCCCTTCCTCGTTACATATTCCATTCCCAAACCGACCCTCTCGCTGAAATCCTCCACGGACGCCGCGGCTCCGTGCTCTGCCAACCATGTTGGATGATATAGGTTTGCGAAACGCTGAAGGAGTGTCGCAACTGCTTTCTTGGTACGAAGAGGGGAAAGAGGGCCGTAGCGCCGTACAACAAGTGTAGACGCGAGCCAGTCAGACCATCTTGATGAGGAAGCAGGCGTTTGAAAGAGAAATTGTTGGCCGTCCTGTGAGTTAGTATCTTACGTCGTGCCGCCCCTCTCTTCCTCGTGATAACCCCCGGCTGATAGGCGGTGAGAAAGGGATGTGAAGATACTGAAAGAATGCAGACTTACCCAGATGCCGATCCCTGCTTCCCCAATGTCCGGATCGCTTGTCTCTAGGCCGAACCGCTAGCCTCAGCTCGACATCCATCATGCCATGGGTTCGAACTCACCTTGACTGCCTTGTTCATATGCCGGTTGGCACGGACAAAGATGCTTCCTCCAAGCTCAACAGCGCGTAAAGAGGTATTTCCATGAGGATGCACCGTGGTTGTTCCTACCATCAGCCATGTGGCTCCCCCACGTCCTCCCTCAAGCCCTCCCTCATCTCTTCCTTCACTTTCACCGGCTGCATCTCAGCAGATTGCAATCACTCACTACCGCCCGGTCGGTCTTCCCGGTCAAAAACGACAATCTCAGCCAACACTTTTTCCTTTTCCACGTCCAATCTGTCCGCGATCACTCCAGCCGCACGGGAGAGGAACCAAGCGGCACTTGATCCACTTGCGCCTGCTCCGATTATCGCTACCCTCTTCGGTTTCTGCTCCAGCACGTGCGCATGAGGGGCAGCGGGGTACGAATATGGCGTGGAGAAGTCGGGAAAAGGGGTGGGCGCTTCGTTGACGAATGTGGTGAAGGAGGTGAGGGGGTAGGAGAGGTAGAGCGCGATACACAGTAATAAGGCTGCAATCACAAGCAAGCGCGGTCTCGTTATATGTTGGCGGAGTCGCGCAGGAGGCGGGGATCGCGGCAACAGCGGATCCTTGAGCTCGACCATGGCTGTGAGTATCCACCTCAAGATCTACACAGCGAGAGAGCCAGGTTGGGATGATGAATGCGAATCTCCAGATCTACTGCCCGGACATGCCGGTAAATGCTTTCTTCCGCGAATTTATACTCGTAGCTTCATCACCTTCCCCGGAACGTCTTGTCCCACAAGTGCGACTGTATGTAGCAAGCAGCAGAGAACTGATCAAGTGTGTCATCAAGTACAAGATACTACGACCCATGCACATTGCCTACTACAGATACAACAACATTATCCCAACGACGGGTAACGCGGTGGATAACCTTCCAAACGCGTTTACGCCTTGTCCTTTGACCCAAAAACATGCAATCTGAACCCTCGAGAATTCCTCTTTCACCTCGTCTGTCCGACTTCGCCGATATTTGTCCCTACGTCACGGCGGCGCTACATGAAGAACGTCTCAGCCATGTCCCTGCCTTCTTGATCCTTGATCTCCCTCAATCCCGCCGCGATAGTCGCATTACTATGCAGAGTCGGAGCACAGCTCACTCGGTTGTTGGCGATTCGTTTCTGGTGCGCCAGGTATGCATCGTACGATGTCGGCGGTGCTCGGACCGGTGGCGGACTCCTTGTCGTAGTTTTCTGATTCAAGGTCTTGACATCAGTGTCAGCGAAAACGATATCCACGCCCTGTACAACTCACATCTGACAGACCCATCATTGATCTCCGCCATTTACTCCCTTTTCGTCCGAGACCATTCGGCTGCCCCGCGCCCCCCGGTGCTTTGCGTGGAGGCGAGATGCCAGCGAACCGAGAGTCAAGGTACATGGGTGGGGTACTGACGGTTGATGTCGGAGTGACAATCTCTTCAATCGCACTGGTCGGTGTTGCGGGTGTATTTGAACCCGGGATCGGACGTGGCTCAGATGGGATCGAAATAGAGTGAAGTTCGCGCACGATATCTTCGGATTCGGATGCGTCGTCCGTCATGTCCCCTGGAACATCGGTATCTGACGAGTCAGACGACAGTTGTTCCGACGGCTTGATACCCTTGAGCGGAGCATCGTCTGTCATTCCGAGCGGGGGTACGATATCATCGAATTCTTCGGCTTCTTCAAGCTCCATTACACTGTCGGCAGGTTCCAACAAAGGCGAAGCGGGGAGAGGGATATCGCATGGATCGACCGGTGCATCGTCGAGTTTCGCAGTCTCTTTAACGGGCGATGCAAAGGGTGTTGGGCCCGGCAATATCATGTTCGCCTCTGGAGCTGGCGGTGCGGAGAGCGGCGACTGAGCTGAGATCGGGATATCCACGTTCAGAGCGGGCAAAGCAGGTTTCGTCGAAACAACGGCCGCGCTAGCGGCTCGGGACAGCGCAGGGAAGGCCGCACTGGGTGCCGGAGAAGGACTGGTCTCGGTAACCGCTGAAAGCGTGGCAACGGCAGGTCGAATGGGCGTCGGCGTATACTGAGGCGAAGATCGTGGTGACTGCTGAGCCTGAGCCTGGGCAAGCGCGGGTGTCGGTCGTAGGGCAGCTTTCGATTTAGGCGGTGAGGATGATCTGCCAGTGATCTTCCTGAGGAACGCCGCGAAGCCTCCAGACGACTTTGATGTCAGAGGCGGACGAACAGGATTCGCTCGGGGTACAGCGCTGGCTGATTTTGAGCGCGAATCAGAGGCTGCGCGTGGCATGACCACCGTCCTGTCGTCAGACTTCCTGCTCTATTCCCCTTCCCCATCAAGACCCTCACAAACTCACTTTATTTCCTTGCGATCGATCAGTCCACTTCGCTTGGACTGCATCGTAGGTCGCATTGCCTGCATGCTCTTGCTTTGGTGCAATCTTCCTCCCAGCGTTTGCCTGATTTCGGCAATCTCGTCCTTGTAGTCTTCTTCTCTCGTATTCACCGTTTGTCCAAAGTCTCCAATATCAGTTCGTGAAGGCATCGCTACGGAAGGCGAGAAGGAGGAAGGGGTTGAAGATGTGCGTTCAAGTGGTGTTTGTAGCGAAATAAGGGGTGGAAGGGGTAATTCATCTTCCCCTTCTTCCCGATGCTCTTCAGCATACGTCGATGCGGGCGCCAAGGGTGTAGCCATTGTTCACAAAGGTATTTGTTCAAGGGGAAGAAGGAATGTGCTCGTGTTTCCGGCCTCTGAATGCTGCGCTGCCGCTTGGTCACTACAGGTCAGCTGCTGATGCATGGAAAGGATGTATTCCATTGAGAAGTGGTGTCTGAGGAAGCCCCAAGGGAAGGGACCAGTGATCGTGTGATCGGCCTGTTGTTCACCCGAATTTCCGCTGTGGGGGTCCGGAGAACGAAGCATTCGAGAGGGGTAGCTGGTTGGAGGCTGAAACGGCGGGGAAAAGCAGGACTTACCGGTAAAGACAGTCAGTGCCTTTCGGTTATGTCCTAATGATGTGCGTGCGCGTTCACTGTCAACAAAGAATGACGAATAGGTGATAATAGCAGGTCTTGTTGACAAAGTGAAGAGTGGTGGTGAGGGCGTTATTGATGATGGTGCCGGTGACGCAAAGACCGTCTTGTGCGCAATAGTGATGCAGTTATTTCGAGATACAGGGTCTGGACTATATGTCTCAGATTGATTTGTGCACCTGGACCCGAGACTAGCTAGAAGCAGGATCGAGTGATCGGTTGGGCAATGGTCGCACGATTAAACAGTCGGTAAACGGATGCGAGGTACTAACCCGATGCGTCGATCGTCTCCCTGACGAAGAAGATCTAACCGAGATGTCAAGCCAGATGTAAGTGGTGAAGAGAGGGGAAAGTCTCGTGCTGTCTACAGTGTAAAGCTCTTTATGAAGGAAACAACATCTACAGTCGTCGGTTCATCTGTAAACAGGCATTGACAATGGTGTGCCCGGCAAACGGGTGTCAAACCGCCCAATTTCCGTACACAACTGGGCGCGATGCGTGCGCCAGCAAAGCCGTGGACGCACATGAAGACTAAAGAACGCTCTAAAAATGTCCAGACGCCTGAACGCCACTAAGAGCTAGATCGCGGTCGCATGACCCAAAATGGTAAACATGTTTCATAAAACCTGGTCCCCCACACGTACATCCGCCGCATCTCATCTGTGCCTTGTTTACAAGACATCCTGAATTATTGCGTCTCGCCCCGTCCATCCGATCGGATCCAAAGCGCGGACGGCCTTTGCCGAGATCTGTCAATGGCGCAAGCACCCGGTAAACACGGCAATATGGTCTCGAGATCGCTTTCCAGTCGTGCATCAACGCATCAAGCAGAGTTGTCTGCTTTGTTGCAAGTGTTTTTGATACGGAAAAAGAGCACATGGGGTGTACGTGCACTTCCGTTAGATTAGTGGAACGATGGGCCTCACTAACCAAGCTGAAGATCCCGCTCACGCGAGCTCACGGGATTAGTTGTGTTCTGCCCCAAAGCCTCAGCGTACAAACCGATTCATTGGAAAGACAACTAATTTCGTCATAGCTTGATGAAGAAGCTGTTCTGCTGTATCTTTTAATCAAAGCTATCATGCATGAAAACTGTTATTCCGCTTGAGATGGACCAGGCTCAAGAAGAAGAAAAGGCGATTCGACATTGGGTCATGAGCGGCGTTGACCGCTGGCTGGTTACCCCGCCTCCACACACGCTTGCGTGTGTAAAGTCCACTTCATGACGGTGATATATTGTATTCCACACTCAAACCATGTCAGGCTTCAGCATCCACAAAGCCGCTCTCGAGGGTGAGCTGTTTTAAATACCACTTCTGGCACGAGCTCATGGTAGGCCAACCGGGGCTTGTCCGTTCTGTATTGTCCCACGACGCAAAGCTCATCAACGCGAAAGACGATGTAAGTGCTGGTCGATTTTGTCGTATACTCCGCACTGCTACGCTCCCGACTGACATGGCCGGGATCATCGGTTGAATGCTTACGATAGGACGGACGAACAGCGCTTCACTGGGCAGCAACGACCCCCTCACTCTCTATGACACAACTGCTCCTTTCTTATTCGCCAGATATTGAAGCTAAAGACTCAATGGGCTGGACACCACTGATGATCGCTTGTAAGCTTGACTCTGGCACATTGTCTTCTGCGAGCTGAGACGCAGCCGCGGCGGGTCATTACGACGTGGTCAATGAGCTCGTGCATGCGGGGGCTATGGTTGACGCAACCAACGAGAAAGGGCAGACACCATTACATTACGCCGCATCGAAGGGTCACGTTCAGGTGAGCTAAGAATATCTCGTGGACAATACCGAGCTGACGTGCAGATCGGCCGGCTGCTCATCAACAGAGGAGCAGATGTGAGCTTTTCTCTCCATTTCACCCAAATGCAAGCTGACGGTAGATCAACGCAAAAGACAGAGCATCCCAGTTTCCCTTACATAGAGCAGCAACTACCGGATCGAATGCCTTCCTCCAGTTGCTGCTCAATCCACCAGAAGGAAGACCCAAAACTAGGTTAAACGGGGCGGACCGCGCGGGCAATACGCCCCTGCATCTGGCTTTGGAATCCGGACACGGGGACGCGACCGTGGTGTTGATAGAAGCAGGAGCAGATAGGGAGAGGGTGAGCTCTGTGCTGTCGAATCCTAAGCCTTTAGCTGACGCCAGACAAACTCTGAGGGGCAGGTCCCGGAAGAGATTGATGGAGTCGGAGGGGAAGAGCAGAAAAAGGTCAGAGCGTATATCGCTTCCAAGGTCGGACCGAGAGATGACTAGGCTGCAATGCCTAGGCCGTCAGCCAAGTCACGCAAGTCAGAAGCAGAGATTGAAAGTGGGTATTTATGCATGAATTTAGATGAGAAAATGGTATCGAGCGATATTGATACAAGTACAAACACAAGTCACATGCACAGTTACACCAAAATGCCTAAACCGAGCTGTGGTACTCGAAACTCAAAATCACAAGCTGCTGAACGCAGATCAAAAGAACAGAGAATGGAAAAGTAACAAATGGCCCGTAGGCGCAATTACCATCCACCGAACCGGTCTGTCGATGCGGTATACACTCCTGCCCCGCCCCATCCATCGTCTTTCACGACAGCACCTCCTTGTCCGCCTCGCGACACTTCTCCTCCGAAGGAAGACCAGCCATCATCGAATTGCGGCTCAAGCAAGTCTATCCTCGGCTGCATCTTGAATACCTTCCCTGATTTCTTGCTGTTAACTTGCACAGGAGCGGGTCGCGACTGCTTCGGTTTGGAACGCTTGGCGATATCCGCTAGGGTCTTTTGGCCCGATGATCGGTTAGGAGGTGGAGGCGGAGGGGCATCATTGGACGGGTGGTAGTCCATCCAATTGTTCGAGTGGTAGTATGGGGTCTGGATCTGTTCCCTGGTTCGTGGTCTGCACCATCCTACTAGAGACTCAGCTGCCGACTCTTGCAGCCGTTTATCCTCTTGCACCCGCGGGATCACGCGCGGAAGAGGTGAAAGACCGCTCGATTCGACAATAGGACTTGGACTTGGCGGATCGTTCTGTTCTATCGGCCTAGCCACTCTAGTGGAAACCGAAGTAGGCGACGTAGACATCGTCAGGATTCTAGGAGAAATCTTCGGAAGCGATAGAACTGGCGTATCGTCGTCGAAAGCGCGGAATTTGCTTGGCGAAGAGGGAAATTCAAAGCACGGCACCTGCACGACCAGATTTGATTCATCGGTATAATCGTCCGGAAATCCCGCGAGGATATGCTGCGGCACGGACGGAGACCGCTGGTGACTTGAAACAGTTGTCGCAGGGATAGACTTGACCTGCACCGGGATTGGCGTGGGGGCACCGTCAACGACCGCAAACGGCTGATGGGGGAGAGCATGAGAAGCGTCGAGGTTCCGCGTCGTAGGACTGTCCGAAGAGAACCCGCGATTTTCGTTAGCGGGGTGGCCGTGTTGTTTTGAATTGTAGTAAGTTGAAATATGGGCGGAGGTGGCAAGGGCTCGAGCGGCGGACCGAGCCTTCCAAGCGTTGGGCATGATACCCACAAGTGGGGAGCTGAACCGAGCACTTTGTTGGAAATCGTCCGGCGTGGCACCGTCGGGCACTTCGCTGGGAGGATAGACAGACTCGGCGAGAGAAGCCGTCGACCCGTCGGAAGCATAACCTTCGTCAGAGTTGCGTCGGAGATTCGGCTCCACTCCCAAGGCTTTGCCCTTCTCCCCGGAAGAACCTTCGCTCGCAAATGTTGGCAGGGGAGGAAAAGAGTCCGATTGCGCGGCCAGAGGACCCGGAGCACATGGACCTGAGGTATGCTGGATGTCAACTTGGGAATAGTGTCCGGCGCAGATCATACCAATTGTAAAGCTACTGGAGACTTGAATGAAGCCCAGCAAAGGCTACAAGTCGTGTTTGGAGCATTGATACCTCCCTTGACCTTGAATTCGTCAAGCCAGTTTGGCGCGATAGAAACAGAACTCGATGCAGTCTCGAGGACTTTGGAAATATCTTCTTCTGTGTCATGTTGGTCCGAGGTGGTCGAAGCGACGCTCACAGTCTCGGCGCGATCGCCCCCGCGATCTTTCGATGAAGTGACTTCTGGAATCTTAATCGGAGACAGTCCTTCGTCACACAAAACGTAAGAATCACTGGGATAGGTGGACTCGACCACGAGCAGTCGAGACGCATGACCGCCGTCGGAAAGTCGGGAAGGGTTTTTGACCGGACTCTCGATGAAACTCAGTTCTTCCGCCTCCTCCATCGAAGCGACAGATGGTGGCGTATCCTCCCCCCATCCGCTAGTCTCGTTGGGAATGTACGTATCATCGGCATGAGCACGGCGCTTTTGGAGAAAAGCTGCAATGCCGTCAAACCCGACTGCAACAGCATCGTGCGTTAACCTGTAATGCTGCAGGTGAGCATTGCCACGGAAAGCAGAAAGGCTCAGCTTACATCAAGGGCTTGATGGCCAGTGCGGAAAGTGACGAGGCACTGCGTGCAAAGCATCGACCACGAGTGTTGGTCGGTTTTGTGCTGATCGTCAGCTCCCCATACATCATTACGTCTGAAAGCTGACCTTTCGTAGCTGGACATTTGACAGCAGAACGTCTTGACAAATCTCACACGTCACCGGAGGTCCAGTCGCTATCCCGCGCTACAGTCAGGCCGGCTTCCGGAGTTCCGAAGAGGGTGAGACACTCACCTTTGCCGGATTGCCATGAGCGTGCATGGAAGCGATATGCTGGATATCAGCGACCCATCAATCATGAGGAAAACGAGAGAAACTCACATTAGCTAATGTTGCTGCTGAACGAAAAGGTCTAGCGCAGTACTCGCAGATGTCCAGCATACCCGGCTTTCGTCCTTTTCTCGGACCGAAGGATGGTGGTCCGGGGATCGGACTACAGTTTGCTCTGTGGCTGCCATAGGGAGATCTAGGTCGTGACTGTGGGATGAGCATTCGATCCATGCTCGTGCCTTCCACCAACGTGTTTTGGATAGCCTGAATGGTTCGACTAGACTCCTCTTCCAAGAGGGACAATGAACACCCACATTTGCATTTGAAGGTAGAGATCCTCGAGCGGGAGACATGGGGGTGATATCCGGTGCATCATCGTCCCAGCATTGCACAACCCAATCCTTTGCTCGGTCCCCTGAACCGCAACCTTTCACCGGTCTCCCTCGAACCGTCATCGTCGGGCTGGTGGGAGATGGTACACTGTCGTGACCAGTGTTCTTTGCTGACGAAGAGAATTGAGAAGCTGGCGTCGTTTGCCCCTGTGCCCCGGACGCCGGAAGGGCTTCGTTGGTGTTGGCACGAGGAGGAGAGCGAATATGGTCATTCTTCTCTTTGGGCGCATTATGGTTGGCTACGGTGTAGCCCAGGAGAAAGGCCAGGAGGAGGTACCACAGCATTGTGACGATGCTTGGCCAGGAGATAGAACCAGGAAGAGGTTTGGAAGCAAGAGTATGGGACAGGGACGAGTGTGAGGAAAGAGGAGGACGAGATTAAAGCGCGTCCGAAGTCGCCGGCGGTCGCGTCCAACTAGACTTCATTCAACATGACACACATCCTGTGTACCTGACGGGATCAGCACAACGCTAGCTTATGATCAAACAATGTACTCGTACATGCTGCGGCAACGTGCATTGATGAGCGAACCACCATTCAAGCTAAATCATACCTCCTCTCCCCGCGCTGTCTCTCCCTGGCGCCTCTGACGGCCGCCTCTGAGTCTGCAGCGCCGGCGCACTGGGCCTTCGCGCGTCCATCATCGGCCTCACACTTAAAGGAACTGGCGGAGCTGCATCCGGAGCCGATTCCGCCCGTCCATACATCGACAGAGCGGGTCGAGCAGCATGCGTAGCAGTACTGGCCTGCCCTTGGGTAGCTTCGTAATAACTTGGGATACCTGCCACGTGACCTCTGCTTGGTCTGCTTCCGATTGTCGATTTGCGTATAGTCAGAGGCGGTGTCTCAGTGTTTGAACGAACTGGGAGAGGCAAAGGCGGTGCGATGGAGACGTCTTCATCAGCGATGCGAGCAGAGGCCACAGATTGGCGTGTACTATAGTTTGAAGCTCTTACACCTGGCTGAGGGCGGAGGTGCCGCGGCATGGGAGAGGGATATGAAGGGTACAATTGTCGACTAGGCGTGTCGTCCACTGGCGAACCCAGTATTTCAGAGGGCAGTTGTGTTTTCGGTACATGCGCCGGATGGGGAGGTGAGGGGGTTACAGCGTATTCCGCTGAGCTGGAACTTTCCACTCGAGCCGCTCGGGGGTCTCTGCGGACCTGAGCAGGCGATGATTTCTCGTTGATCTTGCCAGGAGACATCTTTTCCCTCTCAGGCGAAGATTCGTCGTTATGCGGTCGGACTCTGCGTTTCTCATCTTGACTCTTCTGCCGAGTCGAAGTGTAGGCTACTTCCTCGTCGTATGACTCGATTGAAGTTCTTGTGTTATCGCTTTTTCCCGGTTGTGATTCATTATCCGTGGAGGTCCTAGGGTGGCGACGCTTCTTCCTGTTGCAGAGCCAGACGCACAAACCGACTAGAGCGAGTATACCGATTGTCACGCCGAGACCAGCAGCAATGAGAGTCGTAGTGGAAATGGTGTCCTTCTGGCATTTCAGGTAGTCTCTGCACATTAGCCGCAGTCGGTAACTACACGTACGTTACCGATCCGTCCCATGAACAGTCTGCAGTCGTGTTTGTTGATGCATCACTGATCGCCGGCGTGTCGGGCAATGTAGGCGTTATTGGGGTAGCGGGTACCACAATAGCACTCCCTGACGTCTGAGCGTTGGCGTGATAGGCGAGGAGCAGCCCACAGATCGCGTTTAATATCATCATCGCGCATGCAACGTCAACATCAAGCAAGATCGCAGTCATTCTCATGACTGTCTTGCAGGAGTACCATCGTGAACATTCGTTTGAGCAAGCCAAAGGATCGTCAAGGAGGCATGTTAGAGCAAGGCCTAGAAAGGATGGCATGTTAGCGTATTATGTGTGAGTTTCAACTGATCTATCTTGCTTCGACTGGCCCTGCGATAAGCCAATGTCGAGCATACACCGCTATGTTAGCTGGAATGATATGCGAAATACATGCTACCCGTGTACGCTTACGTAGAGCATGTGCGTGTTTGCAGAAAACAAAAGCGACCACGTCGGGTATGTTTGGGGTCAGATCGTCTAGATTGACCATACTCGAGCGCTTCCGTCCCGTCCTCCTGAGACCAAGTACCGGTCTACGAAACGCAATTTCTCGGCTGGTCGAAGGTGACCATTTACCGTGAGACGCGAGTGCGCGTGAGTCGTTCGATTGTATATCTGAAGTCAGCTTATGTAGCTCTTCTCTTCAATGTGACTTGCCTCGATGCCGTTCTCTCCTGTACACGCGATGACCTTGCGGCTGTCGAATTGAAGAGCGGTTACCGGGAACTCATAACGATGTGTCTCAAGGATATTGCCAGTCCTGATATCCCATATCCTGACAGTCTTGTCGAGACCGCCAGTAACAATGTTGTTCTCATCGAATTGTAGGCACGTCACCGGCGCGGTATGTCCAGTCAATGTTCGGTGAGCTTGTCCCGTACGCACTGCCGTGAGCTTGTGTGACCAGATAAAGAAAGAGCTAATTCACTGTCCCACATCCTGACGCCTCCATCGCCGCTTCCGCTTGCCAAGGCGTATCCCCAGAATTGGACACCTCCGACAAAGTCCTGGTACATCTCCCAGCTTCCGTCGGCATATGGTGGCGTAGGGATAGCAAAGCCTTGTCCCGTCGCAGCGGATAACAAAGCGGCACCAGACATGTTTGAGATGGTTCCTGACGGGCTGGATGGTAAGATGTCCTCGTAGGTCATTTGGCCGAAAGACGTTGAGGAACGGTGAGAAAGACGTGGTTTTCGCGACGAGCTGGCAACAGGCGAAGGGGCATCTGGAGGGTTCGCGATAGCCCAGAGGATGTCCATGACAAGGACGCATTGCCCAGTCGAGACATCCCACTGTCGAAGCGTTTTGTCCGACGAGCCAGTGACCTGTATTGAGCTTCTACGCACGACGCATAAAATGCAATTAGCCTACCAGGGTGCCATCCTCGTAGTAGAGCGCAGTAACGCTCTTGGAGTGACCTTCCAACAGTCGGACGCAGGGTCCGTTCTCTTCGACCTGGGACGCAGACGTAAGCATCGACGCATCGGTATATCCGCTTGGTCCTTCGTCCCAGTTCTCATCGTCGTCCTGGTCTTCATGATGCGCATTTTGCTCAGCTATCCTGTCTAAAGGATCTCGGTGCGTTTCTCTCTGCTCAACCTTGTTCCGCCGTTCCTCGTAATCTTCGACGATTCGCAGATCCCATAGACGGACGCTTCCGTCGGCTCCACCAGTGAGACAAAGCGTATCCTCGACTTGCAAAGCCTTCACCATACCTACGATTAGGACGGTGGTGGGTGTAAGACGTACCTCGATGACCTCGCAATTGACCGATCTCCTCTCCGTCGCAAAGATCCCACACCTTGACGACTTCGTCTTGGCCAGCAGTGACAAGCATTCCGTACGGCTCTGTGAAGTCCAGAGCAGTGATTGGTTGGGTGTGACCTTCCATTGTCTGCATATGAGTTTGAATCCGCTGAATCGTGCGCAACTCACCATGAAAGCTACCCCTGACGGAAGCTCGTCGTGTTCTGATGGTAAGAAGGCGGGACCTTTCCTCCTTCTCGAGCTCTTGTGCGTCATATCTGTCGCGCTCGAAGGCAAAGCTTTGGTCCCCGCGGCTGAAGTGACCGAAGGTGAAGTCATCAATTCCTGTACACCTTCCAGCTCGTCATCCAGCTCCAGTTGTTCCTCTTGCAAACGTAACAAGCTGGCTTCAAGTCGACCACGGATTTCTTCCAGCGTTTCAATCTTTGCGGACACTTCGTATATCTCCGAGTGGATTAATGTCTGTCGTCGATAAGCTGACCGTGTATATACGTATCCCTGTACTCACCGTTCTAACATTCAAGTTCTCCTTGTCCTGGGTTATCTCATCCGCTTGTTTCACTAAATCTTCCAAATGTAATCTTCCCGCTCTTCTCCTAGCATCTCCTCGTTCCCTCCGCTTTCTTCTGGATTTTCTACCGACACCTAACCCATCCTCTGTATCTTCTCCCTCCGTTAACAGACCCCTAGCTCTGTCGCCCAGCTTCTTCAGACCTATCTTCTCATGACCAAGGTCCTCATCCACCATTCCACCCCTTATCATCCTGCGTCTCTGTTTAGGCAGCTCTGAGGAAGGCACAGTCGCTCTGAAACCTCGAATGAGGGACGGCGTAAGTCCGTCTTCTTGGATCGGTTCCATAGACATATGCGCCAAGCGTTCTACTGCTTCTTGTATGGCAAGGGAGTTGGACGTCGACCATGCTGGAAGTCCGGTGATACCGGCTGGCAGGGAGGTAGGTAGTCTAAGAAGCGGCGAAGGTCGGGCAGCGGGGAGGGAAGCTCGGGATGGGCCGGCGGCACTGTTCAGGAACTTTGGATGCATCAAGCTCGGCGCGACTGAGTGTCAATCCGGCACCAGTAGTCAGACTCACGATCAGACAAGATCCGAACGCTCTCGGACCGCCGATGGTCGGACGATTGAAAACCCATGAGAACTTCCTTGGCGATAGAAAGGGATTGATTCAGAGATGGGAAGTATGGCTGAGATATCGGATCAAGAGCTGTTCGAAGAGGTTTTCGGTTGTGCTGCGCGGATTGTGGTCCGCCGGGCATCTTGCCCTTACTATTCAGTGTTCAAGCACTCTGAAAGGAAATTGGTAGATCTGGAAAAACTGGCAAATTGGACAGATAAATGAGAGGCGTAAGTCGGAATGCAAGATGACGTTTGGCCAATTTCAACCGTCCACCTTGTTCCGGGTTCTATTCACTGGCTTTGCTTCAATCACTTCACACGATAGTAATACTCGTAATCTACGGCCGATCGTGGTGTATCATGTGGATGCTGGGCTGATGGTGACTCTGCGAGGCTTCTCACACCAATCGCTCTTCTACCGCTGTCTCGCCTCTCTGCTAGGAAGCGATCCTTCTTCGACCTGGAACAAGTACTCGCGTAGCGCTATCGCCTGGCGATATATTTCATCTCGCTAAATCTGCTCATCAAATGGTACATCTCTGAGCCAATAACTGTCTCATCGGTAAAGGATGCATATAGCTTCTAATAATCGTCCGCTTTACCGCATATATCTATTTTTGATCCCGTTCACCTCCACTTTAGATGACCATTATCATTGACCGATCAAATATCATTCAACCCGACACTCGCCTTAACTTTCCTGTCCCTCTCAAGAGCAATGCTGCCGAGCACGCTAACTGCACAACTCCCCCCCAAACCTGGCTCATACCCTCTTCCATCCAGGCCACCCGTCAGTGCCCCGAACCTTCCCCCGAAACCATCAAGCAGGCAACCTTCCGAGCGTTCCCCTCGTATCCCACTCGTGCTTCCGAAAGCTCTTCCGATGCCTATGTCCGCTGTCAATAAGATGTGGATGCCTCCAGCTGTGAATCCCTCGGGTGTGCCTTCGGCAGCGGAAGTCACCAACGATATTGCAGGACCGAGTTGCTCGAGCTCGAGATTGCACTCTTCTTTACCTGAGCGTCCTTCTTCGAATACACCAAGTCAACATCCGGTCCTTCCTCCTCTAGAGCTTCCACGGATGCTTAGAAGCCTGCTGGACTCATCATCAGCATCGTCTGGTTCCGCAGAGACCGCTCCAGCAACCATCCATGTCGAACGTTCCGGTGATGATGAGCCGCTCCCATCGTCAACTACCATCCTGGGCAAACGCAAGAAGGGCGAGTCTTTCAGCTTGATTTCGTCCGATTCGTCCGAAAACACTACTTCATCTTCATACGCTCAGGTCCCTCAACCTTCTGCCCAACAGCATCCTATCTTCGTTCGAGACAGTAAACGTATTGCGTCGTCAAGACCGTCTCCCGATGACTCGAGGGAGGCAATCCCCCTCATTCTTCCATCCCGACGGCACAAAAATCTCCCAAAGCACCGAGCTACCTTGTTCCCCGTGGAACAAATTCCAGTCTTCGGTCTCCCACCTTTACCTGACATTGACGATGATGCAATTCTCAAGCAGGTATTTACGCACTTGTCGCTATTCGAAAAGGTCAAGGGGAAGTTCGAGGACCCGGAGGACGATCTGGCGAAGCATTACGAGAAGCTGGAACATGTGGGGGATTCGATCCTCGGGATGATCGTCACCACTTGGCTGCATGAGGCAAAGCCAGGCTTGACGCCGGGAACGGCAACTGTGAGTAACGCCATGCGATATATGTCATAATTTCGGTCGATGGAAGAGGCCGCTGGCTGACATAGTAGAAACTCAAAGCACATCTAGTTTCCAACGCTACTCTCTCGCATCTGTCTGGGCTGTATAATATGCCTCAACGGCTTATTGCCGATGAAAATCTCCTGCCTGTTCTACGTGCATCTACCGACGTGCGCGCGGCACTCATGGAGGCCTATATTGCCGGCATCTACTGTTCCCATCCGCCAGATAAGCGTATCAGCGTGGCCATGCCTCTTCTCGAGTCATGGCTTCGCGAGATGTATGACCCCCTCTTCGACTTCTTCTACACGTACATGAAGAACGAGCACGACCAACATCAGAACGCCGTCGGCGCGGATGATAAAGGGGTCATCATCGTCATGGATGAAGACGAGGTCAACCGTGTGAATTCAGCTGCGACGGGGATGATGCCCCTGGTGCAGCTGTATGCGGAGACGTACGAACGGGAGTTGACGTGGGAGGAGGACAGACTCGAGACGACAATCGGAACATTGTTTCGGATTAGGTGTATTGTCGATGGTATGGAGCTAGGAGAAGCGACGAGGGCTGCTAAGAGGGATGCGAAGAATGTGGCGGCATGGGAAGCAGCGAAAAAGCTGGGACTAACGGTGAGCTATGGTATATGATCCGTGTTGATCGCAGACTCGCTATTTTTCATCGACGGAGCACACGATATGAACAAGAATCAAAGCGCGATCGACGCACACTCTCATATACGTCCGAATGGAAATATCAAGACAGCCATCGAAATCACCACGACGATACGCCTATCATGCCTGACGAACCAAACCGCAATGTACTTAAAACTGCGCATGTATCATAATGTTACGAAGTCACTTCTGCCGAAGATTCTGTTCGTATCTATACCGTGAACAAAACTAGAGCTTCTGCTGCGCGCAATGGAATAACTCATGCTGGCGGCATCTGAAGGTATCGTAGCAAGGAAGAGGTAGTGGCAAAGACAGACGACGCCGGCACTTCGCGACTCATAAACCTCAAAACGAAAACACGGCCTCACTAATGTCCTATATATCTGCATATCATGCACCCCGCCGTTTGTGGAAGACAATGCATGCGCTGAAGATCTTTCATCGTCGATTACCACACAAGCAGAGGACGGGACTATAATTGCCACACGATTTTTCAATGTAGGAAATTTGATTCCGCATTTGCGGGGTAGTGGAACTTCGGTTGATCCAACTGTTCTCTCGACTTTTGCCATCGTCACTATCTTGACTTGCCGCAGATTCCACCTCGGGATCACCACCCCCAGCTTTATACACAGGGGCATCGCGAACACTACTTAAAGGAGATAGACAAGACAAAGTTACACACGCGACATGCCGCCAAAAGCTAAAGGAGATGACAAGGTTGGTCCCCCCTCTAAGACCGCACGCGACCGTCTAAGCTTGATAAGGCTTCGAACACAGGACAAGCAACGACGGGTGCTGATAATTAGACGTTCGGTATGAAGAACAAGAAGGGAGGAAAGGCACAGAAGTTTATGCAGACGGTGCAGAAACAGTCAGCGTCTTCAGGCAAGAACAAGGACGATGTGAGTTTACAATGCTTGTTCGCTTGCTCCTATTCGCATTGCGGAAAACATCGCTCGACTACTGTTCGAGGATGTTTGTCATTGGGGAGACAGCTGACATACAGCTTGCCAAGGAAAGGGAGAAAGAGGCGAAGCTGGAAGCAAAGAAGGCGGCAGATGCGAAGAAGAAGCTTGATGCCGAACTGTTCAAGACGGCGCAAGTACAGCAGAAAGTGCCCTTTGGAACGGGTAAGTCGGCAGAAATCCTTCACCGCATGCACGGATTTATGCTAACGATCAGATCCGAAGACCGTACGCTATCCCCCCCTTGTCGCGAGAGGGACAGACTAATGCTTAGGTTCTTTGTATGTACTTCAAAGCTGGACATTGCGAGAAGGGTAAGCATCGACACGCCACATCGGACTATGCTGACTCAGTAGGGAACAAGTGTAAATTCTCACACGACAAGAATGTCGAGAGAAAGGTGGAGAAGGTCAACATCTACGAGGACTCGCGAAAAGACGACAAGAAGACAGGTCAGTATATCCTCGGATAGATTTATTGAGAATGTGCTGATCCGCAGATCTCATGGAGACTTGGAACGAGGAGAAGCTACGAGATGTCGTTGCTCAAAATGCGAAGGGTCAGGGTCAACGAACCGAGACGGATGTGAGTTTACTGATTAGCGGATCTAAGCAGCATTGTTGAGACACAGATCGTGTGCAAATACTTCATCCAAGCTATCGAGGAGAAGAAGTATGGTTGGTTGTCAGTGTTTCTGGATCTTCTCTTGATTCACGCTGACGTTTTAGCTGGGAATGTGTACGTCAAGCTTGCGCTGTAAAGCACGATAGTTATTGATGTCTAGCCTAACGGAGGTGACAAGTGCATGTACCGACATGCCTTACCACCAGGATTTGTCTTGAAAGCGGACAAAAAGGCGGCAGAGGAAGCAGCAAAGAAGGACAAGATTTCGCTGGAGGAGTTCTTAGAAGTCGAGGTAAGCTTCTTCTCCCTGCACCGTGCCGCAGCTGACGTCCAGCGACACAAGCTGAAGCCTCCGCTCACGCCCGTCACTGCTGAATCATTCGCCATCTGGAAAAAAACTCGTCAAGAGAAGAAGGCTGCCGAGGCCGAGGCTATCGAAAAGGCCAAGATGACTCAACGGGCGGCCGGAAAGATGACTGGAATGACCGGAAAAGACATGTTCGAATTCGGTGGAGAGTTGTATGGTGATGAGGACGAGGCAGAAGAGGACGATTGGGACATCTCGAGATTGCTCGCGAGATATGTGGGTTTAGTCTTTCGCCTGGGATATATTTTGGCTAACAATGCAGCGGGAAGAAGAGCAACGGCAGGATGATGCGAATGCGGCTGATGAGGCGGATGTGGAGGCGGTCGAGCAGGGCGTTGGAGAGATCGCGGTCAAGTAGAGCGTTTTCCATCGTAGCGGATGAGCCGCATCTTGGCGGCGTCGCATAATACTGCATGCACAGCATCCCCATCAACATTGCGCGGTAGTGCAACGTACAAGTTGTGGACGAGGAGGATGATTAGGCTGAACGGGTTGTATCCGAACGCCGCGCCGAGACAAGTACTTTGCCTTTACCCCGTCGATCACTCTTCTATGACATATCTCCTCCATTATCCGTCTAGTATTGAACAATCATCCCAACCCGCTCCTTATCTCTATCTTTTGGCGTTTCGCACATTACTTGAGTGTTCCCGCCAGGTTTAGCCGCAATCATTAGCAATCAGCCATGTCGGGTATCCAAACCATTACCATCATCTCGGCCCAGACGGTACCGCAGCCGAAACCACATACCACCTACACCATCCAAGGTATGTCTGTCGACTACTCCCCCGATGATTCTTTCGTATCATCGAGGTTGATACGTGATGATTTTTGGCGACGATATTTGCAAGCACGATATTTGGCAGGAAGCAGCTGACAACAGTCTCTACGCCTATGCGGACGTGGACTGTTGATAGGCGGTATAACGACTTTGTTGCCCTCAATACGGAATTGATCTCGTCGACGAACAAGCAACCTCCAGCGAGCTTGCCGCCAAAACATCCCTGGTCGTTGACCCGGAGTGCATATGATGAGAAGGTATGTGTCTGCAGCGGCCTTCTCCCCGACCCAGTCTCTAACCCTCCTGGACTCGCCTCTTACTCGCTTACCTTCGCACCTCACGTTGCACCGAACACCTCTGTCTGCTGCTGGCCTGCCCTTCTTCTCACCATATTAGCGAGTACAATGGCTGGACTGACTTCAGATCGTGCGCGAACGTCGAGTCTTGCTCGAAACATACCTCCGCTCCATCCTCACGCACAAGCTCCCCCTCTGGCGCGATTCTTACACTTTTCTCGACTTTCTCTCCGTTCCGCAACACACTACCCAACGCCGGGCATCTACGGCAGAAGGCGATATACACTGGACACCTGCGAACTGGTTAACAGAACAGGGGAAGGTCGAGGGGTCTCTCCGGAATATCCGGTCGGAGCTGCTGAAGCGCGATGCATTGGCGGGGATGGGCGACGCAGCAGGGAGCAGGAGTGCGAGTGTCACTGCTAAGCGGCTGTTACGCGAGGCGGGGGAGAAGATTGATATGCTCAGCAGAGGGCTGGAGAGGGTTGGAGCCAGTGTGGGGGATGGAGAGAAGAAACGGAGGGAAGAGATGGTCGAGGCGTTGAAGAATGAGCGGGGGAATCTGAACAGGATGGCGGAGGTGGGTGTACGGACGAATAGGGAGGGAAGTGGGTTTGCCTCGCATTCTGCGGGCGCGGGTGCGGGTAGTGGAGGAGGTACAATGCCGGGAGGATCGTCATCGTTATGGGGCAGTGCGCAGGCCACGCCCGCCGGTCGGGTCTTTGGCAAGAAACCTGAAGAAACCGACGAAACGCGGCCATTAGACGATCGAGGCGTGTTACAGCTTCAACGGAGTAAAATGGACGGCCAGGACAACCAGCTGCGAGAGCTTAGTAAGCTGTTGCAGAGGCAAAAGGGGATGGGAGAGGAGATTCACAGGGAAATCGGGGAACAGACGGAGATTCTGGAAGAGATTGAGCATGGGGTGGATAAGACGGGTAACAAGATGGCAAAGGCGAAACGGACCATGAACAAGTTGAACTAAGTGGGTGTGCGGCGGATCAGATTGGATTGGGTTTAGATACAGTCTCAGTATACATCCCGCCATCTCCCATCTTTGTGTCTACGGCGTCTCAACAATCTAGCTTCTAGCCTACCAACAGTGATGATAATGACTTTTCACGCCATGAACCCATCCGCTTGATGTCTTGTTTGAATGTCTAGCTTAGAAGAACACCTTGACTCGGTCCTCGAGCGGCTGGAAAGTCTTCGGGTGGGCGGGGTTACCAGGTCCAGATGTCGGAACACCGAAGGGCATGATGGCGGTGTTCTGCTATCAGCACACGTCCCGTCAGCACGTAAAAGTCATCCAAACTCACGCGCCAGGTCTGGGGGACGTCGAAAAACTTGCAAATGTCCGATCGAGTCTCAGCAGAGTACTCTCCGTAGTGCTGATGTCAGTCTCTGTTCACACCAAAGGAGAGAACGGAGTTGGCAAGGCACGAAGTCACGACGACTCACCTGGAGAGAAGCACCGAGACCCTCCTTCTCGAGCGCGGTCCAGACAATGTACTGCAGCATACCGGTCTGGTGTTGCGACCAAACCGGGAAAGCCTGGGCGAGAGCGGGCATGTTACCGATCCAGCCGTTGATCACGGCATCGTCCTCGAAGAACAGGACAGTTCCGTAGCCGGCCGCGAAAGAGGCAATTTTGCCGCGGTTGGCCTCCTCATCAGCGCCTGATTGTTAGTTCTGGTCCTTTGCGGGTCTTCAGATGTATGCCGCTCCACGTTTCAAAGGGCAGACAGGAGGAAGAGCGAGAGTAGTCGACGCACCTCCGGTGAGCTTGACGTAGTCATCGGCAATCATCTGCCAGAGGTCTTTGCTCTTTTGACCGACAACAACGACAGCTCGAGAGGACTGCATGTTGAAGGAAGTAGGCGCGTGCTTGACGGCTTCATTGACAACCTCCTGAATCCTCTCGTTGGAGATGGACGACTTGTCACTGAGAACGTAGTAAGTGCGTCGGTTCTATTGTTAGCTCTCGCTCTTCTGCTCAGTAAGAGATGGCCATGTCGGTGTTCTAGGAGGACACTGGTCACGCAAACTCACCTCGACGGCCTCGAAGAAAGCCTGGGAGTTGGAGGTAGAAGTTCCGGCGGACATTGTTGCTTGGTTGCGATAGTATAGGGTGATGGCTGATAGTGCCGTGAGTAAGAGAAGTGTGAGTAAAGACGGAATGATTATGGTAAAGATGTGGACGAATGGTCAATGACGGTTTATATACACTCGGCCACCTCGGTGCATGTCAATCACTCAGCTTTGGGAAAGATGGATAAGCAGCACCCTGAAATAGGTATATTACCCTCGCATTACCCAATATCTATCTCCCAACGGAAACGTGAAACGTAACGATAACACTGAATCCCAATCTGCTGCATGGCTTTCATAACGCTCATCCATACACGCAAGTCGGACCCTCAATTTCCCAAATCTCAATCATGTTTATACATCATCTCCCGATCAAACCTTGCCCTTTTCAATTTCTTCTTTGCCGCCTCTTGACTGCTCGACGAGCTTGAAGAACGTTTCGCGCCGACTACAGATGTGATCGCCTTTGCGACCGGCTTGCGGATGATTTGAGGGGGCCTGCAGAATTCGCCGTTCTCAATCTCTTTCGCTTCTTCATCGTCGGCGTTGATACCTTGGTCATCCTCGAACGACGGCGTGTCGAGGATCTGCCCCGCGTCAATGAGCATTCCGAGAAGCCTAGGTGTGAGTACTGCGATGCCAAAACCGACCATCTCCTTTCAGGCGAACTCTGATTTGGAAAACCACTCACTCCTTGTACACCTTTCTTCTGTCGACCCACTGCTTGCGCCATTTGACAAAGTCTTGATCGATCTGCTTGGTCTTTGCATCGGAAAGCGGGTCCACCTTAGCGGTCCCATCATCTTGGCCTCGAAAAGGAAGAAGCGCTTTGAGCGTGACATCGTTCTTCTCATCAGCTACCCAAACAGAAATATCCGCCGGCTGACTTCGTTATTGACCCGTTGGATCTCGGCTACGAGGTCTTTCGTCTTTGGCAAAGCGAGCTTGGCCGCGACTTCTATTATGGATTAATCGTCTTGCAGATGTCGGAGGAAGGCCTACACACCGCGAGAGACCGTTTTCAAATCGTTTCGTCGCTCTTCGAGGTCTTTTTGAGTTCTCTTCAGTTCCTCTTCCAATTCGGCAAGATCATCGGAGGACGCGGTGTTGAGCCGAGACTGCGTATCACAAGGGTTCTGCTGAACCAGCAAGAGATAACGTGGCGCGGAAATGGCTTACCTGGTTGTATACGAAGATGGTCTGTTTCCCATACGCCTTGACGGTGAGCAGGCCTTTCTCTTTTTCGTTAGCAGTCAAGTTCTAGTACGCTGAGGTCGTAAAGAAGAGCCCGCGGATACCCTCAAACGTCAAGTATTCAGGTAAGGATTGTTGGGTTAAAGTAGAAGGCGTCTCACCAGCCAGATCCGTCAACACCTTTTGAACGACAGGCTTCGAAACCTTCCCCTTGAGATTGGCAGAGACATCGGCTGGGACAGTCAGCACTCTTGGGGATGGTATGGTCCAGAAGTAATCACTTGAAGAGTAAGGCCGGTTCACCTGCAGTCATTGAGTGCGTCATTCCGGCCATCACTCCGGGTCGCGAAATAGGGGCGTATGACCATGAAATGAAGCAGCAAACACCCACAGACTTCATATACTGAAGAACGACCTTCATTGATCAGCCCAAAGTCTCGTTGCTAGGACTGACTCACGTCTTCCGCTTCCCATCAGTTCAGCATCACACTGGACTCACCTTGATCCCCTTTCACCTGTTTCTCCTTGACTTCCTTCTTTGGTGGCATTGCGGTAGGTATATATCAGTAGAGAGTGAGAAGCGTCAGATCACCGCAATGGTGAAAGTCAGTGAAATATGGATGGGAAGACTGAAGAAATGTGGTTTGATGGGGTGATGGTAAAGACGAGAAGGGTGATGTAACCTCACATCCCCTGAAATCGGCGAGGAAGAAGTAAGCTGCGCTGTAGTCTCTCACCTCCTCAGATGGCAACTCCTCTCTGCATCATCTGAGCTTACTCATATCGATGATGTCGATACATGCCCTACAGATACAACGGTAAAGTCTCCACACTGCATGCAACCGCTTACAGCTTATTTCTCCTCTTCATCCTTCTTCTCATCCTTCTTCTCCGCTGCCCAAGGGACTAAAAACTGTCCGTCAGTCACTTGCGTCAAAATCCGAAGATGTAATCACCGTGAAAGCAATGATACTTGGGATGATCGACCCCAGCACGATCCACCCGGTCCACTGAGCCCATAACTCAGTGCCCTAAGCAGCGGCTGGATCTTCCGGGTCAGGTCCCGCCCTCTTCATCAACCCTATACCCATTGTTTCATCGCGATGAACTAGCGATCCTCCATTTGGCCCTGTGACTATGGTCGCGCCGGCTGAAGCTGCGGTGACCGTGGCGGCGTTTACAAAGACTGTAGCCGTCCGGGCGGCGGTGGTAATTGTTCGGGTATAAGCTCCGCCTCCTGCACCGACAAACACTAGGCCAGGTCTTCCATTGACCCGGTCAAGATCGTCGCTTTTATCAATACCTCTCTTGCAAAGTTTGTCTGGCAAGGGGCAAGAGGGAGAGAGCCAGAGAAGTGGACTTACGGGGGAGCATGTGATCCGCCTTTCAAGCCGTAAAAAGTCTGGGACATATAGAGAACAACCAAGAACGCCTTGAGAAAGGCGTTGGCGATGACATAGAAGTACAGACCCTTGTTATGTTCTCCAGCCAATGTACCAGTAGCGTAGAACACTGTGTATCAGTCTCATCACTCCTGCCATCACGGAGTCCACGAATGCTTCTGCCACTTACTGTTGACGTACGACCCGCCATACTCCGAGTACTTTGCTTTACGCCACGCTAGGTCCGAGGCAATCACCATCGTAGCAAAAACCACGATTGACAGCTACCACATCAATGTTCCGCTTAGGCCGACGGGAAGGTATGACTCACCTGGAACAAGAGCATCCAGACTGCAGACCCAAGGTGCTGATCATCAGTTACGCCTCAACCCAGCACGCTCACTCACTTTTGGCGCGTTGGTCCATCCGACATACCCACATCCTTCTTCCCCTGCATAGTTCCTCGCAGCTATAGTCAGTAACACTATCGGGGCCGGCATACGGGGACGCACGATACGAATGTCCATACTGGTCGACATAGTTGTTGAAGTTGTTAGCGATTATGATAATTTCAGCGATTATTAGCATGATAACGGCCAAAATCCCGATGATGTTAAAGAAAACACAGATCCAATTCCAGATTGTGGGGAAGGTTTCTTTCCCAACGTATTCCCTTTTGGCCATTTTGACAAGGATCCGTTACGTTCGCGGGATGTAGCAGGAGTAGCGTCAGAGCGAGGTGTGAGAGAGCTGGAGGTGAGGTTGACTGATGTTGAGGCAAAAGCGTCGAAGAAGCGATGTTGTGACGAGTTGTGAGATGACAAAGATGAGATGGTAGAGAAGAGTAGGGTGGATGACATGGCAGAGCGATGAAGCCTTCCATCTCACATTCTTATATCCTCCACAACTTCCAACCCAAACCGTCAGATCCCAGCGCCGCTCGAATCTGAAACCAAACACATGAAGCGATCGTTTGCACCTTTCATGTCTGCTCCACCCCCCCTCCGTCACATATACCCCCACTCTAACATGTTTTGATGATAAAGCGCGTCAGATGTGAGTGGGTGAGACCTGCGATGAAAGGATCTCGAAACAGTCAGTATCCGACAAGTCAGTCTCATACTTTCTTCGATCACGGGATCTTTCGCCCTTTTCCTGTTGTATGAGAGCCGGGTGTTGATCAGCGATGTGCGCATCAAAACGCCGGATCCTCGTGCGTAGAGGCGTAGGAGATGATAGTAACATGCCAGATACGATACAGATAGAACCCAAGAAGATGATCGTAGTATGCCCCTAGATGGGATCAATGACAAGCCAGCCCTTTGCCCGCAGCGGGAGACACCATAGATCTGGCGTTAGCTTATTCTTTCTAAGTTGAACGCAACGGAGCAGCTGTAAGGGAGAGATTCGGACCCTCTTACTCACCCTACGTCAATTTCGCCCTCATACATCACATGCCCGATGAATGCGCCGATAACGATGGAAAGGAAGAGGAATGTGTTATAGGTCATCGCGACGAGCATGAGCTGTGGGGTGAGTTCATAATCTATGTATTGTGGCCGCAGCGGAGAGCGTTCGCAGAATTCGACTTACCCAGAACGAGACACCGACGCACAAAGCGTATAGACCAGCTCGAAGGAACCGCATGCTCATCGGCAGCTTCGTCCTACCATTAGCATCATTTAATATCCGTATCGATGCCCAAATTCCATCTAGCAGCTCCGGATGTCTTTTTCAGAGTAAAGAGTTGATCTAATGTCCAACTCACAAGCCCATGCGTCCGGCACCAGTCTCGATTGCAGCGTACCCTGCCTGATTTGGCGGAATCAAGCTAGCCCTCCTCCCGTTCTCTCCGCCCAATAGACCCACCGTCAGGGTACTCCCTCGCCTTTCTGCGGAATTAATCGTCGTTTTCGAGTCGGTATATAGCGCGACGGCTAAGCGGCGATCGAATGTACGCATATAGTGGAGAAGGGAAGCGTATCCCACAGATATGAGCATGATCACGAAGCTGGGGTTAGTCTGGAATTTTGTGGCTTGTTCGAAGAGCCTGAACAACCGTGACGGAGAATGGGGAGCGGGCCGCGCATGTCGTGTGGATATGGATGGGTGTGTGAGACTTACCATGATAGTACCATCGTGAATGGTCCAGTGATATGCCAGCTCGAAAATACTACGCAAACATCCTCGACCTGGTTGTTCCACAACATGTTCATCTGCTTATGAGCTTTTCGCGTCCGTAATCTCCGAGGCCATCCCAACGAATTTCAGTCGCGCGACTCACTGAACACATCTTCATGTCGCCATGATCCGAATGACCGGGCATCGGCATGTCATGTCCCATTTGTTCATGATCCATGCTGCTTTCTCTCCAGGTATAGCCCTTTGTGAGACCTTTGTCGAGATACGCGGGCAAAAATAACAAGAAAAAGAAATGTGCACTGTGTCTTATGTTAGGTTTCGGAGTGAGGAACGACGATCAGACATGACGATCCTGAAACGCCATATTGTCGAATCCGGCCACGACCGGAACCGTTTGCCTCCCACATTCGTCCTTCGCCCTGACTTCTTTCGCTTCCACAAGGCTACCCTGCCTTCGCGCTCTCGTAAATGGTTCAACGGATCCTGCGTGGTCGAGACAACGCCATACGTGCCTGCATGATGCATCTGTACAACTCGTCCTGAAGATCCAACGCGCTTATTCCGCTTGCCACCTGAGTGCCCGACATTCAGCTTTTATCGGCGAATGAACAGAGCAAGTAAGATGACCAGTATAGCCACCAACACTGCTAGCATAGATGCGGATACTGTCATTTAGCTCGGGAACAAGAAAAGACGAGTTCGAACTTACGTCCTTCGAAAGAAGCGGGAACAACGATCGCTCGTATGGTGTTATCGGCACTGGCAGATACAAGGAGGTTGGCGGAAGGATTGAACTTTAATGCTGTAGGAGGGAAGCTGTGTGCGCTGAGAATTTTGAGGAGGGGCTGTAATATCAGCGTCATGTATCTATCACATAGGTAAGCGGCAGAACTCACTGCCAATGTTTTTGAATCCAGCAACCCAATTGACAAATCGGCACTGCCGTATGCAAGCAGCTTACCATCCGTGCTGTCGTTTAACCTCGCTCGTAAATGCTTCGAGACCAATCTCACCTGACATCGAAAACCGTGATTGGCTTGCTAGCGACTTCTCGCCGGACAAGAACATCCCACCTTCCGAGCTCCTCTCCTTCCGCCATTTCCTTCCCTTTGCCTTTCTCCTCACCCATCATCGATTTCGCCTCAGCGTCTGTGAGATGTGTCTTGGTGGGTCCGGCGACGAGGCCGAATGTGACGACAAAGGACTTGCGAGGCGCTCCACGTTTTGGTGACTTGGTAGAGTTGAGGACAGCGTGTATATTCGGGGAAGGAGAAGAGACAGTGGATGGCGAGAAGCTAGACTGTCAGCGGAGGATTCAGGTAATGATCGATTTGGACTGACCGAGCTGCCCGGAAAGCTACTGGTGTTATATCGATGCTGGGCGGGTAGATTGTCTGCTTGAGGTCTAGCTGTGTTCTGCCATCCGTCGTAGTGACCTGGTACAGGAGAAGCGACTTCGTCGTCGTAACAGAAAGCTGGGGTTAGGACATGCTCTGAAGTGTCAAGACTATCGTCTCACCCATTCACCCTTTTCTCCTCCCCAGTCAAGATCAACGAGCTCGCTATCCAGGCCGATTGTTGTCGCCGCAGTTGCCAATAGAGGAAAGGTGAGAAGGGAGACTTCATCGTCTGTGGTGCCCACGGCAACCAAGTCGGACAAAGGCGAGATCACTGTGAGTTTCTGCCAATGAGCTGCCAATCTGTCCATTGACGCTCGTCTCACCTGATATGGATAGTCATCAGACCACTTGGCTTGTATTGTTCCTGCCGCTTTCTTTAGCTGTATTCTACCCATCAGCGCGGTCGAGCAAAAGTCCAGAGTCCACCCACATGTCGTCCGCATAAGAGTACAAGCGGCAGTGTTCGTTTTTTCCTTCCTTGATGGAAGATGAGGAAGCGTTGATACCCGTCACAAGCTGCTTGGACTGTTCCATCAGCGCTGCCATAGGGAGCTGTGCAGTGTCTTACCGCTCGATCGACAGCTATCGTCATTGGAGCATCCTCTTCATTGCTGAGCTCTATCTCCGACGTATACTTGACTTTGCGTCCATCCTTAGCCACCTTGCACAGTTTCTGGACAAGTCAGTCCGTAGCTCGTAGCAGAGGGAAAGGGCGCACCAGCTTGTTCTTGATGCCGCTCTTGGTTGCTCCTCCTCCGCCCGCCAGTATCAATGTGTCATCGTCCGCCCAATCTACCGCATACACTGGAAAAGCTGGAGTTGGGTGAGCTTTGTGCGAGGTTCGTGTCATGTCAATGGTTGAGTTGAAAAGACTTCTTGACGCGACGGTGATGCACAGTCGTCATGAGCATAGTGACGCTGCAGGACCTGATCGGCGGTCACCGACTTCGGTTATGATCCAATGTCAGCCTGATACACGCTGCGTGACCCCGGATATCAGGCTGACAACATCTTCGGGCCCGGTAACGAGGACGACGGCACAACCGACGCTAAACCTACACTCTTGTTACATCTATCTCATCTTCCAATCTCCCCATTATCGTCTTACATCTGATCCAGCACAATGAGGCCCACTCTCCCACGACTCGTCCACGTCCTTGTTCCGGTTAAGCGATCCATCGACTACGCGGTGTGAGCTCCTATCGTCTCATGTGCAGAAACGCTGCTGACGCCATACAGCAAGATTCGTATCGCCAGCGATGGAAAAGGCGTCGACACCAGCGTCAAGCACTCTATGGTACGTCCAAATAGCTCATCCGTCTCTCTGAGCTAACATGACAGAACCCGTTCGATGAGATCGGTATGTTGAAACGCGCTTGAACTCACTTGTTTTCCGATCGAGCCTAACTTGTAGCTGTTGAAGAGGCCATCCGATTGCGGGAAAAAGGCGGCAAGCTTGTCGAGTCCATCACTGCGCTCTCTATCGGGCCCACCAAGTCTGTCGACACGATCCGTACCGCCCTCGCTATGGGTGCCGATGCTGGCATTCACATTCTCACGCCAGAGAACACGGTGGTTGAGCCCATCTCGGTGGCTCACGCTATCAAAGCTGTCATTGAGAAGGACAAGAAATACGATCTCATCATCATGGGCAAGCAGGCTATCGACGATGATTCGGGAAGTACCGGTGGAATGCTGGCCGGTATGCTCAACTGGGGTCAGGGTTCGTTTGCAAGCAAGCTCGAGGTGCAGGAGGGTGGAGCGGTTGCTGTCACCAGGGAGATTGATGGTGGTCTTGAGAAGGTTGAGGGCAAGCTGCCATTCATTGTGACCACTGACTTGCGGTGAGTTTCAAGCATTTGCAGAACCTCGATGACCTGGCTGACGGTAGATTGAACGGTATGCTTTTCGCAATAGGGTTACTGAATGGTGTAGCTGACAACGCAGAACCGCGATATGCCTCGCTGCCTAACATCATGAAGGCTAAGAAGAAGAAGGTTGAGACGCTCAAACCGGCTGACCTCGGTCTTGACTTTGTGCGTCGCGAATCTTTTACATGACTCTGCGGGCAGAGCTGATATGCAGACCCCTCGATTGGAGACTATTTCCGTGTCAGACCCACCCAAGCGAGTCGGCGGAGGAAAGGTAGGTTACGAGATATAGTTCACCAGGCTAACGTTCTAGGTGGAAAGCGTTGAGGAGCTCGTTGCCAAGCTCAAGGAGGCTGGTGTTTTATAAATGTGAAGCAGCGATGCAGTTTTGGTTAACTGATGGTTTGCATGTATGCTCTCATTTTCAACCCTGCTTAGAAAACGTTGTGGACTTGCATGATATATTTCTGCGTTCAATCAAGAACAGCGAGAGAGGCTCGAGTAGGCAGACCTCGGCAGTGATTCCGACGGAAAGTCATGTTGAGCTTCATCTTTGTTTTCATTCCATCTCACTTCAACCCCGAGCGTGTATTATGATAGAATGATAGCGTCGGGAAATGTGACTGCTATGAGGAGACCAGCTGCGCTGGGTGTCAGACCCCTTAAATTTTGTGTGAGTTTGGAGCCGAGTTGTAAGGCGTGAACTAAAATGGCAGACACAATGTCATTCGGTTCTAGTCCGCAGACCGTTGTCCTCGTCGAGTACGATGCGAGGCCTCTTCGGCTTTGGCCGCTCTTCTACGACGGATCAGCAGATATTGCTGAACCCTCGTGATACCTTTCCCGATTCCGCATTGGGAGGTGAGCAATTAGCTCCCAAGCTCATGGCACAAGACCCCCTGGGTCGCATACGCTTCATGCGGCCTGCGATTGCCGATTTGGAGCCATTTATGATACTCAACGAGAGATCTGTAGTAAGTTGGATAGACGAAGCTCCTATGGTGGTGATAGATATACCTGCTATACAGAAGCTGATGTAGCAGGACGAGCAGCCTGAAACGGTTCAAACGCATCTCGTCCCTTTCTGGACCGTGATCATATTCGCTGCGCACAGATGGCACATGGTCAACTCTGCGCATGGGACATCGGAAATCATGCCGAGGGGCGAAACGAATTGCGACATAAGCTTCTCGGTAGCAGCAGTAGGGGAAGATCATTGGTGTCGGTGAGTACATGCAGCGTTGTCTGTTTGACTCGATTGGATTACTGACACCCTAGAGACCTCGTACTCGTTGACACTCTGAGACGGATGCGCGATGGTGTCGTTGCTGATATGGACACCGCGGTTCTGTACGAGGCACAATCTGTGAAACTGGACGATCCGGCGCACTATTGGAACTATTTCTTCAAGATGCACCGGTTTCTGCCTGACGAATGTGCGCTGTTTGCCCGTGGATACCCCAAGCTCTCAGACGCCGTACTAAAAGCTACTATCGAACAAGCCGCGTATAAAAGTATCGACGAACCCATCTACATGCCTAAGGCCATGGTCTCTGAGCCGTTGGTAAGTTGGTCTACTTCATCCTTCTCCGGCAATCGTGAGATAGTGCAGTCGCTAACGCGTAGCAAATCAGAGCATTCCCGACTTATCGTGAGCCGCCCGTTCCGATATCGACGAAGAATCATTTGCTGACTTACCTTCAGGTGTGGCTTACAAGGCAAACTTCAAGGACAGAACAGAATACTGGGACGGCTGGCTTTCACGGTCAAAGCGGACTAGTCCCGTAGGAGATCTAGGCATCTCGCACCACTTCCCACTCCAACCTGAAGGTCCTAAAATATCCACAGAAGGTCACAAGCTGACATCTGGCGTAAGTCCTCTCATCGCTCCGCAATGTTCATGTATCCTGACGTTCAGTTGAACTTCTCGGTCGTGTCACACGACCCACTGGCCTGGACGAAAAAGGCGCCAGATGAGCCGATCTTGAGACAAGCGATAGCCGTTGACCCTGATCATTTCACATTCGCCAAACACATCCTGGCATCAATGAAGGATGGGCCGGTGGATTGGCAAGATCCAAACATCTTGCCTGTATCCCCTCAAACACTATACCAGACTGTGTAAGTGGAAGACGGCCTCTCCCATCCGCATAACGATCCTCAACCATGACGCAGAATCATTTCGCTGGTGCTGACAAAGCAGAAAGTTTGCTACAGAGCGAATCATAGATAGACCCACCTCGCCTTTACCCCGCGCTTTCAAACCCAAACCTACCTCGTCACCCACCGCTACTGTCCGCCCGGCTCTCCTAAAGCGACCAGTGGTGAAGAACGCACGAAACGCCGAGGGTACCGCACGGACCACATCTACACCCCAATCATCAACTGCCCGACCAAGATTGAAACCGGCATCACGACCACCCATACCTCCCTCATCCAGATCCCTCCCTTCAGCTCCCGCATCACCCCCGGCGCCGACCACTCTACGTGATGTCAATGATTTCTACAAAACGCTCGATATCATGCCCGGCCCGTCTTTCCTTGACCCCGCACGCGAATCTGAGGTGAATCTACGACTCAATTTGGCTAGACGGACGTTGCTGGAGATGTACCATCCGGACCAGTCGTATGGACTGGAAGCGGATTATGAAAAGATGACGGAAAAGTCGAAAGCTGTGAGCGAGGCTTTTGCAGAGTTGAAAACGGGTAAGTCTGGCGTCAAGACAATGATGTACTATATGCTAATTTTGCAGTCGACAAGAGGATAGCATATGAGCGGAAGGGGCAATAGCCGAAGTGAGCGGTGAAACACAACATCTAGATATGATACCTTGCAGTGATTATACCCATCGTAGTGAATCTACCATCATATTTATTCCTCTGTGTATGACACATCTGCGTACTCGGTGCTTTCGATACTCTGTCGAGCGTAAGCGTTCGCCTTTGTGGTTTCCTCTAGAGCATCCGTGCGTAGCAAATGATGGTTTGGCGAAGTCGGAGGTGAAAATGAGGCACGTGTATGCGAACAGATATCGCTGCGAGGTGTTAAAGAACATTCTTCGAGACGTTCTAGAACTGTCTACGCGGAAATCGTCTCAATCCTTGCCAGCTTTTTGGTACGCTTTTCGTTTCTCCACTGTAACGTCAATTAACATTTCACGCTGCGTTGATCTACTCACGACTGGAAAGCGCATTGTACGCCGATTCCATAGACCCCATGAGTGCCTGGAACCCGCCACAATGAGCCTGCCGATGTGGTCGATACATGAGCTTCAAGACGAACAACGCTGACGAGAGTCGTTTCTGGACTTCTTCTTGGCGTTTGGGGTCTAAAAATGCGTCGGTCGGAGTAACATTGAGGATCTTGTAGTACCCTTTGGAATCGTGCAAGATTGCAGTCGGTCTAGGTGAAGGTGCAGGTGGAGCTGGGGAACCTCGCGCCCCGGTCTTTGAGAAAGGGGATGACTTCACAGTGGTAGGTCGAGTAGCGGAGGTTGTACGCTTCAAGGCTGTTCGTGTAGAAGTTACAGCGACAAAGGCTCGAGGAAGGTTTCCGGAAGGTTCTTTTAGAAGTCGTCTAGTTTCCCACTCGCTGTACGTCAGATCTCGTCTCGTATACACTTCGACACCAACATGAGCCTGAAGAGATCATCCGCTGTCCCCGAGTTCAACCCGGCCGACAATATACTGGGATCTTCCCAATTCAAGCGAGCTTGCTTAGTAGCTGAGACGATGGATTTCGCGAAGTCGATTTGCCTGGGTCCTCTTGCTAAGCTGAAGTTTTCTCTCCAAGACTTTTGCACCAGGTCAGATTTGTCTTGGTTTTGTCTTTCGTTGAGATTCGTAGCGAAGAACGCAGGCTGGTCGTCAGTTCAGGTATAGTATCGTAAAGGGGTGACTGACGACGTTGTTAAGTCGACTGTTGGCACGAGTGACGATCTTGGGCGGTTCATTCGGGATATCAAAGTGATCAATGTTGGTTATAGAGCTCGCATGTAATTGCTGTCCGTCGCGGTATATCATTTGGCCGCCCTTCGTTGTCCTCTCGACGACCCCTGGGAGATCAGCTGCACCCCGCTAGAAGTCTGAGGAACAAACGATATATGGGTAAAGCAAAGGTGTGCTATTTGTCAACAACGGAATCCTCGACCGATTCTGCAACATACCATGGGCTCTGTGATCGATATCTTCCACTTCCAATCCACTCCTCCGACTTCTGAGCCTTCAGTATCGCCGAAAGCATCGGGCGAGTTGTACTCGTTCGCGAGAGTCTCACAGAAGGCATGTTCCGAAAGGGTAGGATATCCATGAGCGAATCTCGGCACATGCCCCTCGGGTATCCGCAGATGCTTGAACCATTCTGCGCGGTTAACTTGGCCGTTGTCGTCATTCGGTACGGGAGGTTCGTAGCTGGTATCAAGTTGCGAAGTGTATAGATCCCAGGCGGTGTCACTCAGCACGAGGCCACTGGTAATTAGTACCTGATGATACTCCATTCTCCTGAATGTACAGAGCTTGAAGACTCATGACTTACCTCGCCCAATGGTCGTCGGGTACTGCTGCTACGGTGAACCCGAAGTTTGACCTGACAGGCGATTGACCGAGTTTTGTAAGACCGCTCTTCATGTTGACAGCATGTGCCTGCCATGATAAGACGTGCATCATAGTCCAGAATGGAAGGATATGCAGATCCTATGTTCGTCAACACCGAGCTGAAGAGACGAGACGACCCCACACTTACCTCGGACCGGGGTATGGGCTTATCATCGTTGGACAGATCCGGGCGAAGAAATCGGATTCGATCACGAGGATCTTGCGCTAGTGTGTCGTGCCAGAAAGGATAGTTCGATGAGCTCAAATTTCCAGGTCCTCCGAACCAGTTGAAGAGGGTTCTTCGAAAGTAGGACGCCGCCTTGACTATTAGCTATGCGAATGCGCTTCGTCAAGCGGCAGCTCACTGCAGCATATTTATATCCAGCACTATAACCTGACGTTGCCATTCGCACCAGCCGCATTGATATGGACAGTGCGCTGACGGCCAGCCGCGCAATGAGTGAAAGTATGGAAGCCGAAGATGTCCTATGACTTCTGACGTTTGTTCCGACGGAAAGACTATGGATTGTTCCAAGCCATGTCTTTTCTCTATGTCCCACAATGGTTCTCCTTATTCATTGCAAGATGAAAACATCATCGTTAGCTCTATATAGATACACAAACTGCCAGAAACGCTGTAGAGTCCCTTGCATTGTCGCGAGTTCGCTTCGGACGCGAAATCCCGCAGTTGATGTTCCCGCGCTGTACGAAACGCCCGATGTCCAGCTCACAAGTCCGCCTCTGGCTGGGGTAATCTCGTAAGCCCTTGATACTCTCGTCTCATATTGACTGTGGTCAGTCGTACCTCTCGGACGGAGGGACCATCTCACCAGTCTTCAACCTGGCGTGTGCCACATTCACCGCTTGGGATCTATCAATTGCAGAGCCCTTGGGACTACCCTTGTCCGAATCGTCCTGCAAGAGGGCACGAGACCTTTGCCTGTCGGGATGATGCACGAACTGCATTGTACGCTTTGCCTGATCCAGCTGCTTGATAACGGCAGTGCGAGCGGTGAGCGTAAAGAAGTCATTGTTGGGCGTTACGTCCAGATCCGCGTAGTATCCTTCCGGATCCTTCACATCTAAAATGACTTCCGCTGGCTTGCGGGCAGGAGGAAGTGAGCCAAGAGCAGGAATCCCTCCTAGAGGAGGTCGAGCCGTTGATGGTGGGGGCGTTCTAGGTCGAGCTCCTGGTAACGTTTTAGACATTGTTGAACTTTGTGAGCCGGATGAAGCTCCCGCTGTACGGGCTGACGACGATGGCTGACGTCTCAGAACGGACTTTCTAATAATTGGAGTTGCTTCAACAGGTTTGGCGACCCGTTTGAAGGCTTGCGGCAATTTGCCCATATCGAACCCCAAAATGTGCTGCGTTGCGTATTTGCTGTCATCAGCTGCGTCGCACACTTCTTAAGTTCGATGACTCACATCACTGTGCGCAAATTCGGACCAGATCCAATATCTGCCGGCAAGATATTGGGGTCCTCCCAGTCGACTTTAGACACCTCCATGGCTTTGTCGATTTCCTCCACGAGTCTTATATGGCTCGTTGGAGGCTGAGCCAAAGCGAATGCTGCCACTTCTTCAATAGCTTCACGTGCTTCGTCTGTCATGGCCTCATTCGCCCACTTTCCGTGATCCCAAGATCGGAAATTGAACTGATATGTCAGCAATCGGAACGCATGATGGCTTACCTGATTTGTTGGCCCGTACGAGGACATGGCGTCGAAGCCCGCCTTCGGCTTGTCCCTTGGCAGTTTGAAGTGATGAGCGCTGGCATCGAGGCGCCGTACTGGCGGGCGCCATCCATCCCAGTATCCCACTCGCCCGTCCGCAAAGTTCTTCTTGAATACAGGACCTGCGTGATCAGTTTGCCCAAGGCGCATCTCACTCACGATATGTAGGAATGGCAAGAGTGCGCTGAAATGTCAGCGAAGCCGGCCAATCCAATCGGCGCGAACATACCACTGGTTCCCTCAGTTCCACCAACCAGCGTAGATTTGTTTCACTTCGTCTCCTTGATTGATCTTCTGCTGTACGTTGGAAGATGCCGATGAGTTGTTCCTCTGTGAACTTTGGATACCCTTTGGCAAATGGGGGAACTGATGTCTCGACGTAGGGGTTGCTTTTGGTCCAATCCCTGTAATGATCGGGTGACTGGAGGCCAAAGAAGTCTTGCATTCCAAACTGGGCATCGAGAAGTTCTCTCGCGTCGTCGGTCAGAACAAGCCCACTGAGATGAGTCTTGTTTCTATCGTAACACCGAGCTCACCTCGCCCAGTGATCATCTGCAACGGCGCAGACTGAGAACCCTAAATCTGTCACGTCCAGCTGCCAGCTTGTGTCGGTAGTGCCTGAGATTTTGTCCAAAGACTTCCTATGCCACGCCGTAATGTACACCATCGTCCAAAAGGGCAGACAGTGCGCTTCGTCCAATCCAACAAACTGCAATGAGCACCGAGCTACACCGCGCTTGAGACTCACGCCATCGCAAGCTTTGACATTCCAGCCGTAAGGGATACTTTTCCAGCTACCCCTCTTCAGCCTCTGCTGATCAAACGGCCTCAGTACCCGAATCCGTCCACGGGGATCCTGTGCAAGGCGTTCCTCCAGTAGCTCGACGGAGGGTTTAGCAGCATCGCTGGCAATAGAAGGATTGCTTTCATAGTGGACAGATGCGTTGGAGCCTGGATCCGTGGATGTAGATCCCTTGAAAGATTTCTCGTCGGTAGAGCTCGAGCCAAACCAGCCTAAGATTGTACGCTGAGAAACACTCGACCGCCCTGGTATCTGTGGGAGCTGGCTGTAAGCGGATATGGGTTCCTCTCACTCACGCAGAAGGTCGTTCCATACCAGGGTTTACATCTCATGAGGCCATCTCGCCTCAGTGACCTTATTGCCATAAATATCGCTAATGTCAAGATAGGTTGATGCTGCGGACTGGAGAACAATAGACGGGACAGCAGACACCTTACTTCCGACGGAATCATGCTTTCATGTTTTGATGAAGCCTGAGTACGCGCCTCATAATATATGACGAGGTCATGTCTATGCATGCGTCGGTTTAGAGCTATACGGTGCTGCTTTTCCCGAAAAGCGTACACAAGGGGGAGGATGAGTCCGAGGAAAGCCTGCTGTTTTTCCAGAGACAGCTCGTGAATCGATCATCTCCGGCGGAAAGATAACGATAGCGCCAGCGATGACGCTTCCTGCAAAAGTTGACTTCACCTTGATCTATCTCTCGTCTCTTCCATCTATCCACTTTTCATGTGCGCCGCTCCCAAGCGGGCCATTCTCATCCGCCCATGAGCCAGCTGCTGAAGCGTCGAGTAATCTCGTCGCCGACAATAACGTCGGCGACGTCGTTTAAACGATCGATTTCGGTCCAGGCGAAACCAAAAGCGCGATCGAAAACGACAAAACCGAAAGTTGTCACTCCGGACCTGCATCAGGCAGTATCTGCTCAGGATCCGAGTACCAGAATACGCTTCTTGCCCCAGCTTGTCGGCTATGAGCGAGTTTTGCAGCAATTTGTGCGTTTCGGGCTACAAGACTGACGGTCGCGGAGAGCTGATGATAGGGGTCAGAGGTCGATCTTGTGACGGCGAGAGAATCAGTGCATTTGTTACCGTTCTGGACAGTAGCTTTCCTCTGCGATGTCAAACGAGGTCTGAAGCATAAGGATGAAGGCTGGGTGACGCATGGAAGACCACGACAGAGTTACATGGATATTGGATGTTCGGTCGCTGCTGTACCAAACGATCACTGGGCTTCGTATGTGACATCTTTTGCGCTTCCCGGAAAAAGATACTGATCCAAGTGGCTTGGTACTCATTGACGACCTTCGTCTATTATCACAACGACAGGCTCGCGATAAAGCCTCCTCCGTGAGCTCGACATCCAGTGTCTATGATACCACCCAAATAGGATGGAACGACTTTGTCGTCTCAAGGTGGGATAAGAAGAGGGTGCCGGCTTTTGCGTTCTCGTATCCTCGACCTGGAGGAGGAGATGAAGAGAAGATGTTGTCAAGCTTGCCACAACATCCTTCCGGCCCTTATATCGAAACGTGGAAAATGAACAATTCACCGGTGAGAAGCAGCACACCTCAGGGCTGCGGCATCACGCTGACCACCAGACAACGTATGCTATGCCGACTTACCGTGAGTATGATTCTTCTTCTCCTAGATGAAGATTGATGACCTAGGCGTCGGGTACAAAGTGGACTTGGCTGGAGGAAGGACCGGCTACGTAGACGGATACTTTGACCTGCCGTCACACTCCGTTGTTCTCAGCAAGAAACGTGGTGCTCACCTAACTAATTACTCCTGGTCACCAGTTAGTCTTTCTGCATGTTGTGTCCGAGTATACAGCTAAACTATAGGTGCATTCAATCCGATACAACGCTCGAAAGCTGTTTGAGGGCTTTCATACCACACAAATATCTCGAGAGCCACTTCTACCCGCTTACCGGTCTGCCGAGCTGGGTGAGATGCTGGTGAAGGCTATGCAGAGAAACCCGGTGGATTGGGACGACGAGCATATACTGCCGTGGAATGGACAAGAGAGGAACGGAATGATGCTCGAGTTAGTGACACGACAACCGGTAGTGTCAGGCTAACGGCAGAACGCAGCTGGATCACAGGATCTTTGGACGTCTCGAAGCAGCGAACGATATAGGTATGTGCTATTTCGCGCGGTATAACAATGCTCATTTGCAGATCTCCCTGCTGGTAAATCAGTACAAGTCGCGTCGGAGCCATTCAGACCTCCCGAGCCAACATCCGGAAAGCCGGTGAAGCCTATCGATATGGCTCCCCCTCGTCCGGCAAGGGTCCAGCGACGAACGCAGCCGACATCATCCCGCGGAGATTCCCCTCTTCTTCACGCTTCGGCCTCTACTACAGCGCAGCCGAAAGTCAAGATTCCGATCAGCCCTCGACCACCTCCACCAACTCTACCTACCGTCATCCAAGTTTCCCGAATAGCAGATCCGAAAGGTTTCTACGCGCTACTCGGTGTGACACCTACGCCTGAGTTTCTCGACCCATCCAATGAGGCCATGATTGCTAGACTTCTGGGAGAGAAAAGGCGAACCTTGGCTCTTAAATTCCACGCGGATAGGGGTGGAGATTCCAGTTGGGAAGGCGAAATGTCCAGGATCAACGCAGCGTATGATCAAATCCGTACTTGTGAGCAGACTGTTTTGCTCTCTTTGACCCCTCTGACGGAAGACGATCGACGGAAACGGTATAGTTATTCGAAGTCAAAATAAACCAGTCAGTTGCATGTCACCATCATTAGCATCGGCATTCGCACAGATCATGTCAATCAATCGATACCTCGCACCTTCATACCCATATGCAATATTGCTACATTTGGATTATTCTGCTGTATCCCAAGCTGTCTCCAGGAACCCCACATACGCCTTCGCAACCTCCGTCTCTCCTTTGATACCTCCAGCCATCCCTCCTGACGCCTGAGCTCTCGTATGTGTCGCTTCGAATTGTCGTTTCAGTCTCTGCATCTCGGGTAGGGTTACCCGTCGCATGGGAAGATGTAGTATGATGGATCCAGGTGATGGGGCAGGAGGGGACGGTATCAGGAAAGTCGAGGATGACGTGGCTGCGTTGATATGTGATAAGAGCGAGGAGTTGATGAGTGCCGTGGTCTTGGTGAGGGTTTGCAGGGTGTTTGGAGCAGGCTGGGCGCGCTACCGTGAGTATGGTTCGGCTTGCTCTGACTAACCGGCCTGACAGAAGCGGACGGGCCTTTCTTCTCGCCAGAGGTCGCGCATTCCCAGATAGCATCCAGAGGATATGGCTCATCCCAAGCCACCGTTATTAAAGGCGAATCCCACCGTACCATTGATGACGGTTCTTCAAATCGCATCAACAAGTTTTCGAATCTGCCTTTAGCTTTCGTGTTTCCTTACGATGTAAGCTTACGTGGCTGGCTTATACGAACATTCGCCTCGGTTCTCATGCCACTCCTCGCACTTTTTCGGCGGCGTAGCTACATGCACCTGAGCGTGAGCTTACAAAGACGAATACAGATCTAGAAGCTCACAGTTACAGTCCTCGCATGAGCTTCTCTGGCCGCACAGTACATCTGATATCTGAACCCCTTGATATAGTTCAGACTGTCACACACAACGATCTTGTCAGGCCCAAGTGCCCGAGTTACGTTGGTAAACAGGTTCCCTCGACCTGGCTTCTCCGCGATACTATCTATGATCAGTACTCAGGTGTATATTTTCATTTCAGCGGTCGAGCGTTCAATATAATGACTCACTGTCGTAGACGGACCTCGAGACATGACTGGTATCGTCGGAAACGAGCACCACGTCCAGGTTTGGTCCAGAGTAGTCTGGGTGCGACAAATGGGCTTTCAGGTCCTTCACTAGAGCTTCCGCAAGCCTTGATTTGCCGGAACAAGGGAAGCCTACTATCGTGATAAGTGCCATGACCGCCAAGAGGTAGAATACCAATATTTCCAGCATCTGGGCGACATGAAAGAGTGCTATGAAGCATGGTTTCCGACGGAACGAGATTCCCACGTAAAGGGATTTGTTTATGTGATAAGCTTCCACTCAAAGCACAAGTCCAATGCTGCTGCTATCGTTTACTGTACCCAATTGACCTCATTCATACGCGTCAAGAACAGATCGGAGCTGACACAGGAGGCGGTTTCATGTCGCTATTATGGAAAGGACGAATGCTGTGGCTTCGTCCTCACGAGTGACATTGGATCAGCGTGAAGATGACGCGCAGCCACCTATATCGTCAGCCGGAGGAAGCAAGTCGACGGCTTCTCGGATATCGGAACCCTCTCCGAGTAGCGAGGAAGAACCTGAAAGAACTGTAAATTCGGAACCGAACGGTAATACCATCTTCGAATGCGACACACAACCAGATGAAATCGACGAGGAGCTGAAGTCGAACACAGATGTGGAGGCCGACGAGGAAGCATGTGCGTTTCGTCGCTGCATCCTGATTGTTGCTGATGTATAAGATGAATGAGAACGCCAACGTCGAATCGAAGAGACTCGAAGGCTTCTTGAATCCCTTGGCATTGCTTTTACCGCACCATTGGCCTCAAACAGCTCTCTCACTACACCTTCTCAGCAGCCTACCGCCAAACGGAAGAAGAGAGAGAAAGACTATCGGCCAGTCTACGATCGATCCGGATACATTATGTCTGCCCCTGGTCCCGGACAACGGCAACGTATCGCTTGTGTCGAGATACCTGCCGACAGACAGCTTGCTCGACGTATCGCCGAGGGCGAGTATGTGGACTGTACAGATTGGTGGGGAGGGGAAGAGAGGAGATGGAGATTTGGACACGGGAAGGGCCATCTAATAGAAGTGGAGGAGGAGGCTGTAGGCGGCGTCACAGAAGCCTTCAGGTGGAGGAAATGGCGAGGGTTGGAAAAGGAGTTGCAAAAGGAAATGAAAGCGAGAAGAAAGCTTAATGATCGGGATAAAGCAGGAGCCGAAGATCTACACTTGGAGCTCGGCGTGTCTGCGTATTCGGTACGTTGCATGACGGCTTTGTGCATACCGCTGACCTACAGCTCATACCCGGTGAAGCTTGTCATCAATGTCGGCGAAAGTCCGAGAAGCTCAAGATGCGGTGCAGAAACGTCGACCCATCCTGTCGTGCTTTGTTCTGCGAGACGTGCTGTAAACGGTGAGTTTGGGTCCAAATCGACACCTGCCAGAGTTCTCGTGCTTGCATCACCCCTTCATTGTGGATATTTTCCCACCCTCCTTTAATCACCCGGCCAGACCGATGTCGACTCCCTCCCTTTCATTTCGACCATTGCGCTGATCTTTAGCTACTCCTATTTCGATTTCGACCCGGATTCACGGTCTTTCATCTGTCCTCTGTGTAAAGACTGCTGCAATTGTTCCAACTGCATTCGCAAACGCAAACTCTCGCATATTCTTGGTCCAGGCCGCTCTGGTGTTCGAGCAAAGACAATCAATCGAGAAGGTATGACTGTTCAGACATGGCTGGAAAAGACGGCAGACGACAAAGCCGGGATACCGTTTGACCGCGTGCGGATTGTCGATCAGGCTTACGACGTCATCACGCCGCAATTGCCACCGGAGGAGAAGGATGAGCCCGCGGTAGTCAGAAAGACCACGAAGAGGAAGGGTCGACCGACGAAAGAACCGAAAGCGAAGAAGAGCAAGGATGAAGTTGACCAGACGACAGAGAAGGCCAGCACAGAGGCGATCAAGATCAAGCTCAAGCTCAACTTGAAGCAGCCGCTACCGAGCAAGGTGAAGGAAGTAGACTCGGACGGAGATACGGTCGGCGGATGGTCAAATGAGGATGAGGTCAGAAGTCCTGCTTCTTCGGCGCTGACGAGCTTGTCAGCGTCATCGAACAATGATTCAGCGACGACTCACTCTCAATCGTTCGACCGCTCTACGTACTCGAAGGACACGAATCAGTATCTCGCAACAATCGCTGTTAGAGGCCCTATACGGCCATCGACCCTTGCTGCGGCCGAGCTAGAGGCTTCTTTCGCGGCGAAACCTGTCGCGAAGACCCAGAACAACTATACAGCCTACCAGGGATCTCGCTCAACCTCGCCTTGTGAAACTGGAAGCAATCCCGATACACGTCGACGAAGGAAGCCTCCACCCATGGCCAATATCGTTCGCGCTCCGAAACATTCTGTGCTGCCCGCTCCCCGCGAGGAGACCCCTGTGATCGCGGAGACGCCCGCGGAAACCCCGCTCGAAAGCTCACACTCGTGGGCGTCGACGTCTCAGCAAGCATCGCAGATCGTCCAAACCTTTTCCTACGACGGCTACTCCAACATCCCGCCCGCCTTCTCTCAATTGCCGGATCATACCATGATGCATGGATTTCCACCGCCATACTCACATTCGCCTTCCAGCCAGCAACGTCAATTGGCGCTTGACAATCCTCACATCGCTTATCCTTCTCCGCCTTCTTTACATTGCTCGCATTCTGCGCAATCGGCTCGGCCCCATCTTCACCAGAATCATTCTCACCTTTTCTTTGAACGTTTCCCATCGAACACTCTTAATCAACACCATTATGAAGACCATGCCGCTGCGAAAGACACAGGTCGTCGCTATTGGGCGGGGGACACGGATGTGGAGGGTCTTGAGAACGGTCTGTCCATGGGCAAGGCGTATCATCCAGGGTATCCATAGTATCGTAAAACATTGCTTGTATCTACCAGTCCTAGTTGTACCACGTACAAAGTGTTGTACAATGTCCCTCTGATCTCCGTTCGACGCGTTATCTTTTGGGTCGTTGTTGCGGTTTCAAACGCCTCGTCGTCATTTGAGCCGAAAAGATCGGGATGCGATAAATATATAGCATCGATATTTCAACACTCACAATACTACTCGTAATCACGGCTTATTGGTATTATGGCCGGCCCTTCTACATCAAGGGAACATATCGAGCCGGAGATCCTGTCCGATCAGCCCGATATACCAGAGACAGCTGCGAGGCAGCCGGGACATAATGCTTTCATAGGCTTTGCAGCGGGTATCGCGTCTGGGTGAGTCAGTTCGTGTACAAGGTGAATCTAGCTGATGGCAGGTGGACCAAATTGGTAGTTGGACATCCGTTTGATACTCTCAAGGTGAGGTTGTCCTAGTCATGGGCTTTGATCTGCGCTGATAACGTTACAGACCCGATGTGAGCTATAATCAACCGCGAGCAGGAGCTAGGACGATGAATGTTAACTTGCCCACAGTACAGTGCACACCCAGAGGGACTTATGGGGGCGCATGGCATTGTTTCACCACGACTATCAGTAAAGAAGTGAGCGACGGCCAGATAGGGGGACAGGGTTGGATTGACATTAGGGACCAAGAGCGCTGTATAAGGGCGCATCGGTGCCGGCTATATCATGGGGTATCACTGATTCGATCCTCATGGGCAGGTAAGCCCTCTCCGATTTGTCGCTGAATGCTTTGGTTGACGGAAGTCTGCACAACTATCGGGCTTTCTTGAAGGCTCATGGACTGGACGAACGGATACCGGGCTCGACAGGGATAGGCGCGGAAGGAAAGAGATTGTCCATACTTGGTCATACCATCGGGGGTCTCATGGCAGGATGGACCAAGTGAGTTGGGCCCTTCGTCTTTGTGGTTTCGGTTGAGGACACACAACGAGGACTGATGTTCAGTGCGATAGTCGCACATCCCACCGAGCTCATCAAGTGTAAACTCCAACTCCAGATGATTCAGCCCGACAACATGCCCAAGCAATTTTCCGGCCCATTCGACGTGGTCAGACAAACGGCGAAGGCTCAAGGGATTACGGGAATGTGGAGAGGATTAGGGTCGAGCTTTATCTATCGAAGCTGCATGGGAGCGATGTTTGGAAGTGAGTCCATCAGTCTTTCGTTCATTTGTGCCGAAGATCGCCACGAGGTTCCAGCTGGGCACGCTTTTGGCCCAGTGACCGAGTCTGCGTCTTGCCTTGTTCTTGGACCATCAAACGTCTGACTTGGTGCTGATGACCAGGTTTCGAGGTGTTCAACCGTATTTTCAAAAGCTGGGACGGCACGAGCTGGCAAATGTCCACGGCAGCCGCCAACTTCTGGGCCGGAGGTCTCGCGTCAAACGTATACTGGTTCAGCGCTTTGCGTAAGCCAATGTCTATGTACACTGCTCAAGCTAACGTCCAGCCCTTGACAATGTGAAGAACCGGATAATGAGTGAGTGCTCTATTGTGCGCCCCGAATCACAGCTTATGACCAGCCGACAAGATCGACAATCCACGCTTTCAAGGCGTCTTCGATGCATACAGACAGACGTGGCGTGAAACCTATGATCCGACCAAGGGTTTCTCTTGGAACTCGATGATGAGAGTACAGAACTTCTATCGGGTAAGCATTGCCTTCTTCGAAGGCTTGACAGACGTAAGACTTCGCAGCTGACATCATCTGCAGGGCTTCGTCCCTGTGGTTTTACGTGCCTTCCCTACAAATGCCGCTGCTCTTGCAGTCTGGGAGGCGGTAATGAGATGGCAGGGCGCCAAGTGAGTCATGCGGTAGATGGCTGTCTGGCTGGATATTGGCGGAAGAGGTTGAGAGAGAGGGTAACGTAGACAAAATTTTGGTTCACAGGTCAGTACTACCCTGCATCACAGTTATACCCAGGTAGAACGTAGAAATAAACGTATATGACACCAGTCAACGATAACAGCGCGGCTGTGCTCCGAGCTGATCTGCCTTCGACGCGGACATGTCATTGGCTCAGATACACGACAGACATCTCCGATGTTACACGCCGGACATGCTTCTCAATACAAGAAGACCCTTTCTTCATGGCCCCACGATACAGAAGACCACAAAGGTTTGCTCGTCAAAGGATGCGCGGCTCACACCTGCCCACGCAAGTATCAGAGCATGCGAACAGAGTTGCTTTAAAGCCGCATAAGAGCTAGAACATTCGCCACTGACCTACAAACCCACTCACACCGCTCATTCCACAGCACACCCACTTACCACTTACCCAACATTACTCTGCTCCGATAGACACTTGCCAACGATGATGCTGATCATGAACAACTCACCTACTGCTCGGGATACCAAGCCTCAGCGCGTTCGAAGCGCTACCGCGCGGGATCCCAAGCCGCGTCTCGTGCCTTCGAAAGCGAATACTCGGCTTTTGCCCAGGACAAATGTCTTGCAAGATTTCTCAATGCTTAAAAGCAGTTCATCTTGCTTAGAAGCAATCAACAACATCAACCTGGATCACGGTCGCACCGCGAAGCATGAGGGCAAGTCCAAGCCTGTCCAAGTCGCCCCTCACAACGCTACCTGGGTGGCCACCACAGGGGGACCGGAACATAAAAACGTGTCCTTGAGCAAGCCTGTTTTTTCTGTCAACGTCACCAGGACCTTATCCGACAGCAGGAAGATCGCTCCTATGCAGGGAAAAGATGACTTGTTGAACTTGTGGACGCCGACGCCCGTTCCCGCGACGCTCCATCGTTTGACGCCTATGGCACAATACGATATCAACTCGAAGCTGCCTTTCCACATACTAGAGACGAATCAGATCAGGTTGGAGCCGTTGGTGGTGAGCATCGACCACAAGACCACACAGACTAGGGATCATAAGTACTGACTCCAGCCCGCCAAACATCTTGAGGGTTTCATGTCGCTTCCGAAAGGGTCTTGGGATGTTCTCGGCGACATGGGTCCGTACGAGACCCCTGAGGCAGCGCTGGGAGATATTGAGGAGTTCCGGAAAGATCCCAGAAGTCTCTTGCTCGCAGCTATCGACAAACAGCGTGAGAGCAAAGGGATGGACTGCTTTGCCGGCGTTTACGGTCTGATCGAGTACAACGTTGACGAGGGAGTAAGTCGGCCATGATTGCCATGGATTATACGGCGCCCTGCTCACCTCAGAAGATCCTTTTCGGCCTCATCAACGTTCACCCACGATATCACCGTACCCACGTCAACTCACACGCCATTAGACTCATCCTTTCTTTCTTGTTTGAAGAGGTCAAGGTTCTCCGGGTTCAATACGACGCCGTGACATTCAACGAAGCCTCTATTTGTGCTGCATTGCGATTCGGTTTCAAAGCTGAGGGGATTTGTCGGAATCTCCATGGGATCGTCCCTCACGCGAAGAGGAGGGAAGAGGAGAAGGAGCGAGTGAGTCAGGATTTGTGGTTGAGCAGTATGACTGATACGGAATGGAACGAAGAGGGGAGGGACAGACTGAGGGGGATGTGTGAGAGGGAGCCGGTCGATACTACCAAGTTTTAAGTACTGTTGCAAGCTTCAAGGGGGGGACAATGACGTCGAATTCGGGTTGAAGGTGCTCCGAGGGGGAGGAGACTGTATAAGTAGCATGAGATGGTAGGTTATCGCAACGGAAAATAACCAGGGTCATTCTGCCACTCGGTTGACGCGACAAAGAGGGTTGGTTGGCTGAGCGTTGAATGATCACCATCACCCATATACCCTCTCATCACCACTCACCATAAACTCGAACATTGAGGTCAACATCAAACGGGGTAACCTACGTTGAGATCCCGCATAGTGCTTGGTATTTCTTTCGAAAAGCGACTTCGCCCTGTCCACCCATCTTGCAGCAAATCGCACTCCGCCGAGATGTCCGCGCACTTGCTAGAATCTGGCACTCTGCTCAAACAAGGAGCTGAAGCTGTGAGTGCGCCGTCTTTGTCGTAGAGTGTCTATACTAGATATACCATATGGGGAGCCTTAGTCCAGAGCCCGGCGAAGGCTACCTTCATCCTCACTTATCGCACAATCGCTAATTGCCAGAAAGTCTACGTCCTCGAATCGCTTTACCCTTCACCCCAAATCTACAACCCTGCCTCCCCATCAACCGCATCCTCGTCCAAACCTGGCCCCTCGGTTGTCTTGAAATACCGCTTTCCAAAAACATACCGCCATCCCTCACTCGATACATCTTTAACAAAATCCCGTCTATCTTTCGAAGCTCGCGCGCTGGCTCGATGTTCTCGGGCTGGGGTGACGGTCCCCACAGTCTTATGGATTGACGAATCGCATGGCGTACTGGGCCTGGAGAAGATAGAGGGGTGGTCTGTACGTGAAGTCCTGGGTGGAGGGGCGGAAGGAGAAGCGGCAGAAGAGGACGCAGCAGAGGGCGAGGAGTTGGAGCAGAGCGCAGAAGTGGAAGAGGAGGAAAGCGAGGGTATGATAGCACTGAGGCGGGCGGGAGTGAGCGTGAAGGATCTCATGAGGGCTATAGGGACGGCATTGGCGAGGCTGCACATTACGACGATTGTCCATGGGGATCTGACCACTTCGAATATGATGGTCCGGCTCACGCCTGATCGACCGGGGGAGCCTTTCGAAATTGTGAGTCATCAACACAAATCAGCCGAGCTTTCTGCAGTGCATAGATAGACAGGCGGAAGCAGCAGTAGCTAATCATAGGTATTGATCGATTTCGGTTTGACAACAACCGCTCAATACGCCGAGAACTACGCCGTAGACCTTTACGTTCTGGAACGAGCATTCGCCTCAACACATCCACAGTCAGAAGGGATGTATGCGGGGGTGAGCTAGCACGAGCACGAGGGCCTTAGAGTGGTGTCTGACGGCAGGTCCTGGAGGCTTATGCCAAATGCCTCGGGGACAAGAAATGGAAACCCGTAGAGTCGAAGTTGAAAGAAGGTAGGTTGACCCTCCTCCGCGTTCAATACCACCAAGATCTACGGATTCCTATCTCGCCGTGGTTCCGGCTGACGAGTATCCATGAGAAGAAGACTAATGGCAGTACGATTACGGGGCCGGAAGAGGGACATGACTGGATAAAACAGGCGGTTTTGAGCGTGGGTATAGTGACTTTTTGCCGGGACGACACTCATTACAGGTATAGGGGGCGTCAACTAGTGCTGCGTCGATGCACAGAGTCATTATATACATTTTGAAGCTGACAACGATGACGAAAATGTACGATGGTACGGTACTTGCCGATGGTAATGAATGCGAATACGGAGGTTGTTATAATGCGTGTCTCCACAAGGAAGATATTGAAGGAGGTAATGATTGAGGCCGGAAGTCTATAGGTGAGCCGACGGATTGGCAAAGCTTACTTGCTAATTCGACGTCCCACAGATGCTGAAACCGTTGTTGATCTCCTTTACGTCCCATCGCCTCGTTGGTACACCTCGTTTTTGCCATTGTGCTTCTCGTCCGCGCCTATAGATGGCAAGGTCAATTCGACTCCCACCGGAGTGCGAAGCTCCGTTTCGTCGCTGCTTGTAGGCGACGATGCGGAATGCGAGCGCCTCCGGAGCTCGTCTGGTCGACTGGATAAAGGCGGCTCAATGAAGGCAGGGCGAATGACGCTTCGTCTAGGGGCGACATTGAAGATGAATGCTGGACGGGTATTGACGAGGCGAAAAACGGGGCGAGGCGGAGGTGAAGCTTGACTCTGCTCCTGGCGACATTCCTTCATATGAGCGCGAGACTATGCAATACTTACTGGACGGAATGACAACAGAACGTGTGCAGCTTCGATGACCTCCTCTTGGTCGTCGGAGGGAACGTCGTCATCCGCACCGACTGCAGATTTAGAGCGCGCCCTCGGGGTCGGACCTCGCTCGGTTTTTGCCCCAGACGAGGCCACAGGGCGGGCGAGGCCGTGCTCTCGGATCTGAGATCAGCTCCATTCATATCTTACTGTCACTTACATACAGCCCACATCGATTGCAAAGCACGGCACCGCTGTTTGGATCCCGCCGCCACATGACGGCCTGCTCCTGTTGATCAGCCACGCGGAAGGGAACGGAGCACCAAAAGAGCACGGACAAGACCCTTACCTTAGTGGCGTTGCAGTTGGTGCAACGACCTTCTGCTAAATGCCGTCTGCCGGACCTCGATGTTGGTCCCTTCTTGGACCTCCCACCAGCTCCTGGACGCGACACAATGGCAACAGAGGCTTTCGTCTCGGGAGAGCTCGAAGCTCGGCGGCGGGTTTTGGTAGGCGAAGAGACCGAGGACATGGAAGCCGTGCTGGGAGACGTAGGTGGAGAAATTAGGGGTACTGAGGCGGATTTGGAAGGTCGAGGAATGACACGCAGGTCGGAGATCTTCAGCGTCGTCATGGATCCAGGGAGAGATGTGAAGGCGAAAGTAACAAGAGTATCAAATTCAGTAAGATAACACTAGGGAGATGGGTACCTGCGCACGGCCCTCTGTTTTGGAAGAGACAAGATGCTGCTGATGGATAGCAAGGCTTTGACAGAGCCTGGGCTTTTGGTGTCGAAGAGAACGACCGCGATGAGTGGCAAAGATCTTAGCGAGACGTCAAGTGATGGGTGAGGAGGGGTGAAGAGCGATGGGCCTTGGGGTGTGAAGCGGAGTGTAAGAAGGCAGACGAATGAGACTGAATGCGATACACGGAGACGTCGGGGAGCGGAGCTATCTGCGATGTCTGAAGTTGAAACTTCGAGGTGGTGGACCACGCGCGGTTCGTGGGGCAGTCGGGGTTTCAGAGGACGAGACGATGGAGGTAGATGATGGTACTTACCGGCGGACTTTGAAGCTGGAGGCGTAAAGGCAGGTGCAAATGGCCGATAAGTAGATGAAAGGGTGTCAGTTGGTTGGGATGATTGAGCGAGGTCAGAGTTATATGCAGATTGAAAGAAAAAACGAGGAGAGGGGCAATACGTCGGATACGATATATGTGTGCGATGTGTGCGATGGGATGGGAATGGACGGTCCATGCTCTTGCCGGCTCCGAGCTCGTTATCGTCATCAGATCAAGTGGCTGCATGTTGCAACGTGTTTTGATGACCGTGGAAAGGACTTCACACACTCTGTAGCCTCGAGGCGGGACCGGGCTCCGCTCTCGCGAATCGCTCGGTGCGCCCCTCTCTCGACGCATCAGTATGGATTAGATTGCGATCGTTTGCGTCGCAGATGATCGAGTATTGTCGTTCAGAGTTGAAGAATGGAGTGGAATCGAGTAGGCAATCAGCGATGGTGATTGTACTGGTGATCAGCTGGTCCCATCTCCGCCGGATTAAATTGGTGAAACACTAGCGTGTGACTGTCCTCATTCTCCCCACTTCCCCACCTAAGTCTAGTGCTGGGATGATCGCCGGCGGGTGTAGTTTTGCCCGAGATGGTAACGAAGATCTCGACCTGGGCCTAGAAGCATATAGGTCATGGAGCTTTCTCGGGCACGAAATTTATTAGTCCTATAAACGGATAAAGGCCAGCATAAACTGCGTGGGCATGTTATGTATACCTTGTCGAGATGCTGACATATATTGGTGTAACTGCTATGCGTTTCGTTCTCTGTATCCCCTGGCTAAATGGCCGAGTCCAGATTCCTGCATTCGAATGACTACAAATGGCATGGCATAATGCATCGATATTCCGATATTTGCGTGGGCGTATAGGATGAATGGTCTGGACGGGATCAACAAGCGTAGTGGACTGATTTTGCAGTGGCTGAAAGGGATATCGTTCATATCGGCGATAGCAACGAGCCGCGTCGGTGTTAAGAGCTAAACCGGTCATCGCCACAAAGACCGCTGCATGTGTCAGGCTGACTTTACGGTAGTTTCCGCCGCTCAACTCTGTTCCAGGCTGGACCCTGAATCTTGCCTGGCGGTGGGCGTAAAACCTTTGCTCATCACCAACTCGTCTCTCTTCATCCTTCAAAAAAACCTCTTCATCGACATGTCTCACCGAAAGTACGAGGAACCACGATCCGGTTCGCTGGCCTACCTTCCCAGGAAGCGTGCTGCCCGACACAGGGGTAAGGTCAAGGCCTTCCCCAAGGACGACGCCAAGAAGCCCGTCCACTTGACCGCTACCATGGGTTTCAAGGCCGGTATGACCCACGTTGTTCGTGACCTCGACCGACCGGGATCCAAGATGCACAAGCGTGAGGTTGTCGAGGCTGTCACCGTCGTCGAAACCCCGCCAGTCGTCATTGTCGGTGTTGTTGGTTACGTCGAGACCCCCCGTGGTCTCCGATCCCTTACCACCGTTTGGGCCGAGCACCTTTCAGACGAGCTCAAGCGACGATTCTACAAGTGCGTTATGGCGGTGTATATCGGATGGAATGCGCCACTGACATTGCAGGAACTGGTACCGATCCAAGAAGAAGGCTTTCTCCCGATACAACAAGAAGCACACCGAGAACTCTGGTGCTTCCATCACCCGAGAGCTCGAGCGTATCAAGAAGTACTGTTCGGTCGTCCGAGTCCTTGCCCACACCCAATACGGCAAGACTGGTCTCTCCCAAAAGAAGGCCCACCTCATGGAGATCCAGGTCAACGGTGGTTCCGTTGCCGACAAGGTCGAGTTCGCCAAGTCTCACTTCGAGAAGGAGATCGGTGTTACTTCCATCTTCGAGCAGGACGAGGTCATCGACGCCATTGCCGTCACCCACGGTAAGGGTTACGAGGGTGTTACCAAGCGTTGGGGTGTCACCAAGCTTCCCCGAAAGACGCACCGAGGTCTCCGAAAGGTCGCCTGTATTGGAGGTGAGTTGAAAACATGACTATTGTTTGCATTCACTGACATCCAGCTTGGCACCCGTCTGCGGTCATGTTCTCCGTCGCCCGATCCGGTCAAGACGGTTACCACCACCGAACCAGCCGAAACCACAAGATCTACCGAATCTGCAACGGTGCCGACCCCAAGTCTGGTGCTACTTCGTACGATGTCGGAGACAAATCCCTTACCCCCATGGGTGGCTTCCCCCACTACGGTGTCCTCCGATCCGACGCCGTTGTCCTTAAGGGAGCCATCCCAGGTGTCAGGAAGAGGATCATCACCCTCCGAAAATCCCTCCAGACCCACACTTCCCGAACCCACCTCGAGAAGGTCGACCTCAAGGTGTGTTGCGAGTTTTTGAATGCGAGGATAAGCACTCATATGACAGTTCATCAACAGTGCCTCTTCTTACGGTCACGGTCGATTCCAAACTTTCGAGGAGAAGGCCGCTTTCCTTGGTCAGCTCAAGATCAAGGCTCCTGTCGCTTAAGGGTTGTTGGGGTTGGACGAGACGACTCGCGGCGCCGTGGCGTCGTGATGTACACATATGCATTATCATGCGACCCGACGATCTAGTGGTGATGCGATGAAAGCTGAAGTACTAATCATTCGGCAATACAATGGAAGCGTGCTCTTACAGCTACTAACGCAGCGCATCCTTGTTTGCTTCCTCTTCTGCCTTTCTCATTGCAAACGCCATTTCCGCCGCCATGGCACTATCTCCCGGTCCTCCTCCCTCTGTCATTCCCGCCGTCCACCCCGTGACTCCAGTGAACGGTACCGGCGTCATACCTGCTTTCAAACCTGCAATCCCAGCTACGCCGTTTCGATCATAAGCGCACCCAGCGCACCTCTCAATATAAGCCTCGACATCCTCTTCCATCGACATCCACCAGAACGTCTCGCCCAGAATCTCCATCATCTCTCTCTTATCACCATGTGCCGAATTACCATTCTCATCCGGCTCGTGATGTGCGTCTTCAAGGATTTCCGCTCGGATCTCTCCTTTGGGCGGGACGAGCAATGCAGGCTCGTCGTCCCCTGGTCGGACGTATAACAGGCCTTGATCGCTCAAGATGAAATCGTCGTTCTCGCCGCCTGTGCGTAAGTCCGCAATGAGCGAAACGAGCTCTTCATCTGCCGGGTAAGCTATGAGCCAACGACGCGTCTCTTCGTCGAGCTCCGCACCGGGAACCGGGGGTATGGACTGGTTCGTCCGTGTATCGCCGATAGTAGCTCTGGGAGCGAAGAACGACGCGCCGGAAGCGTTACGGATATGAGCCATAGGTTTCATTTCGGGCGGCAACATGATCGCTGCGGGAGAAGGGGAAGGAGGATGGAGAAATGTAGACCAGTTGTCGCCCTGCTGTTAGCTGGGATGAGTGGTGAGGAAAGGGGGTTACTATGTGCCAGCCCCATTTTAAGGCGGATATGAGGGGATCCAAGGCGAGTACAAAGGCGAGGACGGGGATGAAAGCGCCCGCGCTGGTGGTATATGTCAGTCGTGAGACTCAGCGGAACATGAGATGATCGATACTCACCCCAATCTGACACTGTCGTTACCCGTAGCGTCCGCCACTGACTTTTTGAACAAGAACCCAACGATAAACTGCCCTCAGCCAACTTCCACCTCCCTTTGCCGCGTGCCGCGAAAGCACACGTTCGAACTGCTCACCGACGACAGCGCAAGGACTGTAACAAAGACACTGTACACATGGCCCACTGGCGCCCTTCTGTGGCCATACCATCCCCACCAGACCCAGTGGTACGCTTCATAAGGCGGCCGTTCGGTTCGGACACGTATATCGACTTCTGCTTGTGCCGCATCCTTGCCGGGTCCGCCATTGGGCGCGAGGAGCACAGCTTCATCGAGGAGATGTGTGAAAGGGAGCGAGAGGGCGAAGAACAAGAAGAAGTGGAGGAATGCGGCGGTCAGAGCGTAGAGGGCCGAGAGCCAGGATAAGGCGCATAGCGCGGTGAGGAGATCGCCGAGGACGTCCAAGAGTGGGCTGCAGTCAAACTCGTGAAGCTCGGCTAGGTATGCCGCCGGAAGCACCAAGGAGCTGACTTACTCGCCTGGAAGGGTGTAAGTCCCATTTGTGTCGGCAAAGTCGCCCCTCGTGTACGCTTGACAGTCTTCTCTGTACCGTCAAGACGTTACTTCAAGGTGACCACTTGCCACTCACCCAGACAGAGGACACCATCCATTCACACCCAAGCCAATATCGCCGACATTCGATGGGCTCTTGCTGAATCCCCCAGAGGGCACGATGATGTACCGGCTAACTGGTCCGGGATTGTTTTGTAGTGAAATAGTTAATAACAATGCCGAGACGAGGCTGAGAGCAGCGACGATGAATGGCCGCCAGGTTGAGTAAAACCTCATGAATCCAGTCACCCCCCTTTTGGGCAGGGCTGCAACGTCATCACTCATCTCATAAGGATCGAATGGCGGAGCCTTTTTCGCCCGAAAGCTCGTATTGTCAAGGTAACGTGCCGTAGCGACTGACATCCTACCGAGCTTTTGCTGCTCTCCCGGTGAAAGGAGGCGTGGCGAATTAATAGCTCTAGGTGAGAGACCAGCGCCGGGACTCTGGCTAACAGTATGCACAGGAGTCTGTCGTCCGTATCCCCGTCTGTGCGTGGTCCCACTCGGATCTGCGAACGGGTCTTGCTTATGTCCAGTGAGATGTCCAAGCTCTAGTACTGACGGGAGCGTCGACCGGCGGACGCTTTCGTACCGACCCTGTGTCTTTGGGGTGATGGCTCCGGGCGACATCGTCAAGCCGTTGGCTCCATACATCGCGGTCTGGGGCGTGGGGGTCATTGCTCCAGGCGACATCGTCAAGCCGTTATCGACCCATTGACCATGAGTCTGACTTTGTGCTTGTCCCGAAACATTAGTTCGAGGCGTAGCAGTCATCGCTCCTGGAGACATCATCAACCGATCCTCACCATACCCCCAGCCTCCCTTCACCACTCTTCCCTCCCCCTCCGCGCTCTCCGCCGTATACTCTTCTTCTTCTCGAATATCGCCCAGCGTGTTCGCCCGCCAAGCCGTAGTAGGCGGAGCCGTCGTCAGCCCCGCAAAACTTGAACGGGAATAGGCCGAGTCATCCGTACCGATCGGCGAGCGGCTTGACTCGTCCCAATCTGAACGAGCGTACAGAGGTGTCTCGCCCTCCAGCTGCTCTTCATTCTCTTCCTCGTTCCCGCCAATTGGGATTCCTGGGGGCGGACGGGAGTAGCGTTGGCCGTTCGTGCTGGGAATCGGCGGAATGTCAGGATTGACCCATGAGTGCTGAGAGTAGTTTGTGGGCGGTCGGGCGAGACTGTATGGGAATATCGACGATGATCGGGAACCTCTTGCTGCGGGTGACGCGGGGTACGAGCTTGATGGCGGCGGGTCAGACATTCGACGTCTATTGGCCCCCATGTTATCGATATATGTGTGTCGAGCGGAAAGGTGCTCAACATGTAGGTCCAGCTGTTTTCATCTACATCAGAAAAAATAAGCGCGGGGCGAGGTCGAAAGGATCGTCACAAAGGAGGTCAGATCAACGATACCAAAGACTGTTGACCTCAGTCAGGGATATCAGACTCGTTTTCAGCGTGTTAGCCGCTGTAGTATGCCACTAGCGCTCGTGCTTGATCGTAAGGCGGCGAGACACATAGATACATCTCATGCTGCTTCTTCTTCTCACCCAGGCGCCTCGGTAATCTACAATGGCTCGATATTGAGTTTCGGTCCCATCGGCACAACTCGAGTCGGGTTGATCTGAGCGTGAGAGTAGTAGTAGTGCTCCTTGATGTCTGCATGTCAGCTTATATATGGATGTTGCTGGACAGGACTCACGCTCAAAGTTAGTAGTATCCTTGAAGGCCGGGTTCTTCCAGTACAAGTTTTTGAGCCATTTGTTGAGCAAAGGGTAATCGTGTCGGACTGCATGTTAGCGTTCGCGGGTTCAGCTCGCATAACCTACTCAGCCCGAGGTTGCACTTGAAATGCCCGTGGTACACTGGGTCGAATCGAACGATCGTGGTGTATAGCCTAACATCCGCTTCGGTCAACCTTCCTCCGATCAAGAATTCCCGTCCATCGCTCAGAATCTTCTCAAGCTTGTCTAAAGCCGCAAACAAAGGCACAACAGCCTTCTCGTACGCTTCCTGCGTCGTGGCGAAACCCGACTTGTAAACGCCGTTGTTGACGTCATTGTACACCCATTCGTTTAGCTCATCGATCTCTTTTCGCAGCTCTTGTGGATACAGATCGAGGTCACGTTTCTCGCCGGCGGGAAGAAGAGAGTTGAAGTTGGAGTTGAGATCACGAATGACTTCGGACGACTCATTGTTGACGATGGTCGAGTTCTTGGTGTCCCAAAGAGTCGGAACTGTGAAACGGGCGTTGTAGTCGGGGTCGGCGCGGTAGTAGATCTCGCTGAGGTACTCTGAGCCGAACAGCTTGTCTTTGGTAGCTCCGGGGAAGGTGTCGAAAGAGTGGGCCGAGACTGGTGCTGGCTCTTTGTCGGCGTTCTCGGGCTTGACAAAATGCCATCCTCCTTCAAGCATATGAGGATGGACGGTGGAGACGTCTGTCCGTTGGCTCCGTCCCGTGTCGATCTGTGTTGACTCACCAATGAACTCCTCCAAGCCTTTCAACTGTCGAACGATAAGCGCTCGGTGTGCCCAAGGACAAGCAAGGCAGACGTAGATATGGTATCGGCCTGAATGTCAGTGCAAGGTCCAGAGCGGGAACTCGAATCTCCTACCTTTCTCAGGAGAAAACTTGCCCCCCTCCTCGATATGATCCCTAAACGAACTGGTCTGTCGTTTGAAAGACCCGTCGCCGCTCGCCCATCCGGTAATGCTAGATTTCTCTTCAGACATGGTGGAGTAGAATGCTCTTCTGGTCGATGTGTGTGCTACAGTACGAAATAGAGTCGGGATAGTTTGTCGAAAGATGCTCATGCAATGAACAAGAGGAGATAGTATTTACAGTTATACACAGTTATGCACAGTTATATACCTTGGAAGCGAGGTGATTTGCTGAGTGAGGTGTGAGAAGGATTAGTGATTCTGTGACGATGGAGCTGGACGTTCCGGTCATCATTGAGAACCGGTATACCAAATCAGGCAACTTGTGGAAAATCACAGCGAGATTAAACCACGTGCATTACGTAATAATATCAAAAGTTGACCATCATCAACCTTCTTCTGCCTCTCACAAACCAGTCCCTCCCACTCACCTCACCTTTGGAACACGGCCGATTGCTCACGACTACAGCATATTCTTGGCCGCCACGATAGAAGCTCCGCGATGACGGGAATAACGGCGACTTCTGGCTTTCAAACAGGGGAAGAATTCATCACGTTCGATCAATCACCTCCAACTAGATCCACACCTCTTCCTTCTGCTTCCTCGTCCTCAGGGCCGAGTGGCAAGGGCAAAGGCCGAGCGACAAATGATCATGGGACGCCGGCGACGGCATCTCTCAAGCGTAAGAATACAATGGGAGAAGCTACAACGGCTAAATCGATCAAGCGAGGCCGTATATCAGATCCTGGGCCAAGCACCTTGAAAGAGAAGAAGAAGGCGGCAGAAAGGGGATGTCCGTGGGTACATGATGTGGATTGGGAGGGATGTCACGATGCTTCGGAAATGTAGGCTGGCCGTTCGATTTTCCCCCACTCAAGCTCATCCCAGGCTTAACGAGGAAATCAGCGCTTATTACGCTCACGTCTCGCCTACCAGGGTGGAATATGAAGTTCGACTACTCATGATCGAGTTGATTATACGGGCAATACACAAAACATGGCCAGACGCCGTAGTCACTCCATTCGGATCATGGCAGACTCAGCTGTACCTGCCTACTGGGTAAGTCAGCTATCCCGGGGGGGTACTCGGAGTCAAGCTGATCAGAAGTGATATCGACCTTGTCGTTGCCACGAACAAGATGACTGAAAGCAACAAAGGAAGACTGCTCGCTGAGCTTGCACGAGCGATGAGGCTGGCCCATATCACCGATGTCGTTGCGATTATCTCGAAAGCTCGAGTTCCGATTATCAAGTTTGTCACGACAGAAGGTGAGAAATTTGGACCAGCCATCGAGCGTCTCTGACACGACAGGCAAATTGAACGTCGACATCTCGTTGAATCAGACGAACGGTATCTCTGCGGGGAAGATCATCAACCAATACCTCGAAGTCATACCCGGTTCTCGACAGCTCATTCTCGCTGTGAAAGCATTCTTGTCGCAGAGATCGATGAACGAGGTGTACACGGGAGGCCTGGGTAGTTACGCGGTGATTTGCACTGTCATCAGCTTCTTGCAGGTAAGTCTCCGTCCGGTACGACTGCAACGCGCTCATATCAGATCCACCCAAAAATCCGTCGATCGGAACTAGAAGTTGAGCGGAATCTAGGGACGTTGCTCGTGGAGTTTTTCGAGCTATACGGCCGGAATTTCAACTACGACGAGGTCGGGATCTCAATACGTCGAGGCGGATTCTACTTTTCCAAGCGAGAAAGAGGTTGGGTCAGAGCGGGACAATCGTATCTGCTAAGCATTGAGGATCCGCAAGATCGAGGTGAGTTTACAGAGCCCAAACTGACTTGAGCTCATGATAGAGAACGACATTTCAGGCGGTTCGTTCGGAATAAGAACAGTCCGAGCCATCTTTTCTGGAGCGTACGATATGCTTTCGGCCAAGCTGTTTGAGCGATCGAGTCAAATCCTGGCGAAGAAGAGTGGACGGACCAAGGGGGATTGGCAGCCTGAAGACATGAGCCTGCTGACGACTATCATGGGTATCACCAAGGAGGTGAGTTTATCACACAGCCTTCTTTGGTCAGAGGCTGATGTTCAGACGATGAAACACCGGGACGAACTGAGAAAACTGCATGAGACGGGGAGATTGCAACGAGCCTTAGGAATACCACAAAAGGAGACCGATATCCACCCTTACCTGACCCACTACGCACGTACGAGCGATACCACCACGTCTCGTCGACCTCAAAGCGATATTGAGGCGCCGAGCCCTAAGCGGCGGAAAGAGAGTCAGGGACGTAGCGGTGTCGGTGCGATAATGGTCGAAGACGGTGAAGTCGATGAGTTCGATTCAGACTCGGATTTCGACGATGATGCCGATATGGACGATGGAAGCGAAGAAGGGGAGATCGTTGAGACATTCGCCAACGGTCGGAGCGCCGTTCAAACGAAAGACAGGTTCGCCAGTGTGAGCGAGGACGAGGACGAGGATGAAGAGGGTGTTTATGCTTCAAAGCCGGGGTCGTCTCGTGAATCGTCCGGAAGTGGGGGTGGTGATTCAAAAGGGAAGAAAGGGCACGTCGAGGACGAGGAGGACGATTCGAGGTACGGTCTCAGCCGAAAACCGACGTCGACATACCACCCACCAAAACTATCCCATACGTCGTTGCCTCATCGAGATGAGGACAGTTCAGACAGCGACGACTCGATAGTGGCTATTGCGACGCCGGCGGAAGCTCGGGCGAAAGCGAAAAAGTCGCAGACGAAACCGAAGCTGGACCCGAAAGACCGACAAGCATTTTGGGCGGCTAAGGGTCAGAACCAAGTGATCGATTTCGTCGATAGCGAAAGTGATTGAACGGGGCTTTCGGGGGGTACAACACAGGGAAGGGCTGCTGTAGGAGACGGAAGTGGAAGACGGGACGAAGTTTGCTGTGTATAATTAACGAAAGAACGACGACTGCTTCATTCATACTATTCTTCCTCACTTGTACTACAGCTACAGCACATGCATGATCCACGTATTTTGTACAACCCTTGAGCGTCTATGACATTGTGCAGCCCTTCTTCTTCCCGTTCACTGCTGTCGGGCGTTGACAGTTCTTGAACACTAATTCACAATTTGCCTCCGACGCGTAAAGGGTCAACCACCACTTTGATCCAGCTTTCCTTCCCAGAATTCTGCGGGTAAATCCCCAAAATCGTCAAACACCTCGTCACCAAACTCGTCAAATACCTCATCGTCTCCCTTCCCCCTGCTTTCCCCCACGCGCTCACTGACCTGGCTAAGCTGACTAGGCGGGTCGGAAGTCGGCACGACTAGCCCATTCTGCTCGTTTTCATCGTCGTCCAGCCCCAAAATCGCTTTGGCCATGCGCCGCCGCCGCCTGACAGTCTGAGCTATGTCGATGAGCCTGTACGAATCGGGAATAGAGTGGACGCCCGTGGGAGAGATTATATAATCGATCGTGGCTGTAGGCGCGGATGGGCAGAAAACAACGTGCGCCCGTCGGATAAGCATAGGTGCCGTATCGTCCACGACGGGTCCTGCGCCATTCACACCGGAAGATGGCGCTTCGCCTTCCTCCAGATCCTCCTTTCGCCGTTTGGGCCGTTTTGATAGATCTCTCGGATCGACCATCCGCCGTCGTCCGGTCCGCGAGAGCATGATGCGTGTGTTGATGGCGTTTGCCCAGACTATCCCCAGACTCGCTTCCTTCTTCAATGTCTCGGTTTGGCCCGAGAACCATCGGCTCTGCGTGGCGTAAAGCATCGGCGGTTCCGGCCCGTCTGTATAGAATTGCGACATTTGCTGTGTGGAAGGCGGATTCGTCGGTGTGGAGGGGAGGGCGGGTGCTCTGGTGAAGACATCCGAGACTTGATTAATGACTACCACAGCGAGGTTGAATTCCACTGCAAGTGCCTTGAGTCTATCCGATACCGCGCACAGGTATCGAGATCGTTCTGCCAGACCGATTGAGGATGAGTTGGCGTACGTTGAATCGGCCCCGCGAATCAGAGCCGTGATCGAGTCGATAATGATAACACGGATAGGTTTCCCTTCACCGCCTTCTTCTTCCCCTTCTTGACCTAACAGCCGCGCGGGGCCTCTTCCAGCTCGTTGACGAAGGATGAAGGGGACTTTGTACATCAAGGTATGTTCGAGTAGGGTTATATCTGTGACAATGTTGGAAAGGACATTGTCTAGCAGATCGTCCGCGTTGAGCAAGCCGCGCGGGTCATGAGTAGCGAGGAAGTGATCGGCTAATTCGTACAGCCTCGCCGTTGCGATTTCCCTTTCTGAGGTGAGAAACATAGCTCCGCCGGGTTTGGCCGTCAGAGCCGGTATCTGGGCGGCAATGGCGAGTGAGAGGCAGAAGTGGGACTTTCCAGCGGCGCTACAATTAGCATTCATCCTGGTTAAGACGGATTCCTCTAGATCGGGACACTCACCTTTCACCCGTAAGCTCAGTAATCGTGCCCGCCCTCAGCCCGCCCCCTAAAGCCGAATCAATGCCCAGATCGCCCGTGCTGACCCAATCCCCATCCTTGCCCCTTTGCTCCTCGCCCACATCCTCCTCGATCAACCCCGCAAAGCTCAACGGCTCGGGTACGATCGCCTTGCTGACTGTCTTGACCAAATCATGAACGTTCTCTTGCCTTGAGAGTTTCAGTTTCTTGTTGAGATCAGAAGCCGCCGGTAGAAGGACTTCAGATGCGTGTAACAGTCCGGCTAAAAGTCAGGCGCGTACGATGGGTGGAGGCAGCCGACTGACCTCGATTGCACGCTGCGGTGTGTGGTTGAGAGAGGTTCAAAGTATCTAAAGGGAAAGAGGAGTTGGACATATCCGTGTAAAGGGTATCGAGTGCATATTCAATAGGCAGGGGGTTAGGGTGAGATGAAAGGCAGGGGCAGTAATGGAGATGAGGTGTGTGTAAGGAGCAACAACAATTTGATCCCGCTGAATACAGGCACGACCTCCACCTTACCATGTCCACACCAAGAAACGCGGATAAATGCACCCTCCCTTCTTCGATCATCACCTGGAGACACCACAGGACACAACAGGAATGTCAGAAGACGACATCAATGAGGGTATAGGTAGGTCCATTTGCGATACTTGCTAACAGCAGTCATCCTCGTCACAGGGGGTCAGTAGAGTCTCCTTTTGTATCGAATTGTGGAACTGACGGCAGGTACCGGCCTCGTAGGCGCAGCTATCCAGCATATCGTAGAGACAGAACCTCTAGGGTCCCCTTTTGGTAAGAAAGAAGGAGAAAAGTGGGTGTTTTTATCGAGTAAGGACTGCGATCTTCGGTATGTGTTCTCCCCGCAGCGTATCCCGAGGAAGGCTTAGGAGAAGCGATTTTGGCGAATCAACAAAGCTCTTCGAGAAGTACAGACCGACTTATGTGATCCACCTAGCGGCTCTTGGTCAGTTATATGCCACACTTATTCTCGCATGGACAGCTGACGGTAGTCGGAGGCCTGTTTGCGAACATGTCGAGGAAGCTCGATTTCCTGCGGGACAATCTGTTAATCAATGACGCTGTGCTACAGAACGCACACGCCTACAAGGTCAGCGTGCCAGCTTCTTGTACAATGCCAATGGCAGAGCTGATGATCAGGTCAAAAAGGTCATTTCGTGCTTATCTACCTGCGTCTTCCCCGACAAGGTCAGCTGGGAATTCCAGTACTATCGCACAGCTTACGCCAGACTGCTTATCCGCTTCGGGAAGAGAACATTCATTCGGGTCCTCCTCATTCTAGCAACTTTGGATATGCACACGGGAAAAGATTGGTTGATGTGCAAAATCAGTCAGCCATCGTGCTTGCGGACAGGGAACAAAGCTGATCAGTAGCGCATACTATGAGCAGTATGGCGACATGTTCACAAGTGTGATACCTACGAGTTAGTTACCGTTCTCCGTTGTCAAAACGAAGGCTGAAGCTAAGACGTGTTCGGACCTGGAGATAATTACGTGAGCTTCCCGAGGGTTCATACAGCCAGTATCGCTAACGAGCAGGATTTGGAGCAAGCGCATGTCATTCCAGGATTGATTCATAAGTGCTTCTCAGCCAAACGTAAGTCCCAGATAAATTTACACTCTGACAGCTAGAGAACGGGACACCCTTTGTAGTCTCCGGTACAGGCAAGCCTCTCCGACAATTCATCTTCTCACGGGATCTGGCCAAGCTCTTCATATGGACGTTGAGGGAATACGAAGACATAGAGCCGATCATCCTCAGCGGTACGTGCCTCTGCCTTCCCTAGTTGGGCGTGCTGATTGCAGTGCCGGAGTCGGATGAGATATCGATAAAACAGGTAGCTGATGCTATCGTAAGGGCAGTAGGGTATGAGGGGGAGTACAAGGTACATTACATGCGAGGCTTTTGCTAAGATCACGCTAATGGCAGTTTGACGAATCCAAAGCAGATGGGCAGTTCAGAAAACCAGCCAGTAACGACAAGCTTGTACGGCAATTGCGGGATAGCGGAACAGATTTCGCATTCACGCCGTTTGATACCGGTGAGCCTCGGGAAAACTTGCAGGACCACCGACTCATGTTCAGCTTTGAAAGAATCGGTAGATTGGTTCTTGGAGTTCTACGGAAAAGGCGCACGGATTGGAAAGCCCAAATAGGGACTGGAGCGGTAGACTGCTCATCCCTGAGTGTCTTTAGTGGGCCGAATCTCGCGGATGTATCGATACAATCCATGATTGCGGTATATAGCTACAACGCATCTATAATGCTCCACCTAGACTTTCTCTTCAGCAGTACCTGTACCTGGCGGCTTGCCGCTGGCGGCCATACCTTGACCAGCGTTCGCTCCCTGCACGATAACGCTAGTGGCGGTACCGGCGGACCAAGCGGTCGATCCGAGGTTGGCACCAGTCTGACCGACATCTGGATGTCAGCACAGTACTTGTCTGAGGGTAGCGTGGTACTCACCTTGGGCAACCGCTTCAGCTGGTTTACCGAAATTGTGCTCAACAGCCCGGTGCGCGCTTTGGCTCACTGAACCCGCAACTGTGCCCGCGGCACTAGCAATACCTTTGGCCGCGAACGTGAGCTGCGTCCATCCATCCTCGGCGAACTTTCTCAGTTCTCCCTTCTCCGCTTCCGGGATGGGCTGACCTGACGGTCTCATCGATTCCGGTAGTTGCGCTCCAAGCCGTTTTCCACCTTCGTGAATGACTTCGCCGACCTTTGTGGCTGCTGCAGTGGCGTTTTCGGCAAGAGCGGATGTACGCGAGTTTGCAGCCGAAGCGGCGGAAGCGACACGATCAGAGGGCGGCGCGGGGTGGGACGGGTCGGTGGTACTGATGTGTTTATCGGTGAATGATCCGAGACGGGTAGCAATAGCCTGACTTGCTCCCATGACTCCACCAGCGATCATTTCTCCCCAACCTTTGGTAGTCGAGGGTGTGGCTTCCCACTCGTCGTTGACGAACAGCACCTTTTCGTCCCAAACATGACGCGCTTTCAGCGCGGCCTCGAAGGACGCGCAAGCGGCTTGAGCAGCGTCCCACTCTTCCTGAGATTTGCTGTATCGTCAGCCGCAAGGCATAAGGTAAAAGGTATCGCGACTTGCCTGTCGCTCAAGGTGATTTTGACTTGCCCAATGGGCTCTCCTCCGTCCGACGCGACGGGGCTGAAGATATACGAGGGATGTTCATCTTTCGATTGGATCTTCTGGATGGGCGAGTTTGGAAGAAGGGGGAACGCGGCAGATCCGATAGCCAATGTGAGCGTCTCGGCCGGGTGGGCAGGCGGGTTGGCGGGCAGGACGGAGAGTGTTAGGGTACCAGTAGCCAAGGGCAAAGGGGATGATGTAGGTGTAGGCAAGTGCAGTGCGGTACACTGAGGGATTTCTGCGAGGTTGCTCATTGTTGCTGGAGGTATGAATACAAATACAATGTTCGAGACGGTATCAAGATTCCCAACAGGGTGGTACGTCATTTGAGGTGGTATGTATAGAATAGCCTTATCACTCTCACCCAAACGGTTTGTAACCTTTACGTGGCATTTCCAACTCATCCCTCCACCCTCGACACGCTCGGATTTCAGCGGCGTTCAACGCGACGGACTATATCCTTCTATCCACATCTTTATCCTCTACAACCCCCTTCTTTCTATCACGCTAATTCAGAAAGAATCTATTCAAAATGGCGATGCCAGGAGGAATGCCCATGATGGTTATGAGTGAGTAACGTTTGACTCAGGTCACGAGCTGGTGAGGTGGTCAGTGCTGATTCAAGACACCGGACCAGAACGACAACAAGGTCGCAAGGCCCAGACTGCCAACATCGTTGCGGCCAAGGTGGGATCAGATATGAGAATACTGAAAGAATGAGCTAATGCCAGACCGTCGCCGATGTCATCCGAACTTGTCTTGGACCAAAGGCAATGTTGAAAATGATCCTGGATCCCATGGGAGGTATCCTGCTCACCAACGATGGACACGCTATCTTGCGAGAAATCGATGTCGCTCACCCGGCCGCCAAGTCGATGATTGAGCTTTCAAGAACACAGGACGAAGAGGTCGGAGATGGGACGACCAGTGTCATCATTCTTGGTAAGTTCGGAAGTGCTAAGGAAATGCCCAAGAAGCTAACGTCAAGCCGGTGAAATCTTGGCATACTCTTTGCCTTTGCTCGAGCGAAACATCCATCCCGTCGTCATCATCCGCGCTTTCAAGCAAGCACTCAACGACGCTCTTGAGACCATTCAACGAGTTTCTATTCCGGTCGACATCTCTTCCGAAAGCGAGATGCTCGCCCTCATCAAAACCTCTATCGGCACGAAGTTCTCCTCGCGATGGTCAGACCTCATGTGCTCGCTTGCCCTCGAAGCGGTCAAGACGGTTGCTGTGACGGCTGAGGCGGAGAACGGACTTGTCGGAGGTGGACAAAGCGGATCTGTCAACATCAAAACTGTCGACATCAAGCGATACGCCCGTGTGGAGAAGGTCCCAGGTGGAGAGATCGAGGACTGTCGAGTTCTCAAGGGTGTCATGGTTAACAAGGACGTTACGCACCCCAAAATGAGACGACGGATCGAGAACCCAAGAATTATCCTGCTCGATTGCCCATTAGAGTACAAGAAGGGAGAGTCGCAAACCAACATTGAGATCCAAAAGGAGGAGGACTGGAACAGAATCTTGCAAATTGAGGAGGAGCAGATCAAGTCGATGTGCGAGAAGATTATCGAGTTCAAGCCAGACTTGGTCTTCACAGAAAAGGGTGTTTCAGGTGAGCTGCTCTGACTTGGAAAGGTGATTCCGGCTAATGGCAGATCTCGCCCAACACTATCTGCTCAAAGCCAACATCACCGCCATTCGACGAGTCCGAAAATCCGACAACAACCGAATCGCCCGAGCAGTTGGTGCTACCATTGTCAACCGAGTCGAAGACCTGCGTGATTCAGATGTCGGTACCGAGTGCGGTCTCTTTAACATTGAAAAGCTCGGTGACGAGTACTTTACCTTCCTGGAGAAGTGTGTTTCACCTAAAGCGTGCACCATCCTGCTTCGCGGTCCTTCCAAAGACATCCTCAACGAGATTGACCGAAATTTGGCGGACGCCATGTCAGTGGCTCGAAACGTTGTGTTCAACCCCATCCTCGCTCCCGGCGGTGGCGCTACCGAGATGGCCATCTCGGTCGCTTTGGCTGAGAAGGCCAAGAGTCTGCCGGGTGTCGCGGGCGCGCCATACCGAGCTATTGCCGATGCCTTGGAGGTGATCCCTCGAACTTTGGTCACAAACGCTGGAGGAAAAGCAATCCGAACACTGACAGAGCTGAGAGTGAGTATTGATATGATCTCCTTGTGATGACAAACTGACAACCAGGCCAAGCACGCTGAGGGCCTGCATACTTTCGGTGTGGACGGTGACACGGGTAAAGTGGTTGACATGAAGACGTATGGTCTGCTTGAGTCTGCCAGTGTCAAGATTCAAACACTCAAGACCGCCATCGAGGTGAGCTCGCATTTGCGCGATATGGAGTTAGCTGACTGGTAGTCTGCGACGCTGTTGCTACGAGTTGACGATGTTGTCTCGGCCCGAAGACCGGACGAGCAAGGCGGCGGAGGTGGTGTTCAGACAATGGCTGGTGAGGGCGAGGGTATGGGTGAAGCACCGGAGATGTAAATCACATATGCATATCGCTACTAGATGAACGCTCGGCGTAGTCTCATGTGAGCTAGCTTCAGACTGATGCTGTAAGGCAATATCGGAAGATCGCTGCCGAGGAGATGAGGAGGAAATACGCGCTAGGGTTTAACCGGAATGCTTGTTGTTCGTCGCTGCCAGATTTACATCAATACTTGTGTCATCTTGCCCTCGTTTGTTCCGGTATACTTTCGCACCTAAGCATTCAATTCAGCTGGCTCGCGGGAGAAGACCGGTCCTAGTCGCGTGAATCTCAAGAACGGACGAAAGACGTGTTCGTCGCGCTTGACGTCATGAGTTCTGCGCTTGAAGACGAACTCTTTCCCCGTCCTCCGCCTGAGCGGATACAGTGAGTTTGGTATGCCTTAAGGGATACATGGCTTATCCGGCAGATCGAAATGGAAGTCACTGTTTTCGGACCCATTGTTATCGCTGTCGCGCCTGAGAGCAGCAGCTCTATCAAAGGATGGTCTGGGAGAATCAGATGTTGATGGAGGTATCGCCCTGCGTTCAGTCTACTGGCGAGTCAGTCCGCCCTTCTCTGTCTTCACTGCTACTGCTAATCTAAGCTCTACTTTGGTCTTCTCCCACCTCCAACTTCCCCTGAGCTCTTCTCTGCCGCCCTTTCTTCCTCCCGACTGAGCTATACTCGACTACGAGAACGCTTCCTCGTTGCGCCCGATGGAAGATGGGCGGACGACTGTTCAGGCGGTGATGAGTATACAACATCAACATCGCAGACTGCACGCTCGGTACGACCTTCGTCATCTAGCGGTGCGAGAGCTGGGGGAGGTGCGGAAAGCGCATTCGACCCGCTTAGCTTGGACGAAAACAGCCCGTGGAAAGCTTGGTATGCCCACCTCGAATTGCGGAAGGTGATCATGCAAGATGTGGACAGGACATTCCCCGACTTGATCTACTTCACATTGGAGAGAGTCAAGCGGAGTATGGTGACGATGTTGTTCTTGTTCTCCGTGATGAACCCCGATGTGGGATATCGGCAGGTACGCTCGAGTTCCACTATTTCCTGCTATCGTTTGAGAGGCTTCGTTGCTGACGTCAAGGGAATACATGAGCTATTGGCAGTATGCCTCTTGACAGTCGATAGGGACTCTCTGGCGGAAGCTGGGAAAGGAACGGGCGACAAAAGGGTCGAGGCGATGTACGATACCCTCGATAGGCGGTATGTCGAGCACGACGCATTCGAGATCTTTACGGCGATCATGAAGCCCGCCAAGGCGTTTTACGAGTGGAAGCAGGAAGAAGGTCCGGTACGTGTACTTCTCTTGTTAGCTCCTCGGTCACAGCCTGTGCTATATCTTCCCCTGCCGGCCAATCATGAATACTGTCACTAACCCCAGCGGACGAAGGGCCCAAACGTCCAAGCACCAATAATCATCCGAAGCAACAACTTGCATTCCTCCCTCATCCGGCGGATAGATCCCCAGATGTGGGAGAAACTCGAAAATGAAGGCATAGAAGCGCAACTTTGGGCAATGTGAGCTGACCGGTTGACAGTAACCCTGGTTAACGTGAAGGCGATGGTACAAGCTCATCTTTACGCGAGAACTCCCCTTCGCATTGGCACTACGGCTGTGGGACGGGATCTTCGCCGAAGACCCAACGCTTGGGATACTCGACTTCATCTGTATGGCCATGCTTCTGTTGATACGGAATGAACGTAAGTGGACTCGAGTGCGGCAAGATCTAATGATAGTGCTGGACTCAGATCACTCCGGGTTGTTGACAAGTCTCCTCCGATACCCCTCTCCTTCGCCACTCTACCCCTTCTCGCCTTTCCTTATACTATCTCAAGCGCTCCTTTTGCGGAATAGTATAAATCCGACCACCGGAGTGGAAGTAGTCATACAGAACCACGAGGTCCTTGGTGTTAGTGCTCAGCCGCCGTTACGCGAGCCTGTGCCGGTGAGACCACCGCCAAGGGCCCCTCCAAGAGGGGTACAAGGTCTAGCTGCAGGCTTGTTCGAGCGCGCACAAGCCGCGGGTCTGGATCGTGCGATCCTGTCGACCGTGGCAGACATCAGGGTAAGTCAGGGCATCAAGTACAATGCGGAGAGCTAACGTTCAGCGCAATATACCAGACTCTGCCTATTCTTACTTAAACAACCTTCCATTCTCTCCCTCACAGTCGCCAGCCTCGAAGGAAGCGTCAGGCTCGTTCTCGACGATACCGTCTCTCTCGGCGTTACCACGACACCAACCTCCCCCGCTCCAACCTACCGCTTCTACGGACACGCTCGCCTCGACCAAGACGCTCCGTGATGCCGAGCGCGAGCTGGCAGAATTGCGATTAGCAATGGTGGGAATGGGTAAAGCGATGAGCGAGTGGGTGTCTTCCCTGCCCGAATCGACGGGCACGGTAGAGCTGAATGGACTAGGGAGAGTGAGAGATACACTGCTCGATGCTGCAGGGAAAGAGGTGGAGGAGATCGTGAGAGAGTGGGGGTGGCACGAAGGTCTCGAAACACCAAGTAGTCGTGAGCCAACCCCTGCGCCGTCGGAGACCGCGCTCTCGATGGAGCCAGACGATATACCGCTGGAAAAGGAGAAAGAAAGAGCAAAGACTGGCGAAGAACTTACGCCCAAACCAGCAAGCGTAAATACATTCCAGCCTTCGCCACTCCCCTCGCCCGTACCTCGCTCAGCACCTGCTGTTCCAAGACAGTTGGATTTGACGGGGATTCGAGATCAGCCGTCAACCGGTCTTCCAAGAACTCCAATGACGGCACCGATCAAAGACCTCACTGCGAAACCTTTTCAAGGCAGTATGGACGGACGTACCCGCGGCTTTGCTACACAGCGCCTAGAACAGAAAGAAGAGGGAGATATCAACGGAGATCCATTGGCGGGTTTGGGCGTAGGTATCCAGGCTGTGAATGGGAGAAGAAGGGTGATCAGTCCCAGTGGAGGGACAGGAGGTAAAACGGTTGATCCGTTACTCGGCATGGGGTTGAAGTGATCTAGGGGGAAAGGGATTGGGGGTTTGCGGAGATCGTGTTCTTGTATCTCATCTGATTGCAGCAGTATACGTGTAGCATGCACATGAATGATAATACCTGTTCGATGCGGAATGGAGGGGATATGTCCACATGCTATCAGCAAGCAGCAAGATGCCAAAGCGAAGACGTGAACAAGTGAACAAGTGATCAAGCGATCAAGTAGACGATGAAGTGGACCATGAACCAGTAGAAAGATCTTTGATCATGCAAGCGTGTATACATGCTATCGTGATGATGAAGTACAAAACACTATTCTACCATTATTGAGGTTGTTGATGTTATTCCTTTCCTATGCTATGTATGGTACGGTCTCAAAGCAGCTCGTATCCATCTTCCTTTTCAGTCTTCTTTTGGGTCTCCTTCTCCTTTCCTTCTGGAGCTTTGCTTTCATTGTCGGTCACTGCGGATGCGTCGGTAATCTCAGCAGGTTGAGGGGTTTCCGTTGCAGTGGCGGTATCGGCGGATTCGGGAACATCGAAGCCTTTAGCCTCTTCTGCTTTGTTGTCCTCGAAGGGAGCGTCGGTAGCGGCGACTTGAGCGTAAGTGGTGTTGGTAGTAGCAGCTTCAGGCTCGGTCGCCGCGGTCTCTTCCTTAGACTTCGGCTGTTCGGCGTGTTCGATATGTTCCGGTTCGGTAGAGTTCCAAGAGGAGACTGATCCCTCGTCATCTGACTCCTCGCCCCTCTCTCGCTTCTCCCTGACCTCGGCCCAGGCTTGGTCCCTCTTCTGCTCGAGCCTCTCAATAGCACCCTCGATGGCCTTTACAATAGCTTTGCGTTGTTTCCTTACTTCTCGGTCACCTCCGGACGATATGCCATCAGCGGCAAGCAAAAGTTGGAGGAGTTTGTGCGCTTGGGCGTGGTATCCGGAATTGGTCTTGTTAAACAGGAGAGCCGGAGTGGCTTCGGATGGGGAAGTGGTATCGGCAAACGAAAGGTGAGCGGGGAAGGTGAATGATTCGGTGGCCAGGTGAAGTTCGTGGGAGATGTCGCGGAGCTTGTTGAGCGCAGCAGCGTTGTCATCGGCGCGGTTTGGCTTTTCACCCTCAGCGACGCCTTTACCCTTGCCTTCTACAACAGGCTCAGGCTTGGTAGCGGATGGAGTAGCTGCGGAGGCGGCGGCCGGAGTTGAGGTCGAAGCAGAAGCTGGTGCTGGTGCTGGTGCAGGAGTAGAAGCAGAAGCGGAAGCGGAAGAGGACGATTCGCCGTTCTTGATGGCTTCGAATTCGAGTCCAAACTGGTTGAGGAACTTGTTGAGATTGTTGGTCACCTCTTCCGAGCCCGCAGTGGGCTTGTCATCGGCAGTAGCAGGGGTGACGTTGTATCCGAGGAAAGAGGAGATGAGGTCGTTAATGTCGATCTCGGAGCGGTGATCCTTGGTCTCCGTAGCCTGGGGCTTATCGGCAGGCTTGGGCGTGGCGGCTCGGGAAGTGTCGACCTTTGGCGTAGTGGCTGGAGCAGGCGTGGAAGCTGGAGCAGAAGCGGAAGCGGGAGTAGGAGCCTTCGCGGCTTTCTTGTCCTCCTCCTTCTTCTCGGTCTGACCAGCTTCAGCAAGGTCGAAACCGAACATTGAGCTGATGAGCTTGTTGAAGTCGTCCCAGTTGGTCTCATTGTAGTCGTCCCAGTTGGTCTCATTGTCGTCCTTTACTTCCTCCTTCTTAGCACAGCCACCGGCGCATCGTCGCGCACAGGCATCGCGTCGTTTGAATGCCTCCTGAGCCTGGGCACGCTCGACTCGGTCATTTTGTTCAACAGCAGCAGCACGCTGAGCGATTTGTCGTTGATGAGCAGCGGCGATGGCTCGGCGATGTTGTTCAGCGGCAATAGCTTGTTGAACGGCTTCACGGCGGTGTTGCTCTGCAGCGATGGCGCGTCGGTAAGCGTCTTCCCGTCGAGATTGCTCAGCGGCAGCAGCGGCGATGAGGTGTTGTCGAATAGCTTCTTCCCGCTTTCGCTGGGCTTCGACCTGTCGTTGACGTTCCAAAGCAACCTTGATAGCGGCCTCACGCTCGGCAGCGGCCCGAGCTTGAATAGCGGCTTCGCGGCGGGCAGCGAGTTGAGCGGCTTCGCGTCGTTGTTGAATAGAGCGGAGATGAGCTAGAGCCGCACGCTCTTCAGCTTCAAAATCGTCGTAGCCGTACTCGGACTCGATACCGAGATCGGCGGGTGACGACGAAGGTCCGGTGTAGAAGTTGAATGACGGCGCAGGCGAGTGAGCCGGTGCCGTGGCGTAAGGGATACCGAAGGGAGAAGCGTAAGGCGAAGGGGCCTGGCGGCGTTGGTAGAATGGGTGTTGAGCGTAGAAAGCCATGGTTGTGGTGGGTAGTAGTAGTGTTGTTGTTGTAGTTGTTGTTGGTGTTGTTGTTGTTGTTGTTGTTGTTGAGTGATACCAAGTGTGGTGTAGTCACGAAGAGCTAGAAGAGTAGTATTCAGAAGACTGAGTGAGTAAGAATGAGCATTAACACTACCAGGTTATATATGATCCATATCCCAACGCTTTGTCATTGTGTTGAAAGGACGCTGAGTCAACGGAAAGACGTAGATCACTCGAGACAACGCGAGACGGTTCTCCACTCTTCCGCTCGGCCATCGGACACGACCCGGTCGCTAAGCGTCGAGTGGCAAATTTATTCCTTGGGTGGCAAATCAGATTCGACTGCATTCTAGCAATTTCTTCTCGGCCATGGGTACGATCTGGATCGCCTGATGCATGTCATAAGTTTCCCGAGGCCGCACATGGTGAGCAGAAACCGGCGGTGATGGCTGGCCGCCAGTCCGTCTCGGTGAATGCGTAGCACAGCCATGCGGACATCGGCACCGACAATGTGACGAAGCAAGGCATACCAATACCGCTCCTGTGGCGGGCGATGAGCTGGACACTGCTCGCCGTCTTTCGGGCGGGTCATATCGGTCCTTCACTTTATGCTACACAATCTGCGAGTACATGGCATCTATCGATCTCCCGTTTCTAGCTCATACTCAAACCCCACATCTCTCCCTCCCCTACCTCCGCCGCCTGTCCCTGAAGATCCCCTTACAGTGCTATACAACACGTTGTATACCCTACTCCCCTTGATCAATGCCCAAGCGTAGACCTCCTCTAGTAACACCGCTAAGCCCTTCCCTCTGCTCTCATCTGCCTCCCACCGCTCCCAGCCTTCATCCGACATGTTCGAAGGTACTGGGCGATGAGTACGCGATCTAGCGGAGCTTGGCGGTGATTGGCTCTCGCGATGATGTATTGCTGCTTCGTGCCGTAGAACGTCCTTGACAGTCACTAAACCGACCAGCTGACCTTCATGGGACACCAAGACTACTCGAGGTCTGTTGTATCAGCACTGCTCATCCTGACTAAGCAGAATTGAGCTCACCCCATTCGTCGGAAGAGCTGCATCACAATCTCCAGCGGCATCTTCGGCGAAACCGTCAATGGTGTCTGGCATCAGCTCTGACTAGTGAATGGTGGCAATCATACCTCATCGACATATTGACCAAAGTCGACGTGGTCGGCTTGCGAGTGACTACCCCGTCCACCATGATCTCTGTCTGGGTTAGGTGACGGATGGGGCGAGCGCCCTCGACCCGGAATCACGATGTCAGGGTTGGCCAGGAGGCCTCCTGGGTTGTTCGAATCATCTGAGATGCATTGAAAGGTGCACATGGCATTGGGTGAGAGGTGCCTTGCTCTCGTCGCCCGCTCTGCGAATCAGCCACGAGAGACTAAAGACGTTTTGGGAGTACTTACCAATGGCGTATCGTAGCTCGGCTTTCCGCACGAAACCAATGATTGTTCGATCTTCTTCGCTGCGCACAACCGGGAACCCTTGATAGCTGGTACTTTGAACGATTTCGGCTGAATGTTAGTCGAGGCGCGTCGCTGCTGGAAACACATCACCAACTCACCGATCTCCTGCAAAGGCACACCTGAAGCGGCCATGAAAGTGATATCTTTCTTCATGACGTTCGCGACTAAACGTCAGCTGGCTACACCAAAGAATGGAACGTAGCTCACTGGGCTCAATGAAAGCATGATCTCCATCCTCTTTGTCTTCCTTTTCTAAAAAGGGGAACCCGTTGAACCGGATCATCTCGTCTGCCATACCTCCACCGCCAAAGTAATCACTGACGGCTTTGGTGACAAGGAGCACAATCTAGCTTTAGCCAGATTTTCCGGGGGAAGGAGTAGGGGAAGAGCTCACCATAGTTGGTAGAATATACGTGAGCGCGCCCGTAAGCTCGAACATAATAACCACAACAGTGACGGTCAATCTGGTAATACCACTGTTTCATCAGTCCTGGTTATGGCAAAGGATAGCACGTACCCTAGAGCTGCCGCTGCACCAAGAAATGCATACGTGCCGGGAGTGATGCAAGGTGCGTCGGGAGCGCACGCGGAAAAGAACGCCGCCGATGGGTAGGCCGTGTAGAGTGCCTTGACCACGATTCCAATCATACGACCAAAATAGGCGCCAACAGCCATAGACGGCACGAAAATACCGCAGGGCACTTTGCATCCGTAGGAAACGATGATGAGACCGGTACGTATGATGGTCGCCAGGAACAGCGAGTTTACCATACGCCATTGCAACGAAGTCCTGAGCATGAGCTTTGAGTTGGTGGAGAACACGCAAACTCACTGGCAGAGCCCATTATGGTCACCGCCACCTTCACACTCGCGGAAAAGTAGAGCCATGCTTTCCGTCATGTCGATTCGCAGGAAGCGGTTCAAGTATCCGACCATGGCAGTGAGCGTCGCCAATATGACTGCCTCTGCGACACCGTGTTGAGCGAGATTTTTGCGGCGGAAAGCGGCCATTTGCAAGTTGAACTTGATTACAAAGGCGCCGTATAGTCCCTGCCTATAAGCTTGCGACAAATTGACGCGGGCAAGCTTACTCCGAACAGGCCAATTAGGATGTAAGCAGGAATCTCGAAGTAGTGCCAATCCCGATCGTATGATACCTGGAACAAGACGAGTTTGCCGGTACGAAAGGGGTCCATAGACTGAGTCATCAGCTTGAACAGGTTCACATAGCGGCCCATCACTCACAGCTAAGGTGAACGTGGCTACTAGTGCACAAACGAAACTCTGCCACATTGTTCGCGTCGAGAAGGTCTGATTCATTTCCTTCCTATCAGCTATATCTACTCAAAGCTGGATAGCTGACGTACCTCGATAGAGAATAGGACTCCTCCGATTGGCGAGCCGAATGCGACGGCGACTCCGGCCGCACTTGATGCTGTGACGATTTCTCTCATCTTCACTGTCCAATCAGGATGTGTGCAAGGCTCTAAGTGAACAGGGCTACTTACAATGACTTCGATCATACCGCTCAAACAGCCTGGCAGCGATGTTGCCAAAACTACACGCGACATGCACTGAAGGCCCCTCTTTCCCGATAGACAAGCCCGATGCGATACCGAGAGGCTGAGCATGAGCCTCGCTGATATTGAGTATTGGATATTTAGCTCACCATTGTTAGTGTCTTTAGAGCGAAAGTCGGCGCGCTTAAGAAACCCTTGATAATGAATCCACCCAATATGCACTTGATTTCCGAGATACCGGACCCAGCTGCATAAGGAGCAAATGCCTTGACCAAGAACGCCGCAGAGAATGAGAAGAGTGCCTATTGTGAGCTAACATGAACGGTATGGCGCCCAAGAGGTACGATTTGTACTGTACTCACTGCAAACATGATATAGGCAAGGTACCGCAACGGTTCCACTCCACCCCAGTGCTGCCACTCCGCACATGACTCCCCTTCTTCCGATACTTCAAGACAACAAAACTTCTGCGTCAACCACCAGCCGGTAGTACAGTATCCCATCTTGATATCGGACAACCAGACCGTCATAATGGACATAAGAGCTGCGCTGAGGCCGATACCGACGCCTAGTCTTAGCTTATGGCTCGCAGGAATTGGAAATTTCGCTTACCGACCAAAGAAATAACGACCCAGCTCTGACCTTCATCTAGAATCTTGCTCAGAGCTCTCCATGCTGAACCAGGTATGCCGTCCATTTGATCCAACCGCGACTGCACGCCTGTCCTGGTCAAAGGTCCCTTCCGCCGTATGCTCTGCTCAAGCAATGAGTCCTGGATCCAATCTAAAGGGTGAGGATGGTACACGTAGAAGCTACATACCGACTGTGCTGAAGTCTTCATATCGCCTGATCAGGTCGAATTCCTCCTCATCCTGCTCGGTTTTGAGAGTCGGATCAAGCGCGCTCGATTCGCTCAACCGAATATCATCATGACTGTCACTGCGTAGCGTGTCTTTCAAAGGCGGATATGACATCTCCGAGCCTTCTATCGCTGATGTGCGTCGGCGACTTCCCGAACTTGCTAAGACACGACGGAAAGTTGAGAGTAAAAGTCTCAATCACGACCGGACGCGGCAACAACAGCACGACCGGAGATGCGAGGTGGAGGGAGACCACGCGTCAACCGCGTGGACGACTGCCACTTTTGATCAAACTCCGGTGACACTCGCTCGCCGCAGGATACTCGTCTTGTCGTCTGATCGTCATGCGACCTCCTTACAAACATACCTTGACTATACCTCCTTTTTTGTGCACCAGGAGACCAGACTGATCTCTTCACTTTGACGAGTAAAAGGGTGTGACAAAGCTTCTGTATTATCAGTGCTGTTTTCCGTAGAACTTCTCCTTTCGCAAAGTACACGACGGGAATTAACCTGGCGGCGTGGATCTGATCACTATGCAAGTGTGGGACGTCGATTTGAATCCGTATGTATCTTCGTTGAATGATTCAATCGGTGAAGCTAAGACCCAGCTCGTCCTCCTGGGCCAACCCAATTGACATGACGCAAGACCTTTTCGAAGCTGAACATGCTTGGAACTTTGCCGATGACGTGCTCATGGGAGACAACGTTGCAGAAGGCAGTGTTGGGCCAGGTAGAGGAGACATCCCGCCTCTTCCGTCAACATTCGACTATCCTCAAGAAGACAAGCTAGATAATATTGACACAGCAATAGCACCAGGTAAGCGTTGCCCTTCTCAATCTCGGTACGAGAACGAGTCCGTGGATTTGCTTGTTACCGGCGTCAACCCGTGTCGGATCGACTCGAAAATATGCCATGTGATGAACAATGTTCTCATGACCTCTTTCCTTTGTTGCATTCTGTCTTGTTTGAGCATCCCTCTCACCCGATGTTGTGCGTGAAGCGCGAGGCGTGCACACAGTGCAGGTTGGCCTGTGCGGTTCTCAATGACAGGCTGGCAGCGGCTCGAGCCTTTGCCTATCATCGCATGCCTATCCGGGAAAAGCGTTTGGACGTCACGTGACGTTTCAGCTCCGCCCCCATTTGGGACAGCGTTCCCTGTTGGGTGGCGAACGGGAGCGAGCATTAGCGGGTCGATGTGCTCGATCATTTTGGCTGACTGGCAGGCATACTTGCGGACACTGCGCAAACGACGACGACAAGCGATGCGGTTGCTACCATGGATCCGAGGGCTTTTTATAACGAACCTAAAGCGAGTTCGAAAGCGAGTTCGAAAGCGGAAAAGGCACACCCCACGAGCGAGGCGCAATCCTTGCGCATCCGGACAGGCAAATACAAGTTGCCACCCACATTGACGGACGCGAACCGCCCGCCATTGGCAACGTACAAGTCGCCCGAGCACAGCTCTTCTTCGATCGACAAGCCCCGTGCGAAACCTGTTCATCCTTCGAAATCGACCACATTGCCAGCAGATATCGCAGCTGTCATTACCCGAGATCGGATAGAGGAGGACCGGCCAATAGACCTATTCAGGCATCTCCGATACAGAGTAATCAAAGGAGAGCCGACACCACCCATCTTCCAGCCGAACCATTTTCAACTACCTCTGATTCTTCGCGCGCTCTCGCAGTTCGCTTCGAATAAATACCTTCGCATATTGGCAGATGAAGAGAGATACCTCAGCGTCTTTCGTGTCTGGCTCCGCCAGTTTATAGCGGATGCGAACTTATGGGCCGGCAGTATCGTCTTCATCCTCAGGATATTGTCAAGGATGGACGTGCCCATCGATTACCTTCGGGACCTCGAGATTGGAAAGCTGGCGCGAAGGTTAAGGAAAAGAGTAGAGGAGCTTAATCTGCCTATACAAGATCAGACCAACTCGGCCTTCCAAGAGTTTGAGAGATTCTGCAAAGAAGTCTTGCTACCGAAAAACAGGCAATCGCCAAAAGAACCCGAAGAGAAAAAGGACGAGAAGAAGCGGAAGTTAGAGCCAGAGGCGGGTCCGGCGAAGAAACCAAAGACGGCTTCAGCAACAAACACTTCCACCGACATGTCTTTCTTCACTGCCCCGGAATCGGCAGCAGTGAAACGGCCTCTTCCGTCGATCAAGAAACATACGGCTCCGCCACAACCGGCCAAGCCTGTGAATCTTTTGGAACAAACTTTGAAATCGCTCACGAGACCGGCAGACCCAATGGCCCGCCCTGTAGCACCCGTAGCTGCGGCATCAGTGGTTCCCCCGGCCTCGTTCGTCCCTCGCCCAAGCAAGAAGAAGAACAAGAAGGGCCACACTGTTCAATTCGTCGATGAAGCGGGAAAGCCCGGAGATTTATTGGAGAACATCCGGTTGTTCTCGCAAGAAGATTTCGAATTCGAAGCTGTGCCTTGGCAGAATGAAACGCACGGAGCAAGCACTCATCAGCTGGAAGCTGCAGAAGGGTCAGCTATGAAGGTACACGAGCATCTAGAAGAGGAGGTTGATTGGGTAGAACCGTCCGGTGAGTCCTCCTTGGAAGCAAGTCTAGGGAGATCTATGCTGATGACCAGAATATACTGGCGTCCCGCCCATGATTGAGACAACGCCGGAGAGTCTCGTGCAAGAGCTTCGCGAACGAGGTATCCTTGGGTCAGCCTTTGACACAGCAACAACACCCGATGAGACCGGTGTACGAATAGTCCAAAAGGGACCAACGACTGGAGGCTGGTATCAGCCCGTTCCTGTGCCTGCTGTCGCCCCACAGGCTTCATCTGTCTCTGCGCTACTTGGTGCACTCAATCCGGCTCTATTCGGGCATGTGCCGGCGGCAGCAGCCCCCGTTCAGCCAGCGTACGGATATGGGCAGTACCCACAACAGAACTACGAATATGCTCAACCCGCTCCAATCCAGAATACCTGGGGGACGCCAGCTTACGGGGCGAACACGAATGGCTATCCAGCGCAGAACGGCTGGGGTCAAAATGCGGGGTACGGCGGCCAGCAACACCACAACTCGGGGTACCAGTCACACGATAATAATGGTTATCGCGGTAGAGGGAGAGGATGGGGGAAGAGATGATCTTGAAGAGCAGGATGAACAGTGTCGAGCGCTGACACTCATCACGAATACGGACACAACGAAGCAGACGACCTTGAGCAAGCATTTCCCAGCAGCCACGCAGGAATCGGCCTTTGCCAAATTACGACATACCGCACACTCCTTCAACACTTTTCGCATTGTACCAATTCTTATGATTTTCAGTTTGTTAGTCGTCTTCGACTCCACGATGCATAGGCCATGTATCTTGTGCCTGTCACACAATCATTGCTCGGTAGCACAAGGTTACATGGTTCAAAGTGGTCTGGTCTAGTCTACAATATGATGCTCATAAGTTTTCGTGGCTCCCTCAAGGACGTCGTTGTCGTTATTACTAATGCTCCGCTCTACAGACTCTGTCATCCTTCCCTCCGTCACTAAAGCATTCTACCATCGCATTTCAATCCCCCTCGCCCCATCTTCTGCGCCGGACCATATCCAGTTCGGCCAATAACCTATTCGTCTCCTCGTAGCGCTGTCTCACTTCCTCTTCCGCTTCGTTCCGAGGATTAGTATTCCTGTCTGGCGTAATGAACATCTCCATCAAATCGTCCTCGTGAGGTCCAGGTGTTAGGTGCGAATTTGATGAGTGTAACGTATGGCTTTGGGAGGGGAAGGGGGAGGAAGAAGGGGTGAAAGAATTCCGGTAAGGCGTATATGTCGTGCCCGGTTGGGCGAAGAATGGTGCTGCAGAATGTGTGTTGATAGAAGGCGTCTGCAGCATCGCACTATCTGGCGTGGGAGTTAAATGTGCTTCGTGGCCCGACGTCCTTGCCATATGCTACGACCGTCAGCTTGAAGGCCCGTACGGAGGAAGAGCTTACTAATTGGTGTAAAAGCGAGTTCTGGTTGTGATACTCTGCGCCCCACTCCCTCCTCATTTCCTCGTCGTCCATATGCTCCTCACTCCTATATTGGACAACCTGGCTGGGGCGGAAGGGTGAAGACGAAGGTGGGTGGTGCTGGATCGGCGAAGACGACATTGGTCCCGGTGCCGGCATGTCGATCGGCTGAGAATACGATTTCGGTCGAAGGGGTGAGGAAGGTTCATGGTCCAAGGTATGGCTTTGCGAAGACTGAGACTGTTGAGACGACCTCTGAGGTGCATTGAGCTGCTCCCATTGTCTCGTGCGTCTCTTTTCCACCAGCCGAGTCCAATTGGCACTGGAGCTCTCGCCGCCGGTATCGGACGTCCGGTAGTCGTATGCGGACGTTGGAGATGGATTGTGAGGAGCAAAGTCGTCGTTCTCAAAGTATGCTTCCCTTCTGCGGCGTTTGAGCAATATATCGAGTGGAGAAGTGAGCTCGTCAGCCAAAGGAGATGTTGACCGATGTCGCTTGCGTGGTTGGGCGAGCATGATAAAGAGTAGAGTGCAATTATTGGGTCAAAGAAGTCGATATTCCCATTGTACAGTTGTGATATCGATACACGGGGTGGAAGAATGAGGTCCAGGTGCCGTATAAGACGAAAGTAAAAATATTGTAGCAAGAGCACAAGACAAGCAGCAGGTGGTCGAGAGGTGGACCACAACTGAGTGATAGTTACGTAAATCGCCATCAACCTCATCACCCCTTTCCCACTTTAGGTAATTTACATTTCGAGTTTCGAACTCATCTCTGACTTCTGCAACTGATCCGACTATATCAACTTTGTTCACCTTCACACACGATGAGACCGACATTATCACTGCTCAGCCGATCCGCGTGGAAAGGTAAAGTCGCGCTGCCTATCGGATTCTGACGACAGGACCTTACTTTGTCGCGTTTCCCTCACTTCCCAACGCCTTGAAGAACAACAAACCAATCTACACAAAAGCGCGAGCATGTACGATTCTGCCAAATCACATTGGAGTCGAGTTTCAAGTACATAATGGGAAAGACTACATCCCGGTGAAGGTCACGGAGGATATGGTCGGGTACAAGCTGGGCGAGTTTGCCGCGACGAGGAAGAAGTTCTCTTACCGGTATGTCGTACTGATCTTGCCTTGGTCTGTGGGGGCTGACGGGTAGTGCTACGAGAAACAAGTAGATGCGATCATATCATCGAGGCTTTGTTGTATATTACTTGCATGCACCCGCACATTCCGACCCATTTCGACGTTAAAATCGCTTCTCGAGCGCGGATACGCCTATTTAAATGTCTGCGTTACCAGTGGAACAAACGCTACGCGGATAATCAAGAGAGGTGTACAGCTTATCCGAGTGTACCGCACATGCGCGAGGCAGAGAGTAGCGAGGATGACATCGATTGCGCTGTATTGCGTCCTTGAAGCAGAAGGTGGAGGGCCGCTTGGCAAACCGCCCGAACCGTAGCACTCACGAGAGAGCACATTGAGCAATAAGAACGCGAACTGGGGTCTACGTCCATTACTCGATTGCCTGAACATGCTTTGAGATTCAGAGTAGATCCTTCATCTCAACCAAAGGCGTTCACTGACATCTACCTCGAGCGCCGTCTCAGCAGGGTACGAGTTCACATGCTGATTCGACTTCGGTTTACACATATTTTTGCGCTTCATTGTCTGTCCATGCCCCGAACACCGAGTTATCGTCTGAGCGTCTGATATGTCCTTTTACAGCATCGACCGATCTTAACATTTTGCTTCCGTTTCCTTTCGGATGCTGCAGACGGAGCTACCCGCTCGTCGTCATGAACCAGTGAACTGCAACCAACTCTTCCATCTTTTGTCTCACAAAATAAGCTCTCACGAAATATGGCCGGCTTTGTTCTTGGTACAGGTTCGGGAATTCTGGCTGCGGCGGCGGTGTACTACACCCTTTCCGTCGATCTCGCGCAGCAGACAGCAGCTCTGCGCGGGGAGTAAGTACACCCGTCTTTCTCGTCACGGTGGCTTCTTGCTAACTACCAGCCTTAACAGGTCTTCGCACATCCTGAATGACTCTTTCGATCCCAAAGCCCCTCCTCCAGCCGCTTCCGCCCTTGTCGGCCCATCATACCCCCGAGAACCCCGATTCTCCGAAACTCTCCGCTCGAGATGGAACCTCGCCATAGGCAAAGCCTTCGATAGCGTCCGTACTGCCGACTTGGCAAGCGCTGGCGGTGTGATCGTCGAAAGTAGCGGTAATCTCATCAAGAAGCTAGGAAACGAAGCGGAGAAGGTCGAGCACGAGGTCGAGGCGAAAGTGACCGATTTTGGACAGAGGGTCAAGGAAACCGGGGAACAGCTTGTCAATCGGGTAGAAAGTGCGAAAGAGGGTGCGGCGCTTCCCAACTCGGGACTGGGTGTTGTGGGAGGCGATGTGAGGGCGGAGAGCTATACGGGCGGACCGGCGGTGTACGTGCGTGCAAAGCGGGAGAGCGAGAGGCGCGAAGGCAGGTTGGTCTAGATGGGTATCATCGATTGAATTGCATGGGTCACATGGGTGACAAGTTTGGCGGCGCAATGGCTAACTGTTCACTGTATACTGATTGGAGCGTCCGTCTGCGAACCACCATGGGACAAGGATTGACGAGCTAGGGTCATCGCTCATATGGCGGGGGCGGATCAGGAGTCGCTGTTGAACATTCGCTCAGTGTTTGAGCATTTCGAGCGGATACGTCCCGGAGATATTTCCGCCCCAGGAACTTCAACGTGGGCGTTAGGATGTTATCCGCGATATGGGTGACGTGCCTCGTCCTCCCGAGCCCGCTGTCCGTTTCGGCAGCCTTCGATTCAGTACTTTTGAATATCAGCTTGGTCCCGCTTGACAATGTGTCGCTTACCTGGGCGTAGAAGACATAATGATGCCGTTGATGGTGTCTCGCAAGCAGGAGATCGTGCCATCAATATATCGCGATTCGAGCGCAGAATAGCTTGAGTCGATGGCCAATAACACGCGGCTGGCGTATCTTGTAGGGTTCGAGTAGAACTCATCCAGAACGCTTTTCGCTCGGGACCCTCTCCGGCGCCAATGCGACGTCCTCGAAAACTTTGGTGTGTGCGTCGAGTTAGGCCAGGTCGATACGCTCTTGACACTATTGTAGGTTGGGGCGGAGGCGTGACTCATGGTGTAATATGCTGCTCGGGATTGACAATATCAACAACTGGACCAGACGAGTCCCTTCATTTATAGCATGGTGGGGATCAGACCTAGCGCGGAAGTCAATGGTAACCGCCAAGTCTGCCGACGTGGAACAATCTACGAAGAGAAAGGAAGGCAATGTATACAGGCATCGACATACAATCAAAACAAATCTTTCTGACGAGGTCTGGAGCCGCAGTGGTCATGCCCTAGATGTCTTGTCTCGTAAAAGTCCAGCAAGATGTCTCATATGGTCTCGCAACCTTCCTCAACACGCCACACTACGCTGGTCATTGGCTCCGTCCAGTTTGGTAGTTGCGCAGCAGAATGTGCGTCAAGTGACTCCATGAGATAAGACTTCGACGAGCTATAGATTTGGTAGGAGACTGGCTACTGCCTTCCTGGTCATCGAAAATCCGTACTTCCAGGCCAATAACCCTGTCCCACCCGTGACCATCCACGGGAAGACGCTACTTTCCGTAAACGATTTCACGTTGGACTCGCTTTGAATCAGCTCTGTCTTTACGTGTACCGCCACATTCCCTCAGCTTAACACTCACATGTTCTCACGGGTCTCCGAAGTGATAGTTTGGTCCCTTTCCAGATAATCCAGCAGGTACTTTGTTGTCGATGTTAGACCTTTCCGGACCACTGGCGTGCTGTATTCAGTGGAGAATGTCTTGAAACGCTCAAAACCCCGTTTTGAGGCTTCAATACATGCCTCACGCGACGGCCGCTGTGAATCGAGGTATTTCCACAGGGACCAGCCGGTCGATATCAGCGAAGAGACGAGTGTAGCGGGTTTCTCAGAAACGCTTGTGATTGTTGGGTTGGAGCCGCGGTCGTCTGTGGGCTCGGAATCAGGAGTGGACGCAGCAGATTCCGGAGCTGACATGATGATTGTGGTCAGAGGGGTCGATTGATGATCGTGGTTGAACGGGGGGATGAAAGTAGAGAAAGAGGGAGGAGTGATACAGTATTACCTAGTGGCGAAGCATAGCACCCCATGCGAAGATGAGGGATGCCGTCTCATGGTGAGCCGTCCTTTGTACAAGTCTCCTGCTGTAAAAGGAGAGAAAGCGCAGAATCGTCTCAGATGTCCTAGGCGAGGCTTCTTATATCGGATGTATACGTAGGGTATATCTTATCGACGGGTGGCTCTGGGCTGATCTGGGCTCAATCGTGCTGCATTGCAATTACGCAGACACTGTTCAATGCACATATATCTACTCTGCCCTCGAGCCTCGGGATGAAAACAAGCTCTTGCAGGCCAAGCCCACCCCCACACTCATCACCGCGAGAGCAGCCCAAAAAGCCGCAGACGACCGGCTCCACCCCGGGCTGCTTTGAACGCTATCAACATTGTCGTTGCCACGGTATTCCTGGGCCCATTTCGTAACAATATCTCTCAAGGCTTCCTCCGCCGCGCGTAAGGGAGGTTCACTCCCTTCAGCGGCGGAGCCGAAAGTATGATCTTCAGTTCGCCACACCTCATGTGCGAACTCGTCGTCGGTGAGCAATTCTTCTCCGTGCAACGCTCTCAAAGCATCTGCCCTCTGACTGTTCATCAGTACGACTTCTGGCATTAAGTGCTAGGTGTAGAGCGGAGAACCCAACACTCGCGTCAGTTGAGGGCGATGACCTTTGAATCTGGAAATGAGGTAAATCACAGCCCGTAACGGCGCTTCGGTCTTGGAGGTGCAAGCGTACAACTTGGAAAGATGTTTGCCACTGCATGGTTCAGACACACCTTCCTTCGAATCGTGCATCCTGGATATGGCGTCCAGTATCGAAAGAGGATCATCGGTGTTTGATGAGGAAATTGACTTGTTGAAGTAACTGCGTAAACCTTTGATGAAAGGTTTGATATCAAGCTGGCCTCCAGTGAGTTCTGAGTCTTCACGCCGGGCTTCAGTTTTCTCAGTCATGTCAGAAGCAGAGGACATATCCGAGGTGTAAGTAGTGGGGGTTGACTCGTAGGAAGAGTGTTGAAAGCGTAGCCCAAGCTTTCTTTCACTTCAACCGAGGGGGTGGACATTCGGGCATGACATTCTTCATACCCATAGACGCATCTAGATGTTACGCGTATCATCGTTGGGCCTCGGCAAGCTTATCGCGTTTGATAAACGAGACACGATGAGAGGATGTGAGGATGGGTGGTAAAAGTGCCACAATCGAGTCAATTCCCGAAACGCCACATCACGCCATGATTTGCTTGTGGTCCGATTACGATTCCGATTTTTCGGAATACTGCCGCCGCCCACCGCCAGTGTGATACCCAGCCCCATCGACCCATCTCTTCAACTTTTTCTTTCTCTTCTCTTCTTCATCTCCCCCCTTTTCTCCCCCCCTCTTCTCTCATAACAACCTACTCAAAATGGTTCAATCCGCTGTTCTCGGTTACCCCCGTGTCGGTACCAACCGATCCATGAAGAAGGTGAGTTGGGGATCGCTTATTTCCCCGCGCGATCGCGTATACTGACACGTTCGTTAGGCCATCGAGTCCTACTGGGCTGGCAAGTCTTCCGCTGAGGACCTCCAAAAGGTCGCCAAGAGCGTTCGTGCTGAGCGATGGAACTCGATCAAGAACGCCGGTGTCGATATCATCCCATCGTGAGTAGATCGGGATCGAACCTTCCACGTTGATGGGGCCCAAGCTGACTTTCCCAGCGGTGACTTCACCCTCTACGATCAGCTCCTTGACCACTCTTTCAACTTTGGTGTCATCCCCGAGCGATACTCTTCCCAAAACCTGTCTGACCTCGACACCTACTTTGCCATGGGTCGTGGTCGTCAAGACAAGGCCAAGGGTATTGATGTCGTCGCGTCCGAGATGGGCAAGTTCTTCGACTCCAACTACCACGTTGTTAAAGTCCCCCACGCTCCTTCCACCACTTTCAGCCTCAAGGTCAACCAACAATTGAACGAGTACAACGAGGCTAAGGAGGCCGGTATCACCACCCGACCAGTCCTGTTCGGTCCTATCACCTACCTTGCCCTCGTTGCCAAGGCTCGTGAGGCCCCGGCTGACTTCGACACCCTCTCCCTCCTCGACAACCTGCTGCCCGTCTACAAGGAGCTCCTTTCCCAGCTCAAGGAGGCTGGTGTCGAGAGCGTCCAGATCGACGAGCCAATTCTCGTTACCGACCGAGCCGAGGCTTGGGGCTCCGAGTTCAAGAAGGTCTACGAGGCCCTTGCCCCTGTCTCCCCTAAGATCACCCTCACCACCGCTTACGGTCGTGTCGGCAAATCCCTTGAGTACCTCAAGGACCTCCCCATCCACGCTCTCCACTTCGACCTTAACCGTGAGCCAGCTCAACTCGAGGCTGCCATCGCTGCCTTGAAGGACACCAAGATCAACATCGAGCTTGGTATCGTTTCCGGCCGAAACATCTGGAAGACCGACCTCAAGGCCGCCAAGGCTCTCGCCGAGAAGGCCATCAAAGAGCTCGGTGCCGACCGTGTTGTCGTCTCCACCTCTTCTTCCCTGCTCCACACTCCCATCTCCCTCAAGGTTGAGACCAAGCTCACTGCTGAGCAAGTCAGCTGGCTCGCTTTCGCCGAAGAGAAGTGTGAGGAGGTTGCCACCCTCGCCGCTGCCCTTAACGGTAACGAGAACGCCGCTTTCGAGCAAAACACCAAGGACATTGCTGCCCGACGAGAGTTCGAGCGCACTTCCGACTCTGCCGTCCGAGACCGTGTTGCCAACATCACCGAGGAGCAACTCTCCCGAAAGTCTGAGTTCCCCACTCGACGAGCTGCCCAGAAGAAGCACCTTAACCTCCCCAAGTTCGCCACCACCACCATCGGTTCTTTCCCCCAAACCAAGGAGATCCGTCTTGCCCGATCCAAGTTCAGCAAGGGTGAGATCACCAAGGAGGAGTACGAGAAGGCCATGGAGGCCGAGATCAAGTACGCCGTCGACTTCCAGGAGAAGACTGGTCTTGACCTCTTCGTCCACGGTGAGCCGGAGCGAAACGACATGGTTCAATACTTCGGTGAACAACTGAACGGTTTCATCTTCACCCAGCTTGGTTGGGTTCAATCTTACGGTTCCCGATACGTCCGACCCCCTATCGTTGTCTCGGACGTTTCCCGATCCCAGCCCATGACCGTCCGATGGTCTGCCTACGCTCAAAGCCTTACCTCCAAGCCGATGAAGGGTATGCTTACCGGCCCGGTCACCATCCTCAACTGGTCCTTCCCCCGAGCCGACGTCTCCAAGGAGGTTCAATCCAAGCAACTCGCTCTCGCTCTCCGAGACGAGGTTGTCGACCTCTCCAAGGCTGGTATCAAGGCCATCCAGGTCGATGAGCCAGCTATCCGAGAGGGTCTTCCTCTCCGAAAGCAGGACTGGGACGCGTACCTCAAGTGGGCCGTCGACTCTTTCCGTCTCTCCACTTCTGGTGTCGAGGACGATATCCAGGTCCACTCCCACTTCTGTTACTCCGACTTCGGAGACATTTTCCCGTCCATCCAGGCTCTTGACGCCGATGTCATCTCCATCGAGGCCTCCAAGGCCGACCTCAAGCTGCTCGACGTCTTCAAGGCGCACGGCTACTCCAACGAGATCGGTCCTGGTGTCTACGACATCCACTCTCCCCGTGTTCCGGGAGAGCAGGAGATCAAGGACCGAATTGCCGACATGGCCAAGGTCCTCCCTGCCGACCTCCTCGTTGTCAACCCAGACTGTGGTCTCAAGACCCGTGGCTGGAAGGAGACCGAGGAGTCCCTCACCAACCTCGTCGCCGCTGCCCGATGGGCCCGTGAGACCTACGCTTAAACAGCGTATCATTTAATCATTAAAAGGGCCTCAACGGCTCTTCCATTCATGTAACGATATCCTATCATGTTCGATACCCTCTCTCTTTCTCATCCTCTTGTGAATATTCATATTTGTGAAGTAGTCTAGTCTAGTACGTAGTGGGGATACGGCGGAAGTAGCGGATGTTTGGCGCTGTGGGCGCTAGTAGGGGTAATAGTAAAGAAGTAAAAGAAGAAATGCAGTCTGTTCAACCGGCACCATGGGCCTTCTTCGGCTTGATTTGTATGACGTGTACTTTTACGGTCGATCCCGATTCTGCTGCTGTTTGTTTCCATCGAGATTCGCCGGAGCTAATAACACGGACATGAATAGACGAAGCTACATTCTTTGCGTGTACAACTGATATTTGATGCAAGGTATCTAGATATATGACCTCCGCTCAAGGACCCCCATGCTACGCCTCAGAAGAAGCTGCTCATATCAAACTCCATCGCTCCTTGCTGCACATCCTGCTTGAGCTCTTTCATGAGATTACCCATTTTCTTCGGTGGCGGCGGTGAAGACGGCTCGACCTCGTTAGCCGCTGGTTGCGCTTTGACATCGCCATCGGCGTTCGCTCCTTTCTTGTCGTCTTCAACAACAGTGGTGATTTGCGAAGGAGACGTGGCCCTCGTTACTGGTTCAGAGTTCCCCTCGGCGAACACATCCATATCCATGACCATGGATTCGTGGCGTGTATGCGCCGAAAGCATAAAGCTTGGTCGACGAGCACGGGAGTAAGAGCCGTTGGTCGTAACGAGGGAAGGCCGTCTGGTGCGTTGCGCTCCGCCAGGCGCCGGGGCAGGAGTACTTGTCCCAGAGATTGGCATGACGGACTTCGGTTTCGGCGGAGGGAAGAATGGGCGTTCGAAAGACCAGGATTGAAGTAGATCCAGACCCAATGAGTGACAGCCTTTCCATCAGCTAGGGGAAAACATGGTCGCTCGATCTTCAGCTCACCCATACGGAAGAAAACCCTCGCGTTGTGTAGCACAAAGTCAAATTCCGTCTTTTCGTGGATCTCGCTCGTCCCTTTTGCCGTTTGTAACGATTTACTTTTCAGATGCTGGAAAAGCAACAACAAGCTCGGATCGTCGTTCTCTGGGTTCCCCACTGTCAAGCGTTTCACCGAACCCCATGCGGAAGCTACATCGTCCATTGGTGACTGTCATCAGCTTCGTCGTGAATGTGAGCGGACGGAACATACAATCAAGACCCGGACGGCCAGATCTCTTCTGCCAAGAGTCCAGAAAGCCCATGTGGCCAGCCACCGATGTCCACCCGCCATGGCTAGCGGTAAAACCGTATCCGTCAGGATCGATTTGACAATTGGGCCATCCGTTCCACCTTCTACCGCTCTTGCAAGGGCGTAACCGAGCTGCCAATCGTTAAGCTGTCGAAGGCAGATTGTAATGGCATCCTTCGGACATCCACCCAACATGAAGAAAGCTGCGGCATACTCTGCTCGTCAGCGGGAAGGCGTAATCTCATGCCCCGGTGTATGCTAACCAAAACGCTGCTTGCTCAGTAGAGCATAGGCGTTCTTGATCGCCGCCGTTTTCCACCTTTCCTGCTCAAAATCGTTGGCCAGGAACTTCAGCATAAGGCCTTGCTCTTTATGACCTGGAGCCTGGCGCCACAGGCCGTGTAAGACCTTCTTCTTGCCGAGTGCAAGGAAGATGAGGGAGCAAGAGGTCGGATCACGGTCATCATCCGCCATGAATCTATTCCGGGCGATGATCTCGAGTTGCGATTTCTAACGCATGAGTTCTGGCCGAAAAGCATGGACGAGCTTACGATGGTATCTGACGATTTGAGCCATAAAAAGACGCCTAGACGCTTCGCGTCCGACCATATCATCTTTCCACTGTCACAGCATTCCGTCGCTGCGGAGAGAAGCAGATCGTGGCTCTCACTGTGCGTCGCCCAGACGATGTTCCGGAACGAGATCTTAGGGGGTGTTTTGCTTACGCCATCCGTCATAGAACGGCCCAACACTTGCCCCTGCGATTGGTTGGCGGCCATTCGGATCGAGACCAAATACCGAAGTCCGCACTTGTCCAGTGAACGCCTCTGCCTCTCAACCTATGACATCAGCTCGACGAACAAAGCTGCGCGCTCAGCTCACTTCCAGAGTCGCCAATGCTAGTGTTGCCAGTTGAGCCTTTTCGCTCGTAGACAAAGCTACTGAGACTCTCCCCTTCAACGCCTCAGCCAGACCGGAAACGAGTCGGGGCGAGAACTCATCCTCCTCCTCGCTTTGTTTTAGCTCGCACCCACACTGAATACTTACTCATTAGCCGTTGGCGCAGCATCGAACAACCCGTCATATTTCCTCGCTGACTGCCATCAGTTTATGTTTTGTTTTTGTTTCTAGCCAATGGGGAAAGATGTACCCCTGGGTCTTTTGGCTTGAAGACCTGCTTGCGGGCAAAAAAATCGCTAGGGTCCAGGCGATCCATGACCAGCCTTTTCTTTCCATCTTCCTCCGCTTCCTGCAATCTTCGCGCTAGATCCACCAAGATCCGCTTAACTAGATCGACCTTATCCCAAAGGAGACATTGCGCCAGTACGGTGGGATGATAATCCCATAACGGTCCGTTCTGCCAGGCAATGAGTTGAAATATGTCTTCCGCTTCGTGCAAATCCAGAGAGACGCTCTTGATCGAAGTCGTGGGCGAAGGTACAGGGGTGCTGCGATCGAGATACCGCGAAAACAAATATATTTGGTTTCCAGCGCCTATTGCTAGAGATCCGCCTGCAAGCCATATGGAGTCGGAAATTGGGACGGTGGTATATCTGATCATAAGCTCGGGTTGCGCTAGGAGTAATCCATACATACTGTTCCAGATTGATCGTCAGGAATGGAGCCCAACCAGGGGTGCTCTCCGTATAGCTGAGTCGCTGTTCGCATACCAGTATCACCTTATGAGGGAACCCAACAGCAAGGACCGACTGTAGATCTGAAGTCGTGGTCCAGTCGAGATCTTGCACTACCTCTCCGGCCCTGACAATCAGCTCGTACCAGGCTTGATCACTACAGATACGCACTCGAATGTATGGGTCAATTCTAATCCCGTCGAAAACTCGCTGACGTTTGAATCCCAGATAGTCATCTCTTGTGACCCATCTTTGGCAGTGCATACTGAGGTGAGTAACGACTCGGCGGGATACGCTAGAAACCTACCTAGCACTGTCTTCTTTCTCGAACTGCACCTCGCCGTCGAGGGGGTCTCCCGACCAGTCCTCACAACTCCTGTCCTTCGCCAGGGCAAGTCTGCATCGATTGGATGGTTGGCATCATGAACTCCTGCCCGCTCACTATGCGGCTTTTCACCTTCATAGTGATGACCCAGTTCCGGACTCCAAAACTCCAAGACACCGCTCTTTGATACAGTCAGAATCATATCTTGCAGCGGTACATTGTTCTTCCAATCGACCGTCGATTGATGCCAGCCCATCGGGTCTACCGGTCGGATCAAATGTGGCTCTCCGCCTTCGACTGGTAAGACATAATGAGAAAGCAGCTTGACATTGGGTTTGTCATCCGTCAAGGAATCCGTTGATGCTGTCGATACGATTCTGGAATCCACCTTCCACACCCAAGCGTGACCTTGTTTGCTTGCAGCCATGATGATGGCACTGTGAGTCCGTCGTTTACCACTCGAATGTCCATCATCGATATCCGATACTCCTAACAGCATCTCGATGTCGTCACCCAGTTCCAACTCGAAACCTGGCAAAGCCAAGGGTGGGGCCGGAGAGGTTGCGTGAGCGTCAAGATGTTGCAGCGTAATGGTTCCTTCAAACCCATCGTTGGTATAAAAGACTATCGCGCGACCTTTTGCGAAGATGGCGCTTGCTTTGGGGACCGTCTTCTCGATCCATTGGCCTTTTCCAACGATGGCTCGCGGGGCAGATCCGTCTTTGGCTACTTTTCCTAGGTGTTCCTTATACCAAACACCAATTTCACCAGAGTAGGTGAGGGCCAACAGACCTCGACCGTTGGGCGTTCGGACAAAGTGGTCGATGTCGTGTGAGAGCTGCACGACACACGTTTCTTCGTGACTCGGGTGATCCAATACTGGCGAAATAGCTTTGACCGAAGAGGAAAGCAGACTCGAAAGGGACAGACTGAACGCTGCCAGCGCATCGGAGCTATTCTCGGTGGGCAGGACCACAGTAAGGCCGGCAGTGGACGATAACAAGAATCGGCACCTAGGTGACCATCTAGAGGGCTGCAGTGAAGCAGCAAGGGCCGATGACCGAGCCAAAGAAAGCGATTTAAGCAGCGTTGGAGGCTTTCTGTCGATATTCTTGGCTTCAGTATCTAATAGCTGATACAGAACACGGACAACTTACCACGATTGACTTCAACACGACACTCCCGTCGTCTCCTACCCACATCACCAAGTCCGACTCGTCATCCTGGAGAGCTTGCAGCCTCTTGTGGGTTTCCGCAGAGAGGGTGCGCTTGTCTTTGAATGCTTCCAGCTCCGCCAAGACAGCCTTGTGGATCATGCTGGCCTCCAGTGGTATTATCGTGTCCTTGGAAGAAGCTAATGATGACGCTGCCTTTCCTTTCGTCGATATAGGAGCCTGCGGAGTGCGGAAAGATCTCGAGTCTAGACTTGAGAGCAGTTGAAACCAGGTCGGATCATCGAGAACCGGCGCATAGACTCGGAGTACGGTATCAGATGTGATGGTGTATAGATACGCATCCCCACTATCAACGTCAGCAAGGATCTGTCTTGAGCGTTCTCACCTATTCGAAGTGGAGTTGCGCCATGCTATCCACTTGATCTCCCGAGGATGCCGGACTTCTTGTGGTATTCCCGAAACATTTCTCTTACTATCGAGTGTCAGTAAGAATGTCGAGCGCTGGCCCTGGGGTGTCAGTCGAATACACAAGGCGAGATGGAATTACGGACCTCGGTAAACCATGCTACGTGCGATATCGACGGGGAAATGATCACGCTGCTTGCGCCGGGATATGTTCGTTCCCACAACCTATCCCAGACAACGATATCTGACTTGACATCGGCGTGCCAGAGTTCGATACCGCTAAAAGTTGACGTGACGAGGTTGCCTAATGGTCAGCGATGTTTGGATGCTTTGGGAATCAGACTTACCACTGTGATAGTCCAGGCTGCTGATGGGAGCAGAAACGACCAACGTCGAGAGGACAGTCCAGGTCAGACTTCCTTTGATAAAAGTGTGGGACCAAATGACTATCTGTTTGCTTGACCAAGCGATAATCTGCAATCAGTATATAGAGGTACAAGGAATGTTCACCCACCAAAGCGTCTTCCGCGTTACAATGCACGCCTTGAACATCCGCATTGGAGCTTGAAGCCGCTCGATGTGGTATAGCCGGCCAGAATTGAAGCGTATCTACCAGGTTCAGCCGGTGATCGAGAATGACTACGTTGCTGGAAGAGGTGTGCACCTGGAGTCAGATGTCGCCGGGAGCAATGCGCAAGTAAGGAACGTACGACAAAGCTATGATCGGTGGCACTGTAAGTTGTGACATTCTGCGATGTGTGATGTGATGGGCGGCCTGGTACGGCTTGCCTCAACCTGAGGGACATGCGTATGTCGACGGAGAGTAGAGGGATGCTTTGCTGTTGTGCATGGCGAAACAGACCTGGAGGGTGTCATGGAGAGGACCTCCACCTTGATTCCGTCGGAACTAAAACCGGGGTGAGCCTGATATACAAGCAGATTGTCGCCGCCCGTTGTACGATCTCGCCTGATACTACCGGAGATTGTGCCCGGATTCGCGCGTGGCCGTGAAACCCGGCTTCTGAAAGCGAAGAAAGCAATTACTAGGACATCGGGTGTACTTTATCAGGGGAGGTTTCTGGTTCATTCGCCCTACTTGCGCTACCAAAAATCCTATATTCAACTTTGAAATCAGTACATAATCTCTTAATACACCACCTTCTGCTCACACCATACAGGCTTGAACAACATGTCCCTCATCATCCCCTCCAACTACCCCCTGGTCGGATTCGGCCTTGCTTCCCTGTTTGCGGTCAACGTTAGTGTTTCCTCCCTCTTGAACAAGCTGTACTAATGTGTAGATGTGGCAAAGCTTCCGTGTTGGCGCGGCCAGGAAGACTGCCGATGTCCCTTACCCACACATGTACGCCACCGTCGAGGAGTGCAAGGCCGACAAGAAGAAGCTGGTGTGTCTGGATCTGAAGTCATCGACGAGGATTACGGCTGATTGAAAAGGTCTATAACTGTACCCAGCGTGCCCACCAAAACACCCTCGAAATGTCGAGCTTTGTGAGTGTTGGACTGAAGAGCCGCTGCATGGAGGAGCGCTTTTGAAAGAGTACAAGCTGAAGCCAAGATCATCGGAATGACCCTTTTCTTCGGTATATTCCTTCTACGGCTCGTGTGTTACAAATGCTCATGTGTACAGGTCTCTTCCACCCCAAACTTGGTAGTGTCTTCACTGGTCTCTTCGCCCTTGGCCGAATTGGCTACACTGTAAGTGATCTGGGGAAGCTGCACGTACTACGCTGATACGCAGACCGGATACTCCACTGGTAACCCAGACAACCGTGTAGGTCTATTGTTATTGACGTCTCGACTTCTTTGTTTGACGATACAGCTCGCTGGCTTTGCACCGATCCAATATGTCGGTCTTTTCGGTAAGTCGTTTCGAGTCTCCCCTTTGTTCATCGCTCAACCTCGCAGGCCTGTTCTTCGGCTCGGTCACCGTTGCCGTTCAGCACGCTATTGCCCTTATCAAGGCTTAAATCTTGTAGTACCGGACATGCATCTTATCCTGCAATATATCTTGACGTCAAAAGTCGCGTCGCAGCAGGCATTTGTGTAGCCAAGTGATTCGCTCTAGAGAAGTGGCTCACCAGCTAATCGGCGTGTATGCAGTTCAATAATATATCGCCTCGAGTCGCGATAGACCTTATCGATTGATAGTCTACCGAACAATATTGAGCCCCATCGGTGGAAGCAAGCACGATATCCATCTTTGTGTGGCACCAACGCGGCGGTTCCCAACGGACGGTCAAGACGCGCCACAAGGTGACGAACGGCTAGGAGACGGTGGTTATTGTTGTTGATTTCACCATCCCATCCTTTCCTATCCTCTTTTCGATACGACTCATCTTGCCTCAAGAAAGGTGCTAGAACAATCGTTTCTCTTTTACACATATGCGTTAACCCAGAGTACAAGCAAAAGTAGTGGTCCGCTGAGTACCACACGCGCCTGATTTCGTGAGTCGCCCGATCCAAACAACCCCTGGAATCTACATCAACTCTTTCCAGCAGTCTAAACTGTAGTTTCATCGACATGTCCAAAACCCACCGTAATAAGTTCACAATCTACAAAGACGAGTCCTCCCCTTCTACGCTCGATCAGTCTTTTCATAAATCCCAGATCCCTCTCGCAGCCCGGACCACTCGGTCTATGACCCGTTTGTCATCGGTGCTTGCTGAATCTGAAAACCACAATCCGGGCAAACTCGCCCATCTCGCTCGATCTGGCAAAAACAAGTCTTTGAAGAGTTTGGGGGATACCGGAAGTCCGGGAAGAAAGGTCTTAGGAAGCAAGATGAACGTACAAACGAGGACAGCAGGCGGGGGACTGGGGGGCTTGAAGAGGAGGGGAAGTGAGAAAGAAGGGTTGGACTTGAAACGAATGAAAGTGGACGGTTTGGCTCGAGCGGGCGAGCCGCGGGGTCTTCCAAAACGAACGATGCGAACGGCCGCCGCACCGTCTACGCCTGTTCGCAACCATGTTCCAGCCCGACAGAGTCTGGCGGCACCCCCAACTCCGGCGAGGGAGCTGCTCAGCGCGAAAATGGACGATGAGGAGGAAGAAGACGATGACGAGCCCGTCTCTGGGCTTGGGGCTAGGTTCATCGCTCGACCACCAACTCCACCTCGCCCACACATGGGCTTACACGTTCCCACAACGCCGGCAAGATCACTCAACTCTGTCAATACGCCGACGAGACCGGCGTCGGGTTTCAAACACATTCCTCAGACGAGGATTCCAGCGCCTACCCTCACCCAATCTTCTATGCTCTCCTTTTTAACCCCTCGGGCCGCCGCCCAGCCTCCTGGGACAGTGGTGAATAGCTCTTCCAAGGAGAACCAATCGCCAACAAAGTATGGCAGGTCAACGACACCCGCTGGATCGCCGTCCATCTCGAGGCCAATGATGTCTACAACACCATCGACGCCACCGAAGAAGGTGGACCCGCTGCTGATGGAGGATACAGAGATGCCAGAGGTGACAGAAGCGGACCCGACAATTGTTACAGCGCTACAAGACGAAACATCGTTCTCGGAGGACACCATGGACGCTGAGCCCTCGTACATTGCGCCCCCTGCCGTCTCGGCTACAGCAACGGATGGACCGAAATCGGTAACAAACCCTCAAACGACTGCTACCGAGCCATCTGCAATGCTACCACCCAGTCGCATTCCAAGACCCACGAGTGTTTTGCCCCGTCCCGCAGTGACTGCAACAACAAACCAACCCGCCCGATCTTCTATCCCAGTCTTGAGCAAGTCCGCCGCCTCGACAGCTGGTTTAGGCCGAGGATTGCCTTCTGCTCCCTCCAGCAGAAGCCTACCCAACCCCGTTCAATCTACCGAGCCAGGTCTTGTCAAACGCAAACCGTCATACCCTTCTTCCCTCGGCTCTGGACCCCTCGCCCGACCTCGCGATCGACTTGTCTCAGGCCCAACATTGTATCCGCAACAAGACGGCTCGCTCGGCACATCCAAGCAAGAATCAAACATACCCAAAGGCAGGGGCTCCCCACGATCCGTCTCCGAACCGGCCAAGAAGGTATCGGCGTTTTCTTCGCTCACTGCGTCGACTTCCCGCAGGGAAGGGTTATCTCTTGAGACGTCGAGATCCATAGCTGGACTTTCGGACGCGTTGAACAAGCTGAAAGTAAAGAAAGCGAACCCCGCAGGATCAGAGCCTACCCGACCCCGACCTTCGATGTCAATCGGTCTTGGTATCCCGAGCACTTCCGCCACTTCGGCTTCCACCCCCGCCACCGCTCTCGCCAGCTCTTCCAGACTGTCTTCGGTCCATCGTCCGCGACAGTCGGTTGCTTCTGGCGATGTGTCCATGGCGGACTCAGACCATCCCGCTGATAGGTCGCTCGCGGCCATCATGCACTCTACAACCGGCGCAAATTGCTTCAAAGGCGTCGTGGCGTACGTCGATGTGCACACGTCCGATGGTGACGACGCGAGCCCAATCTTCGCCGAAATGCTCAAAAGCCTAGGAGCGAGGGTGAGCTGACTTTGCCTGATATCCATCTGCGCTTTCAACTGACGAAAAGGTTTTGAGCCGTTTGACGGAGAACGTAACGCACGTCGTTTACAAATCAGGCAAACCGCAGACTTTGGCTTGGTATAGAAAACAAGAAGAGGGCGAACGGCCGCACGTTGTCGGCATCAGCTGGGTGACGAGGAGTAAGGAGAAGGGGGAGAAGCTAGATGAAGCGGCTTTCGCGGTGAAAGTAGAGGAAGAGGATATCTTCCAGAAGGTATGTCGACGCTTACAAGTCCACACCGTCGCCGCAGCGGACCAGGAGACAGAGTCGAACTGACGGGCAGAGACGTAAGTCTATGGAGCCTAAAGCTCTGGCGCAGAGTACTGCTAGTGCTCGTCCGTCATTAGGTGAGTGAAGCGTCGCCTCGATCGGAAGCCCGCTGATGGAAAGCGGATACATCTTTGAACCTCGCGTCAATGAGACGCAAATCCCTGATGTACGCTCGTGAGTGCTATCACTAGAAAAGGTGACGAGCTAACGGTCAGCTAAAATCAGCTCCCCGCTGAAGACGGCGTTTAGGACGCTGAGGGACGAAGACGATGATGAGTAACGAGTGGTCGTGCGTCAGGCAGCAATGCGGGGATCAAGGTAGCATTGAGGGAGGACGGTCTGGTTGTTGTTGGTGTTAGAATCGTTTTGACGAAGTTTGATGAATTGTATCATGCGGGGACGATGCACAGCAGCTCGTCTTTTATTACGTGTATCACAACTGTCGCTCAGGCAGACCGAGTTGCGACATCCGTACCATTGACATCAATACAGGTTTCTATCAGTTTGGAGCTGATGTAAAGCGTGAGAATCGTAACATCGTATATACAGCGTGAAGCGGGAATCTATAAACGCGAAGGCTGGTGAACCAGGTCGAGAGCTACTGCCAGCTGCCTGATCCATCAGTCCCTTCCCGTCCATACCGGTAAGACTCACACATGTTGTGACGGTCTAGGCGTTCCAACGAAGATGCCTGCCAATGGTCAGACCGACTCTTCTACCTATCCATCAGCCCCCGCCTGTTCCAGCACCGAATGTGCTTTACCGTTAATATGGAGTCGGACCTGTCGTCAGCTGAGTTTCGGGTGCTCTACGTAGTAACAGCTCACCCCGGGGAAGATGGGGATGCTCTTGTGGTCTACCATCAGCTTATGAACACCGAGCACGTTTCGAAACGTACAGGCCCAACCCATTGTTATTGTTGTTGTACTGGTGGTGGTGATTGGTGTAACGAGCGAAAGTAACAAGTCGGAATAGAAATCAACGGGACAGAGCTGGATGTTAGACGTGACAGTGATGGTAGGATGAAAGGATGAAAGGATGAAAGGATCGGGATCTGAGGGAGAGCGTGTAGGCGGCGGTGCTGTTGTTGTTATTGACGGGAAGAGCAAAATTCAGGCACTCCTTAGATCTCTATTCATGACGATACATTCGCCGCCGCGTAAAACGCCAAGGGATTGCAATTATCAGTCATTTCCTTCAGGATGATAAAGTCCTTTGCAGATGACTTGTGAAGGCTATGCACTTTTTGGCCTGAGGAGGGATGATCATGCTCTGCGGTACGGGGTAGCGTGCATACTCGTTAAAGGCAGTAACTCCAGGTGGCAAGTCACGTGAGCGTCCTTCCAGCGCTGGTCGCCGCTCGTCATTGAGCTGAGGCTCAACACCGTTTGCGTTATCTTTACATCTGTCACCACACCTCACACCTCACAAAATGGCTGATGGTAAGATTACCATCTCCTTCGGGGGTGCAAAAGCATCGACGAACGGTGCCGCAGCCAGCTCCGGCATGTCCAACATGGAACGACTCCTCGCTCAAGCGAAGAACAAACCCACCGCTGCTGCACCTAAAGCCAACAACAAACCCGTCAAACCCGCCTCTGCCCTTTTCGCCGATGAGGACGACGATGACGGTCCATCTTTACCACCCCCATCGCTCCGTGCGGGCCCTTCTCAGACCCGTACTGCGCCTAAGCAAGTGAGCAGCATGTCCCGTGCGGAGAAACGAGCGCATGAAGAAGCGCTCAAACTCGATGCAAGCGTATTCGACTACGACTCGGTGTACGATGGGATGAAAGCTGCTGAGCGGAAACGCGAAGATGCGAAGAAAGCCGAGGACGCCGAGGGGAAACCAAAGTATATAGAGGCGTTCCTCGCTTCTGCGCAGACACGGCGGCTTGATCGGTTGAGAGCAGAAGAGAAGATGTTGCAGCATGAGCGGGAGAAGGAGGGGGAGGAGTTTGCGGATAAGGATAAATTCGTCACCGAGGCGTATAAGAGACAGATGGAGGAGGTGCGGAAAGCGGAAGAAGAGGAGAAGAAACGTGAAGGTGAGTTCTGCGGGCTTGGTTCATAGACATATGGGCGGCTGGGCTGATGGTGCAGACGCATTACGGAAGAGCAAGAAAGGACCAGGATTCACGGCGTTCTACCAGACCATGCTTAATGATGATGAGGAACGGCACGCTGCTGCAATGGCTGCGGCAAATGGCCAGGTGGACAGCGGACCGAGTCTAGCAATCCGTCCGCCGCCCAAAGACGATTTCGAGGACGAAGCGGAGTACGACCCAATGCTTGCGCGTATGGAGAAGAGCAAACCGAGTGAATCGGCCGATGCCGAATTGAAACCATCCAAATCCAGCACCGATCCCGACGTCGAGATCAACGACGATGGTGAAGTGGTCGATAAACGTACACTCCTCAGGGCCGGTTTGAACATTATGAAGAAACCCGCTGCGGCGTTTCCCAACTCGCTTCTTGCTGGTCAGCGAAGCGGCACTACTCTTGAAGGGCCGTACAAGTCCCGTGCAGTGGGTACAGCTGCAGGATACCAAGAGCGTATGGAGAGAGAACGGAAACGACTCGCCGATCAGGTCAAAGAAGAGCAAGAGCGGAAACGGGCTGCACTTGAGGCAGCGCGGAAAGAGGAGGAGGAAGCGGCGAGGCGGAGGAGGGAGGGAGATAATGGAGAAGCGCAGAAAAAGAGGGAGGAGGCGAGATTACGGGCGCTGGAGAGGAAGAGAGCGAGGGAGGAGGAGAAGAAGGGTTCGAATAAGAAGACGAAAGCGGAGGAGACTTTGTAGGGTTGGTGATGCTTCCATAAGGTATATCGTGCGATTTGCGATGTATGGTCTGCAGCGCTAGTAAAAGCACGTGAATCGTCGACTTATACCGGTACAGCGCCGCCGTCGTTCATGTTCACGTTGGAATGAGCGGTAGATGATTGGCCAAAGATGAGGTCATCTACCAACTAGGATATTTCAGTTTCATCTACCCATCTCCACCTTTTCGACCTGATGGAGCAATAACGATTCGCTTCATCACATACAAGCATTTCGCTCAGTTGCAATGCCAACCGGGGGCGCGTGCCCGAAAACACCGGTGATTCTCTTCAAGACGCCTTCAGACCCACTCTCTTCCGACCCATATCATCAGACACTCTCATCGGTATACGACCCGCACTTTGTTTCCGTCCTCAAAGAGGAGTATCATACCGATGAGCTTTGTCAATTATTCCGAGAACAGGAAGGGGGAGAATGGGAGGCAGTCGTTATAACCTCGAGGAGGGGTGCGGAGGGCTGGATCCAAGCTGTTCAGACGGTCAAAGGAGGTGAATTGTTCTGCTCTATATAGGGGAGATGACTGACCGCAGATCCGTCGGAGGGCGTAGATTGGAGACAAGTTCCCTTGTGGACCGTGGGCCAGTCGTCCTCTGAGGCGATACGACAAGCTATCAACGACGGCAAAGACGACAAGGACGGCAGTGAGGTTGATGGTATTCGGCGAGATGTTGCCAAATGCTACCCCACTCCAGACTCTGGCCGGACAGCCAAATCAGCCAGTACCCTCGTCCCGATCCTGCTTAACACCCCGGCTCGATTCACCTCTGATCACTGTAAATCTGCATCCCTCGCACCTGATTTCTCACGAGGCAACGGCGTCAAAGTGCGGACAGAGGGATATCGGCCTTACCTGCTCATCAAGGGAGATAAGTCTTTAGAAGAGATCCCGACCGCACTCCGTCAAGCTGGCAGAACAGTCGTCGAGCTCACTATCTACTCCACGACCTCCCAACCCCACCTTTCATCCGACATCGCTTCAGTCCTTGCTCATATCCCTGAGAATGACTCGCAACATTCAGATCCCGGTCATAAAGCCTGGCTGGCGTTCTTCTCGCCTTCGTCGGCCGCATTCGTCCTCCCTCATCTCCCTCTTGACTTTCTCAACAATCGGACGACGATCTGCGTTATTGGGGAAACGACACGCGCTTGGGTTGAAGCGCGGGGAATCAAGGTCGATGCGGTTGCGGAGGAACCTACCGCTACTGGGGTATTCCACGCGGTTTCACGGGTGGACGCCGAGGTCGGGTAGAGAGGTTTTGGGGATTGTGATCTCGATCTACATCCTTCACGGCCTAAAAAACCGATTAGCGAATCTGGCGGTACATTCCTCCTGAAGACTCCGTCACGGTTGGCAATGCGAGGGAGGAAACGCGAATGACCCGGCAGTTTGACTCGCAGCCGACTTCTACATCGTTCCCAGCTCTTTGCTACTGGCACACACAGGTCGTGCATGCCTTACATATCTGTAGAGCGGAGTCGTGCGCAATAGACCTCACCTTGTCTTAGGAGTAAGACGACATCCTACAGTCCCAACCGATATGCGCATGAATCAAATGCTCACTCCATGCTGCCCACAAACATTTACAAGCCAAGATCAAACCCTAGTTGTGTGTATATGCTAAGGAGAATAATGAAACACCGTACACGGACTGTCCATTCGCCCTACCATCTCCTCTCCCCGGTGTATCGAACCCGCTCATCTGATCGGCTTGATATCCCTCATCTCCCGTCGATACTCCGTCGGCCGGGCCTCCCTCGTCTCCCTCGTTTCTCTCATCTCTCTCGTATCTCTGCCTTCACGCGATACTGGGATATTGACTTGCACGGCCTCTTTCTGAGCTGCTGCTATCGCGTGGCTTCTAATCTTGGCCAAGACGTCCCTGCCATGAGCTGATTTTCAACATGAAGCTATCGACTCACCGGGCATACTGCACTTTGTGCACGACGACTTCTAACCTCCTCCGGTCTTTGCTCGCGATATCATCCGCTGGGGGCTGTAGCAGCTCCTCAAGCGACCAAGTGCGCAAGACATAGTGCTTATCGATGACCGTAACGACCAGTCCATCGCGAGACAAGATGAGTTTGGTATGGTCGTAAAAGTTGAACTGGGCGTCAATACAGCTCACACCTTGGTGGGCGATCATCTCACCTGAAGGATATCGTTTGACAATCGGAACAAGATGACGTGCTTCATCCGCAAGTACTTTTTAATGTAAACCATACCCTTGGTCAAGTCCACGTCGTTGTAAGCCCACTCATGTTGCCCCAGTAAACGTTCCAGAATATACCCCTCGAAGTGGCGTAACAGGAACACCTTGTTCTTCAGCTCAAGCGGGTATCTTTCGATCGAGTAGTTCTCTTGGTGCTCATTTGACGCTTCATCTGATGATCCTGGTGAAATATGATCAAAGTGTTGCTTTCCTGGCGCCAAAACCAGTGAATCGGAATCATTGAAATGAACGCTGATCGTGCCGTCGCTCATTGCAAAGCCCATCCCGTACTTCATACAGTAGTCGAGCCAGGATGCGACGAACACTGCTGGTGCTTTGGGATTCGGTTCAATATCTGCTAGATAAGTTGTACTTTCAACATCCAAATGAGAATCCGCGACGTACTAGGTGATCGGAAATCTTGACCTTTCTTAAATGCAAGATCCAGATTGTTTTCCACAGTCTCGAACAAGCCCATGTTCCGTCTCGTGTTGTCTTGTGGAGGCTGGGGCCGTCTTCCTTCTTGCGATGGGTGCGCTGGAACTCTCTTTGCTGGACTCAATCCTACCGGGGGAGCCGCCGGTTTTCGTAACGAAGGCTTGTCCGCATATCCTTGATGTCGCTCCCTCCCTGTCATCTGTGACACAATCCTGGCCTTCTGGTTCGCCAATTCACGTTGTCGTATACCGGCCTCGTAGCCATTTGGCTCGTCACGCAGGATCTCTTCTTCCTCTTCCTCGCCTTCGCTGACCATATCCATCCGTCGCCCAGAAGGTCCAGGCGCATTCTCTTTCCCTCGTCGAGCCGGACTGAGAGTGGCATGAGCCCCCGCGGCGGTAAGTTTGCGCAGCAGAGAGCTTTCCTTGATCTGTGCTGGTGCTTGAACGAGTGGTTGCTTTGCAGATCTGCAGTCAGCAAAATGCTCAAACGGATACCGATATCACGTACTTGAGCAAGGCGGAAACAGGACTGTCGGGCTGGATGGCGCTTCGGAAATCCCTCTCCTGCTGCAGTATACTTGGCCCAAGCGCAGTCCTCGTCCTGGTAGTCTCCGTATTAATTGGTAGTTCAACACCAATTTTCGCCTTCTGACAAACATCCTGGAAGTTGCGTCGACTTTGGCTAGCCGAGAGATCACGGAAAACTGGCTGGGTGTCCATAGCGGTGATTGGGATCCGAGACGGGAATTCTCCACTAACAAACCACTTGTGCTTCAAGATTGCGTCGAGAGTTGGTCGGGCGTCTGCATTGTTAGTCTCGCGCCTCAACTCTTCCGCGCGACTTGCCTGGATCTGGGTTGAGGATAGACATGATCAGATGTTGCGCTGCGCCTGATATTGGCTTGTCGGCCGGGAACTCGTATCGGTTCTCTTTGATACGCTTGTAGATCGCCTTGACATCTTTGGTCTGAAAAGGCGGTCGACCAATGATCAGAGTGTATCTAATGTCAGTTACCGCTTAGAGATGCGGCCGTTATGCTCACAGAATGACGCCCACAGACCAGACGTCAACCTCGAAAGAGTGGCCATTGGCAGTATCGAATAACACCTCTGGTGCAATGTAGTTTGGGGTTCCGCAAATCGTCCTAATCGTCAGCTCAGCCCTTATCCGGCACAGATCATAGCTTACTTCTTCCTGTCGCCCGGTTTCTCAATCAAGGCCGCCAAACCAAAGTCCCCAACCTTGACGTCCATATTTCGGTCCAAGAACAAGTTGCCCAGTTTCAAGTCTCGATGGATAACGTTTGTCTTGTGCATATACTGACAGGCTCCGATGATTTGGACAAGAAGCACTCGTGCTTCTGCTTCCGTATACCGTTTCCGTCTTTTCAGCAGGTCCATCAAGCTCTAAAGAATCAGCGATAAAGGCTGTGGGGTGGAGCAAGAGTACTCACGCCGTTGTCGCATAGTTCAAGAAGCATATAAACATTTTCGTCGTCTTCGAAACAATCCTCAAATCGGACAACGTTGGGATGCGTTAGCATTTGATGCAGTTTGATCTCTGCCCATAACTACTCGGTCAGTCGTTCTTCAGGTCGTTCTGAGATGTATGACGAGAACCCACTTTTGTCTTGTTTTTCCTCGAGCTGATGCTTGCTTTGTAGACCACTTTGATCGCTTTCCGTTTTCCGGCAGTGTCCTGTACCTCATACACTCTGGCAAAGCCACCCTGTTGTCAGTAATTTTCTCCATGTCCCATCGAGGCTAACCAAGACGTATAACCCTGTGCAGTGATCGCAAATGTCAGGCATCTCTCGATCGTCGCACGACCAAAATCACGAAACACTTACCTCGCCCAAAAACCCTACTCTCGTGTATACTCTGCCACCTTCCGCGTCGACAATTCGGATAGGTGGCTCTGGTGGGACAAACTTCTCTTGCGATGTGCTCGCTTTTGGCGGTTCAGGAGCGGGAGGAGCGGGAGCAGGGTGCGCTCGAGCGGAAGAAGGCGCATATTGGTGAGGATAGCGCTGATGCGTCGGTCTCGTTTCGTATACCGCAGCTGCCATTATGATCTCCACGTCCGAGGGTATCACAGGCCGAGAAGAGATTTAGAGGGAGGAAGGGAAGTGCAAGGTGTGCGTCAAGGGTGAAATGACGATCTTTGGTGAAATGGTTGTTGTTGTGTTGACTTCCTGACGCAAAGTCACTCGCGTTCAACCCACAGGCACAACTGAAAACGGGTCACTCCTTTAAATTGTTAGTCTTCCCTTACTCGAGTATAGTTGCCTTTGCCTAGCAGCAAACTGCATGGGAATTACGCAGACATTGTGAAGCGCGAAGAACAACTCCATGTGTGGAATGACAATACTAAGGTTCCGACAAAGGCAAGAAAACGCCAATCCGTACAGATAGTATACATGCATCTGCTTTACTTTGACTTCTTCTTCTGCTTCTTCCCTCATTCCCCTTGCGATCCTGATCCGTGCAGTACTGTGTACAGAGAAGTATGTAGAAAATGAGTTAAATGCGATGTTTCTGGTTGAATGATAAGAATGGTAAATTTCGGACAAAGAGCGGAGAAAGTATGACTTGGGTTCCGTGAGGAAGAGAGAAAAGAAAAAATGAGAATGAAATGATGAGGGTATAGAGTGAAATGGCCGTCGTTTCGAAATGAAACAGAGTATGAAACGACGTAAAAAAAGGGGTTGAACTAATCCTTGCCTTTAGTCTTCAAACCTGAGAGCATCTTGGCCAAGCTCTGGATCTGACCCTTGAGCTTGGGCCGATGAGGCGGTTCAGTCGAGATGGCGGAGGACGTGCTGTCCATGGACGATACGGTACGTTTCGCCGAAGCCGTCTCTACAGACACATTCGCTTCGTACCGGTCCGGCCGCTCAGCTTTACTAGGGATCTTCTGAGCTTGAGCAGGGACAAGTCGCTCATTGCTTGCCTTGTCCTCGTCGTCGATCGTTTGCAGGCGGTGACTGGTGAAAGAGTGAGAGTTACCGGTTGGAACGGGGGGGCGCGATGGATGAGCCACTCCTGATCGGGAGTGTCCTGGGTTTCCACCATTAAAAGGACGATTGGCTCCAAACGCGCCCATTGGTTCGCTCATCAAAGCCTTGGCAGCAAGGTTGGCTTTCCTCGCCCGCTCTTTGTCTTCGTCTTTCTTCTCGCTGATCCTCTTGGTTTCTGCGGGCTTTGTGCGCCAATCATCCACACAGGAGGGGCTGGAAGCGTTGGAGACGGAATCGACAATCGGCTGCGCGGAACCTACGCCAGACGAGAAGGTCGCTGTCTGCTTGATATGCGGTCGGAGAGAGCTAGAGCTAAGACGCTGATTCGCATTGTGCTGCATAGCCGCCGGGGCCGACCAGTTTCCGATGCTTTGACCATCCCTCTCGGCGACTCGACGAGCAAGGGCCGCGAGTTCAGGATTACCAGAGCTCCTCATCATGTCTTTCCATTTCGACTTCTTGCTAGCCGCAGCTTGCGAAGGTGTGGTACCGAGAGGAGGGAAATCGACCGTGTCGCTAGCGTCGAATTCAGACCCCGGTCGCGATGTCTTGGATAGGTGTCTGGCCAGACTTTGAGAGGCTTGCGCCAATTCCTTGAGCATCGCGTCTTTCTCCTCTTGCGATGGCGCATCACCAGCCGCCGCAGCAGCGAGAGCAGCCTGCGCGGCCTTGCCTTTGCGCACCCCTCGTTTGCGTCGCTTGTGTGTCGAAAGCGATCGGGTGTCAGAATCAGCGGTGTCCATGGCGTCGTCGATGTCTTTATCGGTTGGGTCGAGCTCGTCTGGGGACGAAAACGTGCGCGTGTCGACCGGGGTTGGCTGTTCGTCGACTGTCGTCGCAGATTTCATTTCATCCCCGTCTCCATCGCCGATCAAATCAGGCGCGACTAGCGTAGCTGCTGAATTGGATAGATTGCTTGGTGGAGCCATCTGAGACAACATTGGGGCGGAAGAAGTAAGCGCTGACGCCGATGCTTTTCGGAACACATCGGTATGAGTCTGCACGGGCGATTTGGCGAACAAACTATTATCGGCAGGTCGTTCGTTGCGCGTTTCGAGCCGAGCCATCTTCAGATCACGGATCGCTTTGCGACCGCCAATCATCTCGGGAAGACTCTTGACCCATTTGCCGAGATCGCGTGCGGTCACCCGGTCTTCGACTTCGGTGCAAAGGACATGACACGCGAGGTATGTTGCGACCTCGCGGCCGATACCGGTAAATTTGCTGAGAAGGAAGTTTGACGGGTCACCGAGGAAGTTGTCAAAGTTTGGATCACCTTCGGTCGGGTCTTTCCAAGGATTACGGTGGAAGAGCATGTTGATGAGGACAATTCCCAACGACCAGACATCGGCTGCAGGAGGGTAATACGTCGGTCCTAGATTGTTTCGGCATTCGTACGACATATAGGGCTTGCTTCCGCATTCCACGTCGCCACTCTCCTCGTCGGTAGTGGCTAATCCAAAGTCGGTAAGCTTGACCACAACTTTCCTCTTTGCCTGTGGACCGAAGTCGAGATCACCTTCGGCGGCGGATTCAAGTTCAATCGAGTCGCAGCAGATGAAGTTTTCCGGCTTGATATCTCGATGACTGACACCAGCGTCATGACATACTGCCACCGCTTCACACATTTGACTAAACATCGATGCTATCAAGCGCAGCCTTCGTGACGAAAGAAGGGTGTTGGCTGAAAAGGCGGAAAGAAGGCTGGGAGTAGGCGGTGTCATTGACAGGGTGAAGTGATGCGGAGAATGGTGGTTGTTGTTGTTGTGAGCGAAAAGCAGTGACGCTGGAGAAGCACTGTGCATTGGGGAGAAAGCGCGTGGAGAATTCGAAAAGGAAGATCCCATATGACCGTTCAGCCCGCCAAAGAGCTGAGACGACGAAAAAGGTATCGATGAGGAGGAAAATTTCGATGAAGACATTGGCGCTGTACGGTCTCCCGGGAGTGGGGCATTGGCAGGAGGCGGAGACGCATCGCGGGACTTCTCGAGCCAGAAGAAACTACTGGTCAACAATTGACATAGATGAGCATGGCTACGACTTACAGGTCTTCTCCTGGACACAGCTCCAGCATTAGGAAGAGCCATTTCTTGGTTTGCAGGGTCTGATGAAGGGTGACGATGTTCTTGTGGATGGGTAGAGATAGATGTATCGTCGCTTCGAACAATTGGGTATCGATCTGTTCCGGTTCCAGATCTTGCTTGCTCAAACACTTGAGAGCTGGTTGTTTAGATTGGCCCTTACGAATAGTCAGAGCGACTCACCATACTCCCGTTTCCTTCCCCCTTTTTCTTTGACTAGATACACAACAGCATAGCTTCCTGAGCCCAACTGCCTCACGACTTCGTAGACTTTCCTGTCTCTTCCGTGGTGATGAACCCCAGGCATACCTCGCAGCGCTTTGGGAGCCTCGCTCCCTCCCCGTCGCAAGGGCATTCCCTCGTCTGAAGAGTCTCCGCTAACCTTGCCTACAGCAGGCGCGACAATCTCTCCCTGAAACTCTAATCCTTCTCCAAAAAGCATTCCCGGTCTCAGAACATCCTTGACCGGCACGTTGTCGTCGTCGTCATCATCTATCGCCCATTCCCTTTTGTCATCAGGCATGTCGTCGTCCGCAGTGTCCTCATCACTCCCCAGAAGCATTCCACCGGTCGGCCTCCAATCGTCGTCAAAATCATCCCCGCTACCTTGACCCCACGGATCATTGCTTCCCATTTGCACAAATACTTCGGGTCGCAAAGCGCCATCATCACCTCGAGGAGTGACTGTGTTCGAGCCTTTACTCGGTGTCCCTTGCCCGCTGTTCGGTAGATTCGTCGATGATCCTCGGGGTGTTCGCGAGAGGGGTCGAGAAGAAAGTGAAATCGATACGATAGCCGCCGAGTTGCGTCGGGAGCGAGGTGGAAGCTCGTTGCCTACTGCCCGCGGAGAAGACGAAAAGTATCGAGGCGACCCATCAGGGCCAGCAGAAGGAAAAACGTGGCTCGGAAAGGTCTGCTCAATCGGGGTAGACAATTGTGGTGAAAGATGGGCCAGCTTGTAGTTTGTGGCATGTAGAGGTAAAGAGGGTACCCGTGCGGAATCGGGATGCGACGCCTCCGCTAGCGAAGGTAGACCAGCGTTGGGCGGGCTGAAGCCAAGGACGACATTGGTGCGGGGGTCGGCGTCGGAATAACTGGGGAAACGCGAGGGGATCCCGCGGTGACGAGGTGAGGACGGTATAGCATGACTTGTACGTCGTGGGGACGTAGCTGCGGGGTACTCCGCCGTAAACGAGCTCATGACTTGCGACGACACCGAAGAGATGAAAGATGGGTTGGGGTCGAGTGGGTGAGCGATCGCTCACACCACTGCTAGGATCGCGATAAAATCGTTATGATCACGTCCGTCCAAAGATAGGTTGAGATACCCTCGACCCGCGATGTCGAGTAAAGGTCACGCTTATGAAAGCTCAAATCTCACACGCGCGCTGATCACGGCACTCCAACGATGACCTGGTTGGATGTAAAGCCGAAAGGTGGGTAGTAGACGATAGCCCTCTTGGATCAGCACGGGATCTTCTAGTTCTTTACGCTGGAATCGCTCACAAAAAGGTGGTTATCACAGTACGCACTCGCGCGGTCCTGTCTGAGTCCCCGCCTGGTGTACTTTGCGTATACTATCCACTACAGCAGTCTTTCACGCTGTACAGATCTAATTCGACGTTCCAGCTTCCAGCCTTCCTTTCAACCTCTGGCGCGCGCCCCAGTGAATGTGCGAGCAAAGAAAACGAAGGTGGGGTAGAGGTCGAGGCCTACAAGGGAGACGTCCTTTGATGTCCCGTCCTAGCGTGAAGGAGACGTAGATTGCGCAGCCGTAACAAGTGTTCTAAGCGTAGTGTCGCCCGCGACGTCGAAACGATGATAAAAGAATGAACAATAAGCGTTGGAGAGGTGTATTGCTGGAGGATGGGAATATATGTGTGTGTGTGTGTGTGTTGATATCAAAGCCGAAGCCGGTGGGGTATGGAGTAGGGTGTGTTTGGCGTGATCACTAATCGTTTGACTAGCGTCGTTTTCACGTTGACAACCTGACCAGCACCGCGACACGTATATTAAAAAGGCCAAAGGCCGAAAGATGAGATGGACGAATGTGTTGTAGGTAAAGACGGGTATAACAGCGAGGAATGGAAGACTAGTGCAGCGGTACCGAGCCGGGGATGTTGGCATGTGGATGCCGCAGCGAGCTGGGTTAGTCGTATTTGACCGTTCTATCCCCGGAACGAGTGGACGACTCGACACCCGCCCAGAATCTTGTGGAAACCCCAACGGCCAGAACGCGGAACTGCCCATTCCGGTAATCACCCTCAATTGTCATGCGGCTACACACCTCCCACTTCAGATCCAGTTGCACCCACCGCAGACGGACCACGCGGGTCAAGACGCTTTGTACCAAATGTTGATACGACCTTGTTTTCTCCAGCTTCCGCCCATACCGGACCGCAAGAGTCCACTAAGACATCCCGAAAAGATGAAACGTTCAAGATAATGTTCCAAGCCCTCACCATCGGCGATAGCCGTATCATTGCGGTCAAAGGCGGCTCGCAGTCTTACATGGCAACGTACTCCTTATCTATGCATTTGATCGCAATTACACTGGATCTCAATCTCGCAGAATGATAGGTAGGAGCACGACGCCATACTGCGGACCCCCTATCGTCCGGGCTAGCTAGACTATATCGCACATCAATGGTGTTCTGGGGAGTACACACAAACATACCCGCACAAGCTCAAGCTTCTCTTCCCACGGTATTCAAGCTGCTCGTCTACACAGTTGGGCACACATAAGGCGTCATGAGCGTGCTATAACAGGACTGCGTGATTTTGGTGAACAGCTTGCTCCACTCGCTCACACCTGAAGAGCGACGCCCAAGCCTGCCCCCATTGACACCCAACCTGTTGCGCTATTCCGACACCGAGTTTGATCGTCGTGGGCTCCCAGAGATCTCCGAGGGCATCGAACAACTCACGCGGAATCTAGTCGAGTAAATTTCGAGAGATATCGTGAGTATTCCTAGTCTCCTGGTCCCCCTCCCTCCTCCCTGGCAGCTTCAATGGAATCTTGTCCCGGATGAAACGTGCCCTGCCCTGCGGCAAGGCCGACCGGTACGCCCGAGAGTAGTATGGTGGACTCGCTGCGATTCACGCCCTGGCGGATATCATCTCACCTAATCCCATCAGGAATCGGTCCCCTCCTTGTCGGAATCTCAATACACGATGCCATGCGATTGACAGTTGATCCTTTGGTAAGCGGAGGTCTTCCCAAATCATCCATTACATCAAGGACGATCAAAAGCAGGACTATACGATACCAAGGCTCGAGAAAGGCTTACACCGGTTCACCTCAATACGACCACGCTTTTGCAGGTTGAGCGCATACTGTCCTACCCGGGCTTCCAGCTTTGAGTATGGACACCTTATAGCCTGACGGTAGTTACGTACCCTGATGTCTGTACAACAACCATGCTCATACGCGGATACCGGACTGTGCGTTGTGCTGAACTCATACTCAGGATATACATGGTCCGTGCGCTGCAAGTCTGGCGCGAGCAAAGGCCCAGTAGGAATCCCTTCGCCACCGCCGTTCCCAAAGGTGTGCATGTACACGCGTCACAGCTCATTGCACATCGAAGCTTCCAGACTCGTTCGGATCTTGGTGCTACTTGGCCGATATTGAAACGGGTTCATTCCGCGATCCCCGGCCCCCCGTGCGTTCTGAAAATCCTAAATCACGTCAACGGCGAGTCTCACCAGAACGGAATGAAAGGATTTCAGATCTTGACGACCCCTTGCTTCTGCTTCTAATGCGATAAGCAATGTTTAACGTGTCACATAACAAAGGGTGAGGGGATCAGTCGAGATCGGCCAGAAGACGAGTATCAGGTAGATTGCGAAGAACCCTTCTGTGAGAGAGAAGCGTTACAGGTGCGTTAGAGGTTGGGGATTGCATCTCTTCGGCCACCCTTTCACTAGGCGAAACGCTGGGACAATATAACCTTGCCACTGATGTCTATATAAGCGTGCCATCCGGCTCGACTTTTCTCATTTACTCATCTTCCCCTCCCCACTTCACGACGTCGCGCTCATCAGCCTATAACTATCTATCTAAATAACCACACTCCAGTATGACCCGAGACTCTTCCCATTCTGACGTGTACACCCTTGACTACACGGCTTGTCCGAACCCACGCCCTTTTCGAGAGCCCACTCTTGTCCTTTCGGAGCCCGAATTGCGCAATTACATCGACAATTTACGATGCGAGCTGGGCGGAGCTGTGACTCGCCTCAACGACTCTTTGGACTCAAGCGGGTGGATTATGGCTGATGTGGGTACCATGATCCAGTGTCATTTCGCAAGCGCTCGAGAAACGTTTTAGTGGTATGTACAGCTGATACTCCAGCCTAAGTTTCATCCCAGTGTCGTTAGACCGATAACAGTCAGTTCGCCTGATGGTCTGACTGGCAAGCGGACATTCCAGAGTTACTTGACACCGCCTCCAATAGCGCAGCCCCGAGAACACACACCATCTACACAAATTGCACCACCTCTTTCTGGTCACACGCTTTCCTCTGGGCCATCTGAAGTCACCAGGACTGACGAATCGGTGACAGGATACAACGAGATTATGGCTGCCGTTGAAAAGCTCACACATGAATTGACAAGATGGCGGGAAACTCAGTCAGGCTCGTTGGGCTCGACTCAGATTCCTCCTCAGGCTCCAAGCCATCCTGCTTCGTCACTCGGAAAGCAGAGTCGTTCGAATCCTGGTGGCCAGTTTACCGGCCATCGCCAGACGACCACGGTGCCTTGATCGGCTGGCCACTGCCTCAAACGAAGTGCGCAAGGCAACAAAGACTCACACTCTCTTTTCCCGTCCTGTGTATAGTGAGTATTCTGTTTGATGTCGATGAAGACGACAAGGCGTGTCGTATGTCGTATGCATGGAGTAAACTTGAACGCAGCGGCTCATTGCGGTGCTCGTAGGGGTGGGAGATTGATCATGGTTCTCTGCGTCCTTCCTCGCCTCTGCTCGGGCAAAGTATCATAGCAATTGCAAGTAGCCAAAAACCTTTAACAATCGTATACGGGATTCAAATTGACACTAGGAGTAAAATGTTCGATCTCGTGGTAGTATAGTTTCAACCGGATATGTAGTCCCTACTATGTGACATAGAGAGTGAAGACCGGATGACGAACGCGACACTACGGCAGCTATCAGACGGCTCCCTGAATAGACTTGCTGCCTACACCCAGTTCTCATTGTGTTTCTGCCCAAAAATTTCCAAGTGAGACCTCAGCAGAGCCCCCGCCCAAGCGGACCAAGGTCGCTCCGATGAGCTGGTCCTAAATATGCCTCGCAGAGAAGTGTGTCTGTGTATAGCATTGAATGTGGACACCGCCACAGCGGACACGGTGTATGCACGAAGCTTGACTGGGATTTGAAGGAAGCTGTGCGCGATTTCGCTCGATTTTACGATTCTACACACCCCAAACTCTGAAACTTCGTATATACCGACTTGCAGACCAAGCCATCACGAGATGAAGATCGCAGTCTTACGTTGTATGCATTGCAATACGCCTCATGCGCCTTTTCTCCGCTCCAAGTTGATGATGTTGAATGTCAGACTAGTCCATCAGTATCAAGCGAGGTAATACGCGCGGGCAGCTCACCAAAAAGTCATGACGATGAGTCCGTAAATGCCGAGTGCCAATGCTGCCCATTTGAGTGGTCCTCGTTCGTTTCTGAACAGGTTGAAGTAGAAGAATCCAGGTAAGATGAAAGAAAGGATGGTCGATCCCGTCGACCCAACAAATCCTAGCACTGCAAAAGTCAGTACTAACCATACAGAACCTTGGAAGGTTGCACTTACCAACTTCTAGTTCGTCCACGGCAAGTGCGATGAAGAAACCGCAGATGATGATACCACTTGTCAAGACCAAAAACTTCTTCTGGGTCATATCACCTCCTCGTTTAATAGATCCCGGTGTCTCAGTCAACCTCATCATCAAGGGATCCTGCTCATCCTCATCCTCGTTCTCGCTTCGAGCAGGCGACGCAACTCCGCGGACGGAAGGAAGCGTCTTGCTATCCTTGATCCGCTTGACCAGTCCGCGTGTGAGGGTGTGGATACAGTTTCGGCACGGCATCAGTTGAAGAGGGTATGATAGTCCGACCAGTAGAACGATACCAAGCCGACCGATAGCGATCACCAGTGAAGTCGCCGGGTACATGGCGATAATGTTGCTCCCGACCTTGCTTCCGAAGGTCAAATACCCGATGACACCGAGAACCTCGTAGCACGCCGCTGCGGAGCCGATGGATGAGAGGATGACCATGTTCATTCTAGCTTGTGATTTATCCTTCAGCTCGTTGTAGATGGGGAAGATGTTCTGCGCGCATGTGAAGGCGAAAACCTGAACAGGGAAACTCGATAGCGTGTTCTTTCCGAATCGAGCCAAGACGACTTCTCCGCGAACGGGACTTTTGCCTTTGAAGATGAACCAGCCGACAACGACAATAATCAGGTAAACGACGGTACCGAGGGCGATCTGGCTCGTAAACCGCAATGCGTCGAGGGTTTTCAAGAAGGAGATAGGTATGACGACGATCATTGACATGAGTAGCCAAAAGTCGGAAGAGAGGAGAAGGGAGTCTTCGGACAGGGTATGGTGGAATGACTGAGCGAGGGTGAGGCACACTTTCGGCAAAAGAGTCTGCTTGTTTAGCGCTAGTATGCCTGTTGACTGACCTTGCAGATGATAAGGTAGGAGACAGATACACCGAAGCATTTGATCGCAATCGCAAGCTGAAGGTCAGTACTGTTGTGACGTTATTGGACTGTTCAGCTCACGTCAAATAGCCGGATCGCCCATCCTTTGCTGAAAGTCAACCGCGCGACCTCGTTGAAGCTAGCTTTTCTGCCCTCGTCTCCCGGTCGCGTGCCGACCACTGTCGCACACCGACTCAGCAGGTATAGCCCGAACGATGTCGTACACGCACTGAAGATGCACGAGATGATACCGGGTATTAACCCCATTGACGCGAAAGCTGACGGGAAAGCAAGAGCTCCTGCCCCAATGACCGTATTGGTCAGGTTTACCACTGACGACCTCACCGAAGCATGCCCCTCTTGCATTCTTGGAGGGGTATCTTGACTCAAACCTCGCCGGGACGGGGTGGACGGCTCATTGAGCGAGCCGTACGACATTGCGGACTCTATCGATGCGCGATCTAGTGGTGGAGTAGGCGGGGTAATATCGACTGTGGGAGTTGCAGAGTATTGTACAGCTGACAAAGCGAATGCGTTCCGAGCTGACGACAGTTTGTCGATGTTTGATATTATACAATGGGTGATGGTGTTGTCGTTATGGATGTTGCGTTTCCCTTTGTGGTTGCATGCTTGACAATCTTGCTATCAACCGGCTCGATCGGAGCCTCAAGGTGACAACCCGGACATGACCGATAATGGGATAAATATTAATAAATAGATAGAAAATAAAATCCCTATCCACGCGCCTGCTCTCTCGCTCAACAACAACAATAACAACAACAACAGCCATCAGACGTTGATTGATTGATTTTCCATTTCACTCCTTCGACATTCCGACAACGGCAACATCGACATGGCGTACGACTCGCCAATGCCAGCGAGAGCCTTGGGGACTCTCGGCACACTCTACCTGGTCGCAAGGAAGACTCGCCAGGATGTGCAGAGCTTTCCAATTGATTGCGAAAGAATCACAATCGGTCGGTAAGTTGATCGACACTTAGCTGTGACTCTGAGCTGATAAGGTAGTGATTATGAGTGCGATGTAAGCTGCTCCGCTTCATTTTAGAATGATTCTCTTACGTTAGATCCGACTATACTTCAATGATGTCTCCAAACTACACGCCGAAATCGTCTTCGACTTGATCAGCAACCAAGTGAGTTTGCCGTTAGCTAATCTAGAAGACATCCCTTGCCTCTTCTGCCATGCCTATTGCCTTGGTATAACAACTAACAGGAAGGCAACGCTGCACATTCACGGAGGCAACGGGATCACCTACACTCCTAAAGACGGAGAGCCATCTCATCAAAGTCCTCCATCAATCTTGGCTTTGAACCACGGCGATACATTCATGCTGCGCAAGAAGATCTTCCGGTTCGAATATGGACCCGAGGAGAAGATTGATTCGCCTGCTATGGACACACCCACCAAAGCACCTACACTTGAATCTCCCGCAAAGCCTATCCGTCGACGAGCGTCGCACCGACTTTCTTTGGTCCCGTCCGGCAAGGAATTCGCGCCTCATACGCCTATGAAAGCCCGACGGACAAGTCAGATTCACGGTCCATCAAGGCTTTCTCATGCTCAAGCTGTAGCCGAAGAAGAGCAAGAGGAGATGGATGGCCCCGATGAGGATCTGGTCGACGTTGTTGAAGGAGACGAGGGAGATAGGGTCTACCTCGAGATGAAAGACGAAGACCATAAATCCCAGAGGGTAAGATAGAGATTATGATTTTGACTATGCTCATCACAGGCCATCTACAACAACGCATTCATGACGCCACAGCAGAAACGCAAAGCCCCAATACCCCACACAGATGCAGCGCCACGTACACGGATTGCAGCTCCCGTATTCACCGAAGCCAAGGAGCCGCACAAGACTGACGGAACTACCAATGAGTCTGTCGAACAACCGTCACCAGCTTCCAGTCGCGTGCCCGTCACCGTCGCCCTCTCCACACCTCGTGGTCCTGGATCGCTCCGCAAATCCCTTTTGCTCAAATCCGCCAGACAGATATGGAAAGAAACCCAGTCGCCCGGTCTTGAAGGCGCCATCGAAAACGGCTCGGTGCAGACTCGCCGAAAGTCGCTCAGTCCCAGAGTAGGGACGCCTAGTAAAGCTGCACCTCCACCAGAATCCTCTTCCGAAAGTGAAGAGGAGGAGGAGGTCCAACACGAAAATGTGTTGGCGGGGGTGGATCACGCAGATGGCTCACGGGATGTATCGATGGAAGATTCAGAGGATGCCGAGTCCCTCGCGGCCGACGTCTCGCTTGACCTCGTAAGCTGCTTTGTCAGGGTACAGCTAACAATAGCCTGATTCACCGCTAGCAAATGTCAACTACCCCAAGCTTAGGGTCGAACACGGGTCGATGCGACAGGATTCTGAGACCTATCAAGACGAGGGGGAACAAGATTGTAATGAGGAGGACGAGATGAACGGCGAAGAAGAGCAAGAAAAGCAAGAAGAGCAAGAAGAGCAAGAAGCGCGGGAAGACGAGGAGATGGAGGATGGAGAAGATGAACAATACGATATCGTTGACGATGTTCATCACCCAGCCCTACCCGGAACCCCGGCAGCAGTAGGTCGAAGTTTTGAACGACATCGGAAAAGCTGATTTCAGGCTCGGACACTGAGTAAATTCTACACCCCTCAGCCTCGACGGGATCTCGGCGCACCGCGTCGATCACTTGCGACGATGGGCCCTGCGGTGCGATTCAAACCGGCGCCTTTTACTCCAAACTTCAACGCCCGTCCTGTTCACATCATCCCGCGCAGTCGAGTGTCCCTCGGTCCACCTAGCCGGGGCCCTGTCAGAATGACCACACCTGTCAAGGCTGAAGTAGTGAAGCAGGAAGATGACGACGATTACGATCAAGAGGAAGAGGAGGACGTGAAGCCCGCTCACCTGGGAACTCCGCAACGTGCAGCGAACAAAGCTGAAGTAGGTCTATTTAACCCTCCTGGGATAAACACTGATCGTACAGGCGAAACGTCGCCGAGAGTCTCTTGCCGCGCTAGCTGCACCTCGTCGACTCCCCGCTCCACCATCTGGAGGCTTCCGCAACTTGGGGGCAGAAACACCTCTCAAACCCTTTGCCACGCCAACGCACCCTGCTTTGGCCGCTACTACTCCCCGAAGAGCCGCCGCTGCCGTCCCGAGCACTCCGCTTGATGACATCAAACGACGATTAGAGCTGATTCGAAAACCGGAAGGGAGACGAGCAACCGTTGGTTTCGCGCTGCCTGCCACTCCGGCTCAACGTCCCGCCATCAACACGAGCGCAAGCTATACTGTTGCAGCCGCTTCGAAACGCCGGGTTGAGTTCACTTTCTCAACTGGCCGATCTCAGCCGGTTGCAGAAGACAACCAGTATAGCGCAGAGAACGAAGAAGACAGCGCAGATACTGATAACGAGATGATCGACGAGGAAGGAGCAGAGCTACACGAGGAAGACGCGGGAACAGAGATTGATATGCAGGACGCCCAACAAGACGAGCTTTTCGACATTCCCGCAGATGAGGAGGAGAACCCTTTTGTCTCATCTACAGCCGACGCTGCTGTTGCGGCGCAAGTGGACGGCCTAGTTGCATCCATTGATCAAGATCTGGTGATGACAACGCCCTTGCCCGCCACTGCCGCCCTCAACGACATTCTGCCGCAACGGGTGTTGTCCAATTCGCGGCTTAGCCTCGAATCTAGCTCCATTGTAAGCGTGGAGAGCGGTTCCACCGAACCTGAGACCATCGCCGCCGCCCCGATTTCAACCAAGCCTGTCCCAGCTACACCCTCTTTCGCTGGTCTCAAAGAGATGATCCATGCGCCACTCCCCCCGAAAACACCCAACTTTGCCGGTTTGAAGAACCTCTACCCTACTTTACCATCTCAACCCGCCACTCCGTCATTCGCTGGAATCAGGCAATTGATGGCTGAACCGGCACAAGTTCCGCCCACACCCAGCTTCATCGGCGTGAAAGACATGTATATGCATCAAAAGCCCACTCGCGCTCCGGTCTTGGACGGAGTGGCAGAGCTGTATGAGATGTCCGAACACGAAGTGGAGGAGCTCGAGGAGGAGGTGGAAGAAGAGGTCGAGGAGGAGATTGAGGATATGATCGAGGTGCAGGAGGAGGTTGAGGAGAAACCCGTCTGGCAACAGAAGAAGACGGTGGCTAGCCCACCTAAAGCTTCGCCTTCGAAGCCATCTGCTTCTTCTCGATCTCGACGTCCTGCTACAGTCGCTGAAGTCGCAAACGAGCCCGCTGCCTTGGCTTCCGTTTCCGTCCCAACCAAGCGAGGACGGGCTGTCAAAGCTACATCCTCATCTGCGAAGGCCACAACAAGCGAATCAGTACCAACTCGCCGGACCGCTTTGACAGAAGTTGCCGAATCGAAGTCGGTCTCGTCCCGAACTCGACGATCGGCTACAGTGGAGACTGAGGCTGTCGAGCTCAAGCCGACACTCTCACGAGCACGCCGAGCTCCAACGGTAGAAGAAGAGGATGCTCCCTCCAAGCCATCGACCAGCCGGTCTCGGCCCACACGAAAAGCCGACCCGGTCCATCCAGTGATCGACGAAGAAGTTGCGGCTCCCAAACGGTCCCGCGCACGCACGACAAAGAAAGCCACGGATAAGGTGGTCCTAGGTGAAGCAGACGAACAATCCGTGATCGAAGTCAAGGAAGAACCCACGTCAAAACCCGGTCGAGCGAAGAAAGCTCCTGCACCAAAAGTGGCAGAGAAGGACAGTGCGGAAACGTCGAGACCTTCTCGTTCGACGACGAAGAAGGTTCAGGAGGACAAAGAGAATGAGCCTGCGGCGGAGAAGAAAGTGGTGAAGAGGACGACGAAAAGAATAGAGGTTGAAGAAGTGGCCGCCCCGGTCCGAGTGACCAGGAGCAGGAAGTAGACGGACACTGCGATGGTAACGAGGCTAACGGGTGTGCAAACGAGCTCGATACGGCGTGATTCAAGTAATGGCCATGATCTATGTATGATTTGGTACGCCTCTGAAAGCTATTCCTACATGTAGGAAGCTGTAGGATATACCACAGCGCTCACGAGGACCGGTGAACTCGATGAATGTGTATCTGCCACAGTGCCACAATCGAGTTTGGTTGTATTACCGAAGCTCTCGTCCTGTTCAACCAACATTCTGCATCGTTCGTCCATCTTGCACTTGACCCAATATAGTATCACCATCCTCATGCAGATTGCCAAGCACCGCGTTTCTTACACCGGTTAACTGACCTTCATGTCGTCAGAAAGACAAACGTGAGTAGCCTGTTTGCGCTCTATCCATCGGACCCACAGGGCGCTTTCCGAATGTTAGCGGGAGTCAGCAATATCACCTTGCACCCCATGCCCACCGTCCATCTTACCATACCCACCCACTCCACACAGTGATGAATAAAAGTTGTTCCTTCAGACGTCCGTCAAAAGGCGGTCAAAGTCGATAAGAACGAAAAGGGATTTTCAAACTTCTGATCTTTTTTCTCCATACCCGCTTAGTTACGCTTGATTCATGGAAATTAAGCTGACGAAGCAGTGACTTCTCAATCATCCCATGAGGTTGCTGCACTGATGTATCACGGCGTTATTGGCGAACGCATCACGCGTCGCGCGGCAATGGCTTGAATGCCTGAAGGTGCAATACCGCAGTTTGGGGCGTAGGGTTCCGTCGTACCCGTCGACTGTGGACCATTCAAAACAAGATGATCGCATCGGCAGAAGGCCCATCTGTGTCACTCCATACAGAGGTGTTCCGAACGCGCACCTCCTCTATGGCTGAACAGCACACGTCGAGCGAGGGGCGCCACTGAGTCAGCTTCCACCCAAAGCGCCAAAAGTGAAGCAGCGCCCTGCTTTGACAAACCATCTTGCGTACCTTCGTACCCTAGTTCCACCATGAATCCTTCCCATTTGCCCATCTTGCCAGCGCATGCATCGTACTTGTATCCCAGTCCAAGCAATGAGCTCTCGGTAAAGTCCGAAAAGTCATGTGACGCATGACGATCCACAAGGTCGTCCAGTTGGTACCACATGTTGCCTCCTTGTTATTGTCGCTTGCTGGTGATCAGATTATGCCTGAACCAGAACAATCTATGCGTCTACCCACTCGATCGTTCTCTCATTCGTTATCTTCGCCTTCGTCGTCGAAACAATTTCTGTCGCGTGCATACTCCACCGTCCTCGCTAGTCCTGCACCTAGCATACCCTCCACTTCCGCTTCGATTTCTGGGGACCCATTAGATCCGCTCGAGCTGGGCGCGGCTGAAACGACGGGCTGGCGATCTCCTGGTAAAATGGCTCTGGACTCATTGAGCAAGCTTGGGGGTGTGCGGGATTTAATGAGGGAACGACGACTAGATGCATAGTACGTCAGAAACGGGGAATGGTCAAGCTGGACTGACGATAGTGTCGTGCCGTCGGAAGATGCTCGTGAGATAACACGAGGGTGTAGAAGGGTATCGCGGACTGATGACAGATGCCTCGGAGTACCTTGCGCCATGCGATGCGAGGCGATCATTCGTGACTTCGTTCACGGGCTCAGCGGGTTGTGCGGTGATCACGAAAGATACCGCGCGGTGCTGGACAGACGGGCGATATTGGCTTCAGGCGGAGAAACAGCTCGGGGCTGGGTGAGTAGCATTGAGTGATTTCAACCTGCCGAGCTGAGATTAGGTGGACATTGATGAAGCAAGGTCTGCCCGATATCCCCACTTGGTCCGCGTGGCTCAAGACGGTGACTAACTTGATACAAGGGGTAAATCCCGGCTGACTCGACAGGAGCTCCCTACCACCGCTAGAATAGGAATTGACCCCACATTGATCTCTTACTCTGAATCTCAGTCCCTCTCTACCACGCTTCCAGGAACGCTAGTTCCAATAACAGAGAACTTCATCGACATGCTCTGGGGGCCAGACCGGCCTGAACGTCCCTCGACGGAGATTTTTCAATTGGAAGACAAGTTCACCGGAGAGAGCGTCTCAAGCAAGCTGCTACGCATGAGAGAGATTCTGGCGAAGAGCGGAGCGAGGGGAATGGTTGTTAGTCAACTGGACGAAGTGGCTTGGTTGTTCAACCTACGTGCGAGCGATATTCCCTTCAACCCGGTATGTCTTGTTTGCGCGTTTCTTTCCAATGACTAACATTATCTAATATCCAGGTCTTCTTCGCCTATGCGATCCTGACACCGGACGAATGCACTTTATTCGCAAACCCTCTATCGCTGTCTGAGGCTATACGACGATACTTGCATGCCAACAACATTGCTGTGGTGGACTACGACCAGATGTGGACGTCTCTCCGAACGCTCAACGGGATCGTTGCGGCTCAAAGGGCGAATTACCCGATGGCACAAGGTGAAGCCGGAAGGCCGGTGACGGTACAGGGCATGAAGCTGGACAAGACGGATAAAGTGTTGATCGGGAGCAAGACGAGCTGGGCCGTTGCGCAAGCTATAGGAGAGGTACGCTGGTGGCCACGTGCGAGGAGCAAGCATTTGCTTACCAGCAGGAAAACGTCGAAGTTGTCAAGTCTTGCGTGGAGCGAGCCAAAGCGAAGAAGAACGCGGTATGTCTGATGACAGAGTGTGCCAACGGAAGCGCATCTGACTGCAGACCGAGATCGAGGGTTTCAGGCAATCACATATCCGAGATGGAGCGGCTCTGTGCCGATACTTCGCCTGGATGGAGGATGTTTTGGCGCGCAATGAGCAGTGGACAGAGTACGATGCCGCAATGGTTTTGGAGGAATACAGAAGGTAAGCTAAGGTCTAGTTTGTTGATTGATGCTAACTTGAGGGAAAACAAGTTGTTCATGGGTCTATCCTTCGAGACGATCTCGTCAACTGGCGCCAACGCTGGTGAGTTGCAGTCCGTACGTCCCGCTCAAGTCAGCTATAATACACTATGCTCCGCCGAAAAATGGCAGCGCAACGATAGATCGGGACAAGATGTACCTGTGTGATTCAGGAGGTGAGTGTGGTGATAATGCAAGGTGTTGATAGTTAGCACAATATCTGGATGGTACCACTGACACCACGAGAACCCTAGTACGTTTCGACTGATTGAGGTTGTGACGGGCGGGTTTTGCTCACACACAGCACTTTGGCATTCCCACCGAAGAAGAACGGAGAGCGTTCACTCGAGTTGTATGTGCCGTAGATTCGATCCCCGCTCACTCCAGCTGCAAGGGCATATTGCGCTAGACACCATAATCTTCCCTCAAGGCACCACCGGTTTTGTCTTGTAAGTTATACGCTCCCTTGCGTCGCTGATATCAGGGACATTCTCGCTCGCCGGCCCTTGTGGTCTGACGGTCTTGACTACAGGTACGTCGAACGGCTGCTCGTTGCTGATCCTAGACACAGCACATCCCACGGCGTCGGTTCTTTCCTGAATGTCCACGAAGGGCCACAAGGTGTTGGACAACGCCTGCAATACAACGAAGTGGAGTTGATCTCTGGAATGGTGATCTCCAACGAACCAGGTTATTACGCCGACGGAAAGTTTGGAATCCGGACAGAGAACATAGACGTTATCAAGATGAGTGCGACACCGATGAACTTCGGCGGGAAGGAATTCATGGAGTTGGAGCATGTCACCATGGTATGTTTTTGGGTTCTGACGTGAGATACCGGCTAAAGCTCAGGTACCGATCCAGACAAAGCTGGTTGACACCTCGTTATTGGCACCTATGGAGCGGGAGTGGTTGAACGGGTATCATGCGGAGGTTTTCGAGAAGGTGTCCCCGTTGCTGCGTGAGTTTGGGGATGAACGAGCGTTGGAGTGGTTGGCGAGAGAGTGCCGGGCTGTCTAAGAGACTAGCTCGGTGGTGTGTTAGCTGTCAATCGTTAATTACATTCATGATTCTTGCAACTTTTCAAGATCGTTCTGCAGCATCAATCATGTCGTATACATGCCTCATGTATTAATGGTACAACACACTGCGTCTGCTATCGCACAAGTGTTTTTCCACCTCATACCGGCCCTTCGAACAGATCCACCTCACCGATTCGTTTCCCATCATCCGCTCTGGCAGTGGTGATCCCTCCTCCAAAAGCCAGAATAGCCACGCAAAGCGTGACAAACCCCCACAATCTGCCCGCATCCCCACCTTCCACATCCTCCCTATTCATGCCTCCTGGACCCTTGCCCTTTCTACCTGGCCGCTGTTGACCGCGATTCATCCACGCGTTGCCGTTCCTAACATGGGCAAACTCTTCTCTAAACTGTTCACGCGCCGAAGCCCAGGGATCACCATAAGACCCCGAACCCGCTCCGCCGTAGTTTTTAGGCGTATGTCGGCCGAAAGGCGAGTAATGGCCGTGACCCGTCGGAGGGGCGCGAGGGGGTGGACGGCGGGTGGACCAAGCGGAATGAGGGCCGGAACGGCGATTATGAGGGTCAGAGTAAGGCGAATTGTAAGGTGCTGAGCCGTATGAGGGGGAGTCGGAAGCGTACGAAGGAGAAGGAGAAGAGAGGGAAAGGTCGTACTCCCGTCTACGGATTAGCATCTATAGCAATAATTCTCATCATTATAATTATGGTTATCGTCAAGCGTATGATAACCCATAATGTGACTTACCGTTTAGACTCGTCCCCTAGGATACTGTACGCTTCGTTGATTTTCAGAAACTTCTCCGCACTGCCCCCAGCAGTATCTGGATGAGTCTTTTTCGACAACTGAAATGGGAGCAATCAGCACCAGCGACAAACACATTGGTAATCGTAGACTCACCTCGTAGAACCGCGCTTTGATTTGCTGCTTTGTCGCATTTGGATGCAAGTTTAATAGTCCATAATGGTCTACCCGAGCGGGTCTCTTGCACGTCGCGCTAAAGAACCGCTGGGCCGGTAGAGAAGGAGCTGCCGATCCTGCTCGGCGTGCATAGTGGCGAGGCAGCGCTCCAACCGTCATTGGCCTGCTTGGCCCTGACGCAACATTGTCGCAGCATGCGTAGAAGCTTCTTTTCGTTGACATGAGTGTGGTGTGCAAAGGTAAAGGTGAAAGATGTCAGAGTAAATGGTCGATTGCAAGAGTTATCTGATTACGAGAGATCGAAGAGTCATTATACGGAGTCGGCCGATCGGCATCGCAACACTGGCCTGGTCCACAACTCGGCGTATCAGACACTTGTGTACATAAAGTCCCAAATATTACTGCGATCACTACCATTCCCGCACCTTGCTACGTTCTTTCCACTCGGGTTTGTACAGACCAAAACACGTATCTACGCCGATGTAGCTTCTTCAACTTCTCCAGCTTCTTTCTCGTTGTTGTCTTTCACAGCCTCTTCTGATGCCTCTTTCTCTTCCACATCTGGAGCTGTCTCTGCCTCGATCGCCGTGGTAGATGAGACGTCCCCCTTCGCCTCCTCTACGGGTTTGCTGGCAGCAGCAGCATCTTCAGGAACGGGCACCGAAGCAGGAGCAGTTGGTGATGCCATCTCAACGTCCTTGTTGTTCGCGTCCTTCGACTCGGTATCAGCGGCAGAACCGTTGGCAGGTGCTGATTCTTCGACGATGGCAACCATGGGCGCAGGTTCCTCCACATTTGCGGTTTCGGTTTCCGGTGCTGTCTCTGGCACTTTGTCTGCCTGCTCTCTGGATTCTTCTGGCGCAGCAACGCTACCGGCTTCCGGTACCTTGGCCTCGGCCATTTCAACATCCCCGTCGGGTCCAGTGGTTGTTGTTCCCGCCGCGGCTTGCTTCTCCCCTGTTGGTTTCTCATGCGATGGAGCGTCCGCCGACTCCTTATCCTCATTGGCACCACCGGTTGATTGCGGAATGGGCGAACTAATGCGAGGAGTGTTAAGCACCTCGATAACTTGTCTCCTCGCCGGACTGGCCGACCCTCCTGGCGATCCTGAAGCAGGCACAGCCGTTGTCGATAGCCTGGTGATGGCTTCCGGTCTCGCCTTTTTCGATGCTCCAGGCGAAGTGGGACTCGCTGGTCGCTTGCTGCCCGTCATCGGAGGCGGACTGCTCTCGTTTCGGTGATTAGCAGAAGGCCTGTCGCTGTGAAGAGACATCAAGGCATCCAGCGCTCCTTCGTCATAGTCTGATATCAGCTAGATTCCAAATGTATATTAGAGATTACGCACCTTCGTCGACGGTCCTAGAGGGAATGGGGGGAAGGTTGGATCCTGCACTTGGCGGTGAGTTGTCGTCCTTCGGGCTGGGCGTGTCAATGCCGGTTTTCAATGTCACCTTTAAACTCGTCTTCTTGTCGCCGCTGAATTTCTTGCTGACGACGCGTTCCTTCTTCGCACTCTTCGGTTCCTCTTCCCTCTTCCTTCTTGAACCACTAACTGACGCGATAGATGACGGGGCGGGAGAAGGAGCTCGCATGTCGTCGTACGCGCCAGAGGTGTGTCGAGGGGTACCAGCGCCGGAAGAAGGATAGTGGTGAGATCCCGGATGGCCCATGCCGGGGTAGTGTGATCCATTTGACCCGTTCGGAGCAGACTCTCGTGGATCACGTTCTCGCTCACGCTTATCATAAGGATGAGCGGACCTAGGGTCGTGGGGGTACCCGTAGGCGTACTCTGGGTGCCTGGGCGAGGGTTGACGGCCCGGCACTTGGATGGGCCGATCGTGCATTCTGGGAGAAGGACCAGTCGTTCTCGAGTTGCGCCTTTCCCAGTCTTCTCGCGCTTCACGGTCACGCATCTCCCTTGGATCCCGTGGGTCTCGCATATCTCGTGGGTCCCGTTGTTCTCTTGGATCACGCTGCTCTCTGGTATCACGCAGGTCCCGCAGATCCCGAGCATCGCGTTGCTCTCTCGGATCGCGAAGGTCGCGCAATTCACGGTGTTCTCTGGGATCACGCTGGTCTCGATGATCTCGAGGGTCTCGTTGTTCGCGCGGATCACGCATATCCCTGGTTTCACGCGGATCCCTCAGATCGCGTGGATCGCGGGGATCACGTCCGTCGCGTTCTTTGCGGTAACCATAACCATACGCATCGGGTGACCCGTTGCGTCGGGCATCAGCAGTCGAATCGAATCTCTGACCATTTTCGCGGCCCGACATGTCAGTCTCCATAGGTGCGAGTGGAGCGTGTCGGGCCATTTGTCCACGCGATTCATCGACAAGCTGGAGAGGCGGCACTGCGCCGAACGGGATCGAGTGCTCTCGAGCAGCGTCACCATGAGGAGGGGGTGGCAGGTCGCGTTCGGCATCTGGAAGGCTGGGCAGGTGTGAAGGCGCATCGCCAGGAGAGCCTCCTGGAGGATAAGAACCTTGTGGCTGAGCAGTGTACTGCGAAGGGTGTACATCGACTGGCGGAGGAGCTTGAGGAAGTGGTTGACCGGGCGCTGAGTTTTGAAGGATGCCGATTCGTTGTTTAATGGTCGCATTTCCGGGGTCCAGATCGGCTGCTCGTGTGTATGCATCGATAGCGTCGGTGATCTGGTTGTTGCACGACTCATATAGACTTCCCAGATTGTACCAAACTTCGGAGATGTAGGGGTTGAGACGGATAGCTCGTGAGTACGCATCGAGCGCATCGCGGTACTGGTTGATCTGGAAATAGAGCACTCCTATCGAGCACCAGAAAGTAGGGTTGCGACCATCACGGTAGACGGCTTGTTGATAAGCCTCGTAAGCTTTGTTGTATCGTTGACCAGCCATGAAAGCCCGCCCAAGCAGGTACCAGCTTTGCGCGTCGCTACCGTCTACAAGTCAGCGGAGGACATCCGGCCGAAGAGCTACTCACCCGTTTCCAAACTCTTAGTAAGGTATGACACGGCTTTGTCCTGATCCATGAAAGGCGCACCGGGCTGATGGTGGAGCCACCCCAGTTGTTGGAGAACTTTTGCGTGGTCGGGTTGGTGGGCCAGCACTTTCATGTAGGCATCGCGGGCGTTCTCATACTGGGGTTAGTCTGGGCGGAGAGATTTACTTACGTCTCGATCTTGCTCATAGACGTGGCCAAGCTGAAACCAAATATCCCATGAAGTCAAGGGTCTGGGAGGGTCGGCCAAGATATATTTGAAGCACTTTCAATCAGCATAGTCGGACACCAAACCCACCTCCAGCGACGCTTGATATTTGCGTTGGTGTTTGTAAATGATACCCAGCCGGAAGTAAATCTCGTTGGCCTTTTCAAAATCTGTCATCAGGCCAAGCTCGAGCTAGAAGATCGGCACTTACTGGCATCCATCTTAAGGACACTAGAGAACGCCTCTTCCGCATGTTCGAACGAGCCATATCGATCGTATAATATCCCGATGCCATACCAGAGCTTCGGCTCCTGCCGTCAGCGGTGTTGTATCCTATACTCACCTTAGGATTAGGCAAATGGTACAGTGCTTGTTGATAGGCGGTATATGCTTTCGGCAAATCGTCCTTCATCAGGAGACAGTGGCCCATCGAACCCCATACTTCGCCGTTGTCCTGGTTAATGTTCAGAATGCGCTGGAAGTACTCGATCGCTTTGTCGAAGTTGTCTCGACTTCTCGCGATCGATGCAACGGCGTTGAGACCAAGAACAGAGTTGGGATTGTGTCGCAGTGCGTTTTCGAAAGCAGCCATCGCCCGATCCTGGTCCTGCATCTGTTCCGCAACCGCGCCTGGTATTAGTGATGCCGAGAGATCCGCGATTACAACTTACCGATCAGCATCCACGTGTTCTCGTTAGCGGACGATAACTGTTTGAGCAGGGCCTCCTGCTTGTCTTTCCCTGCTCGAGCAGCTGCGCTCATCATCTGTCCTGATGAAGGCGGTGGAGGAGGGTGGTGAGGGTGTCCATTGCCCATACCTGACGATGGAACAGGTTCAGGACCTGGCATGGCGTGTGCGGGATGCACGGGATGTCCAGGGTGACCAGGATGACCGGGGGGAGCGTGAAGCTGCCCTGGATGGCCGTGGCCGGAGTGAGGACTGGGGCCACCGACAACTACAGGTGGTCCGTTTGCAGCATGACGGGAAGAGTGGTGATATGAAGGATACGGTGCTGGATAACCGTGTGGAGGATGGGAAGGATGGTGGTGCGATAGACGAGAGTCAGGCATGGCGGAACGGTATAAAGGTCGATTACAGAGACTACGCATGATTAGCACAAATTACGTCAGGAGAGAGCAATGCAAGATTGTGACAAGGCCCATATTTGAAGTCGAGACGACATCAGCGCCTTCTACGAGACGCATCGATTCAAACGAGCACGATGCCGAAAGATTCTTTCCATTCATCAAGCTCGCCGAGCGAATGATCGTCATGGTCATCCTTGAATGGTTGGGATTTGGAACAGTGACAATCTGATCGATACCTCGAAAAGAAGCAGAAAGTATGACGCTAGTTGAAGGAGTATAGTGAAAGGAGGGCAGCTCACCTGGTGTTCTTGCCGACCGTGTTTCGATCTAACCAGAGTTGAAGGAGGAAGGAGAAACAAGGCTGCGACTTGACGAGCTTTCGCGTTCAATGCCAGAATAGTCGAACTTCCTGTTGCCGCCGCTTGATGGTCCACAGATGTGTAGAGTTCACTGTCAACCTAAAGGATAGGTCGATGATATATATAGCGAAAAATCAGAAGTGAGCAGATTGAGATAGACAGCAATGTGGTAAGTCCATAATCACATGTATCTCATCCTAAGACTGCAAGTGAAGATAGTGCGACTCACAGCTGGTCGTGACGGGTATTCCAGGTTGGGGTGTAGATCGTCGCGTGTACGTTCGGGACGCCGTGCCGTCTATGCAGATCTCTCTTGGCGGGACCGAATTAAGATTACAAGGGATAGTCGCAAGAAATACCGAAGGGATGTCGGAAACAATCTCTATGTATGTTGGAGAAGTGTTGTTGGAGGTATGAGGCCGCAACGTGAGGTGACAAAGAGGTGAATGTAAAAAGGGGAAAGGGGGGAATCCATTAGTTGTTCGCTGTCTGTTTCCGCTCTAGCGTGATGTAGTCTGTGTGTGTCGTCGACTTTGGACCCTGAACGCCTCAGCTTAAATTCTCCGATCCCTTGATCCAAAAAGGTACGTAAGCCTGGCATCCATCAATCGACACGCCTCCCCGGTTCCTGATCACGAGTTGGGCAGTGCTGGCAAACTGGCCATCTATCGCGCTTCTCTGTACAGTCGTAGGTAAATCACCCCGAGCATGCAGACCATAAACGATCCCTCTGACGAAACGGTAGATCAAACGTTTCAATCGGTCTGAAAGCCCCGTACGACATGCGTTGAAACCAGCTCATTTCGGAGAACACGAGGGGCAACGAGCCGAAATATCGGTTGGGATTCCAGGCTTGACAGCGGAATTCAGGGCTAATAAGCGGGACCTGAGGGCTAAAGCGTGTGGTTCCCTGAACTGGCTGACGTCAAGTTCCAAACCGTTGAGTGGCGCGATTAGGAAGACAAGAACGCGAGTTTGTAATCCAGCGTTAATCCTTATAAAAGAACGATTAGGAATTGAAAACAAACGTACGACGCCCCCGCGTCTCACGCTAATGAAAGCCTGGAGGCTGGACGTGACATGAGGTACCTCCACATTGGAGAAATCATTCAACTTTACTTACAAGCCGTCATCCCTTTACAAATACTTGTCATGCTGCCATGACCAAGTTCCACAGATCAGCACACAGCAGACCTGCTGTACTGGGACGGACGGTCAAGCGGAAACCACTTTCGGGGGCTCCGAGCTCGCACCAAAGTCGAATCCAATCTCTTCACCATACGGCCGAAGACAAACATAGCCCTTCACTCAGGCAAAACCCTTCGAATGTCCTTAAATCACGCACCCACACCGGTGATAAGCTGGCTAAGACCGTCGAGGGAGCTTGTATCACGAGGCGAGACATGCATATGCATCACACCGAGACTTCTACCATGCGTGCAGCCAACAGAGCGGGAAATGCGCACCCGTCACATGGGTTACATACAACGCCCCCATCGTAAGATTAACCTCCTGACCCTCCATAAAGTCGCTGGTGCGGAAGCTGATGCTAGATTCGAAGCCTTCAGCGAGGACTTGACTGTCGAAAGGCACTTGCTTGACCTACAGAGGACTCCGTTGTTCACACACCCAAGCGAGTCTTCCGCCTGTTCCTCCCTGCTCTCCTCGCCAATATGCCTCGACCAGACGCCGCTTCTACCACGCTCTCCCAGCAAAAGAAAAAGGTCCTCTTCATCACGGTCATGTGATTACGAAGTGATATCGTCCTCGGAATCATCCTATTACGATTCCACCCCAAATCCTTTGACGCTTCGTTCGAGCTTACAGACTGCCACACCGTCTCTTATACCTCGTCAGTACGAGGACACTCCTCCAAGCTCTCCCTCGACCGTGGCATCCCTCTCGCCCGTGACACCGTGTTCATCATTTCGCCAATTCCCTTTTCCTCGTTTTGGCCAACCCACTCCATCCAACCCTAGCTCCCTTCCTTACATCCCATCAATGGCGTATGATGTTATGTCCCAGATGGCTAAAGATGACCTGTTCTATGATAACGCCGAGGCCATCAGGATCCAGGCGGAACTTTTTGCCAAGGCCATGCAGGCTCCGGGCATTTCGCCGACTTCGAATCCGCCACGCGACCTTTTAGCTGCAGTCCCGCTCAAGACACCTGAGACGCCTTCGGGGGACCAGGAAGAATCGGTTACTCCCAGGTTCACGCATACGTTGAGAAGAAGGCGACTGAGCCGCTCGCTCAGCTTGTCTCACATGCAGTTCCGTCCTTACAGCGACACCGAGGATGACATTAGTGACGATGACGCTCTCAAGCCATTGGACTTCAGTGAGCGGATGAGACCTCAGCGGTTGTTCCACAAAGAGCTGTCGTCAAAGTGTTCTCATCCTGAGATTGACATCAAGCCCATCTTCGCGGATAACAGAATATCACCTGATCCCTTCGTCGACCCGATCCCGGTTACACCGCCCAAACCCAATATAAGCGATTTATTTGAGCCAGAAGACGATCGACACAAGCCAATCGACGACGACGACGATATGGACATTGTCAAGCCTCACGTGGACAGCAATATCCTACATACGAGCTCTCATGCCACCGTTCCCCCTGTCGGTCTGCCGGTCTCAATTTCTGGCGGCTTCTTGCAAGCGGCAAAATCCATCGTTCACGCCTCCAAACAGTGCTCCATGAGCGCAGCATCTATCATGCTCAATTGTCCGAAGAAGCGGGTTCGCGAACCGAGGCGGAACTATGTCAAGGCCAGGGTCAGGGAGAAGCAATTTGCGTCAAGGATATCTGCGTGTCGCAAGTCGTATCCCTTCCCGAACCTTGCACAACTGACTCTTAGTGCCAATGATACAGAATAACCTGGTAGCACATGCGGTGCATACGACTAATCTCGCCAGCAATGATCCGTAAGCCGGCCTATGTCAATGCAACTAACAGCTCAGTCGGGAACGGAAACAATCAACGCGAAGTCTTGTAAGAGAGCTCAGACAGGCGAGACGGCTTGGGATCCCTACATTGGTTTTTCAGTAAGATTCGGCCAGCCTTACAGAGCTGACTTATAGTCTGGGATCGAACAAGACTCAGCGCCCAGAGATCGTTCAATGTCATGTGGCAGCTTCAATCCGGAAAATACTCTCAAAGGTGGATGGCATGGTACTAGCCATTGAGACGATGGTGAGTACCCTCGTCTGCCACTTCAAGTATACCGCTGAATCACAGACGCATCGCTGCGAGGGAGAGACTTCTCACTCCATCGACGGCCTAGCGGAGCTTATCAGGCTAGTTGATATGCCCGGCAGGCTAAAAGTGTGCATCGATCTGTGTCATACTCTGCAGCAGTTCGATATCACCACTGGCGTCGGACGATATGAGTTCATGGCTGCAGCAGAGCGGCTGGGACCCGAAAATATTGCGGCAGTTCACGTCAGCGATAGTTATTACCCCCACGGTGTCGAGAAAGACCGTCACGCGAAGTGAGTATCGCGATGGCCATTTCAGACCGAAATTAGCTGATAAGTAGTCTGTGCTTGTGAGCTGAAATAAGAGGCCAAACTGTGCGTGCTGATGAGAGCGGCGTGATCCCAATCGACGCATTCCGATCAATCCTTCGACATCCTCACTTCCGGCATATTCCAGTCATTCTCGAGACGCCGGCCTACTTTCCAGCACTCCGTCAATCGACTCACAAGGGTCTGCTTGCCACGGCACGCCGCTTAGAGCGCCTGAGAGCGCTGGACGAGCTTGAATTCTTCGTGCACTCGCTGTTGCTACATGACTTAGAGTGGGCTGACCAAGGAGTCACACTCATCGCCGAATGGAAACGACAAAAGAGGGAAATAGAGGACAGGATCAGAAAGGTGGTATATCAGATTGGAGGAGCGACACTGAGGCGATGGGCGGAACAGCGAGAACGGATCAACTCGGATATACAGCGAGCAAGGTGGTTCAGGGGTGAAGCGGTATTTCCGGACGACGCGAGCCATGGTTCAGCAGTTTCCGAGGACCTAGTATTGAGAACTTTCTTATTGGATGTGATTGGGGAGGACGAAGATGAAAAGAAGGAAAAGAAGGAAGAAAAAGAAGAATGCTGTTGTTAGCTTGTCGTCCATGGCTTGTATCTAGGGGAAAGCATGTAGATAGATTCTGTAGACGGTCTAGCGTTGTCCATTTCTTATGTTGGTGTGTATATGCATGGTTTCACGTCCTACGGGCTCTCGATCACACCGCAACGACTGGATCAACAAACAGCCGGTGCAATAACGACCGGCCTTTAACTCAACGCGCCAGTTTGTATCGGCCTTCCCTTGACGTCGAACCCTGCCCACTTGCGCATCGTATCGACATCGACAACGCCTCTCATCTGTTCATCCTCTATCGACCGGATGACGGCGCTGGCCACGTGGTCGACGTGAATTGGATGTGTGGACAGCGATTCGATTGCTCCGCCTAAAAATGATTTCGATGCGAATGGGTTTCCAAAAGGAAGGGAAGCGGTGCATGATAGTAAGAAGGCGGGGAAGGTGGAGATGGGTCGTATGTGCGGGTGATACATCAGTCCTGGGTATAAGTGTGGGTCATACTAGATTGATAGACAACGAGACGGGAACAGGAAACGAAGGTAGGACCACGGGCTTACCTGGCCGCATGAACAATGGCCTGATCCCGAGCTCTGGCTGATCTACCGTCTTGCGTAAAATGGCAAATTCCGCTTCCCGTTTACTCTCGATGTACCGATTCGGGACCACTGGCCTGAAAGCATCTGCAGCCGAGATGTAAACGAAAGGCTTGGTCGCTGCTCCTTCCTCGGTCAACGCAGGTGAAGGCGTTTGCGCGGCCATAAATGTATCCAGCACTTTCAACGCTGAGGTTAGTTGGGGTATACCCCTTTCGTTAGGCTTATAAGACAGATCGGGCATACCTGCGTCACGATTCATCCCGTCATATCCCCTCCGCTTCTCCTGTTCTGTCTGTAGAGGATTTCCATGACCCCCTATCCCCCCGGCGAAGGCTTGCAAAAGTGACAAAACGTTGCCGCCTTGTACGGCCGCTTTATAGTTGGCATTCTCGAGCAGTATCCCCAGAGTGTGCACTACGGCCGAAGAGGAGGAGACGAGCGACGAGTAGGAAGGAGGATCAAAGGCAGAGGCCGAGTGCCAGGAGACCGAGTCGACCCATTTCGGGGTATGGCCTGCTGGTGTGGTGTATGGCTTGCCTGAGGAGCTGCACGTTAGATGGGATGATACACATATAAATCGCAATCAATCTGACGTCGGGCCTAAGCCGACGATCATGAAGAGGGATATGTTTGGACAGACGGGCTCACCTCATACTCGACACCTCCCAGCCTTTTGCAACTCCCGCTTTGCAGATCGCCGAACCTGACCGTCAGCAGTTGCATGAGCAAACACTGCGACAGCTGACCCAAGAAACCGTTACCTCCGACTACAAGCAGTTTTGGAACAGACATGATGGGCAACGACAATCGACTGGACGTATGGTATGAAACCGAAATCTCAGCTTGAAGATCGGCAACGGTAAGTGGAGGTCCGGTTACTATTCTTCTCGTTCACCACAGCGAAGCGTTCCAATGTTACGTGCATGCATAATACTTCTACTGGATACCATTATTGGGGCGGAGTGTATGGTTCGATAAGCATCTACCCATCAGCAACATACAACGACTCAAGAATTACTTACCTTGCTGAATTTCTGGATTTTCTCAACCCCTCGGACCTCCTCCGTCAACAATGGCAGTTGAACAATATGGAATCCGTCCTCATACAGGTCGAACGCCTCTTTGAGGTACTTTTGCTGCATCTTATGTCGAACAGTACATTGCTCACAGTTGTCGGCTGAACGTCAGCTACCCGTCTACCTAAATCCGTCTTGAAATAGCTTACTCTTCTTGGGGAAGAGAAGCTGGTTCACGACGATGTTGTGCGTGTCGATCTCGTATTGCGTCAATTCTTGAATGAGTCGTTCGGTTTCGTATAGAGACAGGAACTCTGAGATGCAGACACAAACGAACGTCGTCTTCTCCTGGCCGGGTCAGCCCGCATTCATATGCAAAAGCGTCTCAACGTACAGGGTCTTTAAATTGCGTGTTGACTTCCGTGATGATCTCACGCATCTGTTCCAGCTTGCCGAACATGTCTTCCGTTGGCGCTCCACCTCCAAACATCGATTGCATCTAACCGTCAGCATCTTTGCGTCGCTTCCCACCTTGGCGGCGAGTATCGCAGAGGACTCACTTGCTGCAGCATTGGGCCGAATTTCCCCGACAAACCGCTAAGCTTGCCCAAAGCCTTTTCAAGGACAGAAGGGAAAGACAAGAAACGCAACGTATGTCCAGTCGGTGCCGTATCAAACACAATGACGGAAAACTCCATCGACTTGACGTGCCTGCCATAAGCGCCTGCGCGTTTCCGGTACAGCCCATTCGACTCACTTCATGATCTCGGCAAAACCCATCGCTTCGTCTACACCTGGAATCGCAAAGGCAAGATCTTGCATCATACCGCCCATACCCCCGCTTTGGTCCGCTGTTATCAGCTCCCATCCCGCCCAAAAACGACGTGTCAAAAACCTACAGGACTCGATCATCTCCTGCAAGCTCCCGTTCGGGTCGATCTCCATAGCGAATAGGTTGTCAAATCCGTTCACTTTCGTGGCGTCTTTCCCGAATTTCTGTGAGAAGGCATCAGACAGATTGTGCGCTGGGTCCGTGGACTGAGATTAGCGGTAACCTTCGTTTAAGCCCATTGGGTTCAGGTAACGTACAATGAGCAAGACAGAATCTCGGACAGCAGCGAGCTGAACAGCGAGCGAGCATGAAGTGGTGGTTTTACCTAGATGTCAAACTCATATGAGTCGAGGAAAGCGCCCGACATACCAACACCACCTTTACCACCTGAAAGTCAGTCGTCACCCACACCAACGCTTGAGCTGCTCACCGCAGAAGATCCACTTCAAGCTCTTCTGGTCGAGCACGTTCTGAAGTGTAGGCGGGAGAGGCTCGAAATCGTCCGACATTGTGCTGATTGATGATACTATCTTACACTGTATTGTATCGAACGGACAACTGGAGAACGGCCTGGAACGTCGACGCGTCAACATTCTGCACGTGACTGCCGAGTTCCACGAGTGTATACGCAACACCACTCCTCGCCCGACGTTAGTAGACGAGCGACATTGGTTGCAGGCAATATAACACCGGCGTAATGACTTGCCCATATGATATGCATAATGCAATCCCGACTGCAGAAATGAAACAGCGACCTCTTCTCTAAGATCCTGCCTACAGCTCCTCTCTCAGATCCTCGCTCCTCGCACTCGCTCTCGAAGCCCTGCCTCCCGGCGTGACCTGCGCCTGTGTCCCATGGCTCGTACCACTCGCAATGCTCGACTGACTCATCACACTCATTCCGGTCGTCTGTGGCGAAAGCATGCCCGTGGGACTGCCCGATACCCCATCGCCCGTCAACATCTTTCGTAATGTCATGTCCTGTTTCCTCTGTCGCTGTCTATCCACCTCTTCTGTTCCTCCCGTCTTTTTCAGCTTCCTCCCCTGGACAAAACCCGCAAGCTCATCTTGGAACTCGTCTGTTTGATTCGCTTTCTCCTTCTCGCGCGCTTTTTGTTGCGCTTCGATGGCTCGCAAACGCTGATTTGGGTCGACGTCTTTCGTCCGGATCTCCATGAGAAGGTTTTTGATACCCCCGCCGGATTCGTCTGGTGTGGGAGGTCGGTACGCAGGTCGCAGTCCTTTATTGATGGTGCGCTGGTCTACGAAATCGGAAACGTTTTTGAACATTTCCTCAGCGTCCTCTATATCGCTCTTCAGGTCGACAGTCAACTTGGTCTGATGAGGCAAGAGCCGTTGCTCATCCATGACGCGACTGAGCTCAAAGTGCCACGTAGCTCGCCAAGTGGGCTCGATGGAGGCCACCTCGGCCGCAAACGAATCGATGAGTTCGTGTGCTCGTTTCAGATCGGCTCGAATTTTCGCCATTTGCGGTCGAGATGGCGTAACAAAGCGCTTGAATGCGTCTTCCCGAGCAGCATCGACAGTGTCGGAAACCTCTTCCACCGCCTGGATCGTCTCCGCACATAACGCTTCGAGCTTAGTTTTGGAATTGTCAAGTAGAGCTCTTGACCCGCCCATCTTCGTCTTGACCATCTCGCGCATATTGTTGTTCTCCAGTCGGAGCTTGGTAAATGCCTCTTTGGTTTCGCTGAGAAAGTCCACGTGGACCTGACGCATGACGGCAAGATCGCGCCGGAGAGCTTGGAGCTCGTCATGCTGTTCGCGGAGTTTGGCCTCATCGGCTGAAGCTGTACGCATACTCCTGACACTGGACGGTGTCGGGGTTGTCTGCACAGTGGGCAGATGTTGTGATGACGATGTAGGAGATCCTGTGGGTGTGACTTGAGGCCGATTCGCTCGACTCATGGTCATTGAAGGTGACGGCGCCAGCAGTGAAGGCGCTGGCGTCATTGAGAGTCGCCTCGAGTGGTCCAAGGCGGCCTTGAGTTCCTTTTTCATCTCTTTCATTTCTTCCAACATGTTCGTAAAACCTTGCCCAACATGTCGTGATATTTGGTCCATTGCTACCAATCAGTCCAATACTTGTCTCGGTGAACTGCACTCACGCTCGATGTTAAGAGTCAGCAAACTGCCGTCCCTCAACTCATCTACATCCTCTAGCTCGAACTGCAACCCCGTCGCCGTATCCCGTATGTACACGTCGGGAAAGTCCTCCACTCCAGGATCATAATCGAATTTCTCCATGAATAGTAGACGAAGCGATGATAGCGTAACCGGAAGATCCAACGTGGTCTTCTTGACCTGCCTGCCGATTTGCAAGAAGACTGAAGCAGTGGATGAAGTTGGAGTCGCAGCAGTAGGGGAATGGCCTGGTCGCGGAGTGGCTAACCCGCCGATCTCGGACGGCTCGGGTGTCTTGATGATGCGTACCGAGCCCTCCTGAGAGGCAGATGACGAACCTGATCTGGAAGTCTTGCTTGAACTGGGACTAGACTTGGTCTCGATCTCATCGGATTGAGGCGGTATCAAACCCAATACTGGAGAAGGTGTTTTTGACCGATCGCGTTCAGCAGCTGAAACGGCAAGATTACTGGAGACAAGTGATTCTGGCAAAGGGGGCATCGGTGGCGGTCTGTCGGCTCTTCGGGTGGGACGCTGAGGACTGTCAGCCGTTGCCGTCCTCTTTTGGCTTGGTGAACCCGGCAGCTTGTTGAATGTGTAAGACGAGAATCGCTTCGAAGCTCGACGTTCTAGGGCCTCTGAGCGACCGAGTGCAGCGAGCGTCGCCCGCGTTTCTGGGGGAACATTGGTTGGAGGCTCGATGGGCGTGGAAGGTTCTGCTTCGCCGAATCCCAAGGTAGAAGAAGGCAGGTTGAGTGTGGGTAGAAATGGCGGTGCAGCGACAGTGGGGGCTGTTGGCTGTTCGTCTTCTGGAAATGATGCGAGAGCTTTGGAAGGACTATGTGTCGAGGTGGAACGTCCCGGCGAACCATTCGTCATTTCTGAATCCATGGAGAATCGAGATACTGGCTTCCCCAGTGAGTCACGCGAGAACCGATCGGGATGCGGGATTGGCTTGGGAGGCGGGGGCGGGGCGGCCTGTTGTGAAGACGAAGAAGACGCGCTCCTGGGTGAAGGGACTGGATTGTCCGAAAGCTGATGCCGGACCAAAGCTGGTTGGTCGCTACTCCCCGAAGCCGAGCTCGTATGACCATGACCGGGTTGAGGCGAAGGACTACTTCTCGGCTGCTCTACAGCACGTCTAGGTGGTCTGAAGGCATCGGGTGGCGGAGGTCGATTAGGCAGACCGGCTCGAGCCCGCTCCGCTAACGCCTGCGATGAAGGCATCTTGGCCGGTAGATGCGAGACAACCGGGGTTGGTGAAACAGATCCGGTCGACATTCCTGAAGGAGTAACAGATCTTGCTGATAGTCTCGCCGCGTAGTCTGGGTCAGCGATGGGGGGTGGGGCGTCGAGTGAACGAGCGGGGGGATGAGACGGAGGAGGCGTTTCGGTTCGTTCTTGAACTAATCTTTTGTAGGCTGCTTGCTTTTGCTTGAGACCGTTGAGAAGGTTGAAGATGATTGTCCGGATAGTAGGGAGGTAGAGATTCAATGTCTCTTGCGACGGTTCTTCTGATAGGCACTGTTCGAGACATTCTCGCAGATCGCCCGGGATTGACTTGAGCTCACTGCGTATAAGCGGTGTGGCCGATGCCAGGTCACGTTTGTCGGTATAGTACTCACTTTGTGGATATACCCGAGGTATGGAAAGCCATGGTGCAGGTATCAAACTCGTTACCGAGCCGAACATAGATATCGCTCACCTATCATTAGCGCCCACCAACAGCATACCTGATTCAAGTACTCACGCCTTCTTCGTCCAGCTCTCCTTGGGCCCATTGCTCGAGCCCTTGAAGCATCTGTTTGGTATGAACAAGCAGTCTTGTGATATGCGAATCAAGTGAGCCAGCCTACCATCAGCTTATACTCAGCGAACTTGTATACCAAGCTCGACTTGGCGGTGCTCGACTTAGCGGTGCTGACACCCACATTGGATCTGCTAGAACCCGAAACCCTAGCCTGTTGGGTCCCGCTACTTTGTCGTGGCCTATCACTCATTGGGCTAGGTTCCAAAGACGGCCGGGGGCGGTGAGAAGGCGTAGGCGAAGGAATGTAGGTTGAAGGACCAGCGGAAGGGATGGGCGAGGGGTAAGATATAGGTGGTCGTGACATTATGATGCTGGGATTCTCCCACTGTTCCAAAAAAAAAAAAAAACGTAAAATCCGATCGTATTATATCATGGAGCTACACCAGGGACCGAGGTACGGGGACAGAGGTTGGAGAGAAGGTTAGAAAAGGATGGTAAGAGTGTCGAAGGTGGTTCGCGGTAGTTGAACGGGTGAAACGCGTCTCGTCGGGTCGTGCCGAAGTTGGAGGAGAAGAATTCAACATTTCAGAAACCGACTCTTCCTCCTTCATCTTCCATCTCCACTTGCCGATACGGAACGTACAGCATGTCAGGCTCCGGAACCTCTACACCAGGTGCAGGACCGTCTTCCCAAACATTGATGGATCCATACCGGCCCCTAGCCTCTGCCGTTCAAGTGAGCAGCGCCTCCCACCCACCTCCACATCTAGTTTCACCAGTCGGGCTCAAACTGATCGCAGCGCCCACTCGCCCCGTTCCTTCCTCCTGGATCTGCTCCTGAGATCTCTCAAATACTAGGACTATCAGAAAAGACGTTTTCTGACCGAGTCGAAGGCAAGACGTTGTTGCTAGACGACAAAATCGTCCCAAAGACCAGCTCGGCTGTCTTGACCGGTCGAAAGCTGCATGGCGGCGATACAGCTGCCCGTGCGTCAGCGAGAGCCGATGCGGAGGGAATTAAACGGAAGAGGACCGAACTGGGGCTTGTGAGCATGCGGAAGGCCCGCAAGAGGGGCGGCACGGTGAATCGCGGTGGATATATCGAGTATGCCCATCATCACATTATATACAGGCGTACTAGGCTGAACAAGATAGCTACAACTCTCTTCTCCCTTTACACCATCTTCATACACTTTATCTCATCTCCATTCTCTCTCTCCATCCTCTCCCTCATTCCTTACCCACTCCGCTCCCGCCTTTACCCCCCGGCTGCTCTTCCGATGGGATCGCATCAAAATTGCTCAAAGCCGATTTCACAGGAATCATCTTGACCGTACTCGCATCGCGCAACCGTTCACTAGCGGGCTTGAGCGGCATAGTGATCGAAGAGACAGGGGCGACCTTCCGGCTCGTCCCAAAAGACGGGAAGGTTCGTGTCATTCCCAAAGAAGCGACGCAATTCGGATTATCTTTCCCGGCATACGCCCCAGCGCCGTCTATCAGCGTGGAGGATAAGGGCAAAGAAGTGGAAAGAGGGGAAGCACCAGAACCAGTGGATATGTCGGCTCATCTGCGCCGTTGCCCCCGGATAGAAATCACGCTACTCGGAACCAATTTTGGGTATAGGTCAGGCGATCGAGCGGGGAGACGTTTCAAGCTTGCACAAGGGCAAGCAGGGAATGGTTGGGGAGAGGACTGGGTCAAGAGCAACTGGGATGAAGTGTTTGCAGAATCGTCGAGCAAAGGAAAGGCAAGAGAAAGGCGATTCGATCCACATAAGGTGGAAGTCGACCCGAAGGTGTCAGTTGAGTCTTCGAAGGTCAAAACCCTAGGCGAAAGCTCTGGCGAAAATGCTGCAGTCCTCGCCAACACGGAGACGGTACCTCGGGCCGCGCCGTTGCCAACTAGCGCTAAACCTGGTCCGAAAAAGACCAAGTCGGACAATGTCATCCGCGAAAAAGGAATGGGCCAGGAGGGAATGCGGAAAAAGGGCAAATCCAGACGCAAAGATCCTTTCGCAGGAGGTTCCCGCGAGGCGATCTTCCAGTAACACGAGCAAAACACTATCCGTATAATGTGACATGACATGTGATGCTACTTGACCTATGATACATACAACTCATACAGCTACGATGTTGTGCCTCTTTTGAATCTTCTGAATCCCTCCTTTTTCCCCGTCTTTCTACTTTTCATACGTTCCGATCGATCGTCGTATGACGTTCAACTGATCTTTTATGCTTGCCATCTTCCACCGTTTCCCCGCTGTCACCCCTCCGTCAGCCATCTCCGCATCATCCTCCGTTTCCTCTTCAATGCCCTTTTGCTTTTTCATAGCCTTCATAGCGGTGTTGACCAGGAACACAAAGTCGGCTTGCGCTTCCAAGGGCGAAGCAGACTGTCTCTTGTTTCGAAGCTTGATTTTGAAAGCTTGGAAGAACTCGTCTGATATACTCTCGGCCCGTTCGACGACTTGCTCGTCCACACCTGCCATGCGCGCAACATCTAATGGTCAGGCGCAGTACGGATGTAACGGATTCCTACTTACGTGTTCCGTGGGACGATTCCGCTACGCCCGGAATGAGCTTGTACAGGAAGACGACCTGTTTGAGAACGTCATCCACGTGCGTCTTCATGTGCATGTTTTGGATGTTCGGGTGGTAACCATAATCGTCGGTCAAGGAACCATAGTGTGTCTGAACGTCAGCTAAAGACACCCCGGAATATTGCTGACTTACAGCGAAAAACGCAAGAGGCAGAGTGTGCGTGGCCAGATGATGGAGGACTGCCCCGGCGATGGCCATACCATCGTAAGTTGACGTTCCTCTTCCCAGCTCTGGGAGTCAGCCGCGTACTTGACGTCGTAATATCACTCACCATCGAGAATGACGAAAGACTTAGGTCCTGCTTCCCTTAAGATTCTGGCGCATTCGTCCAGCTCAACCTTGAAAGTACTGGCACTGGCGAACATGTCTGGCGTCAACACAAATCCGCGCGCAAATGACTCACTGTCGTACGCCCCCATCCTTGTCTGGATCTTGTCGATGGGCGACAGGCGTGCCTTTGCCGCAGGCACAAAGCATCCCATCTGGGCCATAATGATCCCTGCAGCGGTCATCCTCAGCAGCGTACTCTTTCCCGCCATATTCGGTCCTGTCAACAATACGGTTCTAGCTTGATCCTCGCCGGTCTCGCTGCCCAGCTTAACATCGTTGGCAATGAAATCGCTGCGCAGGCACATGGAGGGGTGTCGGAGCTCTTCAAAATCGACAAAGGCTTGGTCAGACTCCACAAACACCGGTCGACATTTGGGTTCGTCGAGATTGTGCGAAGCAAGCGCGAGCGAGATGAGGCAGTCGAGTTCTGCGATGATGCTGAGCGTCAGTGAAGTATATAGAGGTCGACACAAGCGACTTACCGAACCGCCTTAAGCCATTCTGTTCGGTCTTGATCGAATTCTCCCAAAAGACGACGGTAGAAGCTCTTCTTGGCCGCCGTCTCCGTCTCTTTGGCTTCCTGATATGCTCGGACCAACTCTCGGATCTCGCTAGTGTAGTACCGGTTGGCTTTCTACGTAGTTAGCTTCTTGCGAGCCACGAGCGGGATTCAAGCTCACAGCTGTTCCTCCCTGTTTTGTCCAATTCTCCGGGACCTTAGTTTTTGACGGCACTTGCAGCTGGTATATGTCCTTTCCGCCTTGAGCGCTATGCCAGAAAGTCAAGTCAGACATCCTATGATGTCAAATCATGTCTTCGACCACACAACTTACTTGTACTTGCGCTTGTAATTGGCGAGCAGGTCTTCCAGCTCGGAGACGGTTTGATTCACAGCTTCTACTGCATTATCGGTGTCTTCGTCTGCACCAGGCGTAGGGAGGATCTCGACTGTCTTCTCTGAAAACGTGAGCGAACTGCTTGCCAAATGCACTGTCTACGACGTACCCGTTCGGACCGTTGTGTAAAGGGAACGGATACGCTTGATGAGCTGCTGCAAATCTGGAGCAGTACGCAAAAGGCCGCCGACGCTTGCGGACACGAAGGAGTTTGTCATAGTAGTAAGGTTGTCGATCGCTTGCTCGATAGTTTCAAAGCCCTGATCGTGAGCCGAGTGCAAAGCGAGCAAAATAGCCCACCTCTACAACGCCGAGGAAGGCGCTTTCTTTGATCGACCCAGCGTGCAGACGGGATAGCAATCGCTAGTTGTTAGTATCGGTGGCCTGTGTACGATAGACTGCTCACTTCGAGATCAGGTAGCTTTCTAACTGCCGAACGGAAGGCTGAGGTAAAGGTTGGAGCGACCATGAGATCCTCCACAGCGTCTAGCCTATCGTATTAGCGAGCGTGCGCACATTCAGAATATCCCTCACCTTTCGTTGATCGCAACGGGATCCAACAATGGGGATGAGAGCCAGATTCTGAATAGCCGTTTGCCTTTTGAGATCAGCAATTATGTCGACGGCGATACTCACCGGAAGGAGTTTGACACAACTGCAGCAGCTCGAGCAAAGTTCCTTCGGTGCCTCCTTCGTTGTTGACCAGGACCTGAGAATTAGCTTGTCGCTTCATTGATGCAGCGCAGCCTACCTCCATATGACCGAGAGTCACTCCATCCAGCACCAAGTTCTTCCCTTCCTTCAGCGGATCGTAAATATTGAAGTTCTTCTGCGAGATAAGATCCTTGTCCAGGTTCAGACTGTTCAGGTAGAACAGCATCCCTCCTAGCGCTTCCATCGCAACAGGTGTATCGAGCATTGCCTCGATTGCTTCTGGAAGACGCATTTCCGCTACGGTTCCGTCATCGTCTGCCGTTTCGAAGATGTCAGAAAGCCGCCGCAGGGTTTCTTCTGATGAGTAAAACTCGCGGTGATCACGGAAAGATTGCCACAAGGTGCTTGAGGGGAGCATGTTTCGGAGCATGCGTTGTGTGTCGACCGTGAGATTCCCCTGAATATCAGCTGAGAGCGAGACATTTACGTTTGACGCATAAACTAACCTTGGCATGGACCAGCTCTTTGGGACGGATCTGGCGGAAGGTGGTCTGCAGTCTAGTCCGCACGACGTCGTCTTCGAAAGCGGACAAGTTGAACTCTCCGGTAGAAGCGTCCAGAGTGCAAATCCCGAAGGATGAGAGACCGGTCGCTTCATCGACGTATTCCTGCTGATCAGCTAATGTACTGCAAAGGCCTGCAGTGAACGCACTTTGATGGCCACACAGTGATTCGCTTCGTCGGTCGTGAGATACGTAGGGTCGACGATAGTTCCGTTCGTGAAGACCTGTGCAAGTTCCCGTCGCACAATCTTGTCCTGCTGACCACCTTTCGTTCGCATTTCCTTTCTGCGATGTCAGCTGGACCGTGCAGTCTAGTGACTATCACTAACCCGATCGCCGTTTCAGCCTGTTCCACCTTGCCAACCTTGTATCCCGCCGCGAGGAATTTCGCTGCCCAAAACTCGAAGCTTTGCTCGGGAACGCCAACCTGGCCATGTTAGCCGACGCAGATCGTCGTGATTCTACGACTTCTCGCTCTCCGACTCACCATGCACATCTTAACTCTCTCAGTCAGTTTGAGGTCGAAATCGCGATGCCCTATCCGAGCGTCTTCCTCATAAAGTTCGAAGAATTTGCCCTTCTGGAAGAAGAGTACAGTGTCAAAATGATCCTGTTTGATGTTCCAGAACTGCCTCTCGAATGGACTAAGCTTCTCCAGCGTGTTCTTCGGCACGAGAATCGTCCGTTTGTCATAATCCGGATGGTCCGGGCGGTTTCCGTATTTGTCCTTGATGTTTTCCGGCTTGATAAAGTCAAAGCAATCTTCACTCTCCCTCTTCCTCTGTGCGGCTTCCTCCTTTCTTCTCTCGGCGCCAGTGATGAATGAATTCGAGTTAGAACCGTTTTTGCCGCTCCCCTGACGCCCGCTGCCGCCTGTAAGCGGTTTGAGAGGAGGGCGAGATGATGATGCCATGCCGGAAGCGGGTGATGAGGGCGGTGGGGATGACTGATAATTTCCGGTGCCTTTCCTTGCAACCGGTTTTGGCTGCGCAAAGCCTTTGCTTTTGGCCAAGGCCTTTTTAGTCCGAGGTGGAGGGGTCGCAGAACCGGCTGAAAGGGATGGGGAAAGAGCCGACGTTTCGTATTCGTCCATCGCAGCTGCAAACGCATCGTCGTCATCATCGCCCATGATGAAGTCGTCTGAATCCGAGTCGGCTTTCAAGCTCTTCCTCGGCTTTCGCCCGGCCTTTACGGCTGAAGATTTCGCGGCACTTTCAGACTCTGTTTCCGACTCCGATTCGACGTAGACGACCTTGCGTTTCGCTCGTCGCATCTGAAATCAGCTGGGAATCCTGCACATTCCTTCCGAAATGCTAAACGTACCGAGACCACAGGGCTCTCATCCGCGTCCATGACAGTCTCCGTATCGTCCTCCACCTCCATTTGCTCCGATGCTGGGGCGTTCTTCGCACTGGTTGGAGGCGGAGTTAGCTCGTTCTCGCTTTCTTCAAGTGTCAAGCTTGATTTAAGAGGAGTGCTGACTCGACCAGGCGCCTTGGTGGGGCTGCTGGGCGGTTGACGCTGGGAGGAAGACGCAGGGATGGCAGGGGAGGTTGCTGTGACGGAGGAAGGGGTCCGAAGGGCGGTTGAAGCGGGAGACGCGGTGGTCGAATCCTTGTTGCCCGTGGAAGCTGGCCGAGGAGCTGGACCAGGCTTGGGCTTGCCAAAGAAGCCCATCAACGTGGACTGCTTCTTCTCGCTGGAAACGTTTAGTCATACTACCAAAAGACAGAAGGTGAGACCAGCTTACAGCTTGGGCCCCTGAGACGAGCTTCCTTGTTTGGACATGTTGATGAGAGCTGAGTCAACTCTCTGCCGGTCAATACCAAAGTACGTGAAGCGGTGAGAGAAAGTCAGGCGCCAAAGCAATAGCCGTCGAATAGAGTGTCCGATGACGCAGAGTCGAGTTGAATCAAAGACGCGTACAGGGCACCAAACTAATGTTGGCTGTGGCGCATCGACGCGCGCGGGTGGAGGTTACATGATTGTAAAGTGAGGGGGATATGTAAAGACTGCTTTTGAGGGGTGTTGACCTTCCTCTTGTGGTAATTTCTGAATGCGGATCAACCGTGAGAAAGGAAGAATTGGGCTTCGGCCGGGTTTCTCACGTGATTTACCAGCCATCGACACGTCGGATACGCGATTTCTTAGGGTCACAAGAAACATTACATCAACTTTTGCTACAGACGCGTCAGGATCCAGGACCGCTCTCCCTCTATATAACCAACCCTCCCCCGTCTCTCCATCGTCTGATCTTCTCTTTCAACCCCAAACTTCACCTGACCCCCCTCCACCTTTTCACTGCCATATCTTATCTGGTAACAACCTCGCACCATGTCTCTCGTTGAAACACCTTCCAAGGTGGCTGCCGCTGCTCTCTCTTCCATCGACATCAATGCCGCCAAGCCCGTCGAGGGTCTGCTGGCCAAGCTCAAGGCTGCCGCGGCCGAAGAGGCTGGTAAGCCCCGTGTTGCCGAGATCAAAGAAGACAAGGTTGAGGAATACCGAACACGGTTCGTCGGCGACATCAACTGTGAGGAGAAGGACGAGCCTTTGTTGCAAGAAAATTCGTCTCGATTCGTCCTTTTCCCCATCAAGTACAGAGAGGTAAGTCTACTATTGCCGGTCGTGTCGATCCTTGCTGACAGTTTTCAGATCTGGCAAATGTACAAGCAAGCACAAGCCTCTTTCTGGACCTCTGAGGAGATCAACCTTGCCCCCGATTTACACGACTGGGAGAACAAGTTGAACGACAACGAACGATACTTTATCGAGCACGTCCTTGCTTTCTTCGCTGCTGTAAGTCGTTTTGTGTCCTACTCCTCTCCAGTGCTGACATGCAGTCTGACGGTATCGTCAACGAGAACCTGGTCGAGCGATTCTCTGCCGAGGTCCAAGCGGCCGAGGCCAAGTGCTTCTACGGTTTCCAAATCATGATGTAAGTCGGAGATCCGGCTGGGTTCGAGTATCTCTAACGACCAGGGAAAACATCCATTCTGAAACCTACTCGCTGCTCATCGACACCTACATCAAGGACGCTGCCCGAAAGACTTACCTGTTTGAGGCCATCGACACCATCCCATGTATCCGAAAGAAGGCCGACTGGGCTCTCAAGTGGATCTCGGACGACAAGTCTACCTTTGCCGAGCGTCTCATTGCCTTTGCCGCCGTCGAGGGAATCTTCTTTTCTGGCTCTTTCGCCTCCATCTTCTGGCTCAAGAAGCGTGGTCTTATGCCCGGACTCACCTTCTCCAACGAGTTGATCTCGCGTGACGAAGGTCTCCACACCGACTTTGCTTGTCTGCTCTTCACCCACCTCCGAAGACGACCTCACCCGGACACGATCGCCAAGATCATCACAGAGGCCGTTAAGATCGAACAAGAGTTCCTCACCGATGCTCTGCCCGTCTCCCTCATCGGTATGAACTCGAAGCTCATGTGCCAATACATTGAGTTTGTCGCCGACCGACTGCTCGTTGCGCTTGGTAACGACAAGATCTGGAACTCTACCAACCCCTTCGACTTTATGGAGATGATTTCGCTGCAAGGCAAAGCAAACTTCTTCGAGTCGCGAGTCTCGGCATACTCTAAATCCGGTGTCAACCAATCGGTTGGTGCTACGACCGACCACCAGGCCATCAAGAAGGGCTTCTCGCTCGACGACGACTTCTAGTCTACTCGTCTCAGCATGTTAGCGTCTGTTTTGTTTTGGCAACATTGTAAAAACCTCCTATGTGGACGGTGTAATAAAAATAATATAGAGCCGGCGGGCGAAGAAGGTCGAGAGGGTCGAGGAATATCTAGTAGTTTGTTGTTTAGGCTTGGACTTTGCTTATAACGATCCATCATGCATGTAATATCGTCTCCCGATTGGCCTTGGGCACGTTGCAACCATTGCGTTACGAGTCCGGCACATGATGGCGAAATCCCCCCCTGCGAGTGCCCTGCGTTGATTGTCTTGGAAGCGATAAGTTATACAGCGAATGAACATCTAGCCTCGTCGTTGATGGGCCGTCTAGCACGTTGCGTGGGTTCATGGCGGTTATATGAAGTAGACTGTGTCGCGTACTGCAGCATCACACGCTTTGGGCAGACGAAGCGATACCTGCTCGACGTAGGTCTGCAGCTCAAACGGGCATTCGGCAGCTTGGAGAGAAGTGCACTGGATCGCTCGATTCAGGAAATACCTAAGCAACACACGGTGGTCTACTCGTGCATGATTATCATTGATACAAAACGACCGTGTACACATTACTCCACCCTCGCTCTCCTCTTCCCGTCATCCGCCAAGCCCTGTTCCAAAGTCAACACATGTCCTCCTTCCGTGGGATACCCGCCAAACTCTTCATGTGTCCGGATCCTCGGCGTGACCGGTTTAGCCATGCCCGGCGATTTCATGCTCCGAGGCGAGCGCGTCAAGCTATTGTTGCGTGATGCTACGGCGGGAGCGGCTTGGCCTAGCGATATATTGTTGGAAGCGGGCACAGCCATAGCTGCGTTTGAGGCATTAGGGTTAGGGGCCGTAGTGGATGTAGCGTAAGGTTTCGGGGGAGGAGGCAGGTCCGCGGGGAGTGGAGATTTGATAGAAGTGAGAGTAGGTATGGATGTTTGTCGAATAGGTTGAGAAGAGACCACTGCGTGGTTTCCATTTGTCAATCCTCCCGCGATTGGCCCGGAAGGTTTACGCTCGGCATGGGCTGGTTGAGGTGGAGGTGGTTTGTCGGCCGTATGAGATGACTTTCGTCGGTGGAAAATACCCCCTACCAAGCTCTTCAACAAGTGCGCTCCGGGGGTATGGTGATGGTGTTCCTCATGATGCTGATTCTGTTGGTGTTGATGATCGTCTCCTTCATGGTCTTCTTCTATCTCGCCAGTCGAGGGCGGATGAGCCTTATTCTGACTCGTCAACGGACCTTGATCGTGCGGTAATCGTCCTGCTCGGAAGGGCGAAGCGGAAATGGGTGTTCTGTCTAGTTGAGGTTCGGCCGGCCGGGCATCGCTAAATGACATTGACACGGCTCTGCCTCTTTCGTGCGGTGTTCCTCTAATCGACGATCTCGACGAGCTAGGAATGGAAGAAGTCGCGGGTGATGTTGGCGATGTCGACTGTGCATCTCTATCCACCTCGACGTCGACATCCATCGACTCGTCACTTATTGCTGCCTTTGCTGATCGAGGCGAAGTTCGATGTGCACTGGACCTCCGCTTGACTCTGCCTCGACCCGCTAACGCCTCGGGTGAAGCTTCGGGGACAGTATCCACTATCATCCCCGTCACGTCCAGGCTTCGTCTTTTCGAGCCTTCCGCCTCGGCCGCCTCGATTTCCGGGCTCTCGTTGGTATCATCTACTTCAACCTCTTCGCTCATATCCTCATCGGTGTCGTCCGAAGTCGAACGAGGTTTGGACAGAGATCGTGGGAATGCTTTGAAAGGTGGAGTGGCCGGTTCAGCCGCTTGCGTGTAACCTCCGTGTGATCGTATCAGCGACGTATAGTACCTTTGCAGTAAATCCGCATTGCACTGTGGGTAAGCACAAGCGTGTTGATACATCTCCCAGACGGAAACTTACGCATAGATTCCACTGTGTGACTTTGAGAAACTCGCGCTCCAACGCGTTGAGCTCTTGGACTTTAATACCTCCGACTTTTGCGTAGTGCGCGTTCGTGCAGAATACGTCGCATTGCGCTTTGGAGCCGGCACATACGCCTGCGATGAGGAATCGGTGGACTGTGAGGGAAGAGAGGGTGAAGTTGGGGAGGTGTTGGCATGTGATGTCGATGTAGGCAAGGAGGGAGAGGAGAGGGATTTTCTGGTAGGTCAACAATAGTTCTCCAGACACGCATTTTGGCAAGCTTTAAACCCCCCTCTGTCTCGGAGAATTCTCCTCACCCAGGCTGCCGTCCACCCTCGCCCAGGCCCTCGTAGCACGCTAAACCGGACAAACCGCACTCACCTCCATGTTGGTATACTTGACAATACGTCTCAGGTACTCGAGCACTGAAATCCCAGGCGCCGCTCTTGAATGAAACCGCGTCAAAGCATCCGGAGTGAGCACCACCTGATCGTTGTGTTGTATGAGGAGGTTGAGCATGTGCGAGATGAGCAGCATGAGCGTGTCTGTTGGACAATCTATGAATGCCCAAGGTATCTCTCCCATTCCCCCGCTGGCACTGGTACCGGCAGCTCCAGAGTTATTATTGGCATCGTTTGTACCCGCTCCTCCCTTGTTATGGGTGGCAGCACCGCTAGTGCTCGCTGAATTGTTGGCGTTGGTCGACATGGTGACATTTGTCGGTTGTGAAGAGGATGGATCCGCTAGATCTGTTTCTGGCTTGACAAGCCGTCGCTTCGTTTATGCACTTTGTTGTAGCGAGATAATTCGGCGTCTAAGTGACGTTTGCCTTTTTTTCCAGTCCGTTATCCTCGCTCTCTCGCTACATGCAACGGCGTGTAGATCTTTTCGTGTTAGAGATGAAGAAAATGAATGAGGATGTGTACACGTGCAAAGGGCGACGAGGTGAAGGGCAACGTTGTGAATGAAAGGATAATCAGGTGTTAGAGTTGGCGGCAAAGACATCAGCAGGAATCAATCAACCCGGTTAACCCCGCAGCCAAAGATCCCCTTTCCCCGCTCACAGTTATAGACACTCACCCACGTTCTTGATATGATGGGACACGGCATTACAACATCGCTGGCGTCACTAACGCCGAGAGCTATGGAATATGCAGAATTGGGAAGTAAATGCATGCACATGATCATAATACCTCTCTACAATTCGAGCTAAAACTCGAATCCAGCTTGACGGAACATGTTTAGGTCCGCACCCGGCCGAGCCTTGCCCGACAATTCCAGCATATCCTGCATATCAGACCACGCTTGGACCGTTTGTGAGTGAGAAGGCCACTCACCATGGCAATCAGTGCTCGTCTGAGAGTAAGCCAGATCGGCGTCGAGTCGCGTTGCTCCTTCTCTGCGTCTTTGGCGTGCATTGAAAGCGCAGCGAGGAAATGCTCTGCCGCTTCTTTGTGCACACCGATATTCAAGCATGCCACTCCAAGGTTGAAAGTCGCTCGTGTGAACAAAGGCTTGAGCTCGAGGGCGCGTCTGTAAGCATCGACGGCTTCCTCGGGCGATCCTCCATTGGCCAACGTCGCGCCGAGTCTGTTCCACAACAAATAATCCTGATTGTCAGAGAGAGTCACGCTTCGACTCCAACTTACGTTCGGCCTTTCTCCCAACGCCGCAGTCCAGCAGTCTGTTGCTTCACCGTACTCGCCCATCATGTAGTACAATGTGCCCAAACCGACCTGAACATCGGGGTCGACGATTCCTTTGTCACTGTACTGCTGCCGAGCAAGCTCGAGAAACATGTCGGTGACTTCCTGATGGCTTGCCCATGGATCGCCTCGCCTCTCGACTGATTCCCTAGTCGGTGCCGGTCCAGCGTGTGTTGGATGTACGAGAACCAGGAACTGGTGCAGCACCTGCAGAGCGTCGAGATCGGACGACTCGTTGACATGTGAAATAGCGAGGTTCTTCAGATGAGCACACTGCGCACCGTTGCAGAAGACTTACCGTGAGCATTTCACCAATGACAGCACTGTTCTCATTTCCCTGTATCGCCTGACGACCCTCTTCAAAGGCTGACAACGCCTTTTCCTCCTTCTCGTTCATCGCGTGAACCCGCCCGAGCAGGGACCAAGCCTCGAGCTGTCTTGTTGGGTCCTGCGCGATCGTCTCCGTCCCTCTGCGGATATATGACTCGAGCATCAGCGTCGCATCGGTAAGCGATCCGCCGGAGTTGAGTAGGTGATTCGCCTGTGTCCACGCATCTTGCGTCTCCATCGAGTCTAGCCGGTTTGGCAAGGCTACGAGTCAGTTCCAGTTGGCAATCACGACCAGGGACACTTACTAAACTCATACGCCCTGCTCTTCTGCCGGTTGTCCAGATCATAGTTGAGCGTCTCGAGAGTCGGCGACTCCTCTCTCAAGTAGCCTTCCTCCACCCGCATCTGCTCATCCAGCCCCGCTTGTCCGACATCAGGATGCGCCAAGCTCTCGTTGAGTGTTCGTAATAGCTCATCGTCTTGCTCGTCGTCATTCGTGAACTGCCATCAGCCGAGATCCCCTAATTCGATCATGTCCACTTGGAAATGAGGCTCACTTGCGAAAAGTCCTTCTCCCACTGAGCGAGTTTATCCATTCTCGTCTCATCCGAAGTCAAGCTCTCCCAGACTTTCTCGAGATCGCCCTTGGTCTCACCGCGATCTTCCACCTCCTCCCCTTCTGCTGTCTTTTGTTCATCTTTCGCCTCGTTCTTGGCCGTTTCTTGATCTCGTGTCTTATGCTCGTCGCCCATCGCTTTCCAATCCGACATGGCTGCTTCAAACGCGTCCTCCATTGATTTCTCAGTTGACATTGCGCTCTGAGATTGTTGTTGTTGCGGTGGAGGCTGGTATTGCGCAATATGGTAACCCGAGTACATCGGCTGGAAGGAAGATTGGTATCCGCCCATACCCATACCCATTCCCATCCCGTTCATCCCCATGCCACCCATTTGGGAGTACCCACCTGCACTCCCTCCGTACTCATGTCCGGCAAAACCGCCAGGCGAATGAACAGGCTCCACCGCTCTTCCCTTCCCCTTAGGTCCTTGATTCTGAGGCTGAAACGAGTCCGCCCAGTTAGACCCCTGCTTGGGCCTACTCTGGAACTCGGACGCGAAGGCTGATCCGGACCGTGAGGGCTGCTGAAGGATCTGGGGTCCCGGGCTGGGCGCATGTCGGACGTTCCAGGACGACTCGAAGTGTCCCGGAGTAGCGTGAGAGACGGCGGGGTCACCAAGAGCCGCGGAGAGATGGGAGAGGTTGAAGGGTTGAGGAGGATGGGCTTGTTGAGCAGCGGGGTGGTGCTGCCCCGGTCGGAATGGTTGTTGGGAGGATGAAGCGCCTGCCTGAGGGCCGAAGCGATCCTGTCGTCAGCGGGTTCGATTTCTTCTGCAGGCCTTTTGGAACCTGTTTTGATGATGCAAAGCAAACCGAACAAGCGTAGAAGCACTCACTCGGAACAAGCTGTTATCGACACCTTCTCGTTGGGACACCTTGTTCAAGGCGTTCCCACCTTTCCCACCTTCTCCAAGGAACGACTGCATCTTATTGCGGAATACTCTCTGCCTTCTTGGTTGATGCCTTGCTATATTTTTGTGCGAAACGTCGCTATATCCACGGTCGCGTGAAGGATGGAAGATGAACGATGACAGGGTCAGTCGAGTGACTAGCCGGGTAAGCGCGGGTTGTTGCCGAAATATAGATCCCGATATTATCGGACGCCCATCTGGAAGCGAATTTCTCGTCTAATAGCACACGACGGCAAGATGAGGAGCGTATGCATGATAGATGAGTTATTTCTATGATTGTCATTGTCTATTCTGACTTCTCCTCCGATTTTGGTTCAGCCTTGGGTAGGGGTTGTAAACCGTATCCTTTCAACACTTCGTCACTCGCAGCTGAGGGACTCTTGAACACTGGGTCGAAACCTGATGTAGTTTTGGGAAACGCGATGACTTCCCGGATGCTCTTCGCTCCCGCGAGGATAGCGATTAGTCTGTCGAAGCCTTCATATCAGCATACAGCGCTTTACGTCAAGAACAGTGCACTGCACTTACCCAGAGCAATACCACCATGTGGCGGTGCACCGAATTTCAACGCTTGAAGCAGGTGCGAGAAACGACCCATTTCCTCCTCATCCAGCTTTCCGTCAGCGTAATCCCCCTGACAGGAACGACTCACCTTGAGGATATCCCGCATGATGTATTCTTGCAGTTTGGCATCGTGGATTCTGACCGAACCTCCTCCGATCTCCTGTCCATTCAGGACAAGATCGTAATGTTGACCCCGGACCTGGCGTCAGGAGCGACTTGTAGAACAAAACCCAACCTACACCCTCAACCTCGCCCTTTTTCAGCGCATCGAGATCCTCATACATCGGTGCCGTGAATGGGTGGTGTGAGCTCGCCCATCGGCCTTTGGCCAAGAAAGCTTTGTCTTCATCTGCCTGTGTGAACAGAGGGAACTGCGTCACCCAGAGGAAGTGCGGCTCATCGGGTAGCACAAGTGCGCCTGTAATCAGCACTATCCGAACCAACGAGCAACTCACCCTTTGCAACGAGCGCTTCCGCGATAGCAACACGCAACCGCCCAAGCTGTGTCCAACCTCCCTCGGCAATCTTCTTTCGTTGAGCCAACCAGATGATATCGCCGACCTCGGCTCCTCCTCCGGCAACAGCCCCGTCACCTGAGAGCTCGAGTCCCATCAATCTTGTCAAAGGCGATTCTTTGGTCCATGAATATTGATTCTCCTTTGTGATCTTCACATGATCGACCTATAGTCAGCATCCGCCTCACAGCAAGTTCGTCAGAGCGCACGTAGTTGTTGCCAAAAGTCAACGCGTCGAGATCGAGATGGGCCACATCTCCAGCTCGAGTGATCATCCACTCGACAGTGTAGATGCTTTGATCCATGAGGACTTTATCGATGTCTGCGTCAGACAGCGCCGGGTAGTAGCCGATAGGGAGGGTCTGGCGTCAGGTTGTATTACAAGCCATACTTCTGCACACTCACATACGACTCGAACCGAGTGTCAGGCTTGTCGGATCCGTACTACCATAAGTTTACACGTCCGCGCGCTTGCAGAAGACTCACCACATCCATGGCGACTTGATACGGCATGATCCTAAACTCTGGCAGTTCTACCCCTTTGACCTCTTTCCAGGTCTTCTTCACAACTCCTTCAACGACATCCTTCACTTCTCTCCCGCCGATACCCCAAGAATCTGCCCTTCCAGTGGCGTTACCTCCCGCCGTACCACTGACAAACGCCATTTCCATGTCCACCTGGGTGAACTCGGGCTGCCGATCTTTCCTCCCGTCCTCGTCCCTGAAACACCTGGCAAGTTGGTAGTACCGATCAACAGCGCCTGAAGCTACCAACAGCTGTTTGGGCTGTTGGGGTGATTGTTGCAGAGCGTAAAAAGCGGGTTGAGAGGAAGAAGAAGATAGCCGTGTTGGGACGAGGTACTCTCGTGCTCCTTCCGGCGACGAGTTGAGTAGGACAGGCGTTTCGACTTCGGTGAAACCGTTTTCGTGGAGGTAATTTCTGATCAAGTGCGAGACTTTACTTCGAAGTTTCAAGTTGTTGGCGAGCTCAGTACGGCGGAGGTCGAGGTAGCGGTACTGCGCTCGAAGCTCCTCGTTCGCCTACCCATCAGGGAGTGCACCGCGCTCGTAGTGAAACCTACCAGTTCCGGTCGGTTAGGATAAAAAGGCAGGTTGCTCTCCGCGGGATTGAGCAGGATCGCTTCCGATACCTCCACCTCGACGCCGTCTGCTGGGCTGGCTTCCGTCTTGGCCTTTTGTCTACGCGCATTGACCGTCCCGCTGACCTGGACTACAGAGTCAAGGGGCAAGCTCATCAGTCTTTCCGACACTGCGGGGTCTCTCGAGATTAGCTGCACCATGCCCGAGCTGTCCCTAAGTGTGAAAAAGTGGAGGTTGGCCGAAGCTCGTCTTTGGGAGAAGAGCCATCCACCGAGGTTGATGTGTTGTCCCGTGAGAAATGTGGACAGCTGGCCGCATGTGTGCGAGATTTTCGGCTTGGGTCCTGTGTGTGAGTAGGAAAGTAGCGGCAGGTAACCCACCTAGTTGCGGATCAAGGCCGTCAGTTCGAGGCGTGTACGTTGATGTTGTACTCTGATAACGTCTCCCGGCTGCTGGCAGCGATGCCTTTTTCAGTGAGATCGACCGTAAAGAGCTCGACAATCGCGCTGGCCTGGCGCATGAAGCGCACAAGGGCGAGAGAGCTATTCTGGATAATCGCATGGTGACGGTGAACATTGATTGAGCTTTCGAATTATTTTGAAACACAATCCTAAACGCGATCTTCCGATCTCCTTCTCATCTCATTCTCCCAAACCCAACTTTATCTACCTTCCTTACATCCATCCGACATACAAATACGCCACGATGAGCTCACTCCGAAACACAATCCTGCATCATGCGATCCCACTCATATCCACGCACTCTTTCACCCGTCAGGCGCTTTTGCAATCACTGCCGTCGCTCAAACCGGACCACCCGGATTATCGACCGGTCTTAGAGGAGTCTGTCGTTGATACTATATTTGGAAATGGTCAAGCGCCAGGGAAAGCGCTCACTGCTGCGTGGGAGGAAGAAGGATTGAAGGCGATGCAGGGGGAGAACACTCGGGAACGACTGAAGAGCCGGTTAGGTCATTCCGCGGTTGTAGGGGAACATCTCGTCGAGGTCAGTCTGCCGTTGTGCTTCCTCTAAACCTCGGCAGCTCAATCTGACGGTCAGGCTTACGCGTTACTATCCGCCCCGACATCCACCCCATCGCTTCCTTTGCCAACAATACCAAAGCCCATCCTGACATTGATCAGTCAAATGCGGTTCCCAACGCCATATTCCCCGCCTCATTCACCTATGTCCACCTCTACTCCGCCGCCAGCACCCGTCACTCCCAATCCCGCAGCAGACTTCGAGTCTGCCATGCGGAGCACATCGAACCGGCTCCCACTGATCGGGTTCAACCCCGTCGGATCTCTCTCGTATGCTTGGAGAATAGCAGACCACGCGTTGCGACCCATGGATAAAGCCAGAGGGGTCCAGAAAGGGTTGATGGAGGAACCTACGGGGTCAGGCGTAAGATATTCTTATTTACAGCTCGAACAAAGCTGACATAACAGCCTGAATGGTACTCGTCGAGAATATCACTCATGATGGCGTACCTTATCGCTGAATCCCGGCTGTTACAGCCTATCACGGTACTGAATGGCGGTATCAACCCGCACATCGTCGCCGCCGAGGCGGCCCTGGATGACCACTTGAACAGGTACGATATTGCCGCGAGCGTTGTTGAGGGAGGGGGAAAGAACACGGGGTATCTCATGAACTACCTCGGGCATCTGGGGAACAGTGCGATTGGTTTGATCAGATCGAGAGGGTTCTGAGAGAGGCGATCGATAGGGTAGATTGTGATTTTGTATTTCTCCATTTCAAGCAGATCCTTACCACCTTTCAAGTTGAACGAGCTTGCGCCGATTCTTTGGCTTTTGGTGCTTCAGTGTATCCTGGCCACATTTCACCTTAGCTCGCCGCTTAAACGATCGTCTGTCCCTAGGTTAGTGTTCAGCACTCACTCCCTCGTTCAGAGCAGTCCGATATCGTTGAAACACCGCCTAAACACAGGGGAGCGGGGAAATATAGCTTGCAATGGGTAGACATAAGCGTGTCGCACGAGATCATCTTCCCCCCTCCCCCCCCCCCCCCCCCCCCAAAGCCCCAGGTGAACAAGCACATGGGGATGGAATCGATACCAACGAGGAAATTCAAATGTTCAAACCCTATCATCAGCCTCTCCGGAACTGAAGTGCGTCAAATGAAGAATGCGATGTCGGTTCAGGCGTGGCTTCCGATTGGAAGAGAGAAGAGTCAAAACGAGTCGAATATTGTTCAAGCTGATGAGAGTTCAGGTCATTTGAACACGACTACAGAACTACGATACACAATCGGTCATTCATAACTCAGCTAGCGAAGGCCGGCGTCAACAGCACTCATTGGGACAACCTGCTTGAGGCAACGGTAAGGGGTTATACTGCTTCAACAACAACACCAACAGGTGGCAAGGCGGTACTAGGTGTCAGCCTCGTCGGCGAGAGTTCTTCACATGAACCGCATTCAACTAGGCGTAACTTATCCTCCCAGTAACAATGTGCAAAACCACAACTCAATCATCATGTCCCAGAAAGAGCGCGAGGCAAAGTGAAACAAACACCAGACGAAACACACGGGGAAAACAAAGCGGCAATCGCCGAATTCGTCGAGCTTTCGCTTCAAACTCTTGATTTTGGATATTTTGCATGCTTCTCGACCAGCTAAAGCTGCTCACACCGTCTACTGCTCAGCAGCCCACTGTGCCTTGTCCGAGTTGGTCGGGTGGTCCTCCTCGTAAATTAATTTGTAGTCTAATTTGAAGGGATTCTAGTGTATCATGAAGGTTAGTCTAATCTGAAGTCTGATAGTTTCAGTTTCAAGTCTGACGCAGATAAGGGGGATGAACTGCGTCATAAGCAAAGTTGTAGCGTCGGTACTGGCGTTTCGCTACGATCACTTCTGAAACACACAGATGGTAGATCAACCACGGATAAATCTTTCCCTGCTGATGCATCTTGACTTCCATCCCTCAATTTGCCATATACACTCACAAGCACAATATTCGTTGCCCCTTCTTTTACCGTGGATCATTTGGGGGTCTAATTGTGAACCGGAGCGACATCTGTCAGTCCGCGCTACTCCCCAATAAGCCTCATTCGGACCTATCAAGGTACGTCAGACGACTGCTATGTCTCTGAACTTTGGCTCAAGTCTTCTAGCCCTTCCATTCCCCCTTCTTCATACTCCGCCCTGAGGATCTTATCGTTGACTACCTCGACTACCATTTGCCCTACTTGCCGCTCGTTAGCATGGATGACGGTCGCGCCGATCGGGTTGCACAAGCTCGACTCGCTCGGGCAGCTAGGCTTGCGGGGCAGAATACAGCTTCGTCTGTGAAGGGGTTCGTCTCTTCTGCCAAAGCTATTGTCATACAGACTAGTCTAGCTTGGTGGAGGCGGTTCCAGCAGCATCTAAAGGATTCAGATGCTTTTGACATGCAAAAGCAGATCAATACCCCCAAAGGTCCAGCTCTGCAACTCACCCATGGCTTGATTATCGAGTTCCTCCATTTTTTCGTCGATCATTGCCTACCACGAAAGAACGACAAACCATCGCTTTATAGTGGTCGAAACATCTGGAACGGTCTCACATTCTACTACGAGCATATCCTACATACCCGGGTGGAAGAGGTCGATCGACAAAGCGCCCGCCAAGTTCTAAAAGACTTGACCGTCAGCGGCAAGCTGCCATCCTATCCGCCCGCCGCCTCAGTTATCACCACCGAAGCGTTCGAAGCAGTGGCCAAATCGGCATTTCAGCTTGACTGGGTCAGTGACTATACGTTTCAACGGTGGCAATTCCTCTTCATGCAAGCAATGGAATTGTCCACTGCGTCTCGGATTGCATCTCATCTACCATCGGAAAAAGAAGATATCGCTACTGCACGTCCGGTACAAGGGAGAGACTTCACCGTCAACATAAGTCGGAACCGCGACGGACCGTCTAATAACATTGCTCTCACTTACAAGCCTGCCCGACACAAGACGAATAGCACTGCGAGAACGGAATTTGCCCTACTACCGCGAGATATCTTATGGTGATGCCCCGTTACTTGGTTTCTGCTGTTGGCCGAGCTAGACGAAGCTCTACCGTACGATATCCGAGCTCTATATGATCCGTCCATCATGGGCGTAGCGGACTCAATCGACATCAAAGCCGTCCCTTCCCACGAGTCCCGACCCGTCTGCAAATCCTCCAGAGCTGGAAGCGATGGTCGTGACTACTGGACGGCACATACCTTTTGGGAATATCTCAAATACGCTTGCCGGATCGCTCGCCTTTCAGACCGGATACGTACCCATGATTACCGTCGCACTGGAGCTGTAATGATGTTGGCTGCTGGTATGTGTCATGTCTCGCTACCTGCCGTATGATATGAAGCTAATATGCAGGCCATTCTCTCCAAGAGATCGCTTTTACCCTCGGTCACGCCATGACAGGTGTGACACGTCGATATTTACAAGGTTTTCTGTGGGTACCGCTTCTGTCGCCAATCTGACGCCGATACAGACCAGTCTCGGGTGGCGCAGCCTTATTCAACGTCAAAGAGGATGTCCAGAATCTCCTTTCCAACCACCCTGGAGCAGTCAAGCCCATTGTCAAGCACTCTCTGCCAATCTTACCCCCGGTTACAGCTATTCGCCGAGCTGCCGGAGAGGATGATGGTGAGTTTATTTATCTCTTGGACTACGATATGTCATGGACTGCAGCTGACGTTAGTCGTCACCGCCAAAGAACAAGCCGAGACGCTGGCGTCGGAACTCGTCCAATCGCATGGCCGATTAGAATACCTTCCCGAGAAAGACCTTGCTCTTCTCAAGCGTGCGTGGGATCGCTATGCCAAACAGCTCGTCAAGTGGACCAAGTATTATGATGATTGCGACTTGTATGACTTGTCTCAAATGACAAAGGCCGGTCAGACCGGGTCCGCAGAACCTCTCAATCGGCCTCTCGATCTGGACGAGAACGACATTGATGTCGAGCGCGTACTTCCGCTCCGCTCTGGCTCCCTGAACGATGAGGCAAATCAAGCAGTTGAAGCCGACTCGGGCGCGAACAACCTCCTCACCGTTTTACAGGACGGTCATTCGTACGGGTATCAAGCCAGTCACCTGGAGACGGTACTCATGAGTCAAAGTCTCGACACAATTGAAGACGTGTCCCATTACATCGAACTCAACAATGAGCTTCCGGCCGAACTTGTTGCTGGCCCATCCGACGCTACTCTGGCATCAGACGAGCACCAACCTGTACCTTCTTTTCCTCTCTTATACGACAATGATATAGTCGATCTCGAACAGGCTGTCTCCCTCGCTCAAAAACTTACCGAAGACTCCCTGATTGATCCTACCCTCTTGTCCCTGTCCACTGCCTCGACGAAAGTCCCATCTACGACGACCGCATCTGTGGCGTCGAGGAATCCTGCTGCCGGCAAACGTAGCATTTCAGACGAAGGTGAAGATTTAGACGAGCTAGACGGAGACGAGAGCCCAGACCACACCGAGACGGTGTTTATCGATCATCTCGCCACCATGCAAACCCTTTCTCTCAACAAGCAGGAATCGCCCACCGACGCCCGTTCTAAGCTATTCGAACTTGCTACTTCACTCCCCAAGAAATCGATGAATTGGAGAGGTTATCGAGCTGGTCATTTCCCGACGAACGGCATCTGTCCCGCACACGACAGAGACATCAGCAGCTGCGCGGGCCCAGACAAGCAGAGAGCACATGTTCATGCAGCGATGGAGCAAAAAGCAATGCAAGCTGCCGGTCCTAAACTCGCCAAAACGCTCCCCATAGCCAGTACCACGTCTCTGTTCCGCGCTCCTAAAGGCGAAAGGAGATCCTTGCCAAAATCTCTGGGAATCGGGATCCAAGCATTCTATGCGGAGAATTCGTGCTCCAACGAAGGATACACCCTCGTGTGCAATCTGTGTGATACTACCTACGTCATTTACTCCATCGGCCAGGCATCAAGTCACTACGCGCTTCTGCATGACATATTCTTCCCGCCAACCTGGTCTGCAAGGAAGTCCGCTGCCGCCAGCACCGAGATTGTACCTTGGGGTCCCGACGATATGTTACCCATTCATGCTAGATGGGACGCGGACGCGGCGAGATATCTGATACATCCCAAGGACTTGGAGCTGGCGAGCAAAGAAGCTCACGGCAAGATGATCGCTCTATGCCAAGCCCAGGCGGCAGCCTACGGCACTCGAGACGACGTGGATATCTCTGACGATATTCTTACTGGAACGTTAAGGAATGCAGGCGCGGATATCAAATACTCTCTTGTCAAGGCCTACGGCAGCGCCCCAACCCAAACGGGCACATGTATCATATGCGTCAACTCCGACGACTTGAGCTATACCGACGCCATGCGCGAGTACGATACCGCCCAGAATCAGAGAGAGCACTCATACACCTGTCTGAAGCGGACTCTGTCAGACTTGAATGGGTTCCTGAATGGTAAATAACATCACCGCTGTATCAGCTGACGCTTAGAGCCCGCCAGGGTAGCCGCAGGTAAACTTAGTCGTGGTGATCTCCGGAAAAACAGGCTCAGAGCAGCCGTGGGTGAGTCTTGAGCGCCTACTGAGGGACGGAGAATCTTCTTACCCACAGCTCGATCACCATGCATCGATAATGGAAGGCTGTCTTGTCCGGACAAGGCGTGTCGACGAATGAACGTGCAGATCGCCACCCTTCTCGATCTCGTCCACCACCTTGTCCTCGTTCATCATTTCACACCTTTCACAGGGATCTCTACCAAAAGAGGTATTTTGGAGCCTCTCAACACCATCCTGCCTATGTCTATGCACGAACTCAATGAGTACATCGGCTCAAAGAGGGAAAGGCCCTTTGTACCGGTCGGTATTAGGGGCTTAGACCATCATGGAAACGTCAAAGGCGAGAAACAAGTGAGCGAAATCGATTTGGAATCGACTTGGCCAGCTGATTTCAGAAGGGAAAACGCGGGAGTGGGGAACATGAAGAGGTCGGTCGTGCAGCCACAACAAATGAATACTTGGCAACAAACCTGCCCAAGAAGACGAAGAAGGTCAGAAAGGAGACTTGAGGTGAACACAGGTTAGCTACGGTGTTAGCAGAATTTCATGTAAACGATGACAGTTTGCGTAATGTTGATATATATGCCAAGGTAAAGGGACGTGTGTACGTTTCAATCGTGCAAGATTTCAAATAGTAAATTAGTCCTAGATCTCCGTTACCAGTAGCCATTCAATACCGCCGCCAATCACCTCCATGTTTCCCGAACGACGCACAAAGTCAAATGATGTGCATGCGTCGAGAACGGTGTCTCGTCCCGTCTGGTACGTCTCGTCTCGTCTAGATGGCACGTCTCGCCTCGTCTAGATGGCACGTCTCGTCTCGTCTCGTCTCGTCTCGTCTCGTCTCGTCCCGTCTAGATGGCACGCCTCGTCTCGTCTCGTTTAGATGGTACGTCTCGTCCCGTCTCGTGTGAAGATATGAATTTGGCCAGCAGGATATTTGAACGACAACTTTGGTTGTGTCTTCTAACTTCAAGGTACCCCAGGTTGTTTCCGAAAACCCCGTCACCCCAGATTGTGCACCCAGAGAGTGAGACACCACACAAACCCTTCCGCTCCCGCTTCCGCTACTTTCACTCCCGACTTCCTACTTTCACCTTACTTTTCCACCCCGATAAGTCTCGTCTCCGCAGTCTTCTCACGTTGAAAGTTCAAGATATTTCCTCCTCAGACGTGCCAACTCACCACGAGCAGGTAGTCTCATAAACCCACAACCACTCTTCCGCGCGTGCCGTGTCCCCTTCTTTGTCACCCGCTCACTCGCTTACGAACTCACGTGCGTGCTCAGTCTTCGCCTATACACTTCTTCATCACCTACAATTCACAACATGCCTCCTCGTCGACCTCCCGTTATGCGATCCGTCGCTTCCATTGATGCTAAACCAAATCACGCACTCAAGACCACTACTCTCGTCGAGCGAGTGCCTCGCTCAATTGACGATACATCCTTAACAGAAGGTACAAAACGGGCCATACGGCATGTCGACGAGTGTTTGGAGGTGCTTGGAGGCTACATGATGGGTGGGGTGTTACGAATGACCGTAGGTGAGACGGTAGCTCGAGATGCGCCAGCCTGGGACTGCGACTTTGTCGAAGAAGTCTTGCGATACGTGATAGAAAAACCCATGCGCTGGAAGCCTGGAACCGTCATGGCTCGAGATACCTTCCGTGGGTACACTAACGAACTCCTCGCAGCTTGCAGAGCGGTTGCATACAACCCAATTTCGAAATCGGAGCGCATACGGGTGTATCGACGAATGGAGGATCTAATCAAAGAATACTCTCTCGCAATCTACGGCTACGATAGAGCTCAGATAGGGTACGGAACCTGTAACGCTCTTCTCGCTGCGATCCCAATGTCTGGATTGGGTTGGTCACGCAACATGAGCCAGCTTCTTTACCAAGCTCTCGCAGCATACAGTGGGGTACGGCCTGATCATCTTGTTCGAGTTCGGTCAATCAGCGTCCTTGAGCGGCCTACCTACAATTCCGTTCTCCTTGGTGGGGATGGCGCCAGATTACGCGATTTTCATCTCTGGTACGAGCGCGAATCGATGACAGCCTCACCTATGATATTCGGTTGGTTCCTCCCCCAAGGCGGAAAGACCCAGCAATCTCGCGGTGTGTCGTTCCCGCTATCTCCCACAGCTGTCTTGGGCTTCAGTCCGGCAGCGCTTATCCTTACCTACGCCGGTTGTCGCGACGTATTCGGTTCCAACGGTATCTCCCAGCTCTTCTCGGGGCTAAAAGGCGATATCGTGTTTCCTGCTGAACAGTGGGTATTGGTCGTACACATATACTGAGTCCAGTCTGGATATTCCGTTGTTCCCGTCCAATCAAAATCCCAAGCATAACGTTACTTCGTCTTCAATCACTCGCACCATTCACCACCTTTGCGACATACAAGGTATAGACGGTCTGGTAGATTGCCGTTGTTACCGCAGTCTCGTAGCTGCGCACACATATGCCAAGCGTGAGTAATAGAGACTCGATGCAGCTGATCGCATAGACGGCGCAGAAAAAACTGTATTGCTATTGGGTCACAAGGGGACCTCATTGGGAGTGACGCGCAGATACATCGGAAAAGCAGCGTAAGTTTGGTACGCGCTAACACTGAAGCCAGACCTATAGACATTCAGCAGGCCGTTTTCCAAGACGAAGGGTCAAAACTGACGGTCCTCGATGTCAATCGTCGGAATGCCAAACCCCGGCTAAACGCACCCAGAACTTTGGACCCTCAAAGTCTCAAGTCGTTGATGGATGAGCCAAGATGTACGTGCTGGGCCACAATCATGCTTATGCCCGCATAGTTCAAGACCTCGTCCGACAGCAAGAGCAAATCAAGCTTGACATTGCTTCGCAGAAGAGTCAGCCCGATCCAAAACTGATCCAGCAACGACGACTTTTAACATCTCGCTGGTCCAATGCCATCACGGCTGCTGTCCGGAATGCACTGACCATCAAGAAGAACGAGCAACTCAGCGATGTCGCAACCGGACAGCTGAGGCTTGACAAAGCCGAGCAGAAGGATATTATCACATTGGAAAGGGTTAGCTGACAAAAACCCCTCGGTGGCCTTCTGACTATGCAGATACTGATGGCGGAAGCGGATTATGCATCAAGACCCGAACACACAGTCGTCGACGCTTCATCAATCGTCATGCCAGAGGAAGAGGACGAAATCGAGTTGATCAAGATACTGTTCGACAGTCCTGACCATCTCATCGAAGTGTATGAAAAGTTTTCGAGTTCGGGTGCAATGGCGAAGCGCAAGATACGACCTAACGGTGCAATGGCAACGAGGGCGGCAGTAGCGGAGATGGAGGCTGACAAGGAATTCGAGAACGACACAGAACTCATCTCTAGCGAGGCAGATGAATGACATGCATACAGGCAATTTTACAATAGCATAGTCTTCTTCACATTTTAGTTGCCGTTCTCCTTGGCCCACATGTTCTTATCCGAGTTCTCGGTGCCCTCCTCGTAAATGTCGTACTCAGGGTCGTGCACTGCATGTTAGAAAGGTATTGGAGTGGCTTGGGCGAAGGTTGGGCAAGTGAATGAGGGCGGAAGAGAAGATGATGGACTTACGAGTCCTTTGGTCACAGACACGCTTGGATGGGTGGCTCTTGACGAGCTTCTCAATCTCCTCGAAGTCGTCGTCGGAAAGGTCAACGGCTGCTTGTCAGACTTGTTGGTATGGATATGTCAAGATCAACTCACACTTGAAGTTGTCGGCGATACGGGATGGGGTGACCGACTTGGGCAGGGGGTTGATGCCTCGCTTGATGAGCCAGCTGAGGAGGATGGTGGCTCCGCCAGCACCGTGCTTCTCGGCAATCTTGGTGATGACCGGGTTCTCACGGAGAGACTTTCCGTCGGTACCACCGAGAGGGGAGTAGGCACATGGGAGGATGTCGTTCTTTTGCAACCAAGCGACGAGCTCGTATTGGGGGCATTGGATGGAGAGCTCAACTTGGTCTGGATGTTAGTGGGTCAGGTAGCGTGCAACGAGGCCAGCACTCACTGGCAACCGGCTTGATGGTGGCAACCTTGAGGAGCTCCTTGGTTCGGCGGATGTTGAAGTTTGAGATACCGATCGACTTGGTCAATCCGGCGTCAACGAGCTTCTCCATGGCCTTCCAGGTTGGGGTAACATCGTCGGACAAAGGGACATCGAGCTTGACCTTGCCCTCAGAGTTCCTAACGACGTGGTCCCAAGTGGGGCAGACACCCTCTGGGGCATCGACCTGGAAGTTGATCTGGGGATCAGCGCTATTGCTCAGACCATCACACCGCGAAACTCACGTTCCAGTGCATGAGGTAAAGGTCCAAGTAGTCGGTACCGAGCTTCTTCAAGGTATCCTTGATAGCGAGCTCGACGTGCTCCGGGTGGTGGTGGATCTCGAAGAGCTTGGAGGTGATGAAGAGCTCCTCACGGGGGACACCGGCAGCTCGGATACCCTCTCCGACCTCTCCCTCGTTTTGGTAACCCCAAGCACAGCTGTTTGGTCAGTGACCGCTCGATTTCCCGATATTGGCTGGATAGATGTGGAGCCGGAAATCATCCAGTTGTGGTGACTCACTCAATGTGTCGGTAACCAGCCTGATCGTCAGTACCAGCTAAATCGCCACACGCCAACTGCTCACCTTGATGGCGGCCTCAACAGCCTTGGCGACCTCTCCGGGGCTACTCGATCAGCTGTGTCCTTGACCACGATTGTGTGGCACACTCACGCCGATTGCCATGTACCCAGACCGATGGTTGGGATGGTTTTACCGTTGTTGAGCTTGAAAGATGATGCGACCATGTTTGCTTTTGATGAGAGTGTTCTAGTTGAGCGTAAAAGTGGAGAAAGTATGGTGGGCAAGAATAAGAAGAAGAGAGAGAGGGAAGGGGGGATTATGGGACACGGGGGGGAATTTAAATAGGCCGTGCGATGGAGTAGTGTGAGAGGGTTATCGGATGCTCGGCGGTTAATACAGCGTAACGCCCAGTGTCGTCACCGGTTATGCGGTAATTCACACACTTCAGGGTACCTAGACCACCTATTTCGATTATACGGAACATTATCGGGTTATTACCGGACAGCTGTTCACCCAAACCTCCGGACAAAAACCTCCACTTGGATCAGCCATAAAGGTCCTTTTGGGCTCGGTCGCTAGAGCTATCTCAAACCCATCATCATCACCAGCGTTCAAAGGTCTTTCGTGCATTGTATCTGTATCAACTTACATACCATCAACGAGAACGAGCAGTATGCTTGTGACCTTTTTTCCTACACCTCCGAGAACTCACACGTAATGGTGACTGCCACGCGATCAAAAGCCAAGCGGACGTTAACCGCAGAACCGCCGACAGCCGCTGCGCTGATGAGAATGGCCGATACGGCTGACTGGCAGTTTCACAAAATCTAATCTGTCCAGGTAGACTCATTGCGTATGCCTCGTGAATCCCGAGCGAGATCAGCGAGACTGCGCACAGTAATCGGCCACAGCTCGGGTACGGCGAGGTGGACATCGGTAAACAGAACCGGGCGTGTATGTGATGGTGCGGAGTCCACACAGAGATCGTAAAAGGGCATATACGCTGGTCGCGCCTACTCACCATAACTCAACCACGCGAGCCAATCCAACACAAAGCTAGACATTTGACACAGTTGCATGATTATGATATGTCTGTATCTCGGATAATGTCCCCATTCTTCTTCTTCTCTCGCCCTACCTCGGCCAACCCATGCTCAACTCAATCGATGCTGTTTATAATCTTCTTCACACAACCTTTCTGTACACAACATAAAACAATCCCCCCCCCCCCCCCGCCTCCTCTACTCATCATCACTCGATTCCTCATCCGACGAATCATCCGCCTCCTCCTCGTACCCATACGCCGGCTGAGCTCCTCGTCCTGAATCAAAGCTTTGCAATTGCGCTTCCATCCGCCTGATCCTCTCGGCCTCTTCATCCTCGTTCATAAACTTCCGCGAAGCGCCGCCAGTGGCTTTGCGGCCTGTCTTCTTAGGCGCGGACGAACGTGGACGAGCGGGTTTGCGCCCGCCACGGACGACAAGGTTGTACAATTTCATCACGGTACGCGGTGGTAGCGAGTCGATATCCAGTTCAATCTCATCAGACTGTTGTCAGCTCGATAATCACAAAGCTGTGAAACACTCACCGAACCGAGATCAGTGCTTTGTTGAATGATCTGGATGACCTGTTGCAATACGTCGGGCTCAACGTTCTCCATGCTACTGGCAAGCTCCTGCTTCTGCGCCATGGTGATCTGTCCGCTAGGCTCTTCCTCGCTCTCCGCATCGTCTTCATCGCGATACGAAATGTCCTTCGACTTGCGCGGTTTCTTAGCCGTACCGTTTGAGCCGGGACCTGGCGACATTTTCGTCACCGATTGCTTACGAGCGGGCTTTGTCTTGGTCTTCTTAGGTCGTGATTGGCGGACCGCACGTCGAGAGCGGATCTCGGCAATTTGGTTCTGAAGAGATGCGATTTGATTTTCGAGCTTGGCAATGTGTTCTGCGATTAGTAGAGCGCCAAAAGATTCCGACGACCATAATACTCACCATCCTCTTCATCCGACGCCTCGTCAATGTAGTCATCGGCCAGTGGGTCTTCACTCGCAGACCGCGTGTCTTTCGAAGGCAATGTCTTCCACTTTTCCGCCCACAAATTGCCCAGGCCGACCGCAGAAATGTACACAGGCTCATGTGGAGGATTGAACGTTTTGGCGTTGTTAAGCATCAGCCGAACGTCGGCGTCAACTTGAGTTGCGTCGTCGTACTCTCCATCTTCGAGCTTCCGCTTGATGTGGAGCAAGTCGATAGGTTGCTTGATGAGCACCGCGTAGTCTGGAATCGCTTTGATGATCTCCTCTACTGGATAGATGAAAGGAGAGACGAGATCGAAGTATTTCTGAGTGGTCTCGATGCTTTTCAACGTTCGCAGCGCCCATTGTAACTGAGGATCATTGCGGCGTTTCGGTTTGCGCGTGACATCGGTGTAGCCGAGATCTTTCGACGCTGGGGGATGGATTTCTCGCTTGGGTCGAGAGTCGGGTCCATCGGATGAACGTCGGATTGCGGGGACCTGGGAGATGGACTGTCGACGAGCCGAGGTGGTGGAAGGGCCGGCGGCAGGGGAAGAGCCGACGGGGGCAGGTGGCGCGGCCAGTGGCTATAATTAGTCTGGGGTCCAAAATCATGGATGCAAACTCACTTCAGCTGGCAAATTCTTCAACATCTTTTCAAACGCATCGTCCAGCTTCTTCGCCGCCATGCTGACAACATGATCCGGACCGTTGAATTTCCGCGTGTTCTCCCAAATCTGCCTCACATCCTTGACAACCTCGCTCACACTACCATATCTGCCTTTGCTCGTGTCCCACTTGCCCATCTTACTCTTATCCTTCGGAGGCCCTCGGGGGTCGCTCACGATGAGTTTTGTCTCTACTGTGCTGATATCCATGGGTGAGGTGATAATATGGGCGTAATGGGGGATACCGAAGCGAAGTACATCGACCGGCTCGAGGAAATTGATAGCTTCTTTGATCTTTTTCAAAGAGCGGACGGAAGTTAAGAGATGTTTATGTTGAGTTATGGTGAGCGGAGTGGTGGGACCGGCAGGTCGAGCTGGGGGCTCGACGTATGTAACCCATGGCGGTGGAGGAGCGTTGGGATCGACATAGAAACCGCCCAAAGCGGGTGATTGGGTATTTGTCTCCGCAAGCGGTGCTGGTGCCGAAGAAGGAACCTCTTCCTTGGCTCTCTTCTCCTCCCGTCCTTCTAGATCATCTCCAGCTCGCTTCAAACTTCCTTCCCGGGACTCTCCTTGCGGATCGATATCCATCTTCTGCTCAGAAGCAGCTGCAGCCGGTGCGAGAGCGTCGGCTAGGGGAGTGGCCGGGACCGGACCTGATCCATTCACTTCCCCAGGAGTGGGAACCGGGGCAGCAGGTTGTTCTGTTGTGATGACAGTCGGGGTGGAGACGGCAGGCGGGATCGCGTCAGCCGGGAGTGTTGGTTGTGCTTCGTCCTTTGGCTGAGGAGGGGTGGGTGGGACAGGTGCGTCAATGGGAAGGGGTGGTTGAGCGGCATTTTCTTGGGCCGGTGACTCGACAGGTGTTGGCTGCGTACTGGGAAGTGCTGAAGGAAGTGCAGACCCGGTCTCTCCCGGTTCTCCAGGACCGACTACACTGGCGCTGGCCGAGGGGAGGTCTAGCTCTGCATTGTTCCCCTTTCCATCGGTCGCCGTGTTCAATGGGTTGGGTGAGCGAGGAGGTTCGACAACGGTGGAAGCGGGAGGGGCGGTGTCGGTCTGAAGAGGATTGAGAAGGGGTTTAAGAGGAGCCGCGGCGTCACCTGCACTTTCAACGGGGATGCTGGAGGCGGGAGCAGGGGTGGGTTCTGATGACATTTTGCTGATGGAACGAAAGGCAAGTAGCGAGAAGGAGGAAAGAGAATGAGTTAGTTGACATGAGTAGATTGGCGTGACAAGAACGAAGGAAGAATATAGTGTCAGCCTACAACTCCTTTATGATCAAGCATGCATCCACGGGTAGGCGTCCAAATTATCCGCTCTTCTATTTCCTCTTGCATACACATAGGGAGGAAGTGTACAGAAAGGCACTCACCCGGAGACTTCCTTCAACCAAAGGAGGTGGTGGTGTGTATCACCCGGGTGACTCTACCGGAAGCGTCTATGCAACGCTAAGGGTTGAGTGTGAATGACAACGTATGCACCACCTGTACAGTGACGAGGGCGAGTGGGAGTGAGAGATGGACACTGTACGACTCGGGAGGGAGGGAGAAGGAAAGAAGGGGAGATTGGTTGTGGGGTAGAAGACTGAGTAAACTGCCTCCACCTCCACTTTTGTGCGCGAGTTTAATATTTGTTTTGAAAAAAGCCGGGTGAAGCTTTCGGGGGGGAAAAGTGGGTAAACTCGAAAGACGCGCGAGTCTTTTTAAACGTTTGCCACTCAAATACTGGATCCCTGAATCACAACATAATCTTGTCATACTTGTCAAACACCGGATAACGCCGAAACATACATTCTCAATGTGGCACTTTGAAACACCAATCCCTTGCATGACGATCATTCGCCACGTGGGCGGGTGCCTGGCGTTGTTGCATTTCTTGACTCTTGATTTCCTCTAGGTCTACTGATAGCACGACTAACCTAGCGACAACTCGAATTCAAGGCATTTTGACACTTACTCCTCATCCTCTTCCTCGCCCTCATCCTCTTCCTCGCCTTCCTCTTCATCCTCGAACTCTACCTCCATCCCCTCATCATCTTCCTCCTCGTCGTCCTCCCCGCTCTCATACAATGCAGCGGCTTCCTCGTCCTCTTCTTCATCATCCTCGTCCTCACTCTCTTCAATCTCAGCTGCACCATTGCCACTGACACTCTTGACAACTTGACCAGCTTTCTTGCCCTCGGCCATGAAACACACGGTCAAGCGACTCCCCTTTGTGTCATATTTGCCGATAGGCTGGACACCTTCACTCTGCTCCGAGCGGACCAGAGCAGTGAGATCGTAAAGGTGAACGAAACCGTCGGAAGATACTGAAGAGACAAGGACAAGCTTTTTCGAGGGGTGGGACGCAGACGAAGGGGTGGTGAAGGGAAGAGCCGAGATTTGTTTGACCCTGCTCATTAGCGAATGCTAAGACGAATGACTGACCGGTTGGAGTGGCCAGCAAATGTGCCTATTCGCTCAACCTCCGCTCCGGACTCCTTCTTGGAACCCTCCCCAGCCTCGGCCTCGGCCTCGTCCTCGTCCTCTTCTTCCTCCTCCTCCGCCTCGTCCTCCTCGGCTTCAGGAATTTCCACAGAATAGACCTCGATCAGACCCTTCTCAGTTCCAATACAGATCACCTCCATGTCTTCCTCCTCATCGACGGGAATCGTGGCGTATACAAGCGTGTTGAACCTTGACGTCCCGGTGATGGTCTTGAGCAGTTTAAGCGTCAATGAGTAGATTTCGACCTTTTTGGGGTATAGAACGGCAAAGTGTGTTCCGAGCGGAGAAAACTTGACCATTTCGGCTTCTATCCTGTCAGCACAAAACGAGGAATCTGTAGTAAGGACGACGCACCTGTACCAAGGGGCAGACTGGCAGCTCCTCTACCTCGCATCAAATCCCACATCTTCAGCGTCTGGTCCTTTCCAACACTGAGAGCGACACGACCGGTGGGATGGACATCAACATGGTTAACGCGACCGGAATGCCCTTTGAGCGATTTGAGCAGAGCCCAATCAGACGTTCGGAACAAGGAGAGGGTAGAGTCTTCCGAGCTGGTCAAGAGGTGTGAGGAGCTCGGGAAGTGAAGCGAGGTGATAGAGCCTGACATTAGTATGGCAAATCGAGCACCAAACAATCGACGCACCGGTATGTTGTGACAAGCTACCGACTTCCTTTCGTCTCCTCAGATCCCAGACTTTGACGAACTCATCTTCACTGCCCGTTGCCAACCACTTTCCTCCAGGACTGGCAGCGACCGCCTTGACACATGCCAAATGAGCTGGGAAGATGAAGATTGGTTTGAATGAAGGTGTTTCCGCTCCTGGTTCGTAGGTGCCTTCGATACCATAAAGCAGCTTTTCGTATGAACCAGCAACAACGATGAATGAACCAGGCGAGAGCGCCGGTGCGGGTACCGAGGCTCTGGCCTTGCCTTTATCTTTTGTAGTGGTAGGTACGGAAGTCTCCGCCTGCGGTTTGGCCGGTTTGGCCTTGGGCGTTTGAGACGGGGCTGAAGTAGGTTTGGAAGATTTTGCTGAAGAAGATGAAGTACCCTCAAACTTGACTTCGACTTTAGGTTTTTTGGTATAAGGTTGAGGTCGACCTGTGATTGGCGTCTTAGCGCCGTTGCTTTTGCCTTTGGCTTGTTTGCCCATGTTGTTGCAAGATGTAATGTGGTGTTGTAAAGAAAGATTTTGAAAAGCAACGGTTGTACGCGTTGATCTTTGTGGTGGAGGAGTGACGTGGAAAAATGCTGTAAGGGGCACCGCATTAGTATCACCCACACCAGTGACGCCCTTGTTGATGACCTCGCACACTCGAGCGTTCTTACCACGGATCAATGAGATAAGAGGTGAACACAGCGACGAAATGTCGACCTATTCCGCCTCTACCGCTGTGGGTGAGGTGCTACGACAACCGGACGATTTGCTCAAGTTATCAGCATACCGGGCTAAGCTGCTCAAGGAGAAGGCGACGTTGGATGCGAAACTTGCTTCGGGTGTGAAGGCTCAGCTGGACGCCACGAGGGATGCGTTGTTGAAGCTACAGAATGCCAGAGCGACAGTGGGGATGATCAGGGAAGAGATGATGCTGGTGGAGAAACTGAAGGGAGGGGAAGAGTCTGGCGAGGCGTTTGACAAGATCACCAGGGTGCGTAGCGGGTTGTCCTTTTGTAACGGATTGCTGGGGTGGTCGTTTCGGAAGCCTCGCAGCTTAACAACGCTGTCAGCTGCTGTAATGATAGCTAGCATGGAGCGAAGCGCTCCACCGAGACGGTACTAACTGCAGGTATCAACGATACATCGCAACTTTGCGCAAACCACCAAAATGGTACAGAATCTCCGTTCCATGGCGGACAAGGTCGATCACATTGCATCCCTCCTGGAATCCGACAGGAACCAGGACGGCGGACCTATCGGCTACTCCCCTAATCTCCTGCCTATCCACTATCAACTCCAACAGCTCGAGGCGTTCCGAAACGAGACCCTTCATCAGGCTAAGAAGTCTGACGCAGCCGAGAGAGAGGTATTGACGAAATGGTTTGAAAAGCTGGACCAAGTTGGAGAGGCGTTTGAAGCGTGGTTATGGGAGATTAGCAAGAATATCGTCGAGCTAGCCAGACGAGGGAACGGGGGCACGGTGGTGAGGTTATTGAAGATCATCGAGGTCGAGGGGAAGGAAGATGAAAAGGTAAGTCATCTCCCATTGTCACGACTGACTCTAGGCCGTGGCAATGCGCCTGGTGCGCAAAGTAGCCAATACGGATGCTGCCTCAAAGTTCAAATCGATGCAGGCAAACGCGCGTGTGATCAAGAATTACCGGCATAAACTGCTCGATACAATCACGTCGACGATCAAAGAATCGTTTGCGGACCATTACGATCAACATCAGTACGACATGTTGGGCTATATCGAGACACTAGGGTGGATATACAAAGACATTATCCGGATCAAAGACGACGTGGAACCCTTGTTCCCGGAAGATTACGAGCTCACACCGTACATGGTCAAGGCGTATCATAAAACGCTGAATGAAACGCTACGGAAGCTTGTCGATTCGAATCCCGAGGCCAAAGTGCTGTTGGAGCTGCACGCATGGATAAAGGAATATCGGGTATCAATGAAAGAGCTCGAGATCCCTTCTGCGTGGTTACAACCACCTCTGCTCGACGGCAAGAGCCAAGACCTCATCGAAGACTACGTAAAGCTCATCGTCACCAAACTCGACGAGTGGACGATCAATCTAGTCAAGCAGGAAACGTCGAAATTCCAATGGCGTACGCAAGAACCCGAACAAGCGGAAGATGGCCAATTTGGTATGGAAGGGGTGGTCGACTTCTTCCAGCTCGTCAACCAGCAATGCGACCTTGCGCTCGATTCGAACCAAGGGGCTGTGCTCGCGCGGGTTGTCAGTGAAAGCGCCAAAGTCATGCGTCGAACACAACAAGAATGGCTCAGGATCGTCGCGGAAGAATGCAGGTTTCAGCAGGAAAAGAAACCCGAAGAGGTTCCCGGTGGTTTGGTCGAGTATGTCATTGCGCTAGCGAACGATCAGCTCAAATGCGCCGATTACGCCGAAGCTCTCTCGGCACGCCTCGAGCCACTCGTCAGTGCTAAATACAAGGAAGTCATCTCAAGCTGCTTGAACGAGGCCATCGACGGGTACCTCGACGTAGCGAGGAAATGCACGTCTTCACTCGTCGATTTCGTTTTCAACGACTTGAAAGTCGCCACGAGAAACCTGATAACCCCGGCGTGGTATACCGATAACCTGCTCGCTCAGATCATCGAAACGATGCGCGACTACATGTCGGATTATCAAGCCCATCTTAACGCTTCGATCTTTGATATTCTCGTCGAAGACCTTCTCGACGCGTTCCTCATTGCTTATTTGACTGCTCTCCGCCGATCATCTTCCCGCTCGCTCCGCATGCCGGCGGCTGTGACGCGTATCCAAACGGACATATCCGCCGCATTCGACTTTTTCACAACGTACAAAGCAGCGGAAGACCTGGAACGCCATTTCGAAGTCATCGACATGATTGTCTCAATGCTCAGTGCAAGCTCGCAGATGGTCTTCATGGATTTCTGGACTTTTGCCAAGATCCACGGCCCGCAGTTACAATTTGTTGAGGCGTTGATGAAGGCGAGAGATGATCTGGATAAGGTTGTCGTGGGCGAGATCATGGAGACGTTGCGGAGAAAGGTGAGGGAGGAGAATATCGAAGAGCCGGCAGAACCGACCATTATGGTGAGTCGCCGCGACCAACATTGAGTGACAACCCGGTCGAAGCGCTAACATACAGTTCAAGGTGACGGGTGGACAAACAGGACTCTTGTCAAGTCTGCCCACAATACCAAACCTGTCCGGACTAAGGGAACGAGCGGGAAATTACGCCGAGAGGATCAGAGAGATCAGAGATGGGTTGTAGAAGTCGAGAACTGTTTGTACATTGCACGCTATGACATTTCACTACCACACGCCTAGTCCACCTTTGCCTTGTCACTCCCCGGCTGTGTCGCTCGGTTCGGTAGTTCCGACGCCAAGACGTCGATCTTATGGAATTGATGGTCAAAACGAGCGGGGTATAAGAACGGTCGGAGGTCGAAACGGTTATCATCGGGACTGTAGGACTCCATATGCACGCTCGGAGTAAGAGTCGTCCTGTAGTCAGAGCGCTGTTGCGCGACAGCACATACATTTTGTGTCGATTGATAGCATGGGTGAAGAAGAAGTGCTTGACCTTTTGGGCAATCTGACGTGAGCTGCAGCAATAGAATCGAATGAAGCACTTACCTCAGTCGGCGAGTACATTGTTCCCCATTCTTGAACCAGTTTCCCAAACATGCTAAACGGCCCGCACTTCTCAACTTTCCTCAGACGGCCGTATACGCTCAACTCGTCGTATGTCATTCCCATTTCCACCTCGTCGGATTGAACCGTCTCGCCAATAGGAATGAGCTCGGCGGATGGAACGGCGGAAATGAAGCTTGAGTAAGTACTTTCCTGCAAACGTTAATGCACTCACCTTTCGAGGATGGGCATTTCGTACTCGGTCTGCGCATACTTGATGAACCGCTTCAAATCGGTTTTGCTGATACCACCAATGGGGTTCAAATCCGCACTCGAGCAGCTGTTCTTAGCGACAGGACAGTGCAAAAAGCTCACTCGTATTTGGTCAGATACCCTCGGAGACTCTCATCGACATTGGCACTACCCAAGACCAATAACCCTCCGACTTTGCCTCTTGCCCATGGCAAGAGTTGCGCGAACATGTATCCAACCACCATTCTGAGACGAGCCTGACGTTAGGTACAGCCAAAAACGCCCCGCGACCTCACCTGAATGTTCTGCAAGGCGAGGTTTTCCGCATTAGAACCCCCGTGGACCCGGAATTGAGGCATGCGCCCGGTGACCAAGCTGAAGATCCCCTTGACGGCAGTCACTGCTGTGTCCATGTTCAAGTCAACGTGGTACGCTCCGATGCTCTCCGCGAGATCCTTTGCTCGCTTACGCGTTTCCGGACTCGAGTTCTCGGTTCCCATGTAGCATGTGTGGAAGATCCTGTTGGCAAACTCTTTCGGGTCGGAAGGGATGTAGGTCGAGTTTTCGGGCTCGCCCGTCATCCGTCGCGCATCCTCTATGACCATCTCATCTGATGTGAGCACAGTACGTAATGGTGATTACCGACTCACTCCCAGCACTCGCTGCGTCGGCGACGAGACGACACATGGAGTGTATAATCACGGCTGTCGCACAACTGTCGATACCTCCACTTAGTGGAAGGAAGTATCCCTGGATTCGAGATCGTCTGAGATAATCCCAAAGCCAACAAGCGGGTCCTAGTCTGCAGTGAGTAGAGCTCGAAGTAAAGCACCTACGCAATCTCCTCTTCTGGCGTATGGTACCGGAATTCTCCACCTCGTGTCTCTTCCTCGCCTACACGGATCCCGCTTCCTCCATCTAGCCTGAAATCGATCCTGACCCGCTGGTAGACTTCCGCTTGAGCCGATTGCATCCGCCTGGAACTGCTGGTGCGGTGAGCCCGAACAGCCTCTAGGTCGATTGTAGCGGTATTGACTTCGACGTCATTGAGAGAGAATTGCGAGCCTTGAGTGAGGATACGACCGTTCAGCGCGATGAGAGACGCTCCGTCATAGTAGAGACGGTCACCATCGCATCCTTGCTGATTGGCATAGAGGTAAATTCCTCCGAGCTGACGTTAGGCAGATCCAACAGGCATTACCTACTTTCTGCGTAGCCTCCTTGATCAGGTCGACACGACGGTTGAGCTTTCTCAGTTCATGGTGACTTCCGGACGAGTTGGTGAAGATCTCTACACCGTCCAAGCCCATGTCGATATGAGGACTGATCGTCAATATTACCAATATCAGCCAACTCACCTTGCAGGAGTGAACAGTTCTTCACATAGCTCGACCCCAATCACCGTGTCCTCAGTTGCGACGACAGCATCTCCGAAAGGTACCGTTTTCTATCATCAGCGGGCTCTTCTTGGATATATCATTGACTTGCCTGACCAGTGACCTTGCGGATGATACCCGGCAGTGAGTGCTCCTCGACCTGGCGGTGCTTGTACCACGGCGTGAAGTACCTCAACTCTCGCTAACGATGAGCTACTTCCTCATCACGAGCGATTCGGCTCACGTAATTCCCGTCGTTGGCCATCCACATCTTTGGACGAATCATGGCGATTTTCCCGTCAAAAATGATGACTCGGCAGTTGTAGATACTGCTTTTGTGCATGATCGGCCTGCCGTCAGCTGCATGTCAAACCCAAACGGGTCAGCTCACATTCCAATATCACAGACGATGCCTTTGGCTTCTTCACTTTGCAATATAGTAGCAAGAACCTCCCAAGAATGAAGAATGGTATCGCCTGACGTTTTAGTACCGGTACGTCCACCGTGTATAATATGGCTTACCTTCGAGGAAATGGTCCAGACAGCCATAACCTGGAATCTCAAGTTCGGGGCCGACACGCAATCTGGCTCCCTTTTCTTTAGCAATCGCTATCGACTGTAAGATTCGGGTCTGGTTCCCCTGCCGGTCAGCCTGGTTGATTTGGGGAAAGGTAGTCGTACCGAGAAGTCAAGAGCCCATTGCCGGAGTTGGCTACAGTTAGTGTAGTTCACATGTGCGATATCAGCAGTTGGCACACCATCTAGTCATCAGCAGTCTATACGACCAACACTCAGAGATTGGTGCTTACGTAGCGACAGTGACGAGATGCATGACTTGAGAATAGATGACAAGAGAGAGCAGCAAGCCGGATGACTTGAACCTGAAACCGAGATTCCGATGAACCGATAACGCGCAGGCGGAGATCGCCGAAGAGGGTTTGATCCCGCTTTGGACTATGTCGAGAAGTCGAGCATTGCTCCTACTAATTGTTACTTCACTGATCATGGCGGAACAACAGGTCAATCTGACGGATCTGGATCCCCAGCAGCTGCAAGAAGTAAAGAAACAGCTGGATCAGGTGAGCACGGGGTACGCGGCAGAGGGCTAATGTGTAGGAGCTGGAACACCTGACAACTTCGTATCAACAGCTGAAGCAGGCTCAGACAAAGTTCAAGTCGTGTGCGAACGACGTAACGGAACTTACTCCGGCTTCAAAAGGTAGTTCAAAGTATTCATCTCCGGATCATTGCTGATTGTAGGCAAAAGAGTGCTGGTCCCGCTGACGAGCTCTTTGTATGTTCCAGGAAAGTTGAGCGATGTGGAGAATGTCGTAGTCGACGTCGGAACGGGTTACTACATCAAAAAGGTCCGTCGATCCTCATCATACCACAGGGGTACAGGGATGAAGAAGAATGGAGAAGAAGTTTGCTGACCACCAGACAAAGGCCGAGGCGGTTTCGCACTATAACACCAAAACGACATTCGTCCAAGGCAATCTTGACACGCTGCAAAAGACGATTGAGCGGAAACAAGATAACGCGCAAAGCGTGGTGCAGGTTCTGCAGATGAAGATGCAAGAGGCACAAAAGCAACAATAAGCGGGCGAAGTGGCATTGTATATCACGCATGTATACTCCATACGATACGACTAATGGTGGTACCTTTGTGATGGTCCCGAAGCATGGATACTCTGATGAAGCAACTGGTAGACAGTCCATCGTATAGCATGTGCATTTCCCTCTCATTCATGAATTTATGACGAGCTGTCCCTCTTGATGAATCTCCGCACCGTCATTACATTGGCACCCCAACCGCCAACCTCCGGTGCATCCTCCATGAGATCTCGAGGTAATTCGGCTCGTTCTCCGGCGTGACAAAACCGTGTCGAACCATAAAGTCGACCAGGATCATACCGCAATTGGGCTTGAACTCTCCGTTATGCAAAGCATCGAGCACTTGATCGACTGGCCACAACTGTCATAAGCCTCCTCTGTGACCGCGCGTCGTGTTCACACTCACCGCGAACGACTCGACCTCGTCGTCATGCGGCTTCGGCTTGATATATTCCGGCGAGTCTTGAGAAGGCAAGGGCAAGTCGTAGATGTATCAAACGTCAATGGCGCGTTCACAGTGGAAACTCACTCGATTTCTGGGAATCAGTTCCAGCCAAACCCAGACAACTCACCAGGATGCAAATATCCGCCTTGGGTGATGTAGAAATACGTCTTGACTCCGACACACCTACCATTAGCGGATTCATAGCTTGGCTCTCACTTGAGACGCGACTTGACAAAGTCTTCTGGGAGACTCGCTTCCTCGTCGCATTCTTTGATCATGGCGTCAAGGGGTTTCATACCGGTAGGAATACCTCCAGCCACAGTCTCGCATCAGCTCCAACCCACGCGTTCAATACATACATTATCAAGCATACTTGGGTATCTACCATCAGCCTGGTACGCGTAAAAGCTTGTGTACTTACGTCGGTTTCGTAGCAGAACGACGGGGCACCCAGATCTTCATATCCTTGCCTTCGCCCTCATACGCTACTGTCAGCTCAGAGCGTACGTGGATGGACAAACCAGTGAGGTGGACCCCAAACGTCGCCAGTCCAAAGATTGCACATGCCGACCTCTCTAGGGCAAACGCAAAGTTGGCAAAGGGAGCATTACCCTTGACCTTCAGCGCGGAAGAGGCTTTTGATGCGTAAACGCGATACTGCTCGTTCCTCCACCCTTCCATCAGTACTCGCTCATACATGCTCGGCGAAGGAATACCCACCGCCAAGCTGCTCGGGAAACTTCCCTTCGGCCCGCCACTGTTCCGCTGTCCCTTGCATGACCTTGCCCATCGTCTCACACCCTCCTTTGACCACCCACTCGGCGAAGAAGACACACTCCACCTTGAGCTCTAGGTCCTCTCCTTCTCCTTCTTCCATCGCGGAGGAGTGAGCTTGCCAGGGGCAGGCCTCCGCATCACGCTCATCGGACAGAAGCTCTTTAAGAACATCAGGTCGAAGGTATCCGACAGGAGGAAGATGTGCCTGATAGTCTGCGAAGGTCAAGTGAAAGGGCGTATAAGTTTCGCCAGTTTTTGGGTTAAATCGAGGGAAGTATTGCTCGTAAGGCGAGGCAGGAAAGTTGTCTGCTGCCTGGACCACCGGCAGAAGTGTACGTTCGGGGTTGATTCCGGTAGACATCGCCGAGGGGTTCAGATTTGATTCAGTGTTGCGTATGGTACGCTGTGGGTATAACTTTTATGTGATTGATCGGATCGTTGATCGTCAAAGAGAGGTGAGAGTTACAAGAGAGACGAGCGACTGATTGTCAAAGGCAGGGAGAACAAAGGAAAGTCGTTATGACCCGAGTTGGCCGTCAAGACGAGGATCGATAGTGCGGAGACTCCACTACCTCGTTTCAGCTTGATAGTCGATAACACAGGAACAACTTCATCTCCTTCTTTACAAATTTAGATTTATCTACAAACCGCCTTCATCTGTCTACCTTACTGTCCACCACGAAGACGCAGGACCAAGTGCAAAGTCGACTCCTTCTGAATGTTGTAGTCGGACAAGGTACGTCCGTCTTCTAGCTGCTTACCAGCGAAAATAAGTCGTTGCTGGTCTGGTGGAATACCCTCCCTAAATATCAGCGCCGCTAGGAGCGCACCACAAACACCACTTACTTGTCCTGGATCTTGGACTTGACATTGTCAATGGTATCAGAGCTCTCGACCTCGAGAGTGATGGTCTTCCCAGTGAGACTAGGGTCAGCTGGAATTGGTCTTCCTCGACGAAAAGCTGACTCACGTCTTGACGAAGATCTGCATGCCACCACGCAATCGCAGAACCAAATGAAGGGTAGACTCCTTTTGAATGTTGTAGTCGGAAAGAGTTCGACCATCCTCAAGCTGTTTACCAGCAAAAATCAATCGCTGTTGGTCTGGGGGGATACCCTCCTTGTCCTGAATCTTGGACTTGACGTTGTCGATAGTATCCGAGGACTCGACCTCGAGGGTGATGGTCTTTCCGGTGAGGGTCTTGACGAAGATCTGCATACCACCACGAAGACGGAGGACAAGATGCAAGGTGGACTCTTTTTGAATGTTGTAGTCTGATAGCGTGCGGCCGTCCTCGAGCTGTTTACCGGCGAAGATAAGACGTTGTTGGTCTGGTGGGATGCCCTCCTTGTCTTGGATCTTGCTCTTCACGTTGTCGATAGTATCCGACGACTCAACCTCCAAGGTGATGGTTTTGCCGGTCAAACTATGGTCAGGGAAAATCGCCTCAATCAGGCTTACGTTTTAACAAAGATCTGCATACCACCTCGAAGACGGAGGACGAGGTGGAGAGTCGACTCTTTCTGAATGTTGTAGTCGGAGAGGGTTCGTCCATCTTCCAATTGCTTTCCGGCAAAGATAAGTCGCTGTTGATCTGGTGGGATACCTTCCTTATCCTGAATCTTGGACTTCACATTGTCGATTGTGTCGGACGATTCAACCTCGAGAGTGATGGTCTTTCCAGTAAGGGTCTTGACGAAGATCTGCATACCTCCACGGAGACGAAGAACGAGGTGAAGGGTGGACTCCTTTTGGATGTCTGTGGGGTCAGTCGTTTCTCATTACGCTACACGGAAGGAAGCAAGGCTGTGCAACAGGAAAGCGAGACTCACTGTAATCCGACAAGGTTCGTCCGTCTTCAAGCTGCTTTCCAGCAAAGATCAATCGTTGCTGGTCTGGGGGGATACCCTCCTTGTCCTGAATCTTGGACTTGACGTTGTCGATAGTATCCGAAGACTCGACCTCGAGGGTGATGGTCTTGCCGGTGAGGCTGTCGTCAGCGCACGTTCGAGTGGCAATGGCGATCGAAGGGTGTTTTACTCACGTCTTGACGAAGATCTGCATGTTGCTGAGTGTTTGTTGGTATAGATTTGTACTATATCGAGTAAGCCAAGAATCGAAGACACAAGTCGCTGAAAGTAAAGATGCAAAAGAGGCAAGAATGGAAAGGCTAGATATAGACTGCGGCGAGGTTGAGTCAGCACGGCCTCCTCCACCGTGCCGATCCTCTAACGACCTTCTTCCTGCAGAAGACGCTGGAACATTCCTCCAGCGTAGCAGATCGATGCGAGACAGAATGATAGGGAGCGTTGCGTGACATGATCGAGGATGCATGGGGTGGCACCAGGAGAGGGTTGTGACCGGGCAGGTCCTTTGCCACCCTCTAAAGAACGGCCCCAATGCATCCTCGTCGAGATTACACTGCACAAAGATCCTTGCTAATCGCACGGAAGCGATGTGAGGGATACGATGGGAGAAAATATCGGAGAATGCGTTACTCACGTAGGTGGAAACTGAATCGACTACAAAGAGGGACGATGTAGAGATAGAGAACGATGACGGAAGGGGGGAGACTGCTTATCATCCCCGGATGGCTGACCCTGACCACAACAGCGGGGCAACTTTACGGCGTTATCTCCGGCAATTCAGCTTGTGGCGATCGTCACGCGTCACCGGTTACGATGACAGAGGCAATGGTCAGAAGCTCAAAGGTAACACTATTCAACGCATACCTTCAGCATCTCTTCACCTTTGGATCCCTTGCATAAACTTGACCCTCTCGCGTTCGACACGCTCCAACAGCTTTCAGCACATTCTTTCGTCCGGCAACGTATTATTTCCGCTCCTCTGTATCCATCACACGACTCAACGACCGTTCGGCTTGACAACATTAAACCACTGTAACAATCAACATCCTCCAGCATGTCCATCTCACTCCCCAACGGAACTCTCTTGGCCGCGCCATCCTCTTCGCAAGCGAATGTATCAGCAGCTGTCACCCGTATTCTCCATCTCTCTAATTTCTCCGCTGAGTGCGCTCATCAAGCGGCGAGGGCTGATGTCAGGTTGAAGACGCGGGATATACAATCCATCTTTAGAGATTACGAAAATGACAAAGGGGGTTTCCGGATCAAATGGGTCGACGATGTCAACGCCCTGGTCGTTTTCGCTGACGCAACCGTTGGTGCGTAACACGTTCTGGCCGTACTTGCTGACTGCTAGCCAAACGCGCATATCTCTCCCTTCTGCTAAACCCTCCTTCAACGTTTCTGCCACCCGCGGCTCTCAAGCCATACGACCGACCTGATGCATCGCAGATCATCGCCTCGCTTGCAGCACGAACCATGGGCCACCGCTCCTCCATGTCCAACGCAATGTCCACATCCACCATCATCGCTCCGCCTGGCGCTGAGTCTCATCAAAGAACAGCGTCCATGTCTGGCAATCTCAACTCTGGCTTCACGATGCCTTTGAAGCAACACCGGGCTTCCACCTCTTCGATCTCTGGCCTTCCTGCGTCCGGCGGCCTCAATGGGATATCAAGGGGTCATCAACGTAACGGCTCGGCGTCAAACTCGTGGACGCGTCAAGGCATGGGCGGAGGGGTGCTCAACTTCTCGATGCCATCGTCTTTTCCTAGGCTTCCGACTCACTCCGAATCATCACATGACCCTAGCCGATCTAGCAGTGCATCAGAATCGGAACCGATCGTCATCATGGACAGCGCGTTCCCGAGGACTGGGTCAAAGATGCCAGCACCTACCACTGGCGGGAGAAGAGAGAGTGTGAGTGCTGACGCCGCGCTGCGAGCGGTGCAGAAGGCATTGATGAGTGTGGAGGCGCAGGGTTGAGGTCCCGGTGCATTGACGACGATCAGTTGTACTATAATCTCGCCGATCTTTACACCCTAGGATGCATACGTTGCCTAATCAGGCCTTCTTACGCTCGATTTCTGCTAAACGGGCACCTGATACGGCTTTTGCCGAGGGATATGATCGGCCTAAACCCATCATGTAGCTCATCCTGTTGTCAGAATCAGGTTGGCACGTCAAAACTTGGCGTACCGAACAGCGAAGAGGAAGACGGTGATCCAAACATTCCCATTGATCAGCGTCGTCCACTGTCCTGGGCTCTTGAGGAAAGACATTGGCATGGGCAGAACGGTGAGGGCGATGCTGCAATGAGTACAATCCACGTGCTCAATACAAAGCCTACTGCGATAACTGTCATGTTAGCCAAGTAGCTGGGCACTGCTAGAGCTTACGTCGGCGATAGCGAGAGGCACCAGCAATGCTTTGACGAAGCGTTCTTGCAGATCAGGCCGGTCGGGCAGACTCCTTTTGATCGTCCAAAACATGGAGAGCGATATCAGCGCCAAAAGGAAGAAACCTAGACTTGTCAGAGTGGTCCCCTTTACTCGGGGCGCGACGTACAACTGCCCAGACCACCAATGATCATTTGACCCCGGACAGTGAGACCCATGCCGACAGTCGACCGCTCGAGGGCGGAGGGTAACATATCCCGAGCATAATCGTCGGGTCTTCGGATCGCATATTCCGCTCCGGCGAGAACAAGTGCCTAGCGTTAGATCAGAGTCTGCATGGAGAAAGGCAGACATACGGGCTCGACCAGCCAGAAGAAGTAGTAATACTTGGCCGGAAGGGGGTTCCTGACCCGTTTGATTTGGGTATTCAACGCCATGGTGAATGTCACAGGTAGATAGAATCAAGTGGTGAGTTGAATACGGATGATAACCGATGACGCTACGAAGGCTTCGTCAAGAGATTGCCGAGAATACCTGGCAGATACTACAATGTATGTTGCCTACTTTCACGCACGCTGCTTCGAAACCAGTATCCTCAGCCTTCACGGACCACATTCATCCAGCTTGAGCTTCAAGATGTTGATTGAGAACCTTGGTGCTTCGCTTCGCTTCGCTTGCTTGCAACGAGCGCTGACCTGCACTCATGCCGGTTCAAGCGTTAACGTGGACGTTAACAGTTGACGACCTCGCACTCATATGATGACATCCTCGTTGGCGATTCGTGAGGTAATTACATCGCGAAATAAAGACTGTATGTTCGCAACTGGTCTTCACGGTGGACGATGCGTGGAAATGACGCCTTTCGACACGCGACTTGGTCGTCTACATCGCGTCGAACACCACCATTCACCTGTTTCTCTCACGTGCTCAGACAACGACCAAGCAACTCGATATCGCATAACGATACAGTGAACAAGGTGATGAGGTCTCGCGCTGTTGTATGACTTGCGATGACGGTATCTCGAGTCGAGGCGAGACAGCATAATCGGGACTAAGAGTGGGGGAACATTCACTGCTTAACCTTGGATCAATGCCCGGTGACCTCCGTCCCGCCGGCGTGTGTCCCCCTCCCCGCTATGGTTCACAGCGAGTAAGCGAATTTGGCTGGAGATCTCAGCCGGTATATCCGAACTCTCGTGGTCGCGACCTTACCGACGCGATGTCCGTCCTTTGGCCCGGCGTCGCCCACCGCCTAGCGGCTGTCTTCCGAACTCAGCTTGCCTAAAATCTAGGTAAAATGTCAATGACGAGGAAAAAGGCAAGTTCTCACGTCTGCAAAGGCCGTTGTGGTAGACGGGTACGACGGCACAAGTCATCCTCACCTGACACGAGCCATGTCTTGGTCGGCGCAGATGAATGTCTCGGGGCCACGGCTATGTAGCGATCTCATTCTCCCGGAGCTGAAGAGATTTACGGGTGTACAAGACCGTATCGTACAATGGTGATCGTCGCGACTTGTCCACCCACCCGTTCTGAGCTTCACCACTCGTATACCCCTTTAAAATGTCGGTCCCGTCTACTCCTTTCCAGTCGCGCCGCCACACGGGAAGTGACACGACAGGCGAGACTAGCTCTCCCGGATCGACAGCGACCAGTCAGACGGTCGAGACACCTGCTTCGACTCCCCAAGCCGGTAACACGGCTCGCAATCCGTTTTTTACATTCTTTGAGGAGATACCCGACGAAGAAGATTCGGAAGAGGTATTGGCCAGATTTTTCGGGCTTGACAGGAAGCCTTCCGCCGCCCAGGTGCCACGAACGGTTGACGGGGTGAATGTAGATGCGCATGTTTTCGACACCGACGACACCGCCGACGATGACGAGGACGAGGACGACTACACGTATGACACCCCTCATCCTTGTCCGTGTCCTCTCGTTCGATGCAAGCCGCCTTACAAGGCTGCTCGTGTCGGATCCGAGCCGGACGCGCCGGCCCAATGTCCCGACTCGCCTGTCGACGAGGCGATCACCGACCGCCTTTCTCTCTTTGGCGGGTGTGAGACGCGACCCGCATCACCCGTCGTCGACCCCCTTGATCCGCTTCATTTTTGTTACCCTCGCCAAGCCAATCAAGGGGTCCCACCGCGCTCTACGGAGGTTGGGGTCATTTCCCCTCATCCGCCTCTGCCACACTCGCTCGGGTGTGAGTTCCCTTGCCCCGTAGTCATCGAGAGGACTTCGGGACTCCTCGCCCGGTACCGCCAAGACCGGGCCGAGTTCGACGTGCACTGGCTGGCGGAACCTGCCGCGGCTCGTATGATCGATGAACGTGATCAGCGCATGAGGGCGTCTTTGTTCGAGCGCGCCTTGTCTCAAGTCCGGAAGAGCAAGGTCAAATACTGCCAGTACTTGAGGGTGGAAGAGCATTGGGGTAAGGTGAAAAAGGGTAAGGAGAATGTCAGAGAGATGGTTGAAGTCGTTGTGGACCGGTTTGGTGAGTGCTTTTGTATGTTCTCAGTACGCGGCTTACAGATCTAGTCGTCTTCGACCGGATATACGACAACCGCGTCAAGCAGTCCGGTAGCGAGGATGAGTGCTCCTTGTTGTGTCGGCATCACTGTCGGGCGTGAGTGGCTCCCATACTTCTGTTGTATGGTCTAACAACCAGAAAACGTCTCGCCAACGCACGACAGCATGCCGATAGGGCTGAAAGGCGACGTTTGAGGCGGGAAAAGTGGAACATGCCTCCTTAGCCTGGCGAGTTCCAAACCTGTCTGTCTACTGCACGGCACCCGTCACACCGAGCCGCGACATCAAATGCTATAGCAGCGGACACCATCTTTACCTCATCCCTGGGCATCCACCTCTCACGGGCACCCACCGTCTTACAGACATTTCTTGGGTTTTATGGTGCTTTGGGTACTGCAGACTTTCTGCTTATATACACAATTGTCGTATTATCATCGCCGCGATAACATGCATAGTCCGAGACAGGACGCAAAACGGGGACACGACTATACTAACACTCTTAATCGCTCTCCTCGCCCTGACTCTCGCATTCCTCTTCATCCTTTTTGCCCTTTTTCGCCTTTACCTTCTTCTCCTTGACTTTCTTCTCTTTTGGCGGGTTCAGCTTATCCCGCTCGGCCCTCCACCTCGCCTCGATTTCGACCTGCTTCTTCTCCCACTCATCGTCCTCGATCGCTTGAATCTCGTAAAGCATCTGAATCTCCTTTGTCCATAATGACAGCTCTCCGACCTCGAGGGGGTTGCTAGCGGCCGGTGTTTCGAGGATGAGGGGGATTCCCGCCATTAGCGGATCTCGCATGATTTCGCGGAAGGCAGTGAGACCAATATGACCGCTGACGATCAGTCTTGTGATTATTGGAGCTGATGCTAAGTACTCACAGCCCAATGTTCTCATGCAGATCTTTACACGCCCCTAGCTCTGCTTTCGAGTCGTTCAAGTGGACTCCGGCGAGATAGCCGTTCCCGACCTCGTCGTCGAACTTTTTCATCGTCTCGCGATACGTCTCCCTGGTCCGTATATCGTAGCCTGCAGCGAAAAGATGGCACGTATCGAGACAAATCCGGACACGGTCTTTATTTTCTACCAGCGCGATGATTTCTGCAAGGTCGTGAAATGTCGTTCCGACGAGGTTTGACTTGGCGTTGGCCATGTTCTCAATGACGGTGATGACTTCGGGCACTTCCTTGTGTACTTGATTGATCGCTTTCGCTATCGTCTTATATGAATCCTCCTTGGAACACGCTCCGACAGTTGATCCAGGACTGGAGTGAGCTGAGTGATTTCACGAACACTCACTGCCAATTGTACATCTTAATCCCTAGTTGATGGCATCGATGGATATCATCTTTGAAGCACTGATACGAAGTGTTCCACTTGACCGGATCGGGATTACCGAGGTTGATCAGATAACTGCCATGGACCAAGATTGTTTCTGGCCCATATCCGACTCCTCCTTGGTCCTTTGGTTTCATTGCCGCGTGGAATTTGTCGATAACGTCTTGTTCAAACGGATTCGATTTCCACTGCCTTTGAGATTTGACAAACATGGCCACACCGTTTGCGCCTGCTTTGCCCGCACGGAAGAGCGCAGTGGCGGGTCCACCTGCGATGGAAGTATGGGCACCAACATACAGCGGTTGTGGGAGGGAGGAGCTAGACGCAACACCGCCGTTAGGAGCGCCGGTGAGGGCTGGTAAGGCGAATATGGGGTGTCCAGCTCGGGCAGGGTGCAAAGACGGGTCGAGATCTGCTGGAGGCCATACATTTGCTTTGCCTTTACCCTTTGGCTTTGCAGGTGCCGCTTCGCCTTCATCCTCGGCCTTTACTTTTGCCTTGCCTCGAGGCTTCTTAGCCGGGGGCGCAGTATCTTCACTCTCCTCTTTGGTTTCCTCTTTCACAGCTTTCGCTCGCTTCCTCGACGCAATCGCGCTTTCCGGTTTGGCAGCGGCTTTCTTAGGAGGGGCCTTGGCGACTGCCTTTTTCGTTCTGCTTTTGGTGTTCTCTTCGACGAAATCCGCCGTCAACCGATCGTCGGACGAGAGGCTGCTTGTTGAAGACATTTGCAATTGGAGTACGGGGAAAGAAAGGTTTCGGACAGTCGGGACAGTATGAGATGGTCGAGAAAGGAGGTACGAACGACGTATGTAGCTTAAAAACCGAATGTTGGGCAAGATACGTTCCAATGTTCAACAAACGCGTCGTGAGGTTGATCGCGGTCGAATTCAGGTGACGTCGTATCGCGGAAATTTTGATCCCGTCTTTCCTCAGCTCTCCGGTATCTTCCTACTCTTTGCATACTATAAATCATTGCTCTTTCCATCGCAATCTTGTATTACATACCACAGTTCTTTAGCAACATGATCGGCAGCTTACGACTCGTTGCGTCTTCGTCCAAGACCACCGTTCTCCCTTTACGCACCTTGACCACCTCGATCTCCCGATCACTACCTCCTCGATCGTCATTCTCGAAACCTGGCCCGCCACCATTACCACCACAGGAACAGGCAGAATTCGATGCTTTGCTCAAGGCGAACCAGTCGATCGGCGCTTCTCCAGCAGTGACTGCGCCATCAGAGGATCTCGCCAAACACCCCGATGTGAGGCGGGGACCGCGACCCGAGTTTGAGGGAGAGGTCAACCCGAAGACGGGGGAGAGGGGGGGACCCAAAGTCGATCCGTTCAAAGCAGGTGACAATGATTGGCAGTACGGCGGAAGGGTCACAGTGAGTTGTTTGTGCTGCAAGGATTCTGAGCTGATGATTAGGATTTCTAAACTTTTACTTTACATATCATCAGTCTTGTCATGCATTGTCTTGTCCGAACGATTGTATTACCGCTCTGTTGTTTGCATCGCTTTGACCTTGATTTAGACGGCCGACCCATATATAGGCGTCGGCTTTGAGTATAAGCGCCTGGTCGTCTCAGAGATCCCATATGGGCTGCAATTATTCATCAAGGGACAGGAAAGCAGTGCAAGATGAATCGCATCATAATCTAGCAGGAGGCCCGTAGTAGAGGAGTAGCCTTTCTCATCTCGCCGCCACCCTATCGAACCCTGATAAACAGGCACATCGACACGCGGCTGCCCTGGGTCGATTCCGTTGCATCGTCTGTCCCGAATAGTGAAAACGGCACACGGCCCATGGCCCACGGCTGGACAGTGTACACAAGGGAGCACACGCCGTCGCGTCTCTACCGCCAGACCGCTCGCTGCTCTACGCGTCATGTATGCATCGCACGGAACATGGTGAATGAACGGTGTCCGGGTTGTAGGCACCATCCCGAGTACCCCGCATCCAGGAAAACCCCTGAATCCTCTTTACGTTGCTTGGCCATGTTGAATCCCTTCATACATTACTTTTCATCATATCCATCCACGCTGGGAGATTCTGGTATCATCTTCACTTGTATTGATTGTGGAACGGTGAGATCAGATCAACTCGCCCCATTGCACTGCGAAGCCTACAAATCACAAACGGTTCAACCATCGCGAGCGAGTCAGCTGTCCACCCGAACTGGTTGTCTTGGCCGTGATCTTGCCTCTTGGTTTGTTTACCATCGTTTGTAAACAAAGCACCTTTGACAATCGCGCTGCTTGGTTGTTCTCTCACATGCGACTACCTGCATTGTGCACATCTCGCTGTACTTGAGAACAAACCTTTACACCGGTATACTTCGAACGCTGAGTTCGCGAATATCCTCGACATTGCGACTTCGTCATTTCGCTTCGACACCCTTGGCTTCCACACTTGCGGTCCGATGACCCTCACCAGTCCGCATCATGGCATTACTCTATGATCGTGCTCAGCCCGAAGCCGGACCGAGTCGTCCACATCCAATATTGCATCGCGCATCACGGTCATGGCTTCATATTCGACAAGATGGCTCAGCAAATGCGTCCGCTTCGTCCTCTCCTTCCGACTCGACAATCGTCAATAGCACAGTGCCGACTCCTACAACCCCAACTGATCTCTTCCCAGTCACGTCTCTGCTTGCAAACGCAACCTCAACATATGCCCCATCAACCCGAACATACCTCGATGCTTCTTCGTCAATATCAACCACGAGTTCCGCCTACTACGCGTCAACCAACTCATCCTTTTCGCGCCCGTGGCAAGTGTCTACGAGATCTACAACCTCTCATGCTGCCGAACAAACACCCTACGTACCGGGTGTGATATTGAAGATGGTCTTGGGCGGGGACAACGACGATCAAGCAGTGTATAGCGTTCCAATGGACTTTGGACACGGCACGCTCGACGGGTCGCTGAGGAAAAGGCGGCCGAGCTCAAAATGGGATGGAGGTAGTCCGCAGACTGTCAATTTGCAGGTGGACCTAGGTTCTTCAGATATGGTACGTGCTGGGCGCCCTCGTGTATGCTCATGTTAGTGGGTCGCATCGACTGATTGTATGACCTCGGACTGCGGGACAGCGCCAGCTCTTTTCAATGCATCGTTGTCGCTCAACGCAAGTACCGAAATGGAGTTCAATTATCAGATGGGACAGGTTAGCGGCGGGGTGTATTGGGAACAAGTCCAGCTTGGCGGGTTCGGCATAGGCTATCAAGCTTTCGGTGAGTGGTACATCCTGTCAAACTTACACTCAGTGGCTGCCAACGATGTTTCCAATGAAGATCTGTCAGGCGGCAACTTTACCGGTGTATTGGGTTTAGCTTGTGAGTCTGCGCGATAGCATTCTCCGCTGAATCTCAGTACCTGCAAACTCGATAATTCTCAACGAGATTGCGGGTTCTACATCCGGTGCTCCAGACGGTGCCACCTTTCTCGACAACTTGTTCGGTTCGGGTGTCGGGGCGCCAACTCAGCGGCTATTTTCGCTTTCTTTGGAAAGACGAGAGGACGTTCGAACTACTTCAACCTTCGGCATCGGTGCAGTTTCAAACGCCTATTGCCCGCAAGACAGCTGCAATCCAAACTACCTCCCCATCATCTCGCAACCGTCTCTAGGAGTTACAGGGTACCTGCATTGGAGATTGCCCCTTCAAAGTATCTCTACGGTGACGTGGAGCAGTGACCAGAACGGATCGGGTCCGACGATACAACGCGTGTCCCTTGGCAAAAGCCAGATTGACACGTCAAGAGCGACACCACTAGCGGTACTGGACTCCGGCGGTGTGGCGATTCTCGGCGGATACAGACCATGGATAGATGCCATATACGCAGCGTTCGACGTCACCGCGAGCGCGGACGGCTTGTGTAAGTCAACGGCAAAGGATGCGCTAACGCCAGATCGCATGCCATGCACGAAACAAATGGCACTCAGTTTTAACTTTGGCGGAGAAGAATTCCCCGTTCACCCACTTGACATGTCGTGGCCAGACCCCACAGACCCCTCTCAAACGAGTTGTATTGGTGCGCTACAATACTCCAATACATTGGGTCAGAGCGGCGACTTTATACTGGGGAGTTCGTTCTTAAAAAACGTCTATTCGATATACCAATACCCGGATAACATCGCTCGCTCGACATGGCAGCCCACCGTCGGGCTTATCTCCCTCACCAACGCCTCTGTTGCATCTCAAGACTTCTACGCGGTCCGTGTGCAGCGACAATCCTTAGCAGACGTCTCGTCAAACCACAAAACAGGAGTTGGCGCGGCAAATCCTACTGCGACCGAGACCAGTGCTGTTCTCAGCCCCTCCACAGGCTCGACCTCTCGCAAAGGCTTGTCAACCGCGGTCATTGCTGGTGTTTCAGTTTTAGCGCTTTTCGTATTCGCCGCGGGAATTTTTTGCGCCTGGTGGTTCTGGCTCAGAAGGCGACTAGGAAAGGACGGCAAGGTGGGATACGCCGACAATGCTGGATCCGGTCATCGGGCGACTCTCAGCACGTCGAGTCTTCGAAGCAAGAAGCACAATGCTGCACAACGGCAGAAGAGCATGGTCGAAGGGTATTCTGACTACGAGGATTCTTGGGTCTCGACGACCGAAGGAGGCGATTCTATACGGTTGGGGTACCTGCCCGAAGTGGCAGAAGAGGACGATATGGCGATCGGACCGAGATCGTCTCGCGCGTCTTCGTCGAGGCTCGAAAAGGGACCAGGCGATACAGATTTGGTCGACTTGGAAGCGGAAGAGGAAGAAGTCAAGCCGTTACCGGAAGCCACTCCTCGCGCTGGTACCAGCAAAAGAAGGGATCTATCGCCCTCGGCTAACCGTACTTTGTCGCTCGCGACCGATTCACCCGATTCGACTCGATACCCTTCGTCGTATGGCTATCCTCATTCGAGTTCGAATTGGAACATGTCTGGACCGTTCCCTTCACCTGCAAGGCAGTCGTTGTTGCGACCCGACACGTCGCCAATGTACGATATCCGATCCTCCGACTATTTTACTGTTGGGACGACCAAAGAGAGGAGGCCTAGTGTGGCGAGTATAGATAAGCGCGACAGCACGCCAAGTGGAAGGGGACCTAGTCCGAGGAGGATAGGCGATGCCCCAGTGGAAGAGGATGTGTTTGGGGATGTGCATGGGAATAGGTGAAGAAAGGGAGGGGGGTATATCACGTTGAACGACTGTATTTGTTGTCTTGTATCACGCGGTTGTAGGTGCAGCAAGGACTTTTATGGACATTGGCCACGTAGACAGCGGTATTTTGTACGACTATGAATGGCAGAATTCATGGCCGTAACACCTCCTTTGAGGCGGGTATCCTGTAGTCCTTTGTATAGCGCTCGGCCGCTGGGGCTTTGTGGAGGCGACTTGGCGTTGTTCATGAATACCGTGTCCCACGGCACCTGCTGAGCCAGAATCGTCAAGTATGGACGTATACTCGACAGAGGATTATGCGTATTCGGCCGACTACGTCTACGACGGGGCATACGACGTGTATGGCGCTAATTACGACACGCCGCCACTCGTCGCTGAGGAAGGGTGGATCGAGGCCGATTACGAGCATCCAGAGATCAACATAGAAGACGAGTTTTACGATCCCGACGCGGATTATGTCGAGGAAGAAAATGCGGGCGTATGGTTGCCTTATACGCCCCCGGCGCCTGCTAGCGCCGGAGGAGGGGGTCCGCAACAGCAGGTCGTTCTTGCCGGTATACCGGGAATGGGGCTAGGAGGTATCTACCCAGCGAGTGACCAGCTCTCACAGAGTTACTGCGTCTTATACCCCGTGGAGTGTAGAAAACGCGAAGGATTCCTCACCTCAAACGCGACGGACACGGACCACCTGGTGGATAATACGGCCAAGGTCGCGCTGGGCGGGGGGGAGGTGTTGGAAAAAGTCGATTTGTCGGGGTTGGGATTGGTACTCCTCATTGGCCTGCTCTTGCTCGTAGGCGTGCACTTCGGGTGGGACAGCGAGAAAACAGCAGGTGAGTTTATCGTTCCAGTTTTCACCCCCTGATCCAAAGGTTCTGGCGATAGAGCGGGGAGACCAAAAGGCGTTGCAGAGGAGAGGGTAGATAAGGGGAAGAGACCAGAGGGAGGGGCGGAGCCGGGGGATTCAACGAGGCCAAGGAGAGACAGAGGCAGCGAGGGAGAGGCATCTGGGGTGAATGAGTCCTCTGGACGGGAGAGGAAGAATAATAGGAGTGAGAATGAGCAGCAGGCGGTCTCGTCGAATGGTGAGGATTACTGCGCTATAAAAAAAAGGGAGAAGAAGACGGGTGACGGGTGACGGCCCAGAATCGGTGGTCTAAAAGTAACACCTTTTCAGTCAGCTAATACTGCAGGAGAAGGACCAAAACCAAGTCGCTCCAGGCCTGATACTGCCAATACTGAAAGAACACGTCCGGCTACAGATACGAAAGCCACTTCGGCAAGTGAGTTCCCCGACGTTGTCCGCGATAACACCAGATCTAACCGAGCCACCGGCCAATGAGACACCTGAACAGCGTAAAGTCCGAGAGGCTAAGCTCGCTCTTGAAAAAGCAAAGTCGGACCAGAAGAAAGCTCAGAAGACAGGCGATGAAGCGGCGCAGAGGGCGGCAGATGAGAAAGTGGCGAGAGCGCAGGACAGGTACGACCGTGCGAAAAAGGCGGAAAAGGCGTCTCGGGAGGCAGTCGCGACGGATGGGGCAAGGGAGAGTGGTAATGGGGCGAGAACTGAGGCCAAAGCTGCAGAAGATGCGGCCAAGGTCCGGGCCGAGGAGAAAGCTGTGAAGAACGCCACACGGGAGGCCCAGAGAGCTACGGATGCTGCCAACGCCGCGACTGTCGCCGCAAATGGGGCGAACGGCGGGAAAACCCCCAAGAGTGGAGCAGTAGGTGAAGGAACGACATCAACGGATAGGCGAACGGCCAGACAACAAGCCGCCGACGCCGGTGTTAAACGAGCGAAAGATGAATTGGAGGCGGCGAAAAAAACGGAAAATGAGGTCAAGCAAAAGGCGAGACTGGACGAGAGGAAACGGACGGGGAAAACACCGAGCTCAACACCACAAACACCCGAAGTGGTCGCCGCGAAGGCAAAGACGGCCGAGGCGGAGAGAAAGCTAGAGGATGCAAAGAGAGAGCAGGCGAAAGCCAATGCTGAGGCGGCGGGTGCGCAGCCGGGCGGTAAGGCCAAAATGGATGCGGTCACCGCACCAAGTGAACCTGCTCCCGCCGGGATGACGGAAAGAGATGAGAAGGCTGCAGTGAGAGCTGCAGAGAGGGAAGCGGCGAAGGAGAGAAAGCAAGAAACTGAGGCGGCGAAGAACACACCCGGATCTAGCGGCAATCCGCCTGGTGCGGCAACGTCAGGCTCTGGAACGCAAACGGCTGCAGATGACAGAGTGAAGCAAGCGGAGGCCCGTGTCAAGAGGAAAAAGGCGGCTCTCGAAGCAGCAAAGAGGACTGGAGATCCTGAAAAGATCGCCAAAGCTGAGAAGGAGTACGCCCAATCGAAGAAAGATCTCGCCAAAGCGAAAGGTACCAGCACTAATCCCGACGCTGCTGCTGCTGCCGCCACCCCCGCCGTACTCCCCCCCGCTACAGCCTCAAGCGAATCGACACCTCCCCAAGCCCCATCAACAGCCAAACCACCTAAATCTGACGCGGTGGCGGCGACACCTAACCCAGACGCCCCTAAAACGGAGAGTCAAGTGAAAGCCGATGACAAAGTCAAAGCAGCTGAAGACAGGCTGGGGCGAAAGAAGGCCGCGTTGAGAGCGGCTCAAGCGAGTGGCGATCCGGAAAAGATCGCCAAAGCGCAAAAAGAGTACCAGCGAGCGAAGAAAGATCTTGAGAAAGCGAAAGCCGGCCAAACCACTGCTGACGCAGTTGCCGACGTCGACAAAGCTAAAGCAGACGTTGCGGTTGCGCAGGCGAATGAAGCTGCCGCGCCAATCGGAAGGAGGACCCAAGCGAAAGACGAGAGGAAAGCGGCGGAACAGCAACTTGACGCCGCAAAGGCGAGCGAACAAGTTGCGGTGGCAGCGGAGAGAGAGGTTAAAAAGGAAAAGACGGACAGGCAGAAGAAGGCCGATGCAGACGTGGAGAAACGAAAGAAGGACGTGAAAACCGCTCAGACGGCGGCTCAGAATGCCCATGCAAGCGGCAACAAGAATGAGGCGGCGGCAGCGGACGATGCATTGAAAGACGCAAATAGGAAGCTTGATAGGGCCAAAAGAGAAAAGGCAGAAGCAGACGCAGAAGCAGCAGGAGAAGCGCCGCCACCTACCCCCGTGGGCGGCTTGACCGATGCGCAAAAGGCGGCAGATAGGAAGATTGCTTCGGCTAAAAAAGCCATTGCAAACGCAAAAAAAGAGTACGAAGCGGCAAAAGCGGCGGGCGACGAAGCAGGCAAAGCGGCGGCGAGAGCGAAGGTGGCAAAAGCGCAAAAACAGCTGAAAGCCGCGGAAGAGGAGAAGATCAGGGCGGATGCTGAGGCTAACAAAAGCGCGGGAGTGTCGGGAACAGCATCGACAAGGGAGAAGGCCGATGCAAAAGTGGAAAACGCCCAGGCTGAGCTCGATGCAGCCAGAGAGGCAGAGGAAGTGGCCAAAGCAACGGGCGATCCAGCCAGAATTGCTGCGGCGAAAGATGCGAGGCGGAAAGCTGAAAAGGATGTTGCAAACGCCAAAGAAGGTGAGTGTCAATGTCCACTATACCCGCTGAGCTGACCCAGAAGCGGATGGGTCAGGCACCTCGCTAACCCCGTGGAAGCTTCTGCCAATCGTGCTCATCATACCATTGCTTGGCCTTATTGGCAGAGCAAGGCTTGGAATGCCAGTCGTTCCGGGACCACCGATAAGAAAAGGGGTGTTCACTCCCCCTTCATCATTCGCCTCCCGACCAGTCGGACCAAGTCGAAGTTGGACAGCCAGCTCCAAGCCGCCTGCAATCAATATTAACAATATCAACGCGCAAGGATCCGATATTCCCATCAACACCGAGGCTTCCAGCAGAGCTACTTTCGTCGAACCCATCGTCGAGACTAAACCTGTCATCGAAATAGCCTCAGAGCCGCTCGAGATCCGACTTTCGGGTCCCGCCAACCCAGACCGACTTGTCAGGATGGTGGTAGCCCTCTTGGTCGCGGCCGCACCGCTTTTTGTCGACTATGCACGGGATTGGCCGATACGTGAGTACACTCCGACCGACTACCTTGCTCCTATCTATCATTGGATCGTCCTATTCCTCTTCCTCGTCTTTGCACTATACGCCGCGGATAGGCAATTTGGCTTGTCTAGATCGTACGGGGGATCAGTTGTCGCCAGTCTGCACGGCTTGGGTAGCTTAATCACGCCTGCTGTGGTTGCTACTGTAGAAGGGAGTGACACGCTGGTCTGGGGACTGGAGGATATGGTGCTGGGAGATGGCAAACATCTGTTCGGGATGGTACTTGCTGTAGGCTTGCTTGGGCTCGTGTCAATGAGAGAACCGCTTAAGAAGGGGATCAAGACGGAATACGCCCCGCCGGCTATTCAGTTTCTGTATCTCTTCGGGGTCGGAGTCGTTGGTATGTTGTTCTGGAATGCATAGTCGAGGCTGTCTGGGTTCAGGCTATTGACGCAACGGCCACGAAATTTAAAGTGAGGGGATAAATAAAATTCACGTGTTGAGTGTTCCGTTGGAATCTGTGCTTTGCTCCCTGGCACCAGCAGCACTTCCCACCACAAACTCGCTATCACAAGCCATGTGATGACCATCTAACAACACTTTTCCCTACTATCACATACAGACGCGATCCTAAACACCTCAGGCAGTACTCAAGTTGACGTTGCTGATCGCTCAACGTGCCGACGGGACCCACAGACGCCATCTGAACGCTCGCCCGCGACACGTTCCCGCAGCCACGAAAACGCCTCAACTAGGTTTGACTCTATCGAGCTATTGCATACCGGTGTAAGCCCATCTCTATTAGCCTGAACAGGCTTATCGCTCCCGTCGTGTCACCACTTACCACTCAGCTCTGACCTTCCGGTAGACACCCGCGACTATCCCTTTCCCAAGATCCCGTCAGCCACCCTGCCATCATGCCGTTCCTTCAGACCATCTCTTCCTTCTTCTCTGGTCAACCGGCGAACAGCGCGTCGGCTTCCAGACAAAACAGAAGAACAACGATGAACACGACATTTGACGCGTTCAGCTTGCCCACGTCGCGGTATGGCGATGGTGGAGGTCTTGGCGTCGGTGACCCAGTGAGTGATGCCAGTTTAGCGGACGGCCACAGCTTACGCGTGATAGATGGGCAGCAATACGAGCTCCCCCGGTCCCTCCCGTCGCGGCAGTACGAGCTATGCATACCCACCGCCCCGTGAATCATAGTAAGTCTCCCGTTCTCGAAACCAAGCTTACTCAAGTCAACCTTCCGCCAACAACACCCACCCCCCTATCTCGCACACATTCCACCGGTTACGCAAATCACTCGCGGAGACCTTCCCCGAACTACTAGAAACGCTCAACGGGCCTGTCGATCTTTCGCTTCTTGGACAGTTTGAGCGGGAACTCGGATGCCAACTCCCCCCGTCTGTGCGCGAATCTTTCACCATTGCCGACGGACAAGACATCGATTCCGGCTGTGCGGGCCTCTTCTTCGGTCTTTACCTCCTTCCTCTCGAAGACGTTATGCGCGAATGGGCATTTTGGCGGCATGCAGAGCATGATCCTGAAGCTGGAAAGAATCCCGCGGTACTGGCGACAATGGCTAGTGTCCCTCCGTCATGGATCAAACAGCTCTACGCGTGCCGAGGCTGGATCCCTTTGCTTTCGGATAGAGCGGGCAACTACGTCGGAGTCGACCTTGATCCGGGACAAGGAGGGTCCTGGGGACAGGTTATCATATTCGGGAGGGATTTTGACCGAAAATGCGTTTTATGGAAGGGAGACGGAGAAGGCGGATGGGGTAAATGGCTCGCTGCGTTCGCTGACGAGCTGGAAAGTGGAGACGGGTGGGAAGCCGACAAATCGGGTTCGTCGGATGAAGAGGAAGAATTGGGCTATGATTCGTACAACGGTGGAGCTCAGTACGGGGAAGGCGGTAAAGGCTTGCGCCTGGCTGGAGAGTACAGGGGGTGGAATGTCCTTGAGGCATGGTGGGACAAAACTGTGAGACAGTGGGAGCAGATTGGCCTAGGACTCGACGTCGAAGCAATTGAACGAGGCTTGGACGAGGCAAGACGGCTTGCTGGATTCGAAGAAGAGCGGGAACAGCCCGGGTCTTCGCGCACATCTGTTGAGGTTCCAGGTGAGGTGTCGTAGCACGCATTTCTCTGACTTTAGTGTTTGCATCGTCACAAATCCCTCAAGCTCCTTCCACCCCTGTTCCAGGCGATAGCGACGTTCTTCTCCCACCTGCATCACCGGAACAGGCAAGGATGCAAATACCCAAATTCCAGCAGAAGATCCCTGTCCGCGTAATCACGCCGATTGCAACCGCCTCGGACCACCCTTTGCAAGCTGGCAATTCTACCGCGCCACTCGACCGCGATCTGAGCACCGGCTACCTTTCTCCGCCTGACCGACGGAAATCGCGCGCTCCTCCACCTGTGCCCATCTCGCTTGATCTGCCTACACGTGCCGACGTTCAAGCCATGTCGGTGATAGCTTCAGCCGAGACTAGTGGACTGCGAGGAGGATGGATTATGAACATTGACCCTGGGATTAACGCTCGTCGACAGAGGAACGGCGACAATGAGATGGTCGACATCGACCTTGAAGGTGGCAAGGGCGAAAAATTCGGCTCGCCAAGGATATCCGCGGAAGACATGGAGCGACTCCGCGAGGAGGAGAAATTGTCCTTGGCCGGAGTCGAAGGTCGCCACAGTCCTCGTTTGATGTACAGCCGGACACCGTCGCCTCTAGCGCGTGGTGGTTCGCTAGAAACTCCTGGCCAAATCACACCGATCGGTATCGGCATAGGTCATCCACAAGGATTCGAAGGCGCATCCCCGCTCAAGCGACCACCACCCATCGCAACTTATTCAGATTCGTCTATGCGCAGACACGGCACGCCCGATGAAGATCGGGATACACCTGTATTGCGGTCAGACCGTGTATTGAGTCGGACAGTACGCGAATCTAGCATCTTCTCCGAAAGCAGCCAGGATGGTCTCCTTGATGTGCGCAGTATTCCAAGCCGGTCGCAATCGCCGGTGACGACCGAATATGCAAGCTCGCCCATGACAATCACTCGTAGACGATCGGTCGAGTATGATGACGGGAACAGGCAGGAAGAGCTGGGTGGAATCGAGGACGATATGCAGGACATTAGTTTGAGCGAGAGTATAGATAACAAGCATGGTGGATTGAGGGAGGTACCCGTGTAGTGTAGCAATCCTCAGAGTGTAAAGAGGCATGCATGCTACTGCTTCAAGGCGTATATCACCGGAGACCAACTAGAAGAGTCCGTGTTGTGTTGACATCGCCATAAACCCTGGCGTGCCCACATGAGACCATAAGGTAGGTTCAGGCGGCGTACAGGCCTCTGCGAGCCAAATGACAAAGCCTAGAAACCCTGTCAACTCTCGTGCTTCTGATGACGAACGGTGAGAACGGCGCATGCCCCATTGTGATGGATCTTGGGTTCTCGTGTACTCTTCCAAAGCTCTCGCGAGAAGGACAGGATCAGGAGAGAGGGGTGAGATGGTGTAAGGCGGTGGAGCGACTGACGAGGAAGAGGGTTCGCCAGACCGGATCTGGATGGCGAGATTGGAGCGCATGGGGTGTGGTGTGGTTGTGAGGTGCGAGTCGTATGTGTGCCATTTGCCAAGCTGAGGGTTTTGGGTGGGGAAGGCGGGGCTTCTCAGCTGGCAAAGGTAGTTTTGTTGTACCAGCGCGTTTGAGAGACATCTCTCGCTGTGACATGTGAGATGACGAGCGTTCCCTTGTCAGCTCGGTGCAGTGAGGCGTCGCGACGTGTATGATGCCATCCTCCTTTGACTCGGCGATGTGAGCGTGCACACCTTCGACAGTGCTTACATTCTTCAATTTGTTACATACTCACAGCTCATTCCTTTACTATACGTCACCGAAACCTCTGTGTCAGTGTTTTATCTCGCCGTAAGCAGTCGCGAAAGGAAATCATGAGGATCGAGAAGTATAAGTACGGTGAAGCACCTCCTACTTGACACTTGAGTTCCTCCCACCTCCCTGCCCACCTCTTCCGAACTTTCCGTCACATCACATCCATCTCAACATCACCTGGTATAATACCATTTACGCGACGAGAGACAACACGCCAGTCCCTCATCGCGCTTCGATACGATTTTGCACGCGACACTCGCTCAAACCCGTCTTTGTCAACCGACCGCTTCCACCTCTCGCCCCGACTTCCCTACACAGGCCCATTTGTCAGCACCCAACAAGCGATGCTGATCCATCAGGCCTCAATGGTAGCTTTTGTTAGTGAGAAAACGACTGATCCCGGGGCGAATATCTCTATCCTGAACCAGCGAGATCAGTGCGGAAAGGTCAGTGAGGACGAATATTTTTGGTATACTTTTGCTCGGTAGATCAGTAGCAAAGGAGCGATACAAGGAGATCATCGCGTCCACCGCGTAGTACCGGGGCATCCTGTAACCCGTCGTAGTCGCTTGTGAAGGTGTTATCATGCTCAACTTATGTCGAAGTGAGGCAATGTTATTTGTGCCACTGTGATGTAACTCCGGGGTTGGGCCGGCCTGCCCGTCGACCTCATTACGTCGCAGCATCCACATGTCTGATAGCCTATCCTCCACGCCCAGGTCCTGTATCCCAATCATCCGTACATACACGTACAATTCTCGACCGCCCATAATCATGCCAGAGCGATAACAACCACCAATCCGTCATTCGCATTGCCTCGCCAGTCTCAATTTCGCCCGACGCACGCGTATCGCTTTGATCCCTTTGTTTATCCTTGAATTCCGACGACCTCCTCCTCTTTCAGTCAATATTACATTAGACCCCCTGAACAACAGTACGTAGGCGCCATGACTTCGTACAATCCACTCCCGTCCCATCTTAAGGCGGTACAAGAGGAGTTTGGCTCGGGTATGGGCGGAGGAATCCCGACGCCAACATACGGCGGAACGGTGGAGACAGGGGCTGAATGGGAGTTCGTGATCGACAAACACGGTCGACGGAGGTGAGTATGCTGTGGATGAACCGGAGTATAAGGGTCGGATAGGCTTGGACATGGGTCGCAGTGGAAGAGTCGGATACAGAAGGGATGAACGTAGACTGTCGCTGATACACAGCCGTACACCGTCGCGCTCGCCTCATCGCGCAACAACAGACCCAGTCATGCAGCGCTCAGCATCATTTCAACCTGGTCAATCCGACTCGATGGCACTCCCACCACCTGCCGCGTCGTCATCATACAACCCTCCGTCTGCGCTCGCGACCAATTCCTCCTTCCCTTCGGCTACACCGCAAGAACCTACCATCCGAGAAGTCCGAGAAGAGGCAGCTGCTGCGGCGGTTTCACGGCGCGCAACCACCAGCAACGGTACATCTGGGAACGGTGCGAGCCGTAGTGCGCGTGATAAAGCGAGAATACGGATGGTCGGAGACTGGCAATTGCAAAAGACGTTAGGAGCGGGAAGTATGGGCAAAGTCAAGCTGGCAACAAATATCCATACAAAGGAAAAGGTGGGAAGTCACGTTCGAATCAAACTCATAGCAGTGCGCTGTCAAGATCATCCCCCGATATAGCGACGCGACGCGGAAAGAACAGCCGTCCTCGGCCGAAGAAGCTGAGAAGCAACGACAGAAAGACGAATCGAAAGAGATCAGAACGATCCGAGAAGCCGCTATCTCTTTATTACTACACCATCCTTATATCTGCGGCATGCGCGAATTCATCACACACACAAATCACCACTATATGGTATGCGAGTTCATCGATGGAGGTCAAATGCTCGACTACATCATTTCCCATGGCCGGCTGCGCGAACGGGCAGCCAGAAAGTTTGCCCGCCAAATCGGATCCGCCCTCGATTATTGTCACAAAAACTCGATAGTGCACCGCGACTTGAAGATTGAGAACATTCTGATATCCAAGTCGGGTAACATCAAGATTATCGATTTCGGCTTGTCCAACCTCTACGCGCCAGACCGGCATTTATCGACGTTTTGCGGCTCGCTCTATTTTGCTGCTCCGGAATTGCTCAACGCCAAAGTATACACTGGCCCAGAAGTCGATGTGTGGTCCTTCGGGATTGTGCTCTATGTCCTCGTCTGCGGCAAAGTGCCCTTTGATGACCAATCAATGCCGGCTTTACACGCCAAGATCAAGCGAGGACTGGTGGAGTATCCGGCGTGGCTCAGTAATGAGTGCAAGAGTCTGTTGGCGAGGATGTTGGTGGTAAACCCGGCTGACAGGGCGACATTGACAGAGGTCATGAACCACCCGTTTATGAATAAAGGATACGAATCGGCGGCGGAATCATATTTAATACATCGGGAACCGCTTCGCGCCGACGATCTCGACTGGGACGTCGTCAATGCAATGGGAGGTTTTACGTTTGGAACGCCGGATCAAATTCACGAAGAATTGCGTAATGTTTTGATGTCTGAAAACTACCTGTCGACTCTGGCCGCATGGGAGTCGAGTCGGGATAAACGCCGAGGCCCGGCAGCTTCAACGAGTTCAATGACACTGAGCGAGATGGCCGATTCGCCGAAGAAGAAGCGATTCAGCGGTTTCGACTTTAAGAAGAAGTTGTTCAAAGAGGAGAAGAAGGTAGAAGAGCCGGTGCAGAGGGAGAAGGAATTACAAGACCCCACAAGAGGATTTGACCCGTTGATTTCCATCTACTACCTTGCGCGGGAAAAGATGGAGCGAGAGAAAGTCTACGGAAGAGGGCATTTCGCCTCGTCACAAGGCTCATTCGATGCCCCACCTGCATCCGGCTACGGCATGGCTTTACCAAGCCTGCCACCTCCAGCATCGACACATGCAATGGGATACGAGCCGCCTTCGCCACGTGGAGCCGAGTTCAGTCATGGTGCGCCTAGAAGTCGAGCCGACGAGATGCCCAATCCAGTCATGCAGATACCGACCGCAGCGGGCGAGACGAGTCATTTGAGCGACATTCCAAACGCTCACCACCGACACACCACACCCCTTCAGGGAAGCCCGATGGACCGGAATGAGGATTCGCCGAGAAAGTTCTCCCTGTTAGGCCGAAGAACACCTTCAGGAGCGCCCCAGCGATCGCCGTCCGCTTCGCAACCTGGGTCGCGACCCCCATCCCGTGGCGAGATCGCAGCATCACCTTCGATGCCAATTGATCAAAGACGGAATGGCGCAGGAATGGAGAAGAAGCACGAACGAAGGGTTTCTGTTGGCAGTATATCTAATTCCATGGGCCGAGCATCATTGAGCAGAAGAGGATCTCAGAAGCAGAGTCCTTCGGCCGCGGAATATCTCAGCTCTCCGCGCGAAGCCGACGAGCAGGTGCTCACACCCGGTCCGTCAACCCCGGTAGCCGAGAGCGAAGTGCTTGATGGTCAAAACGATGCGAAACCAGTATACCTCAAGGGTTTGTTCTCTGTATCGACCACTTCGACGAAACCGGCCAATGTTCTCGTCAAAGATATCCACAACGTACTAGAACGGATCGGAATCAAATTCCGACCCATCAGAGGCGGGTTCGAATGTGTGCATGTCCCTTCTATCGATCTTAATAGTGTCGTCAACGGCGACGAGGCGACGACGTCCTTGGCGAGTGTTGCCAAACGAAAGGAGAGCATGAGACGCAAATCATCAAAGGGAAACGTAGCTACGACACCGGGTGAAAGGACAGGTTCACCAATGCGGCAGGGTTACGGAGGGTCTTCGGGGACGTTTAGTGCGGGCAACGGCGAGAGTGCTGTGCCCACAACGCCAAGGGTCGGCGAAGAAGAGGACTGGTTACCTCCTAGTGCAGCTGGGAGCAGCTTGGTTGTCCGATTTGAAATTTATGTCGTCAAAGTGAGCATTTTCAACCGTTTGGAGTTGCTTTCGCTGACAGCAACAGGTACCCTGGCTACCCCTACACGGGATTCAATTCAGGAGAGTCGGGGGTGACGGGTGGCAATATCAAATGCTGGCCAAGACTATTCTCAAGGAGATGCGGCTTTAATTAAACCATAAATCGGGCGATGTCTTGCATATATTTGCGGACACTTCCAATGTATCTATACGGTGGGCCAGAAGCATAGACTTTGTTCCGTCGGCAATCAGGTCGAGAACCGTAATGAGACGAGATGCAGGAATAGCTATCGAGGAAGCCGGGTGTCTCGGAGCTCACAACGTGACATGTCCCGCCATTTTGAACCTTGAGCGACATCAAACCCAGGAACCCGTAAGGAGTGCGCGGAAACAGTGCGAGCGCGCCGTCTAGCACGCAGTGAGACACTGTTCATCCCGCGAAGTCCGGCACCGAGTGTACGATTCGCTCCCGCTTGGTGTGCTCATGCATGCTCAGAAGGGGATACCTCTCCGCGGCCGCATACAGATCCTCCTGGCTTCTCAGGGAAGAATACAGCAATTACTCCGATATGAACGAATGAGGCAATTCAGGGGTTCAGGCTATGCACCGAGTTTTGGTGAAGGCGAGGAACGGAAGGCAAGGGTGGGGTGATCGAGCGAGGTACAAGACATTCAGCTTGTCACGCATCCCGGCAATTGCGTTTGCCCGCCAACGCTTTTCAAAGTGGGCCTACATTGCATAATCCACTGGCAACGCTGCATCTGCTTCGAACACGTCTGTACTCTCACTCGGTCGAATTGTTTCTTGTCATTCTAAAAAATCAATATTCTGCCCACAGAACCGCAACGAGGAGCAACAAAGGCAGGCAGGTTAGCAACAATAACAGATCGGTTAGGGAAGCGTACGTAATAACGCCAACCAGCTTCTTCCTCTTCCAGCCATTCTGGACGAGCCACCGTCCGTCCGGTCTACATTGAGCGCGCTCTAGTGGCACATACACCGGCTTTGTCTCACAATTCCTTACACCGAAAGCTCGACAATGCCAACGGCAATGACGCCTTCGGCGTCCCTGCCCCTTCCTCCAACTTCCCCATTCTCGTCCTCGCCTATCGCTAGGCCGGAACGTCAAACTCAAAATACGAGTCAGAGCATAACTCAAAATCAACTTGCAGGTAAATACAATTCGCCCATTCCGACCGTTCTCGATTACTCGGCTGTTCGACACAAGACTTCACTGTCGGAGCATTCATCGCCTTTACCCTTCTTTGCTAAACGCGGCCAATACGCGCCTTCGACTATTCATCACTCTCCGTCGAGCTATACCGGCGCGAAACCCTTGCACGCTCGGGCAGCATCTGCGACAAGTTCCCTGTCCGACCGAGTAGACATTCCGGATAGAACCACTTCTTTACGCAGAAAACCTGTACCGGGCATGGTCACTTTACCCAACAATACTGTTCCTTCATCCCATCCATTCGCTTCCGCCGCTTCAACAACGTCTATTCCAGCTTCCATGGCGTCAACGCCATATTCCCCAGGCATACGTGCAGACGAAGAGTTGTTCTTCGCACCTCCCAGAAGTGGACCGTTGCCGCCCCGCCGTCCGAAATCAGAGCGCAGCATGGAACGTAGCAGTTCGTCTACGGGATCAGCACACGACATGCCGATCCGAGAGGAGATGCTTCGTGCGAGAGAAGAAGCGTTGCTCGCGCGGGAAGAGGCCTTGCGTGAGAGGGAAGAGTTTGTTAAACGGGCAGAAGCGTTGCGACAGCGAGAAGACGAGTTGAGGATGAGGGAAGACGCATTGAGCGCGAGAGAATCGGCTGCGACACCTGTACCCTCTACACCAGCATCGCAAGTCATACATTCAGGCAACACGGCTTTGGGTGCACCAGTCACTTTCCCCGTGCAAGACCGGCCCCTTCCAGCTGTTCCTGACCTTAGCCAGGTCCACCTCCGCCAATCGTCCGAATCCATGCCATCGCCTATCACCCCCGACAGCAACGACTCGAACCTTGACGGTCCAAATTTCCGTTTCCCAGCGAGCCCGAAAGCGCTCAGCGAGAAACAGTCTACTATCAAAGGTGTTCCGAAGACGCGGTCCAGCACCAAGACAAAGAGAGTCTTTTCTGTCGACGCCAAACCCACTTCGGAAGATTTGATCCAGGCAAGCACGCTGTTTGTGCGTGATGAAGATGGCCAATTGGTGTCTTTCGGAGACTTTCTCCCTCACCCTTACTCGCCTGCACCCAATTCGATGCCAGGAGATAATCCAGTGGGAACGGAGAATGAGGTTCTCCCGCCAATCACCAAAACCGTCGTCTTCTTCATCAGAAGTTTCTGGTGCGGACAGTGCCAGGATTATACCATCGCCTCGCTCTCCCTGCTGGATCCTGTCGCTGTGCGAAAGGCGGGTGTGAGAGTCGTAGTGATTAGTAATGGAAATTACAAGGTGATCAAGGCGTACAGAAGGATCCTCAAGCTCCCTTTCCCTTTATATGTTGATGGGCCGAGAAAGCTGTACGGTTTGCTTGGGTGAGTCAACGTTTCACCCGACACGGGTGCATCAAATTGTCATGAATTAATCACTGACGACAGAATGAAATCGTCTCAAAGCTTTGGGCCGCTGTTCAACGGGCGACCGGCGTACCACCAACGCTCCGTTCCAGCCCAAATTGTACACGGGGTTGGGGTGAGTGCGGCCCTGACTTTGTCTGCTCGTGCTGATCGTAGAACGCTTTTTTCAAATTCCCCTTAGCCGGTCCGGGCAGCTTGTCGCAACTCGGAGGCGAATTCATCTTTTCCTCCAATAACACATGCGAATTTGCACACCGCATGACCACTCGTTCCAGTACGATCAGTGTCCGCTCTCATAGGATTCAGCTGATGACAGACCACATGGAAGCTCCTGAAGTCGTGCGCCTTGCTGGCGTGGCGTCGCCTGTCTCGACAGAAATCAAAGAGGTCGAATTGGGAGAAGCTCAAAAGGCCGAACTGGACAAGATGGCCTCAGACATGGAACAATGGCGACTTGAGCGCGAATTAGAGATTGAACGGTTTGTGTCACCGTGCTTCTACCCGGCGCTAAAACTAACGACAGGGTCCGTCAACGCAAACTAGAACGAAAAGCCAGAGGCGTCACCTCAGTCTCTAGCCAGCCCGATTCTAGACTGGAATTCGACGAATCTCTCGAAGATGAAATCGAATACGATGATGATATTCGTCAAGAATACGGCGCCAACGAAAAGAGGCAACACGAGTCGGTCAGTATGAGTGTGACCTCGGACTTTAGTCTCGATTTCGAAGATGCGTTGAGAATGGACAGAGAGGAGATGTTGCGACGGAGAGTGGACCCGGTGGAATCGAGGGATCTACGGGTAGAGGTGGAAGCGAAGTGAGCGGAGGATGTGAGGTTGAGCTTGGCGTAATCCTTGGTACTGCAGCTTTGGAGTATCGGCATCAGGTTGTACTATACATCTAGATCTGTTTGGGGGTCATGCTATCTATATGTGATACAAATCAGATCATTCACTGTCCTTGACACTGTTGACCAGTGTTGCAGTTGTGTGCGAGAAAAAAAAAAGAACCCCTTCCGTTCCGCTTATATGTCCCCACTCCTGTGACGCCCGAAGAACGACATCATCGATCGAGGTGTTCGTCTCCTCGGACTACTCGGATTCGAGCCACTTTGGCTCGAAGGCGAAGACGGCCCGCTCTTTGCGCCTGAGCCTAGCTCTATCCGTACTCCTCCCGTCCAGCTCCCTACCGTCGTCCCCGCCGGATCACGATGTACCGCAAGCGGCATGAACACCCGTGGCTCGCCAGCTACAATCGCCAGTGGGAGCCCACCTTGTGGATCCGTGGAGAAGATTTGTCCGGTGAGAACATCGATAACGGGTAGAAGGGGTTTGAAGCCTGTTTGCCCGGGAGTAACGTATAGCCCCGTGGCCGGGACGGAGGAGCCGTAATTCGTCAAAACGGTCAAAAGGGGCGGTTTGGATATCGCGATGGAATGGTTGTTGAGCTGATGTGGACGTAGGAGGGTGGTAAGGTAAGCTGGGTTGGAGGTGATGGCGGCTCGACGGGCGGCGTTGAGGTTACGGAAGAAAGCGAACATTGGCTGTAGGGTCAGTTTGTGTGATGTTGGAAAAGGCAGTGAGTGGACTGACGGTATCTTGACGATAACCGTATTGCCATATAGCTTCCCGATTTAGGGGGTCATGACCACCTTGCAAGCCCTGGCATGAGCTGACTCCGGACGAGGATGGTTGCGGCTCACGTGTTCTTGGCCTTGATAGGTGATAGGATATCCATCGCTGATAAACGGAAAGACTGCGGCATTTCGGACCAGCTGAAGATTAGCTATGACCACCTTATGCGGAAGTCGACTCACAGCTTGATCCTGTGTTTCGCCTGCGAAACGGGGCATATCGTGATTACTGTTATCAGCGAGGTGCGCTTCTTGGCAGCTTACTCCAGGAACGTCGCCAGCAGCGTCGCATCCATCAATTTCTGAACCGTTGTGATCATTGTCGACAACTCTCCAATGTTTCCCAAAGGGTTCTGAAACGCCCGCCTGCATGGTCAAACTGTTGCTCTTTGCTTTCTGCTTACCTGAGATGCCAGAACGTGGCATAGTCGAACAAACTACCCATCGCGTGCTTTTGATACGGCGCCAAGTACACAGGATCTCATCATCAGTTCTGCTATATAACGCACGCGCGAGACAGCTTACCTCCATGTAACACCTCGCCTAGAGCCGCTACCCCTCCCGCACGCACGAAATCTGGCCAAAAATCTCTCCTAACGTGCTTGACCGTATCCACTCGTAGGGCATCAATGTGGAAAGCTTTGACAAGGGACGATATCCATTGATGTAGCTCTTGTGCAACTTTGGGGGATTCGGTGTTGAGATCGGGCATACGGCCTGATAACCAGCCTGAAATCAGTCCTCTTACTACCGCGTCGGATGATCGACTCACATTGCTCCAGCTCCAGTTGAGGCTCAGTGCTCCAGTTAGGTTCGCAATATGGGTGAAAATCCGATGCAGAGTCGAACGGGCCGAATTCGGATGAAGGAGCCCAATTCTGGAGATGGCCCGCACCGAGGTGGTTTGCAACCTGCTCGTTAGCTCCTGTTCGGGCCGGGCCACTGCAGCGCACCACATCGACCATAAGGTACATTCCTCGAGAGTGTAGTGCCGCTGAGAGATCTTTGAGATCTTGTGTGGATCCAAAGTGATCGTTTGTTTCTGCACATCAGCTCTGAGCTCAGCTGGGTTGCAGCACAACGCTCACTCCGTATATCTGTCGCCCAGTAACCTACATCATCAGCCCGTTCAACGCACATGCCCCGTTCAGCTCACCGTGATACCCTCCATCGAGATCACCGTCTCTCTCCACATTTGCAACCACAGGCGATATCCAAACTACCCTCAGCTATGACCTCTTTCGCCATATCGCCAGACCTACTCGTATCAAAGCCCATCTGCTGGATGTAGCCCAAATTCCTCTCGACTCCTTTCCAAGTGCCCCCGCAGTAATCCCTCTCAGTCGGGTCACAGTATGTGTTCATATCATCTGTCCGGGCAAAGCGGTCCGTGAAGACTTGGTAGATCGACCGATGCCGTAGTTCCGGTAATGTCAGGCATGACCCCAGGTGTGTAAACGCGAGTGCGTATATCAACAGCAGTGAAGAGGGCAGAGTCGCTGAGAACATTTCGTTTCGGCGATAGAGATAAAGCAAGTGATGTTAGGTACGCTTGTACGTCTCCTTTCCAATACGGTCTTGTTGAAAAAGAGTGGATGATCCAGATGAGCTCTGTTCGAGCAATTTTCGAGGTGATAGCTCTTCAACTCAAAGGAACAGCCGAAGTCCTTTCTTTCCGTCTTGTATAGATGGGGTATAGATAGAGCCTCAAGATGGGGTATACAAACACAGTCACGTCCTTGCTAAAAGTTCCAAAATGCAAGCACCATATGGAGTCTATGCTAGCTGGGGATATCGTAAACCCATGGCTCCGAAGTCTCCCCGAAACCAATCCGTCTGGAGACTCCACATCGAGTTCAATAAGCGGAATCAACTTTTTACGCGTCTCTCTCTCTCTACACCTTTCCAAGTTGACATCACCTCATTACATCAACCATGTCTAAGTTGCAAACAACCATAAGGGCGCAAGCCAAGAAGCCCAAGGTGGACCAGAAGCAGGGTCAGCCCTCCAATGCCCGTCCGCCAGCCGATGGGAGGGAAAGGATGGATAAAGAGATCGTCAAAGCGGTTCTGGCATCACCCCTTATCGTCCCTTGGTCAGCCAGGTTGTGCTTCACGCGCCCATAGAGCTGATATCCAGGCCTAATATCCCGAAGCACCTCCAAAATGGCGTGATGGCTGCTCTTCCCAAGTTGGTCACGCAAGACATCGCCGACTACCACATCAACCGTGCTCGGTGTCACCAGAAGGACAAGAAGGGTAGGCGGAAAGCTGCCAAGGGCAGACCTGGGGAGGGCAAAGAAGGCGGAGAGAACCTTGAAGAAGGAAAGGATGAGGCAGATGGAGTGAAAGACAGTCAGCCTATGGATGTGGACCTGGCATCACAGCAAGTCGGAGCGTCTACCTCGCAAGCAGTCCGACCGACCCCACCGGCAGTACTCGAGCACCTCGTGCTGGGCATCAACGAAACAATCAAGACGCTCGAGAGAAATATCGAAGATCTCAAAACCCGCCTGATGCTCATCGCCGACAGACTCAACGGCACTCATCTACCCACCAATCGCCAAAACCTCCTTCCCACCGCTCCGCGTTCTCCTTCGCCTTCACCTTCACCTTCTCCGCCCGAGTCCTTACCAATGGCATGGGTGGTCGTGCCTCTACTGTCCATCTCTCCACAAAGCCTTGTCAGCCCCATACCGCAGTACTGCGCGACGTATAACTCGCTCGTCTATCAGTGGGGACAATTGCAGAAGGCGGTGAAGACCCGGCTGAAGGAAACTGAGTGGGAAGTGCTAGGAGAAGAGAGGGAAGAGATTAGAGTGGTGCCGCTCGGTGATGTGGAGAAACATATGGCGGAGCTTGTGGGCTTGAGAAGATTGGCTTGTCTGGGTATCAAGGTGAGCGGGACTGTCTCCATTCTTTACGGATGAACCGCTCGACGAGCATGCGCTTTCCTGGAGCATGCTTGGGTATGAAGTTAACAAGCAGACATCTCATCCCAATATCAAAGTAATCCGCGATCTCCTCCCGAAGTCTGCCCTCCACCCACCCCGATACAGCATAACCCTCCCCTTTCCCACTTCCGCAGGCCCCGCGCTGGGTCATGATCGTGCGAATACGGAAAGCACGGACGAAAGACCCAACAAAAAGTTAAAACCAACATCATCGCTACCCATCCCGCATGTGCACTATGCTCCGCTCGTCGTCAAGGGTATAACAACGACAACGCCGGCTGATGGGAATGCGAGAAAGAACAAAAGGCTTTTGGAAGTTCGGCAGAAAAGGGTGGAGACCAAGGAGAAGAAGAGAGAGGAAAGGCGGAAAGAATTCCTGAAGGGGATGAAAGGGAAGAAGGGCAAAGTGCCGAGACATGGAATCAAGCCGAATGGCAAGGGCAAATCCAAAGGCGGTAAGAGCAGTATGAGTGAAGCAAAAGCGGAATAGGCATGTAGTGATCGCCGAAGGGATGTCTGCCGCGTGGCCGTTCTCGGAGACAGGATCGTGCCTGATCATTCTCATCTCCAAGAGACGTACAGGCGTCCACTGACTGGTTGCAAGCCGAGCTGCACGATACGTTGCGCGAGACATTGAACTGTCTATCAACCCACTATCTCTCATCTTCACCTTGCCGATCTACTCTTGATAACCCAACTTCTGCCTTCTCCGCGGGGCCTAAGTGGTCTGTCAGCAAAAACTTCCTCAAGCAAGGACCTACGTCAGCGACTCGACGCCAGTGTCAGACCATACCAATGTCGTCAGCCGTCAGAACTGACGTTGAATCATTTCAGCTTATACAGGGTCTCACTTCTCATCATCTGTATTACGACATGACCATGGACATCGACGACCTCGAGTCGCTCACTACCGAGGTGTCCGTGGATGAGGTTTCGTCTCTCGGTGCACAAATTACGGATGTCGATTTTTTTGGCCCATCGACTATCACACAGGCCTCTGCTAGCAAGTCGAGCGACTTGCCACCATCAACAAAATACATGCAAGGTCGTTACCTACCGACAACCCACCCGATGGCATTAAGCCAAACATTGCGCTTGAAGTCATCCCTTCAGCCACTGAATTGCTTCCTGAGAAGGTCGATTTTCAGATGATTGACCCGTCCGAAGCTCCAGTAATCTTCTCTGCTGGGCCTTGGGGAGAAAGCCTTGACTATCGATGTGAAAACTGCTAGGAGGGAACTCAAGATGCCAAAACACAGCAAGTTGATGGGCATGAACGTTACGCTTCAAGACCATCAAGTGAGGGTTTCTGCTGGATTGTACCGTCCTGAAGTTGAGGCCAGATTCAAGCGTTGTACACAATGTTCCTGCAAGAGCCACATGATCTCCTCAAAGGTGGTTTACTATTCGAATCTATGGGCTGTGGAAAGGTCAGCTGCCTCCCCCAAATGCGCCGAAACTGTACCCCTGGTATCAGACTGTCGAGATATTATTGCTCATTCTGCATCAACGGTTGAAAGAACCGAAGCTACCCCGGCCAACGTTGGTGCTCGTCAAGAACAGTCATCTCCTGAATCAGTTGTCCGAGCCCGAGCGTTATATCCACGACACGTGGATGCAATTGGCCCGTAAAGCCGCTCAAGGCAAGCAGCTTGGTAGGCCCTACCACTTCAACCCATCTGATAGGTAGGCTTTTATGAGATCATGAAATCATACCACAGCGGGTATGGAAGTGTTAGCCGTAAAAGGCAACTCGCTTTACACCCCTGGCTTGTCTTTGAGAACAGAGAGCCATCCGGTTGCTGCGGGATCTCACGCTGGGATAGCTCAGGGATGCAATCATCGCCCAGTCGATCAAGCGCAAGACAGCGGAGGATGCTCGCAAGAGCTCTGCCAATGACGCCGCCTCAGAGACCTTGATCAACGAGGAAGAGACCCTCGTAGATGAGGATGGACTGGATACGGAGGCGTCTACGGTTGGTTGAACACTTTCACTTGCCCTAATCTCAAACCCAAGAGCAGACCCAAGAGCAGCCCCCAACAAGCTGGACCGTCCCAGCGACACACCGAGATTCGGACAAGATGCTGGGGGCCAAGTACTCCATCTACTCAAGTGCATGAGTCAATGCCGTATCAGTACTAAGATGAAAACAAGTTCGTGAGCTACTCGCGTTTCATCTGCTCCATTATGACTAAAAACAGTCCGTGTGCTGGAGATATGACGGGCTGTCAGCCCAAACAGAAAGACTATCGTCTTTTGCAGTTTCGTCGACATTCTCACAGCTCTCCAGCTCCATTTCTCCTCAAAGGGCTTCAATTGCGTCGTGTATACCGGCACTTTGTCAAAGACTGGTCGGGCGGCAGTGTTGTCCGATTGGTCAAATCTACCCTCCCAGGCCAACCGACCGTCATCCTAATGTCCGCTTTGTCAGACAGTGGTGGGTGTGCACTCATTGGCTTTATCTAGACACTGATTTACAGCCGGTCTTGATCTTTCGGTGGCCAACCAGATCATCGAGATGGACTATCCGTGGACCCATGCTTCTGAAGCTCAAGCTTTTGACCGTGCTCATCGCATGGTGGGTTCATCTCCACACAAGTCTGGCGGTACTGACTTGCAGGGCCAAACTTGACCCGTGATTGAGGGGAAGCTGGAGCTCGTCAATAGCATTGATCAGAGAGTCATCAAAACGTAGGTCTCATCCGCGTGATCCAGCTGACGAGCAGACAAGAGAAGAAGAGGAAGACTGCCGAGAAGGCATTGGGTGAGGATCCCAGGCAGAAACACTGCTACGCCAGCGTTCAGAGCTTGGCCAATCATCTCCGGATAGATCTGACGATGTGCGATCAAAGGTAGGAACGATAGTAGCGCGTTACTCGGGTTGTTGAATGGTGGCCCGTTCAGCTCAGCGAAAGTATATGGATGATTGTTCATTATGAATTGTATTTATCGCCTTGATTGTGTGGCGAGAACGACAAGCTGGCTGGTGGAAAGATTGCCAGTCGAGATCGCTGCAGTAGCCGTTGGAATACAGGAACTTTATGCGTCTTTTAGTTGTATTGTATCGTACATCAATCGTGGCGATTTCTATCATGAGGACTACCGACGCTTTGTTCTCGTTGTCCCCGTCAGCGAACGAGTCTAGCTAAAGTCTAATGTGGACCTTGTCGACTGTTACATATGTTGGTCAAATTTAAGATGTCTCGCCCAACTGAACGCGCGAAGTAACTATGTTCTCTCATACAAGCATCCATGCAGTAGATGGATACTTTGAACAGCACAAATGATATCAGGCTGCATCAGAACTATGGATAATTCTAGATCAATCATGCTTTGCTCCCCGCTCTCTCGATGTGATCCGCATCGATATTTTTCTCGTTCACGTGCAATTCCTGTGCTCGAGCCGCGATGAAAGCGTCTCGCTCTTCTCGTGTCACAGCTCCAAATACGACGTCCATCTCCTCCAGCGAGACACCCTTGGTCTCAGGGACGTAGAGCCAGGTGAGAACGGCAGAAATGATGTTAACGGCGGCGAAGAAAAAGAACTGCATGTTAGTGGTGGATGGCTTTCGACAGGCAGATCGACTTACAATTCCTCCCTTCTCCAGCTTGATCACCATAAGCGGGGTTGCCTTAGTGACTCCATAGTTCCACGCCCACTGCGTGGCAGCAGCAGTGGTCAGACCGTAATGACGGGTTCTAGCATTAGCCACCGCTCGTCCCCAGACCCTGCCATCATTCACCTGTTGTTGAAGATTTCGGAGCAGATAACCCAGGGGAGTGGTCCAACCGAGAAACAATAAGGAATAACGTAGAAATAGATCATACACGCCATCGCGATACTGGCCGGGGCGACAGTGGTGGCGTTTGCGTCGGGAGTATGCGTGTTGAAGATCGCACCGATAATCCATAGGAACATACTCATCAGGCACACTCCGATGAGAAGCGGCATCTTTCGGCCGAATCTCTCAACACCGGTGAAAATGAAAATGGTGGTTGTGACGATCTTGACAATACCATAGATGCCGCTGGCGAGCAGACCGGTTCTTGGCCCTTTCAAACCAATCGAATTGAAAATGATGGGAGCGTAGTAAGAAATTGAATTTTGTCCGGACCATTGTTGCAAAGTAAAGATGACGAAACTGTCATCAGCGTCTTTCACGTCGGTGAGTGGGCAGGCAAGCACTTACGCCATGATGAATCGCTTGGGGTTACCTTTCGCTCCGATTTCTCGCCATGAAGCGCCGGCAGTTGCCGCCTCTTCCTCTCGAATAGCCGCACTGATCTCTGCGAACTCCAGTTGAACGCTTGGGTCATCTTGCGGGAGCTTTCGGATCCAAGCAAGGTTTTTGATAGCCAGTTCATCTCGGTGCTTGGTAGCGAGCCAACGAGGAGATTCCTTGAGGAAAGGCAAGAGAATCATCATGATGCCGACTGGAACGAGTTGGAAACCGATGGGGATTTGCCATTGGACGTTGCCTCGAGACGAGTCCATGAAAGAAACGCCATAGTTGATCCAAAACGAGAATGCGACTCCGATCACCACGACAATCTGGAACAATCCAGTGATTCTACCTCGGATCTTGGCAGGGGCAATTTCGGAGGCGTACGTCGGGCAAACTTCAGGTTAGACACCGACGTCAAACATGCAACTCACCGACCGACATCAGCCCAACGCCAAATCCTGCAGTAAATCGACCACCGTAAACTAGAATATCAGCTTGTTCCCACCGGCCTCAGTGACACGTACCGGCGCCGATTCCCGATGTCACTGCGGTTTGGATGATACCACCAACGATGAAGATCACACTTCCAACCATCAAGGCGTACTTCCGCCCGATATAATCCTCAACCTGACCACCAAAGATGGCACCGAAAAAAGCGCCTCCTTGTAGAATACTGACAACGTTGCCTTGCAGCCTGGCTACTTCTTCCGGCCCCCCAACGATGCCAAAGGTGGTTGAAAAGGTCTTGAGAGCGATGACACCTCCTCCGAGACCGGCATCGTAACCGAACAGGAAAATGCCCAAAAAGCCAACAAGGGCCAGAGCGTAAGCACGTGAATGGGCGTGCCACGGTCGATTATCCTCGTGGATCACCACGTCGTTAGCTTGCCCGTGGGCTTCTTCGGTGCTACGAGATGAGCAATGTTTCACGAGTGGCGATCGGAGACTGGACTCACTGATAGCCTCCCATGTCGTATTCGCAAGGGCAAAAGCGGGTCGATCTCGTGTTCCAATGTTGCCAGGTGATTTCGACTCTTATACCCCGAGATATCGCTGCCTTGTATTGTAATCAATACCCCGGCCCGCGGCGGCCCCATGATGGAAATGAAAACGGGTCAACGGTCCGCTGGTATTACCTGACATTCCTCCACTTTGGCATAGAGCACGGCCCCCATGGGACCGCAAACGATGTCAGGAGGACTCCTTATTCTGAAGCTTAAATCAAGGACGTTGTTAGGCGTAGAAGCAGAGCGCTTGAAAGCGGATAGCTGGCGGAACGACGGTCCGTGCCAATATACAATCCGGGAGATATCCGGAGTTATTTTTAGCCACTTAAGTGAAAATACAGCAATTCCGCCACCCCCGATGTCGACCACCTCGTCACTTGCCGACGGGCGGCAACAGCTTACCGACCCTGGAAACAGCCGAAATATCCGTAAACTGCGGCCTACGTAGTTACGTGCATGTATCCTCAGAGTACTGGTCACTCTTGTGCTTGAACGTAGATTGCTTTGGAGGGTGTCAAGGATAACGGCCATTAAATGTGCTCAATCAAGACTGCCAACAAACGCGGCGAGCCTTTGAGACAGAATCATTAGGCGAGCCGCTGTGATCAGTCAACCATTTGGTCAATAGCTGATTCCCGTATGAACGATCTGTCCAGAAACTCTTCTCATCAGCAATCCTCGGCACGACACAATGAGCTCGGCGGGCAAGGGGCGAATGACAAGGGAATAATGATTGCCTGGCTGAGCTCACCGTTTCATCGTTGCAGTCTCTTGCAAACCAAACGTGATAGCTGGCCGTAACCTCTTCCTGCTTGACTAGGGGTACAGTGACGGTGTGAATGATCATTGAAGTCACGAAAAGCGAAAACCCACTTCACTACCTCGTCCGGTTTCAGCTCCTTTTCCCCACCGCTATTGTTCCGTCGATCACACCTATCACACTTATCCTCACAATGCAACCTCGCATCGTATCTTTCCTAATCTTCATCCGCAAGCATGCCCAAATGTTCAAGACAAGCAGACCAGTCTAAAGTCAAGCCGTACGACAGGTCCAAAGACAGGTCAATCATCAAGGTCGACAAGCACTGGGACGACGAAGCAGCCCGGTTTAGCCTAATCAGTTATGACAATGTCCGTTTCTACTTTCCTCTCTGGAAGCTGCGTAACGAATGGTGAGCTTCATCAACCTTCACTCGCAGGATTTACTGAAAGAGAAGTGAGGCTTTGCAACGCCTATTGAGCGAAGACCCAGAGCAAGTTCCCCATCGCGAGTACCACTTCACCGACGAACATGCCACGTCGGGCGCTGTCAACCAACTGCTCTACGCTATTGAGGACGAATACGATGATGTCGAGTGGGCCAAAGTCCGTGGGAAGCTGTATCAGGATCTTATAGATCTCTACCGCCTCTCGACCGATCTGCAATGCTCGTGCGGCAAACAATCTGTCCTGCGATTCATACGCCGCGAACTCGCCGATTCAACGGAACAAAATTTCGCCGATTCAGTCTACATCTTCATTGTCGCCTGTCAGCTCGACTTGCCCGAGATAGCCGCCGACGTTGTCAGGCAGGATAGGCTCCCTCCGACCTCACGCGCAGGTGCGAAAAGGGGGTATTGGACGGGGATCGAGTATTCATGGGGGATTGTCAAGGGCCAAGGAGGGTTATTCTACGATGCGTTCACGCCGGAGATGATGCAGCTGCTTTCGCAGCCGTACCGGTTGGGATTAGCAGCGGCGGCGGAACAGAAGGATAAGGAGGATGCGGCTAAGGCGTTTCTTAGAGCCGTCAAAGGAGAATGAATTGTATATGCCCGTTAGCATTCTGCTATGCCCATTGCGAGCTCTTTGGCGCAAGACAGAGCCTACAGCCTTGAGGGGCCAGCGGGCATCGTTACTTAGCTATATCAATTCTCCGACGTATCCAAGAGCTTTCTCAGAAATCGTGGCAGAGATGGCACGGTAGGAGCTCCGCTATTGCTAGCGCTCGTACTTCGCCGGAACCACTTCCGACAGCCTCCTTCTTGGTCAAACTCGTTTGCGGATGCCGTTTTGATGATAAATCCAAGTTGAGCACTCTACTTCGCGTGTTTGTAGAAGAGGGATTAGCGTCGAACGAAAGAAGTGTTTGCGTTTTGGCATGAGTGTCATCTTATTCTATAATCTACAATGTCATATCGCGTCATTTCCTCACTATGTTATGCTATGCTATGAATGCTTCACCTCTACACATGTCGGATCATCAAAATCATACCAATACTGTCTTGTTCCTCATGTATCGCCGGTCCACCGTCTACTCTTCCAAAATCACTCGTTATCGCTGCCGAACAACCTCACTAGCTCCCCAGCGCTGAGCCGCCCCAAACGGCCGCCCTCGCCCTCTCCCATGGCGCCATCGGCCAAAGCTTGTTTGTTCTGCTGTCTAAAAATGAGTGACATTACTTCCATCAACGTTGAAACCACATACAGTGCAAGGATGCGCTCCTCCACAGAATTCTTCACAATCAAACGCTTTACACTGACGGCACGTGTTTGGCCCTTGCATGTCAGTTGCACGCAAGAAGTTATTGGCTTAGACTGACGATTCGATGCGCTCGATCAACAGCCTGAGCCTCGGAAGCAGGAGACCAGGCGAGATCAAGGCCAATGACATTGTTCGCAACGGTGAGGTTGAGACCAACTGTCTGTCAGCTGAGCCTACTGTGATTTCAACTGACCTCCACCACATTTGAGCGAAATTAACATGACAGTCGGGGATTTGTCGCCTGTCTCCTTGAACTTCCGGATCGCTTCCTCCCGCTCGGCCATCTTCATACGTCCGTTATATCGAACGTGGTCGATACCACGTTTGCGCAAGTACACCGACATGAGCTCGAGCATCTCGACAAAGCTGCAGAAGATAAGTGTCTTCTGTGTTGGGTCGATCTCGTGCCACATGTCGAGCAGATCTCCGACTCTTTTCATCTTCGTGCTAGGCAGAACGTCCTCGATATCGACATTATCGAGGTCATTTTCAGCCTCGTCTGGCTCTTCTACTTTGGCTTTCCCTTTGCCCTTAAGACGCTTGGCATTGGGTCCGTCCTGATCGGGCTACGCGTCAGCCAGATCAGTCTGTACGGGAGATGCTTACGGCCCGCTTCTTGCCCTTGAAGGAACCTTCCTCCACCTCGATGTCCTCATCTGCCTCCTCACCTTCCTCTGCATCGAATTGTTCCTCCAGAGCGGCGGGGTCGAAGAAGGCGGATGCGCGGTAAAGTGAGGCGCGGTTGACTTCGGCCCGACACATCGGACATGGGCGAGCATGACGAGCGAGGAGAGCGAGCTGCACCTCGTCGTATTCGCCACGAGGTGGTGCCGTGAGAATACCATCAATACATTGGGCGCCTGAGTCAGTAAATACTCGCGTGAATAGTACTATACACACAGAAGGAATGCTTGCACGCTGTGACGAATTCATTGGTGTACGGCTCAAAGCATATCGCGCAGCTCTGCATCATGAGCTTGAATTTTTCGGTAGAAGACTGCGAGTACTCACGTAGTCATTGCCATCCACGTCATCGTTCTCCGCGACCATGCTCGCGTATCGTTCTTCCAGCTTCTTTCGAACATCGTCCACCCAAACCGGTCCTAAGGCCTTCTCAGCTCTAGCGATCTCGGCCTCGTCAGACAGGCTTTCGAGATTTGGAGCGGCGTCACCCTCCTCCACATTCTCCTCCAGCTCGATACAGCCGTCGCGATACTCGTTAGAGGCTCGCAGCAGCCAGGGGTGACAACAAAGCTGACGAAGACGGGTGAGCATGACGAGAACGACGTGGTATTGCTTCAATAAAGTGCCTGTCAATGAGATGCGCCCCCGGTTAGAGGCAGTCGATAGCTCACCCGCTTTAAACCATCTGTTCACTTTCACTCGCGCGGCTGTCTCGATTGCGGCATATATAGCTCGTTCTTCCTCGGTAAACTCCAGTTCGATCATATCCGTCGTCTTCGGCGGGAGCTGTAGGATTTTCTTGCCGTGCAGCTCACTATCTTTCGTGCGACGCAGCATGACTTTACGAAGTATAGCCTGGGCGTCAATACATATCGGATTCGGAGAATGGTCTTACTTGACTCCTGCGACAAGCGAGGCGGGGTTTCGATTTAGCGATGCAGTGAACTTTGATCCTGAAATCCTCCCAGTCTATAACGCCTACGAAACGAAGAGCAGGGTAAATGTCATCGAGCGAGTTGTAGATTAGAGTACCCTATAACGGTCAGCTCCCCAAATCTTGTGGTTGTACGTACAGTCAGACACCAGCGGATATTGCTGATAAGCTCGTGGATGCATTTGGATGCCTTTGTCGCCTTGTTTCGGATCGTGGCCGACTCGTCAAGGATGATACGATAGAACGCCATTTTGTACAGTAGACCCTTCTTCTTGATGCTCGGTTTGTTGTCCTCGTCATCTTCAATGAAGTCGCCATCTTTCTGCTTCTTCTTCCTCGGTTTGTGGTTCTCCAGCAAAGCAGCGCCTTCACTGACCAGGATTGAATAAGTGGTTATGACGCAATCGATGTTCCTGAGCTGATTAAGACTTTTCGTCCTGCCTTGGCCGTGGTAAATCATCGCGGTGAGTTGCGATTTGGTTTCGATCTCAGACTTCCACTGGTGTAAGAGAGGCAATGGAACAACGATGAGTGTGGTTCGGATCTTTCGGTCGGTGCTAGGGTTCTTAACCATGGTCGCGATCGCTTGTACTGTCTGGATGTCAGTGTTCTCGCAAGACGCGGGTAAAAACGTACCTTGCCTAATCCCATTGCATCTCCCAGAATGCCACTGGACATTCAGTACCGCTTCAGCTGTACCCGACCAAACTCACCCTTGACAGCTATTCTTGCGCTCCTGCTCAACCATCCAGTGCACGCCAATGACTTGGTGTGGCATCAATTGAACGTTCATTCCCTCTATTTTGGATTCAAGCCTGTCAAGGCCCAAACCTTCCAGAGCCTTTTCGACATCAATGTCTTCTTGGAAATCATCCAAAGCTGTTTTGAAAAAGTCCGACAGTCTGGTAGTATCAGTTCGTCGAGTTTCAACGGAGGGCACCAGAGGCGGAATCGGAAGGACACGCGTACGTGATATACAACTAGAAAACGAATCGCAACTTACGCGGCGTTTCCGGGGCGATCCCACTCGGTACCCCAGTTCGGTTCTGCAAAAGGATCTCCTTCACCTGCCAGGCCCACGGCTCCAGCTATGCCCGCAGCAACTTGACCATACGTCCCTTGCAACTCGCCTGCCCAGTTCGCGAGTCTTTCCGGTATCCCGGCCATGCCCATTATGGCTTGCTGGGCACGCCATGCCGCCGAAAGCGATTCGTGCTCGATGAACGGTTTGGTGTCGTCAGGCACCGGGTGGAGGGAGGGTCCAGCAACAGCGTTTTCAGCGAAAGCCCTGGGAGCCGAATAGAATGGTACAGCCTGTTATGAGCTTCTGCACACAAAAGCGTTTACGCAAACTCACATGCTGCCCAGCTCCGCTCCCGACAGGTTTGCGGTCTGCTGATAGAGCAGTCCCAGGAGCGTCGTATTTCGAAATATAGGTTTCCCACAACGTGGACAACTCTCTTCCGCCAAGAGCCATGACCAGAAGGCTGGGAGTTTCATATCTAGCTCCACCTGGGCCTATGCACTGAGCGAGTGTGCGGATACGCGTCCAGAGAGCATCTCTCCTCTCTTCGTCTCTGCTGTAAGCACATACGATGCAGTTCTCTCACCCTGAGTGCTGTCTCCAAAGCTTCTCCATGAGATTTCTTTCCAAAATGCACATGACGGAGCCCATAGGCGATGATGTCACTGCGTCAACTACCCGGGGACGGGATGTGTCGACTGGAAGGGTTTTGGACCCGCCAGTAGTTTGAGCTTGTTGATTGATCGCTATGCAGACCTCGTTCTTCCACCAGCCAGATGGGCAAGTTCTGAGACACGACGCGATCAACTCAATGACTTTCCTTGTTCCCGTCGCGGTGTTTGCCGGAAGTATAGACATAAGGTTACCGGGAGTGAAGTTACCAGCAGCGGGTGCCGGCATGGCTGACGCGGAAGTCGACGGTATATCGGAAGGTACGGGGTCGAGCTGACGTGTCATGGGCTGGGTGAGGCGAGCATATAAAGATGGACCTGAGTGATCTCTGAGACTGGAGGAGTAGCGAGGAGGCTCCTCGTCGCTGTCACTATCGATTGCGAAAGGATCGTCCTCGTTGGTGATCTTGCGGAGTTCGAGCGGAATTTGATTGCCAGTAATCTCGACCACATCATCGTCATCGGATTCTTCATCTCCAGAAGAGATATATATCGGATCGGAACTGAATCCAGCGTTCTGACTGCGATATCTGTTCTGGGAGGAAGACGCCTTGAACTCGGATTTGACCTGTGGAAGATTGCCATTGATCGATCGAAAGGGGATTGTGGGCTTCGACCCGATGTATGGTGCGGAAGAGGTCGAGATTTTGCTGGCAGGCTCGGCTTTAATGTTCAATTTGCTAGAGGAAGCAACAGCGTTGCCGTCGTGCGGTGCTACACTGGAAAACACAGACTGCGAAGGGGCGATTTGGGAGCTAGGCCTGGCGAAAGTTGTCGTTTTGATACCCTGTTTTTAGTACGTAAACGGTGTCATGGCAGCCGCGGGGTCACTCACTTGCTTGGCAAGGCGCGCATCCCTGCCTTTCTTGTGGTCTTCTTCAAGACAATGAACCTGGTAGTTGAAGAACGAACCGAGACCATCGGATTTGCCGCCTTCGGGTCGGTTTGGATCAGCATCAAGGATAATATCCTAAAGTAAGCAAGCTTCCAGGTGAAGTGATTCAGTCGCACCTGCCAGCAATGATCCTCCATGCCTGATAGTCAGCATGTCTCCCTCACGAGACGGGTACGCACAAGTGACCGTCCCGAATCCGTTACCTCCTGCGCCTGGTTTCTTCTCGTTTGCAAGCTCGACGATGAAATTCGTATCATGTGGGCATTTTTGCAGATGCGCCGCGAGAAGCGGCAGATAAAATTCGGGAATGGTCTGAAGTATCAGCTTCCTTCCTTCGACATGCAGTCATGCCCTGCCCCGGGACTATCGCCCTGCATTGCTAGGCTAGAAGCTTCGTTGTAGAGAGGGGGGGCAAGAAGTGTTGACTCACGTCGTCATCCTGGTCGAGCGTTTTCGCTGCCGTGGCCTTGAGCTCCTCAGCATCAAGAAGGTTATCCACGCTCATGTTGCGCGATACGGATCGGTGGATGCGCGGCGTGAGATAGAAGGGAGGAGTCGAGGTGACTCTTCAAGAGGTCCGTGATAGCACGGAGGAAAACCGAGTCCAAGGTGACTCCAAGCTCAATGTTCCATTTTCCAAACGCAATATAGATCAAAAAGGTTTCTCCGGCAGAAGAGCGATAGTGAAGGAAGGCTTGAATGATAACGATGACTGATATTGCGAGATGACGCGCCAGTCGCGTCTAAAACTATTTGATTCCGTTGATCAACCACATCCAGGCACCATCAAGGGTACGCAAAGAGGGAGTGGACAAGTGCCACACTCATGTCATGATTTCGGCGATATCTCTGCGCCACGAAACTCCGGTTTGCTGTAAATTCCAACCTGTTGAAATTGCACTTGTCGCTCACGCACTCGCTACCTTTGCTATCACATACACTCCCTACGGCTGTCCCACCAGACACACCCGCACCGAGTTAGCAAAGTCCCCTTCTTACAATTCGCTTTTCGCTTATACTTGTTGCAGAGTTTTAAAACCAAAAATCAATCAAAATGGTCCGAGTCTCCGTCCTCAACGATGCTCTTGTGAGTCGCTTTTCGGTCACGCGAAGGAAGATTTGGCGGGAAGCGCTGGCTGGTCGGAAAGGCGAATTGAAAGCGGTCACTAACGCTCAGAACAACATTGTCAACGCCGAGCGCCGTGGAAAGCGTCAGGTTCTGATCCGACCTTCCTCCAAGGTCGTCGTCAAGACCCTTTCTGTCATGCAGAAGCACGGTAGGTCTGATCTTCGATACCCACATGTTCGGACCGAGGATTGCCAGGAAAGCTTGCGAAGTCATGGAAAGAAAGAGGACCATGAGGAGGACACACGCAGTGACAGGAAGCAAGAGCGGAAATCATGGAAACCTTTACATTCAAGGAGAAGCCTATCCCATACCCACCACCCGGAGTATAACTGCCAACACTCGCCATTATCACCGAGAGAAGGCTTTAAGTCTCCGGCAGAATACTCTACAAGCTCCTCTTAACAATCCCTCTTCGCTACGTCAAGGCTGCATGGCCGGATACTGGATGCGCTGGGGGCTGATTGGGGGAGCACATTCTTGATCATCCTTTTGGCGCTTTCGGTCTCGTGTCTGGTCGTGTCGAGTGGTTGACAGAGACTGATTCTAGGTTACATCGGCGAGTTCGAGATCATTGACGACCACCGTGCCGGCAAGATCGTCATTCAATTGAACGGTCGTCTCAACAAGACCGGTGTCATCTCCCCTCGTTTCAACGTTGGTGTCGATGCCAGTGAGTAGACAAGGTGCACCTACAGGAACAAGCGCTGATAGATCAGTCGAGAACTGGGTCAACTTGTTGCTCCCCGCCCGATCTTTCGGTAAGATCATCCTTACCACCTCGTCCGGTATCATGGACCACGAGGAGGCCAGGCGAAAGCACGTGAGTACACGCGTCTCGCTGGTCAGAATGTCGCTGATGATAGACCGGTGGAAAGATTCTCGCCTACGTCTACTAGATTGTTTTTGGGATGAATCTCTGCATAACAGTGTAATATCATACCGGAGCATCGTCATCGCCGCGCCTTGCATACTGATTGTAATGATACATTTGGTCTACTTGCCTAAACGCTGTTCTACTTGCCTCCATGCTTGCATTGCTCCTTCCCACTCTTTGCCGGTTACAGCTCCGGGTACAAACACTCCTTCCGCGTCGGAGCCAGCAGGAGGGATTAGTCGAGCCGTTTTGCGAACAAGAGGGAGGGAAGAATTCTGCGCGCGTGCCAGGACCATGGACATGCACTGAATCAGCGACTGGGGTATTGGCAACGCGGTAGGGTGTTGACTGATATATCAGCGGAGTCTATGACAAGAGCGTGCGAGGCATCAGGTGTAAGGCGACATACTATATTTCCGTTATCCTCAAAGGCCAGAAGGGATACCCATCAAGCTCAGGGGGCGGTCTAGGTAAAAGCGCTCGAAAGAAGGATGGTGGGGAGAGATGGTGGATGATGAGCAAGTCTGGGTCGGTATAGAAGCCCAACGCTAAGCGTACATCGGTGTCGAGCGTTCTTGCAGTGATAGAAGCCGGGGCTGTGTGATCTGTGGCATACTGTCGTGTAATGTCGACAACTACTGAAGAGGAAGAAGGGGGGAGTAGGTGTAATGTTACCGGCTTGGACGAAGGATAGACAGTGAAGGTTGAGTCGTGGGATCTCTTGGTCTGCCATGAGCTCTAGCTTTGGAGCAGTGTCGCACGACTAACCGGATGTCCCAATTGCGCTGGCGGTGCAGATCCCTTACGCCGAGTAGGCGTAGACGCACCGGATGAGGGTGGTGAGGGCGGAAGCCTTAGCACCTCGTTGAGGATATCCTGTCTGTACCTCTGTATCAAGCCTCGTCGTCAGTCCTGAGTATACAGACCTATATCTAGACTTACCATGACTGTCCCAAACGCTCACTTCGTTGGTTCCTGCGTAGTCTGCCCATTCCACGACCCTCCTGATACTCTCCACTACGGCCCTCCTTTCGCCGGCATTCTCATCTCGCTTTGTCCGCGTCGAGCGGGTCGTCTCAACGTCAGACCGATCTGATAGGACTAAGGCGATGTGCCCAGGTGGTTTTGCTGCACGAGCTAGTGTTCTACTCGAGGTGAGAGATTCACCTATCCGGACGATCAACGAGGTGATGGTGAACAATAGATGTAGGAGTGCAAGGATAGGATATGCAGGCAAGTCCCGCAAACGGAAGCTCATATCGATTGGTGATTGCTATGCAGCACTTTGTAGGCCATCGAGGCCTTGGGTCGTGAACGTGGTACTTGAGTGCGTGTAAAGCTTTCGAAAAAGTGGACGTCAAACGTGGAGGTTTGAAACACGACGGCCAGGTTACGTTGGGTTCTTTGTGCTTAGACTCATATCGTTATTATTCCGTTGTTCATTCTGACAGAATCTTTCAACGATATAAGTCTGACTTGATTGCTGGATTGAACGCAGCAGCTTTCAGCAGTATGCGGAAATGAGCGAAAGGTTGCCAAACGCCTTGCATTCGACCCTCTCACTTTTCAAGATCTCCGACGAAACACCAGCCTAGGAATGTGCTCGAGATCACTGAACTCTGCTCAAACGCAACTTACAACAATCCCCGAAAACCACACCTGTCTATCAGCCCGTTTGACATTGGCGCGCTTTACCCGTTTCCTTTGTGGCCCACTGATCCCATCCCGCAGCTCCCGGATTCAACAAGGAGATGGATAGCGCGGCATCACGGTACCCTCATACATCCCATTTCCCCTAGTGTTCTCGACAGCCCGTGTCCGAAACAAGTGAAAGGATCGGTAACAATCGTTTCGAGTGATGTCCATGCCTTTGGCCAAGGGGGTGCTATCTATCAATTTGGCAACGCGTATAGTGTTGAGCTGATCGGCTGACCACGGTCGATAATCCCCCTTTATAGTACCCCGATCTTCTTCATCTCGCTTGAGCTTGCTGCCCGTTCCTCTCGATCTCTCGTGAAACCCTCTCACGTTCTTTACTGATACTCGTTTATCTCCCTCAGGCAAAATGAGCTCTACACAAGACGACGGTCAGGGTCCCAGTACCGCTGGTGGTGCTGGTAAAGCCGCTGCAGCACCCATGTCCGACTATCGACCGATCGCTGATGAGCTCTCCCTCATCTTCATCATTGCTCTCGGGATCTTTGGCCTCTTCGTCCTGGCCAACATCCCTAGGATCGCTGCACGCCTGCTTTCTGGCAAAAGAGCTGGACAGCTTTTTAAGGGAATTTGGTTTGGAGATCGAGGAAAACGCAATTCGCCCGTTCGACAATATACCGCTGGTCTTACCCCTCCTTCGCCTCGCACGCCAAGGCATATGCCCGGCTGGGGAAAGCTCGTACCCGGATCAGGGTTCTTGAACTATCAAATCCCGCTCACGAGGGGCTATACCGTTGGGCAAATGGTCACCTTGGTTGTCTACGCAGCTTTGGTAGGCGTAGCTATCGGTATTAAGAAGTGAGCTTGACTTTGCTCGTTGTTTCTACTTGATCCTCACCTGCAGCCCTATCAAGGAGGCGACCAACGTGGGCCAGGTGGCTATCTTTCAAATTCCAGGTATGTCTGCCTTTACAGTAGTGCATCTCACCTCAAGACCGAGCCTGATTGTAGTGGCGGCTCTTCTGGGCATCCCCCTTACTCCCGCGACGACTTTGCTGGGCACCTCGTACAAGCAACTAAACTATTTACACCGTTTTGTGGGCAGGATGATCTTGTATGATATATCTCACTGCGCGATGGAGCTGTTGCTGATTCGAGTGCTACGTCGAGCGTTCACGTTGGCATATATAGTACGAGTGAAGGGTGAACGTGGCTGAATCTAGCCTACAAGTTTGTTGACTCGGGCGTCTTCACCGAGACCGTCAAGAAACAGAAGTTCATCGGCGGCTACCGTAAGTCACACCCGTCCAACAAGACTCACTGCTCATTTCAGTGGCTTTTGGATCGGTATGCTTTATGGTTCTGACGAGTCTTCCTGTCATCAGATCTCGAGTTCACGGGTTGTTCAGGATTTGTCACCTCATCGGTACGTTGAGTCTTTCTATGAGTACCTCATACCACTCTAATGATGAGGCTTTGCCTTTCTCATGATCGGTCTCATCCTGCACATGCCGAGGACTGCACTCATCGCGTGAGTTGTTCGGGTGTTAGGTAAACGCGTAAGAGTTGACTCCAGCACCATTGCCGTTGCGATCTATGCCAAAGATATCTTTCTTCGCTTATTCAAGCTGCGTATCAAGAAAGCCTATCTCACCGCTATGCCTCAATGCTCTTCCACTCAGATCACCGTACCGAATATCACGTCTGGCTGGCGTGCTGGGCAGTACGTTTACGTTCGCATCCCGGCTGTGCGCAAGATGGGAGGGATAAGCTGGCTAGAGAACCATCCATTTAGTATCGCCAGTGCGGATGGAGGGCAGTTGATTTTGATCGCGAGAAAACGTGGAGACTGGACCAGGGCTCTGTTTGATTTGGCAATGGAAGGTACTGGAAGTGAGAAGGGAGATGGAAGTGTCGAGTGCAAGGTTGTCTTGGAGGGACCGTACGTGAGTGCATTCTTGTGGATGAGGCTGAATACCAGGGCGGATCCGGACCGGTTTTGATCACTTCGTACTCGGGCTTGATCCTTATTGCCGGTGGCAGTGGCGTGGTGAGCCGGTAGCGGGGTCCGAGGAGTAATGCTAATCTGAGACGTACGCTCTCGGCGTCTTGGAAGATACTGTCCACAAATCGCTCGAAAAGTCGGCCAACACCTCATCCATCGCCTTCGTTTGGATAATCAAGAATCAGCGTAAGTCGTCCGTGGATCAACCGAAAGCAATACTAAGGCAGTGCAGAGGAGCTGAGGCCGTTCGCGGAGCACATCAAATCCATAGTCAAGCTCGCTGAAGAAGCCGGCATTTCCGCCAATGTCAGCATTTACGTCACCCGCTCGCCTTCCGCGGGGAGTGAAATTGCAGACGGTATGACGATCCACCATATCAAGCCGTTCATGCGAACGGTGATCGAGACGACTATCGAGACATGCAGGAGCAGCTATAAAGGCGCAGGCAACATGCAAGGGGTTTACGTTGGGGTGTGCGGTGTGAGTTTTGCTTGAAGGTCCCAGTGGCAAGAAGCTAACGAGTAGCCTGCTGGTTTAGTCAAGGATAGTGCCGGTGCGGTCACGGGGATGAGCTGGCAGAACAAGAAACGTGTAGGGGGCGTAGAGGTGAGTACGAATTGACCCCTGAGGCCATTAGCTGATGCAAGCTTCACAAAGAATTCTTCGCAGTTTGACGAGCGAGATGGGACTTTTTCATGCTGTAAACCGCGGGCGGTCTGCTTCATGCGCTCAATGGCTTACCGTACAGGCGTACGGGACGGATGGAATGAGTTGTGAACACTGTCCAGGCTGCATCCCTGCATGCGAATCTCGTATTTCAACTTTCATGCAGCGTTACATCCTCGTGTCCCAGTACACCTCTCAAACCTAGCATCGCAGTATGCTTTCTATAACCCTCAAACTCTCCTAGTCCTCCTGATCCTAGCACGATAAGCGTATCTTCGCATCAGACATCACGGAATCATCAAGCGCACCTGATTCGACGCTCATACAGGGCTGCTCGTATCCGCCAGCTTGCTTGGATCTCCCAACTCCCTCATCCAGTCCCAAAGCAGGCTGAACACAAGATTTTTCTCTTTCGTCTTTTCCGCAGTCTTTGTCGAGCTGGAACCGAATGGCGGATCAAGGCTCCTCGAGAGCTTCTTGTATATCTCTTGATATTCTTGATCCGAAGCAGTCTTCTCCACACTCGTCGTCAGAGCTAAACCCTACAGGCCCGTAAGACCCACCTCGCTCCGATACGCAGTCCCCACGAACCACATATCTCCTGAAGACCCTTGGCACTATTATTTAGCGGATCGGAAGGCAAGAAGCCTTCAAAAAGTCCTCACGTTGCACGCCGCAATTTCGGATCCTGAGCTTCCACACCACTCAAATGCCATGCGTGGGTGAGGATGATTGTCAGCTTGTCTTCGCAAGACAATGAGAAGCTAAGCGACGCGTCAGTGCTTTCAAAAGGGTCAGTGAACCTTACCGTTTGGTGTCTTTGTCATCTGACCCAGTCCCGAGGAAGGTTTCGAGAGCCTCACAGCTATGACCGAGAAGTCTGGAAACGGGGTCGCTCGACTGCTTGAAATGCTCCATCATTTTGTATTTCTCGGCGTACTTGTCTACGGTGGGCAGTTTCGGCCGGATGTTCCGCTCCCAATGGAGTTTCACCTAACACATTAGTCAATCAGCAAGGCCTCGCACACTCTTCGTACCTGCCTGGGATCCCACTCATCGTTCACCCTATCGTCTTCGCCCTCGGAAAATCTGGCATTGGATCGACAAGTTGCCACCGGTCCTTGTGGCAAGACGCATTCCCAGCTCTGTCCAGAAGAGTGAGCGACCAGTCCCTCATTCATAGCCGTGTTAGACTGATGGCTCATGGTTATTGGTATGAATGCGAATCGGGGTAAATGAGAAGGAAGCTGTTGAGCAATGATGGTGTGTAGTGAACAGAGGTAAAATCGGTGGCGGGACAGCGCAGAAAACGAAGCCCTCTGCACGAAAAGGCAGAAGGGAAAGTCGTGCTTCGATCCACAATGTGAGCACAGAGCATGATCAGAGCGTCGAACAACCTTTGCCACGCAGCCAGGAGTTTCGACGTCATACCAAAGGACCTGGATTAGCAGGGGCCGAGCACGATTCTCCTTGAGCATGTTAACGTGTCAGTACACAGAGTCACGATTGAGTATGTTGTGGGAATGATTCGATATCTTATCGCAGCTGCCTAATCGCTGGTCGAGCTTGCAATCAAACGATGTCATTCACCTGCAGCGTCAATGCGCCAGCATCAGTTCGTTTCGTAAGGTAAATCCGGAGACTGTGCATAGATAGACTCCGCCTGCTTGACCTTCTGCACTTATTCTCTGCGAGGATGTCCCCATCCGTTCTCCCGCCTCGCACCAACTGGTCCATCCCGTTCCTTTGATTCTCTGCCATGCCTGTTTCCTCCGTGTACTCTTTCATTTCCTTCTCCCGATTCCGCAGCATTCTGGACGTGTGATGGGGGCGGAACAGCAGGGTAGGGTTTTGATGCTGCGTCCAGTAAAGCGCGGTTGGAGCGATATTCGCATAGCGTGCTTGGGGGTAGGTTGAGGAGGGAGATGATTTTCTCTCTGCGATGATCAGTACTACAACCGTCCTCATAAGGACCCACCTCAACGATCCGTTCCGCACGCTGTCGCCCTCTTCCTCCACCCAAACACTCAGAATATCCTCCGACTGCCTCACACTCAACACGCATCCAACAACACCATCCGCTTCGTCAAACTGGTCTCCGATAAGGCTGAAAAGGAGTGACTCGAACAGGATTGGGGTGACTGGGTGTTGCAGACGAAGCGTGAACTTTCCGCCGCTGAATTGTCAGCTTGCACGTCCTGGGTCTGGGTGATGCGACTCACTCTCGCATCTCCTCCCAAACGCCTGGTCGACCAATACGGCCAAGGAACACCAGCAAGTCCGTCACAGGCGGTAGCTCGTTTGGCGGGGTTAAATGAGAATAAAGGTGTAGGAAGGATTCAATCTGCAATCACATCAGGGTTGAAGGAAGGAGAACGGAAAATCGACTTACCGAACCGAAAGTCGCAACCCGTCTTATCTCCTTCTCATATTCGACTTTCGCTCCGGGTGGGCGGTAAACAAAAGACAAAGACCACCTGGGCATCAGCAGATTGAACGAACAGTGCGTTCATTGCCTTGACAACGCACTCGTGCTTCAGCGGGTGACGTCCAGTGCCATTGGGAGTTTGAGCCTGGTTGTTCTTGCCGACAGACAGTGAGAGGCGCGAGGAGCCGGTCAATGAAGCGGTACGACGAGACATGAGAGGGATAGTTGGACCAAACAGGGAGTTGTAGACGGTTATCTAAGTCGGTCGAGCGCAATAGCGTTGAGGTTGTTGACGAGTTGCGAAAATGCAAGAACGGGCTGAATATGTGTATTTCGGAGCTGTCAGCTAAGGCCGTTTGTTGACGATGAAGCAGCTAGGTTCGAAGGGTTATCGAGAGGTATCTAGAGTGGGGAGACTATAACGATGAGTTCTGTATGAAGATCGGTGGTTGATGTCGTTGTCAAGTAGCCAGTCGCTACCAAAACTCGCGAAACCACCGACTTCATACGCGAGCCTACACAGGATACTTTAGGCGTCAAATCAGGTGAGCAGTAATTGTTAACGTGCCTAATCTGATCATGCACGCGAGTTTGTCTACCATGACGTCAGGGATGTTTGACGCAGTATGCTGTGTCTATTTTCTTCGCATCCTTGCTACGGATATCTCCTTTGAGCAACCTCAACAGATTGACCTTATATCTCGATACCAACGTCGTCCTTCTTCTCAGCTACACCTCAAACTAATTCATCAAGATGGACAAGTCTCTCTCCACCCAGCCCTCCATTGAATCCGGCTACGTCGCCAAGCAACCAGGAGCTCAACGAACAATGGGTGAGCTCTGCGCGAGTGACGACCAAACGACATCGTGCTGATTATTAGTCCCGGGGATGACCATCGAAGAGCCTTCCAAGCAACAAGAAGAGACTCTACGTCTTCGTGGTGGATGTCCTGGTGCGTGAAACACCCAACGCATCGACGACTATTCCTTGGGTCTGTATCTCGAGCGAATGCTGATGTCTAGGTAAATTCTGCGGACTCCCCATCCTGCCTTGCCGGTAAGTCATTTCTCTGCTGTGAGTTTGCAGCACTGACAATCAGATGCGATATCTGCATCATCCCCATTCCTTGTTGTTAAGGATGGCTTGGGATTCGGTAACGACGGCACGACTTTTCGCCAGTAGAGGCTTGTTCTGGCTTTGTATCTATATCATACACGTACTCCCGATGTATTTCCACTTTGCTCATGCGCAAGTCGACTCTCCCTCTTCCGCTTCCCGTGCGAGTCGCTCGTATACCCGTCATCTGCAACTGTAAAGCGAACGCTCCTAGATTTTACGCCTCTTCGATTATCACTCTGGTCTTCGCCATCCGGCGTGGGAGAGCCAATTTTCCGGCTTAGGACATATCAAGCTCAGCGACAAGTCGTGTCGATCGTCTGCGGACAGAAGCTTCAGCATGGGCAGATGCAGCGATGATGACATGTCGGCATTTACCAACTGGGACGCTCGATACACAACGATCCTCTCTCGGACATAACTCCACCCAGTGTCAGTATCAGTCCCGCATGTCCCATCCCTGCAGTTAGCCAGCCCACTCAACGCGCACCAGTACTTACACCCCAATACCCTCCTAAACCCGGTCTACCGGGTAAACGCATTCCCAACGGGTATCCCGTCAGCATTCTAAATACTAAGCCCACCCCTCATCTTTCTTGCTCAACACCACCACTCACCCTCCAAGGCCGTAATACCTCCTCCATGCCGCAGCGGTCAGATCGATCCCAGTCCCAACTCCCCACGTGAGGTGCGTACCTAAAGGGTGTGGCATGCCCATCAGCTGTACCTAATTAGCTGGACGCTCCTTCCCCTTCTCATGTCAAACCGATAGGCGTAGAGGTACGAAAACTCACGCCGGGACCACAGCCGACATCGGGACCGGGATAGCGGGTGGATACCGCTGGAAAAATCCCAAGACGGCCTCCACCCGGTAGCACGACAGTGGGGAATGGGATTCTGGCTGTCAGTATCGCTGGACCGTACGTGGCAGGGTGGACGGACTCTTCGGGGTTGACGTTAGGATGATGGATCATATGGTGGCTGATGTTCAGCGGCATAATTGTTCAGCACTCCTATCGATGGTATACGACTCGTCGTCAAGATGCAACAACCAAGTCGGAGCTGTCGAAGCTTGAAGGGTATGCAGAGCGTCTTCCTTTGTTTAACGGAGGCCACTGGCACCATCACAAGACTGTCGTCTGAAACTCCTTTGATGATCTAGACATGCGTCACAGCACCTAATCATTCCGCGCGTATACCACGCGGAGACCCCGTTTGATGCTACCTGCAGCAATGTTGATACGAATATACATACAAGATTGCCCAGACTTCTCTAATCCCGGAATCTACTTTCAGCCGCTCAATCATCCTCATCAAAATCCTCGTCTGCATCGTCGTCGTCGTCGCTATCGGCCACTTTCCGTCTTCCCCCTAAACCATCAGTTCCCATCTTTCGCGGTACTACCCTTTCCGCCACCACTCACCTCGTTTCGCCGGAGCCTTCTTCGCTTTGACCGGAACCTTCTTGGCCTTTGCCCTAGGGACAGGCTCTTCCACCTCTTCTTCCTCTTCTTCTTCTGTATCCTCCTCTTCGGCCTTTCCACGTCGTGCCCGTCTGGGAGCCGGAGCTGCAGACCCTCCACCTCTCTTCGCGACTCGTCTCTTCGCTGCTTTGGTCTTCTTGAGCACATCCGCTTCGAGCACTTGATCCTCGAGACCTTTTGCTTGATGTTCTGCCAAGATCTGAGATCAGCCCTGTCCACTAGTATATTGTGTGTGCTCACCGCCTCGAACTCGTTGAGTTCCGTTTCTGGCTTGTTGGGGCTCTTGTTCGCTCGTGCCTGTTTGTTAGCGCTATACTAGAGGAGCATGTACCTTCTGCAGAATCTCCTGGAATCGTGCATAGAGGACTGGCTCATGCAACTTATCTTGGTAAAACGGCAGTCTGTCGTCAGCTGTGTCCACTCCCATAGCTTCCGCAACTCACCCCTCGATGAGTTTCTTCATTGATCGTTCCGACTTGAAAGGCAACAAGCTGAGACAGAAAGAAATATCTCTCCACTGCCTCTCTTCCGTTGCAAGTCTGAATCGTTGACACAGCTTCTCCACGATTGACTCAGCCTGCTTCTCCTGCATGGTCAGCTCTAGCCTCATGTCGCTGACATGCCTTCTCGATAAAGGTGAAGATGAACCGCATCGTCCGTTCAAACGTCTCCTCATCGACTGCGTGTTTACCGATCGACAGGTGCGAAATGACATCTTGTAAATTGTTGTATAACGCATTGTCCTTTGTCGACAGCTCAGTGAAGAAGAGCTTGGCGAGGTCGGAAATTCGTTTATCGGGATCCTCAAGGCATTTCGCCATCTCCCCTAATTGACCTTTGACCTTGATCATCCCGTTTAAGATAAGATGGGTGAGGACCATGAGGGTGTTCTTCTTGACGGACGGGTCGGGATCGGCTAGTCCTTGGTACAGCCGTTCCGAATTCTGTAATATCAGGGGCCCGCGTCGGTGATGAGAGATAACACATACGTCGTCAATGAGAGAACCGAAAGACACAGCGATATCCCCCAACGCGATGACAATGTTGCTTCTCACTACCGGGTCCCTGCTGGTTTCGAGAATTTTGAACAGCAATAACAAGTGCGCCTCACAAAACTGGGCAGAAACACACATGAGCTTTGTCAAGCTCAACACAGCCGCTTGTCGTAGAGAAGGCGACTACGCTTTAGCTCATATTGGTCCTGTCAAGCTTACCTTGTAGCGCTTGGGACTGGCACAGACCGCCGCGATCATCGGACCGTAGACCGCCAACAAGCTCTTGTCTCCATACAATAGCTCCTTCTCTCGGATCGTTGCGATCAGTTCCCCGATGTCATCTTCCGCATTACCCGCAACGGCATCCAGATCGTTTCCGTCCTTTTCTAAGGGTTTTGACGCGGCTTTCTCTGGCCATCAGCGCAACATGCGGTCTCAGCGTACCTTTAGCCTTCTCGTCCTTGCGACGCTTGAACTCCCGTTCAACCAACTCGAGGTAGACGATATGCTTCATCGCTACATGCCCGACGACGAAGACCAGCTGGGCCAAAGGGAACGAGCCCATGCTGTCTTCTTTGACCGAGTCGAGTGATTCCGAACGAGTCATTTTGAACGGTGTCGGGGCAGACATATCGATGGTACGAGCTGGAGTCGGGGGTACAACCGACTCATCGCCATCAACTTCGGCTTGTGTTTCGTCTGCTTCCGCAGCAGGTGTCGAGAAGACTTTGGCAGTGAGGTTCTTGATGATCTGGCCACAAAGCTGGTCGGGCTGTTCGCCAAGGAGGTAGATGGTATTGATCGCCTGCTCTGCCATCCCGAACCTGCCTGTCAGCTAACTGGCATAAGAGAAAACTGCTGCTAACCAAAGAGAAGACCTCGGAGCGTTTTCGACCATATCCCGCAGTTTAATGAAAATGGGGTTGTCCATCGGCAAGCGCATGGTCTTGTCTGCAAGCGAGCCTTATTATCAGCTAAAATCACCGTTGTTGCCTGCTAACTTACCCTTGACTTTCTTTGCGCTACCGCCAAGCCGCTGCAGAGCGATGCAGGTATATCGCGCCAGGGTCAAATCGTTCTTCTCGTCAGTGCCTTCGTTCCGCAGCCTCAACTCACCATGCCCAGATTCCCGAGACCGATCTTGAGCAAAAGATCTACACGCTCGGTTACGACCTCTCGTTTGGCAACGGCAAGCATTCCAAGGATTATAATCGCGCCTTGCCTTTGAGGTTTGGGTATAGCCGAATCAGTGCCTTCGGTCAGCGTTTGTAGCAGACACAAACTCACCGTAAGCTTTCCAGAGCTTGTTGATGACGTCCGTGTGCACGCTTCCATCCACCATCATCGTCCTCATCAGTTCCTCCAGACTGGTGAGCTCTGCTAGAGTCGCCCCGTATGTACGCCTGGAATGAGCTTAAACTTACTCTGCACTCACTCGATCATGTTTTTCGTTATCCTGTTGACCTGCTGGGCAGGCGATAGATCGGGAACCACGTCAAAGTATAGACTTCTGTACACCTCGATCAAACTGGCTTTGATACCCTTTCCATCCAGCCCTTCTTCCGTCGAATTTGTCGAATTGTTGTCTTTTGTCCAGATTAGATGTAACATTGTCTTTATACCGACTTCGGCGGACATTATATTGTACTCATAAGCGGTCCTAAAGAATCGCATCGATTCCAAGACTTCAGTTTTTGTCGTACTGACGAGAAGCTCGCACAAGGTTGGAATAGCGAATTCGATTTGGTTGATGAATCGAAGCGCCTCAGTGTAGTAGCGCTTTCGCCCACGAAGAGTTAGGACGAGGTTGGGGTCGATGGAGGCTTGTTCGGCTGCGACCGCAGCGATGTCGGCGGCGGAGACACGAGGCTTTCGCTTGAGCTTCTTCACAGTAAGATGTGATCCGTCACCTTCCTCGTTCTCGTCTTCCTCATCGCCTCCCATCTCAGTCTTCTGAGAATCGTCTGCGTCTTCCTCTTCCACCTTGACAGCCTCTTCTTCATCTTCCTCGAGCATGCCAGCATCCCGACGAGCCTTTTCCATCTCGATGGTGTCGACCTTCTCGAGTTGTTTCGCGACTTCATCGTAGTATCCCTGCCATTCTTCGAGATTCATCGTGCCGCCATGGACCGCACCATATGGATGCGTCTCGAGCAGCCGACACAAAAGCTGGATAGAGTATCGACGGGCCGAAGACGTCTTGTCTTGTAAAGAGCGGATAGTGAGTTCGGTGATTTGCGCTCGCGTTTTAGGCCGCATGTCGTCGAGACTGTCTGTCAGCGACGCTTTAACGGAACGACGTTGACTCACTCGCATAGCTTGATGAGGGTTTGAAGCACTTTGCAGCGGACCCAGGAGTTCAAGTCGAGGAAACGTTCCATCAGTAATTCAAACAGACCTTTGATCTGTTTCGATTTTTGCTCTGCCTCTGCCTCTGATGCGGAGATGTCACGGATGAGAAGACCGATGATTTCGACAAGAGCCATTCGCATCGGATGAGCCTGAAGTTAGTGCCTTCTTATAACATCACCTACTTCAGTATCGAGATGTGCGAGCAGCAAAGGCATCTGCTTTTGCACGATTCGCGGACTGAGCTCCGCCAGTCTGATCAAGAATCGGGAGAAACTCCTCGGACCCTTTGCGTCTCCCGCTGCAAACGACTTGCCCGCGACATCCCTCAATACCTCCTCCGCCAGTTGAGCGTAGTCGAACTCCTTGTCTAAGATGGCTAGTAGTTCCGCCATCGGTTCACTCAGGTGCTCGAAGTATGTCAGATTTTGCATGATTGACGTCTGAGCTCCGAAAGCGTGGGCGTGATGTTTCACAGCAAGACAGATTGTCTTGAAGATGCCGAGTTTGATCTCGTTGTTCTTCAAATGTGTTTCCGATTCGCACAACTGCCAAGCCGGTTTGACAAAGCATCCAACGAACGCCTCGCGCTCCGAAGTCGTCCGCCATATCCGTGATGTAGGGAGTCGGAGGGCTCGGTGCATAGTGACGAGGACGTGGTCGGGAAGAACGGCGGACCATTCGAAAGAAGCTATCGCAGCGTTGGCAGTGGTCTTCTTCTTCCCCTTTCCTTTCGTCGCTTTGGGTGCTTCCTCCCCTTTGCCCGCTCCTCTTTCTGCTATACTGACAAACCATTGGAGGAGGAAGGCCCACATTTCCAATGGGGCTTTATGTACCAAGGGTCCATCAGCATCCTGTTGTCGGTCCGGACGGGTCATTTCCAGCACGACGGATACATGGTTGGTGAGACCGGTAGTGATCACATCTAGCGTTTTGCTGAGGATGGCTGGACCGACGGAAGGTGAGTCGGCATGTTTAAGGATGGAGCGGAAAATGTCGAATGTGATACCGGTAGAGTGGATAAGGGCTTCCGGATCATTGATGACAGATTCTATGGCGGATGAGAGGTGAGCATCCAATGCCCGTTCACTTAGTTCTGAGGGGTCGAGCTCGGAGGGAATGTGGTATAGAGATGGGTCAGAGGAGAGGGAGAGTAGTTCTTCCTGGAGGTTGAACGACGACATTGCGGAAGTATGCCACAACACGCAATCAATACCGGCCTGGCGAGTCGTCTAGTCCTGTCGAAGCTCACCCGGCGTCTGATATGGGATATGTATATGCCGATGATGCTTTGGGCGATGAAGCAGAATGAAATGGTTGACTGTACGGTTTGTTGTTGTTGACGCGTCGCGCGAACTTCTCAAACCTCCACTCGACACCAATCTACCGCTTTGGGAAAACTCAACTCGTCTCAGCTCGCAAAGCAGCATGACACGACGATGCATATGGTACAACTGTTCTGCAATCCATCTAGATCTCTCCGTAGTCACCAGACTTGAAGACACCCTCCTCTTTAGCAACGATCTTCTCCAAAGCGGATAACCATTCCTCGAGCTTGACAGCGACTTCCGCTTGTGGCTCACCGAGCTTGGGGTAGAAGGTCGCTCGGTACGGGCAAGCCTTCATCGCGAGCTGGTTGTTAGCGGCGGCAGCGAGGGAAATCATGTGTAAGTTCCGTTGGGAAATCCCTGTCTCCTCGCTGTGACAAAACCAAGCCTGAAACTCACGTAGAAAACTGGGCGAACCATCATTCCATGGTGCTTCTTCAAGCTCTCCTCGTAACCGTGGGTGAAAGATGTGCTGAGTTCGGCGGTCGGGTTGTCGACGTTATGTCTCAGACCTCTCGCGGTGAACTTGAGTCCTCGAAGAAGCCACATTAAACCTTCGGTGGCCTTTCGGTCTTTGACATTCTTGTGGGCGGCCTTTTCGGCAGCGAGAAGTGATTCGAGGGTCTTGCCGGACTCGGGATTGCTGGCGAGGTATGCTCGGACTTTCTAGAGTGGTGCAAACATTGAGCAGCGTTTGTGTTCGGAAGTATAGAGGTTGAGTATCATTAAAGCGATAGCAGGGGTTTCGAGGAAGAGACGGGTCAGCCCTTGACAGCAAACATGACCCAAGCGACTTACAGCGATGTTGCCAGTCAAGTCGTTCTGAACGACAACAAAGGCGGGGTTGCCGAAAAGACCTGAGCGTTAGATCCCGGTCACTCTTAGTGTTATTGCAGGCAATCGCGGCCCGCCTAGCTCAATGACGATGACTCACCGAAGATCTTGACAAGATTCTCCGAGGCCTCGGCAAAATCGGTAGTGTCAACACCCGCATCAGTGATAGGGACGTCGACAAAAGACTACCAGTCAGCTCCTTTGTTCTACATCTATGCTATACCGCTGAGATGCAGTAAGGGTTGGCGCGAACCCGAGCTAGAGGGTGCGCGGCACATACGAAGGCTCAGCTCACCTTGGTGATGGTTTCGAAGAATTGCTTGTCGCTCATTTTGATTGCTGCTGTACTGTCGGCTGGGATGCTATCGAAGTAAAGGTAGGATCAACTAGGAGACGAGAGCTCGGTGCGCGCTGTAACCGGCCGCGTTGAGGTGAGAGCGGAGGTAAATGTATCAAACCTGCCACGTCATCCTCTCCCTCAACGCTCTCGCGTCCTCGTCCGTCATCAGTCCACCTCTCATTGATCGTCACAACCTTACCACCAATTGCACCTGTATTCGACATGAACGGAGTGAGTGGAGAGCTTCTTTGCCGCGTACTCGCATAGGCAATGCGGGCATTAGCGAGCGATTGCTTAAGACTCTTTGGTCTGACTAGCAGTACCCACTCATGTCTGCCGGTCCTCACGGCCACGACCTGCACTCCAACCTGCCCGCTCCTTTCAGAGCACCAGTGCCGCAACAAAACTTCACCTATGATCATGGTGCACCGATCTCACACACCCAGTAAGCTTACGGTCGTTTGCTTGGCACAAGCTAATAGTCAGACAACCTTTGGTCACGGGAACGAGCGTTCTAGGCGTTAAGTACGACAAGGGGGTTATGATCGCTGCCGACAACCTCGGTGAGCTATCCAGATAACAAAATTCTTGACAAGCCCTGACCTTCAGCTTCGTACGGCTCGCTCGCTAGGTTCAAGGATATTCAACGTCTGCATCCTTTGGGTGAACAGACTGTTATCGGTGTTGCAGGTGACATGTCGGATTATCAGTACCTCCAGAAACAGCTCGACGGCATACTGTGAGTGCGATCTCTCGCTGATGTACATGTGTAGTTATGCCTCAGTTTGAATCGCAGCTGACAGGCAGACGGGAGGAAGACTCGCTCTCGTTGACCGACTCCCACCCATCCCTCTCTCCAGCCAACATCTATGCCTACCTTTCCAATCTGTACTACCACCGACGAACAAAAGTCAACCCTCTGTGGAATGCGGTCTTGGTTGGAGGCTACGACAGACAGAAGAAGGAGACGTGAGTGCCTCGCAAACGTCTCGCTACAGAGCTCAGGATCGCGCTGATTGTAGATTCCTGGGCTACGTCGATCTTCTAGGTACAACATACTCCGCTCCCACTTTGGCAACGGGATTTGGTGCACACATCGCCATCCCATTGTTGCGAGAAGCCTACGAGGCCAAAGCGGGCATAGACGGAAAGGGACCGTTGTTGACGGAGGACGAGGCTGAGAAGTTGTTGGGCGAGTGCATGAAGGTCTTGTTCTACCGAGACGCAAGGAGTATCAACAAGGTGAGTGGCTGCTAGGGTTGTCATCTGCCGCAATGATATGCTGACTATAGTACCAAATTGCTAAAGTCTCTGAAGAAGGCGTCTCAATCTCTGAATCAAAGACGCAAGAGACGTACTGGAAGTTTGCAGAGGGTCTGAGAGGCTACGGAGCACAAGAGCAGTAGATTGTACGATGCATATGATGACATGATATGTCGGTTGCTACAGGAGTAAGATAGCTTTGACATGATCGTCCCGCCAGATCGACGAGGTGCCCATTGTTTACTGAGTATGTGTATATTGCCAATATTGCGGGAATCAAGAGAACCCAGGTAGCATCCCCCTCTTCAGGCCGGCAGATGAGTTCACGATCTATTAACCAAATTCTGAGGGACACTCAGGCGCCTTTCAAACTCGCGTTGGTACCAGGTTGAGTCCCATTTGAATTCGCAGTGTTCGTATAATTGACGGATGATAAATACCGCACAGGCTGTTCCCTCTCCCTTTCCTCCATCACCATGTGAATTCTTCCGTCAGCTGAGAAGCAGAATGCTGTGAATATCCCATATCCTATATCCAGCCTTCGAGACGATGCTACTGCCGATGGATGAGGCCGGACACTGTTCATTATCCACGTGTAAAAGCTCGTGGTGAGTCTGAAATTGCGATTACCGCACTCGAGTAAACGTACACCTTTGCACGGTGATCACGCGTGGACTCGCCTGTTTCAATCCATCAACGTACAGTCTGGATGGTCAGGTCTGTCTCACAATCGGAGTGAAGCACTGTGATGCTTGCCACATCATATGTCGAGTCGTTTTCGGACGGACTGGCACACTTTGTATAAAGAATATACGACGGTGACACAGCCAAGGTGATGTTCACGGTCTCGCCGATGTTGACGATTTGCTGCATGTCAGTGGAGCTCGACCGTACGTACGTCTGTAATTAAACTGACCGTCGAGAAAAGCAAGTTGTTGCCCCGCTGGCGGGCAGTATTACGATGCGGTTCCATTCCAGGTGATCATGTCATATGATGATGTTGAGTCGAGCGAACGGTGCTCCTATCATATCCACACATCTTGAGGGCTAACTATCTTGTTTAGTAGAGCGCCATGGAATCCGTGACTGTGGATGCCCTTGGCGAAGGTGTTCGAGTTCAGTGCCATGTCATCTGCCGAGGTGCGTACTTCACTGATCATGCGCCAGGCACGAATGTGAAACAGCGATACCCGAGCGGACAAGATCATCTTCTAGTCGATTTGAATACAACATGCGATGCATATGAAGCGATAATCTTTGCCCTGGACCTCACAGTCTGTGACGCCACGCCGAGCTTCGAAACCTTAAAGTAGTGTGCCTAACAATGCTGGTAAAGCGAGTAAGCCAAAAACCATACTCGCTTTCAGTCTGTCGTCAGCACCTCCAGCCGGTTATGATATGATGACTAACGAGACCACAGCGGAAGCCTCGCTGACAGGTCTCCTGCCGCTTGGGAAAGCGGGGTCGTATATGGTGTAATTCGCTGAATAATGGTAGTAATGTGAGGTGGAATTGTTTTCGGTCCTGCCAGGGATAGGTGTAAGCTCGACGGCAACGAACATGCTTCAAGTATCAGCATTGAACTAAATAGGACCATCATCAGGAGGGAGCCTCCAAGCCAAACCACTTTGACTTACATCCCATCACCGGGACCGTTGAAAGTCCGGCTCCATTGCTGAGTTGCGTTCTCGACCACCCATCGGTAAGTGTTGGTCTCCAGCACATAAGTAGAGTTGGCGTCGGAGGAAAATGTCACAGGGTATCGGCACTATCGATCAGTTGGTGCTGGCCTAAGGCTCGACCTCGTGACCTACATAGCCCTGCCCGCCTGTCGACATTCTGCACTTATCAGCATGTCCTTATAAGTACGTGTTTTTAACACTTACGACCGAGTCAAGTTGTATGGGGGTGTACCAGGAAACGTCACATCAATCACTTGGCCGGGTTTGACTAGTGGCTGTAGCATGAGTTATGCCATTATACACAGTTAAGCAGATGCCCACCTGAGGTCCTTGCATGCCGTCTGGCCCGCAAGGGGTAATAAAACTTGGTACTGTCCCATTGTTCATCGCTGCAAGTGAAGTAGAGATATTCTCCATCTGTTCCCTTGTTGATTCCTTTATACGATTTCAAGGACCGTATAGCTAGCTGAGAGGGACATTGCTATGCGGAGAAAAGCATGTACTCCACATGACTAAAACGCCCTGATATGGTCGTGGCGTTTATCCTGTACGAGGCACCGGTAAGTCAACCCACAGGGAGCATCATATGGGGCTCACAGCATGCTTGGTGTGACGTAAAAATGGGGTGTGATGAGGCCCTGCCTGTTATGCTCAAGATGCGCGAGATGCTGTGCTGCTAAACTCAAAAGCGCATGGGCAAACATCCGTCAGGTGACCCATAGTACCTGAAGATTGTGACTTCCCCCGATCAAGCTCCGCGATACGGGGCGACAATGCGTGGTTGAACCGCGGGTACCGCGATGCATACATAGATAGGCTCAAATGCAAAGGACTAGTCCGCAATTCTTTGGTGCACTATACCTCTACCTCAAGAAGCTCACGGAATGAACTACGAAATGAACGAGCCAGACATACCAGAAATGTGGACGGAGCGGAGCAGCCGCTTGAGATACTTACAGTATCACTTCGAAAAGGTTAGAGACACACGGCGAGCCTTGAAACGTTAGCAGGCGGTGGGCCGGATATCGATTTTATATCACGGTATCACTCATCCAGACCTGCTGGGAATGGTGCAATCCAGATACATCAAATCTACCTTGGCAAATCCTGAAGACCACGAGAAGCGAGTCCTCTTCGCCGATGAGTTCGGAAAATTGACGTTTGATGGCCCCAGCAGCCCTTTTCTCGTTGTCACCACTTGGAGAGGTATCGTCGCCGACGTTGGTTCTCAGTGGTAAGGCACCCATCATCTAGAAGGCGGTAAGGAAGGGAGATCAAAAGACTAGCCTGTACAGAGCGCGCCTGAGCCTGTAAATATTCAAGCACGAAAGCGAGGGTTGCGGTCTTCCCGACGAGAACACTATGAATCAGACGCTCGAGAGTAAGTCACTGATTGACCGAGCGAGACTGGGGCGGGATACGATATCAGTGTGTCGGAAGTGTGCGTTCAAACAGGCTGCCCGGAGTTATCACATTCTTCCACTCTTCCTGTGCATCCTGCTCGTCAGTATACTTCAACATCTCCTGTCCCGCCGTCGGAACCACCAGTATCTTTCCCACCAGCAGGTCGGAGTCGGGGCAGCCCTGCGGCCGGCACGGCGATGATCGGGTTTCGAGGTGGTTGTGAGATGTCAAGCCTGCAGACAAGAGTGTGAAGGGCGGAAGACGATCCATACAAACCGAAGAACCGTTGAAAAGCAGGGAGAGATGGCAATGAGAGCCCTACTGGCGCGAAGCTCTTTGTGATTGGCAGCGACGACGAACATTATTCATGGTCAGATAGCAGTCAGAAGACCTTGGCTCATATCATCTTATGCATGTAATATAGTTGTATAGTCTTTACTTGTCTGGTGATGGGCTACTTTGCGCTCTTTGAAGCATTGCCCCCTGGTGAGTGGTCAATATCGATTGCTTGCATAGTCAGGGTAGGGTAATCACGCGTTGAGCCGGATTTCGCGCGTTCTCTTCCATCCAACCTTGACTGCATCACTCCGGACCACGATTATCAATACCATCTTTACCTTCCGCTTCCCCTTCGACATCCTCGCAGGGGGCATGTAATGATCTGCATGACCTGGCTCATATAATTCTCTCACGGCATTGCATTCCCTCTCAAGTCGCCGTACGGACTTTCAAAAGAGGTCAAACGTGGAGGTTTACCCTTCACTCCCTGCTAGCTCACCATGTCTCACGCCTTACTGTGAGCATTTGGCAGTGCCATGGATTGCCGTAGAAGCTGATTATCAGGCTGAGGCTGTTCTTGTCTCCTTACTTCTCCATTCCTGTCGCCATGCATTACCTCAAGACGTACCCAGATTCTATCGGCATTTCCCATTACCTCTGCTGGCGAATGAGGAGTATGCCAGCGGATGAAGTTGAATTCTACTGGCCCCAGATATGGTGCGTAGCTTTCAAGCGATGCCCTACGTTTCAAGGGGTCTTGCGTATTGCTGCCGACGAGTTTTGTCAGTCAATCGAGCAGTCGCTAATGGCAGTCATTTGTTATTGACGTATCCTACCCCCTCGAATGCTCTAGAGTCCTTCATTCTTTCTCGAGCAGAAGAATCCACCCACTCGGCCATGCTCGTGAGTCATTGTATCTTTGGGGTGGCTATCTGCGCACAGACGAGCTGTTACTCATTCGTAGACATTTTGGTTCATGCAGGCAGCCCTCCATGATCTCACTCCCACCCGCGAAACGAGCCCACGGCCGTTCCTCATCTGCCAAAGAGTCCTACATCGATGTCATGAGATCATCTTCGGAGACCCTCCTGAGCCTTCTAGATCCCCTTACCGCTCACTCCCTCACTCTTCGCCAAACTCTACAACTGCTCTGAGTACATCGAAATCGATGCGGTCACTATTTGGGCCCAGCAATCCAGATGGAGCTGTACGGTCGCCAATCCGCGTGAATCCCCACGCCGCACCAAGCTTTGTAGGTATGGGCGCTATCATTGCGGCGACTGCTATGCCTGGTCTGCGGGATCTAGCAGGAGAGTGGGCGGTATTACAAGGCCGGAAAACGTACGACGAGGGAGGAGAGACTAGAGCTCGAGTAGAGGTGGATAAAGGAGGAGGGGCGGATATCCCTCGGGAGAGAACGAACCGCAAGACAGTCAAACAGGGATACAGCTCGGACGAGGATGATACGCCGAAACGAGGTTTACGATCAGCTCCCGTCCGAGGACTCTCGTCTCCAGTTCCCCACCCCGCTTCGACAGCGCCGGATCTCTCTCCACGCCCGTCGATCGCGAATGATCATTCCGATTTACACTCAAATAGGTCTCCTCCTACGTCCTCCCCTCGGATCAAGGGGGATGACCCGTTCTCTCAAGAAGCCTCTTCAGCAGGCCCGAGCACATCTACGAGCTACTCTTCACCTCAGACACGGCATGCTCCATTTTCATCAGTTCCAGAGCTCGCGACGTCTTCACAGGGACATCACGCGTCTGCTCTTCGACGGTTGAACCCGCAAGATAGGACGGCAAATCCCGATTCGCTCCTAGCCACTTATAGCTTGGACGCGCAGCGGCAGCTCCTTCGAAGCCACTACTGCAGAAGTGAAGTCCGCTTCCTGCTGCTGTTGGAAGATATCTCGAATCGGCTACTGGTCATTCCAAAACTTGCGCGAGTTAGCGCTCTAAGAGCGGAATTGACCAGTCTCAACCACAACTTACCTGCTGAAGTGAGTCTTTATATGTTGTACGTGCTGATGGAAGATATGTATGCCACTCTGGTGCGCAGCAGACCACTCGCATGAAGAAGGCGGGGAGACAACGAAATCTAGCGCTACCCCAACACGAGCCCGGATAAAGGGCGAAAAGGGCAAAGGGCATTCTCGGGTAGTGCGAATCTCGCCAGGAGATAGTGTGGTACTCAACTCGGCCGAGCGAGCACCGTTCTTGCTGCACGTTGAGATATTGGAAGGCGACCTCGATTTCGACCCTACCCGTCGAGAAAATCGAGAGCTACTGAAGAAGATTGTGGTTCAGGAGGACAACAAACGAAGAGGTGCAGATGCTGATTCCATCGTCCCGTCGATACCTACTCGTTTCGAGGGCTTTGGTTCGCCCATGCCAGACGCGCCGCCAGAACCTGTTGCCCGAGCTGTTCCCGCCCCTACATCGAGAAGAGACGCAAAGCCGGAAGACATGGAGGAGATGGATTTGGTAGAGCAACTATACGGAGCCAAACTTTCCGTCAAAGATGTGTTACCAGACATGTCGGAGACAATTCCGTTCCCCAACGCTCCGAAGAACAAGGCCATGGACGTTTTGGCCTGGGATCGAGGGGATGTAGCGAAGAAAAGCTCGTCTGCACCGATCACACCGGCTGCCAGCTCTTCCGACGTAATGCGGGTACCTTCGCCTGGCATCATTCCCCCTAGCATTGATAACACGCATCTGGATCGCAGACCCGACCCGGGGCACAAACCTGTGATCACGCTTGAGGACTATTCCGAGCGAATGCGGACTGCTGCCGTGATGCTTGCACAACTCAACGCGTCTTCCGTTCCTGCCGTCCCAGAAACGCAGACGGCTCCGGCCACCGGTGCTCTATCGTGGATGCCAGTCACAAGCTGGATGTCGGGTAGCGGCAAAGACGCGTCGCAACCTGCTGCTCCTGATTCCGCTACGGGACAGGGAGGGAAGCTGAAGCTCGCAGCGGCACAAGCGGCGGCTATCCGAGATCGAATCATGGAGGAAATGATGAGCTTGGAGGAGGAACGGGTTGCAAGGATGACCGACCGACAAGAAGGAGAAGAGGTTGTATCCGCCGGTGTCAATGCCGCAGGAGGAGAAGGCAGCAGTACGGCGGAGGATGAAGGCATTGTTCGCCGAGAACTGAACAAGGCTGACCCTTCTGGTGAGTCATATCCGCCCGAACGGCACTGACGATCAGCCGCAGTGTTTAAGGAATCCTGGACAGCAAAGAAGTCTAGAATACGAGGTGCTTCACCATGGGGTCATCTGGCCAACTGGGATGTCATTTCAGTCATCGTCAAGACCGGTACCGACCTTCGGCAGGAACAATTGGCTACTCAGTTGATTGAGCGCTTCAGCCGGATATTTAAAGAGGAGAAGAGCGATTGCTGGGTCCGATTGTGAGTTTGCCGGTTCATTTTGAATATCAGACTCACGGTAGCTTCCGAATTCTGATTACGGGCGAACAATCCGGTCTAGTCGAAACTATCACGGACGCCGTTTCGGTACATTCCATCAAGAAGGGCGAATACGCTCGTCGAATCGCCGAAGGTGGTCCGATTGGCAAAGTCTCTTTGATGGACCATTTTGTTCACGTGAGTCCGTAGCGTAATCAGTGGACTCACGGATAGACGTACGGTAAACCTGATTCTGGGCGATTTGCGAGAGCGCAGCGGAACTTTATCAAGTCGCTAGCCGGTGAGTACCTGCATTGCTCCCTAGCACTGGCTCATGCCTTAGGATACTCTATTGTAACATACCTCTTGCAAATCAAGGATCGGCATAACGGAAACATCTTGGTCGACCGGGATGGGCACCTCATTCATATCGATTTCGGTTTCATGCTATCAAACTCGCCGGGCGGGAATATGGGCTTCGAAGCTGCTCCTTTCAAAATGCCTCTTGTGCGTTGATCTCATCAGATGATTCAACGTGAAGCTCACTGTAAGGATTACTTAGACATCATGGGCGGACTCGACTCGTCCGGTTACGCATATTTCAAGAAGCTATTCAAAGAGGGTTTCGAAGCTGCGCGCAAGCACTCTGATAGCTTGTTGAGTGAGTCGGTGTCTCTACTGGCTAAAGTTTGTGCTAACGCCTAGCCATCGTCGAGCTCATGCAGAAAGGTTTGTGAACCGATATAATCCGTCTGCTCGGATCGCTGACTTGCAGATTCCAAGCTGGATTGCTTCGCCTTGTTCGGCCAGCAAACGACTCAGCATTTCAGGGAAAGATTCGCTTTGGGCTTAACGACTCAAGCGGTCGATGCGTATCTCGAAAGACTAATCTTGAGCTCGACTGGGAGCAACTATACTCGACTATACGATACGTTTCAGTATTATTCGTAAACGTCCCTGTCATTCATATGGACGGTGCTAATAATCAGACAAGGTGTGCTATAAGTTTTGCTGCTTTGGTCTTGTAAGAAAGAGAAAGAAAGGAGTCTCAGGGATGGTTCATAGACGGTGTCCAGAGCAAGACGCAGAAGTCTGGATGTGGAGGAATGTCAGCTTGTATCCGCCAGCATATCGTATCTTGCATGAACGCATTGGTGTCATCTCCGAATCAAGGTAGACGCGTGGCCAAGAACATCTATTCGGTACCCGTCACACTTCTGACCTAATCATGCGTCCTTGTCGGGACTATTCCACACGCTTGTTTTCGCAAGAAGGAATAACTTCCAGAGTCCGTATCATCCCCCTTGCCTACTCCACTCCCTCTCAGCACGCACTGGGTTCCGTATCCCACACCCAGAAACGGTCGAAGATTGTGCATGACTGTGTAGGGAGCAAACGGCTTTAAACGGCTCTTGATGATTTCCGGGTCTTCGTTCCTAAATGACGTCGGGAACGGATTGTCAAGTGTGAAGGCTTGTTGTGATACTGGCTCCAGCGACGATAAGACCGAACGATCGATCGACCAATTTATCTCAGCAGCGCCGGAGACGATAGGACGCGAGAGGCTGGAGGTCGTTGACATTAGACCGGAGTGGGCCTGAAAAGAGGCGGACGAGGTGCCGTTGGGATGGACGAGATTGGAGGCGGAAGCAGAGGTGGTCTTGCGTAGATCATGGATCCGCAAAAGACCATTAGAGCTGGACTATCAGCTGCCATGTGTGTCAAACGGGACCGAGCTTACCAGGCCGAAGTGATGTGCTTGCTTTCACCGAGGACCACTCCCAGTTTCACAACCCCCTTGACGCCCCTCCCGCCCATCTTTGCCATTTCCTCGTTGTCCGGCATGTCTGCCGACCAGGTCATGAGTGGAGATTTACGACTTTGCCTCAAGTCCCACAACTTGACCGTGCCGTCGACAAAACCGCCCAGGATGATATTACCAGATACGGGTTCGGTTATAAGTGTGGTCAGAGCCTCTGACGAGTTTGTACTGAGAACCTGAGGATGAGTCACGCCTACTTACAATGAAAATCTCGATCAACTCACTCGGCAACACCGCTCCGCCGGACAATCCCAGATATTGACCACGGCGCTTGGCCCCCCTACACACAGCTTGCCCGATTGGCGCCACCAGGTCGTGACGAGTTTCTTGTTCTTCCACTCTACATTCGGGAGAGTCTGACGCAAGTCGAGAGCTGGAAAAGATGATATGGTTTTCATCTTGGTAGGATCATCCGATCCAGCAGAGAGAACATGGATATCACCATTACCTGGGGTCAGTTCGAGCAATAGGGGTGTCCCCACTGATTTCCGCTAGTACGACAACCCGCTCAAACAGCTCGTTAACGAAACGGGCACTGGTAATCACGCTGCCCGGGCTCAAGTCGAGGCGAACAGATCCGGTCTTTCGGGACGAGCTCCAGTCCCACATTCTATAGTGAGCTTGACGTTGGACTTGCGCTCAAAGCTTCACGTACAGGAGGTCTTGCGTGTTGTTGCACGACATGACAGTAGCGAAAAAGCTGTGAAAGGTGATATTGCACCATGGATCAGGACTGGAGATGTCTTTCATGGCCCATTGCCAAGGTATGCCGACAGAAGATCAGCCTTGCCAATCGTATCATCGACTCACTTTGTTGTTCAGCAACGACGAGCGAGTCCTCAAGAAGCCTATAACGCATCTGATAGCCTCCATCCGAGGCGCATTCAGGCCGGCCAGTAAGCTGTTCGGGGCTCTTCTGGGGGTAGTCATCGCGCTGCATGTCAGCTGCTCAGTACGATGGCACGAATTTGGGGACTTACCGCTAGATATGCTTGAAGTGACAGTTTGCTCTGCTCAAATAGCTCATTGCTCTCTATCTTTCTGGCGGTTATGTTCTTGACGTCGTGCCAGTTGTCCACGAGGCACTCGCCCAGGCTTCTTGCTCCTCTCACCAGTTTAGTACTGTCATACTGCGGTGCGTTTTGCGAAGGAGAAGGGAACACCATCCGTATAAGCTTATTAAGCACACCTTCGTCGGCGTACGGGCGCAAGAAACCGAGTAACCAATCCAGATTGTCAAGGGCTAGGTGCCGGACTTTAGCGTTAGGATCAGTGCGAAGCGTATCGCATGTCCCGATGATTTCGAACAGTTGTGTTATGCACGCTTTGCGTTCGGAGCCGATCTCGATCCGAGTCTTCATATGCAAGACGGCATCTTCCATGACTTTCCTGGATGCCGGGAGCACGAGCATTGTGTTCTCAATCACGAATAGCCATAACACCAGCAACGTCCATCTTCCGCCCGCTACCAACGCCCGCTGAAGCAGTCGTGCGACCTCTTTCCTGACGAAGCCTGATCCATCGGTCTTTGCATGTCGAACAACCTTCGACGCCAGGTCGAGTTCCGGCCGGATACTGAGTATATCCTTTCTGTCAAGTGGTTCGATCCACCTTGATAGCGCGTACGTTGCCGTAGCCCGATCTTCGATTGAAGGGGAGTCAATCATGCGCAGTAGCTGCTGCTGTAACATCGCGGTTTCATCTTTAACATCTTCCTCGGCGTGCTTGATGGATGCCAGCACCTCGGCAATGAGCAGAGCGCCCCATTGATTGACGAATTTTTGATCGTTGTCCAGCATCTTTCCGCTCAGTGTGAGTGTTCTCTTGACGAAGCGAGGCGCTTGTCTGCCGGCCACATAATTTGCGATAGTCGCAAGAACAGCTGCCGTCTGCGTTATAAGCTGTTTCGACTGAGGGCCATCCTCGTCCATCAAGCGTTCGAGAGAATCGAGAAAGAACGAAACGCTCGGCACCGAGGTCAGCCTCTCAGCCGTCCTTCCGCTGGCAGCGAGAGAAGCTACACAGACATCGTGTCGGACGAGCGATGACCAGATTGAGATCATCATCGGCGCTAAAGTCTCGTCTTCCAATGCGAGCAAGTGCGCCGCGACGTCCAGCGCTCCGCCTTGAATTGCGTGAGTCAAACCTTTGACGTCTAAATTGCGTAAACAAGCGTCGAGAGCCGTACAAGCTCGGAGTCGGTATTCCGGAGCCAGTGCCGCTTTGCATATGATTGGCAGGCGTGAAAGACCTTTCGCGCCTGTGATCCCGCTCCCGCCAACACCCACGCCGCCAACAAGTCCATTCATGTGTCCACCAGAGTGCGCACCTCTACTGGTACGAGGCGCGTCTGCAGCGAAAAGAGGTCGATCCGACTCGAGGATAGAAGCCAGTTGATCGTCCATGAAAGACACCAATCTCAACCCCTTCTCCCATGCCGTTACATCTCCTTCCTCGTCAAAGTACTTGGGTAGCTGCTCGAACAAATTGTCGAGAATCAGATCCCATGTTGTCCAAAGTCCGTGAGATGTGGATGATGGAATCGCCGGGATGCTTTCCGGAGTAGCGCGGTAAGACCCCATAACGCGTTGAGAGAGCAGAAATCCCCCAGCAAGATTTGACACGACGTCGCCTGAAGCTGCGAAAAGCATTTGATATGTTGGCCCATCGAGAGTCTGCCAGGCGATAGTATGCAGAATGGCTTCGAGTTCCGACCACAAGCGAGCTTTCAAATCCAACGACATGAGCTCGAGCAAAGCCGCCATATATCCATGACTTTTCTGCACGTATTTGCCCGCATCCCCAGTCGTAAGCGGAAATGTTTGCAAGTTGTGGTAGAGCAGTGCGATGCGTAGTGGGGTAGTCAAGCATGCCGTGAACAGGTCATCAGGCATACCAGGCACACGAGGGAGTAACTCATGAGCTCCGCACGCGGCAAAGTGGATCTGGCGCTTGGCGTAAACGGCAGGATGAAGCACAGCATGAGCGGGATTCTGCTTGGCAGCTGCTCGTAATTGACTGTCGATTTCCTGAGCATCGGTGAGTGCGACTCGAATGAATCTGCCTGCATGTTGGCAGTCCCAAACATAACAAGTCGAGGAGCCGGACCAAGTGAGAACGTCGAAGAGGAGGATTGGGATATATCTGTCATCAGTAATCGGGCTCACGTCAACAATGCGTACTCTGAAGGGTTGATGCCTTGCTGTGCGCAGTCTTCGAATGAGAGGTCATAACACCACAACTCGCCAGCTTCGGTGGGCGGTTCCTGAATGCCGTGCCCAGTGTAGAGCACAACAATATAGCCGTACTGCCCAGCAGCTAATCGAGCTTTCTGTAAGTGGTGCTGTATGGTCGTGCGGGATGGGTCCGGGACCTGATTCATCAGCTGGACAATTGGGCTCTCACCATTCGGACGTTGAGGGATGTGTGCAAACTGAGATCGCGGAGCTGTTGGCTGTACTCTGAACATCAGCTCTATCAGCTCGCCAGACCTCTTCTCCGACGGACGTTTCATGATTCTCAACGTGCTCCCCACTGGGTCTTTCACGTGTGGCAAGGTCCATGCGTACAGGCCCACTTCACGCAAAGCCATCTCGTGTGATAGGTACAAGCAGGTCAGCAGGACTGCTTGGTTGCATTGCCCTATTGGTCAGCTTGTTCTTTCTGACGGCCAGCGCCGAGGGACGATTACTCACTCGCAGTGTTACTGCTCAGAGCATCATTTGCACCCTTCTCTTCTTGCTCGACTTCATGCGTCACGCCAGCCCATGCGAGAGGTGGGTGAGGGCGGTCGCTCCCTAGAGAAGAGAAAACATCTGTGCTTGCCCAGCTGCCGCTCTCTGTGAGGTAGCCCAATGAGGCCATGCTTGTGTTTCCAGGGGATTGATTGGAAGCGGTGAAAGAGGATATACGCTGACGACTCGCCAGCGGGACCGAGGATGCCTGCATTGAGAACGATGAGGCGGTCTATGCTGGAAACGATGAGATAAGTGATAGGTCAGTAAGCTTCGAAGGCGTCGTTTCTTCCTTTGTTGTGGCAAACAAAGGATCCTCGTGCCGATCAGCAAAGTCGATCTTAAGGCCGAATCTCCACAGCGGCGTCATGAGCAGGTGCTCAGATTCGTCACAACCGGAGTCGTCGCATTCGGTGTGCGGTTCTGTATAGCTAAGTGATCACCACTGTTCTGGCTCATCTACCCATTCGCCCTTCCGCCTGAGATCTCTCTCCATCTCTCTGAGCTCCCTATAGCCTCTCCATCTTGCTTCCACGCCGAATTCGTCGTTTCGTTTCACTCCTAATTCCTGCCGCAGTTCGCCCAACCCTTGTTCCCATCGCTTCTCCCAATACACACCGACGAGACTCCTCCCTTCGGCTCCAGTCCGCAAAGCCCACGGTACCCAGTCACGTATCCACAAATCTCTCCGCTTCGCCGACAGCCTGAATGGACCAAAAGTCGAGGACAAGGCAGCGACAGGAAGCGACATGTTTGACCACTCGAGAACTTTGAGAGAGAGCTCGTGCACGAGGGTGGGTGGTAGCGAGAAGAGGGTGTGGTACAGATCATGCGTTTGGCGATACCTCAGCATTGTGTATGCTAGTGTTGGCGAGTCAATGTACTGGACCTGGCTATCAGACTCATGTCGTGTTCTCGGGACCTACAGGAGCTCTCGTGTCCGGCGTGACATTCCCTCTTTCACACCATTCCACCCATTCTCGTCCCAATGTACCCCGCCTCAGGTTGCGAAGCTTATCGTGCACATTTGAATCTATTAAGGGCTGATCTCGCATGATCTGTCGTCCTTCCGGATGCGATGTCATCGATTTATGCAACGAAGGGAGAAATGTGGCCGCGGTGGATTCAGACAGTGTAGCGATCATATCTGCCATCAGCACCTCATATGAGACATGTGTTGATCTCAGATTCACCTCCTCGAGAGGTATCTAACACCCCCATGACTCCGCTTCCTACTGCAAGAAGGGCGTTTTGGGCGGTAGATAGCGGAACATGTCCAGGATAGTTTGGCTCAGTGGACGTCCCAAAGTGCCGGCCGATTTCGGTTCGAGCGATAACAGGAGATATTAGCCTGCTGCTCCTGGCGAGGCGAGACGGCCCTGCTATATTGTTGATGGACATTGCTGTGAAGATATGAGCGGTAGTTCTCATCATTAACGACGGATCAGTGGACCATCCTCATGGCCCGAGTAATTTGCTTCCGTAATCTAATTAATCGCCTTCCACTTTGCGGATCGGGTTGGTCTGTTCCACAAGCAATCCTCCGTTCTGCCTGAGGGGTTCATTCTGATCTGTATCTTGGGGTCATACTTGCATAGGCTGCAATCTACCTCGTATTTGACTTTCGTGTCCTTTCCCGTATCAGTGCAATGCGCTGATATCGTAAATTGTATTGAGCGGCATAACACGAATGGGCTAGGACTTCGAATGGTTCTGGAGCTCGCGCCAGTGGAGAAACGCTCGTTCTTTCCGGCAGATCTGTTGGGTTGCTGACTGAGCAGTGATAAAGGCTGCCCAGCAAGTGGAAGGTGAGCCTGCGAAAGAAAGTGTCAGGAGTTGTACTGGAAGAGGTACGCTATCTCTTGATCGGAAGGTAAGGTGACGACGCTAAGCTCCTCAGTATCGGGTCAGTCTTATATGAGTGCTTTGACCGCAGCTGGATCGCAGGGCCGCTCGCGGGCGGCTGGTCGGTATCAAGCCCGTTCCGAAGAAGATGGTAGACCGAGATTGATTAGAAATGCATTATCGTGGTGTCGTATGAATAACTGTTTTCCTCTTCGATACAGGATGGACAGCATTGAGTCTACTCTCGTAAGCAATGCTGCCAAACGCAGGGCCCAGAAAAGGACGACATACCGTATCTCTATGTGCTTTTGGCACGCACCGTCCCAACGGTGGTTTCGTCTTTCGTGCCTCATGTATGGAGTATCACCATGGACGTGAGAGCCAATACAGCACCGACAATGCCCATTTTACATCTGGCATTACACACATATCAATCAAAAGGTGATATTCACCCACATTGGTTTCGTCCGGCTCGCCGCAGATTTCTCGGTGACGACGGTAAAGTTTGTCGAGGGGTAAGAGCTGTTTACGAGGCCTACCGCGAGTTCCGTCACGGCGAACATTCTGCCGGGTTAGCGTCATCCCCCTTCCACAACGAAAACCTGAGTCCGGTCCTAGATAGCTTTGAGATAGCGGGTGATATCGTACTCACATCGAATCACCGGGAACCAATACCGTCGCATTTGGTCCACCTTGGTCCGAAGGCCAGAAAAACGGGGTGACGGTCCATTGCCAGCGATTGCTCGTCACGTTTCCCTCTATAGGTCTATCGCACTAATTATCAGTTTTATTCAATCATGATAACGGCTGCTCCCCTCACGTAGTAAGACCCGTTATGTCCTATACTATCATTAGGGGCATCCATAAGACCGACTACGGGCCTACCTTCGGGATACATTGAACGGTGGAGATCCGTGGAATGTGACTTCGACTTGCTGCCCGACAGTCACATCTTTCTGTTGTATCAGCATTCAGCTCGCCTTCACCCGTAGCCATAAGGCTGCGCCGAGGTCATTTGTGCTCGTGATGCAAGTAGACTAAATCGGCGGACGCACCTGATCGGTTCTCCCCGCAGATCGCCCGCTCGTACAAGCTTTTGTGTTTGCTATCGGTGCGCCGGTATATGACGCAACCGCCGCCGTTGAAACCGAACTATAAGACGCGCTCAACGCCATAACACGCCTTAATCCTTTTTAGCTGTATGTGTAGAAACGGATCAGACGAAGCTTGAACTAGCTGCTAAAAATACCGTGTTCCAGCTTAGATGTCACGCGTCTATAACCGTGTTTCAGGAACGATCGCCTGCCTATCTCTGCACAATCTCTTGTACCGCGTTGTTGAAGGACGTCACATTGCAGATTTACAGACTGATAACAAGAGCAGATATCATGAACAGGCAAGCTAACACAACGCATTTTGTGCTGATTGTCAGCGATGAACATTGTTTCTGGCGCAAGCTACACATACGCGGAACGAGGCGCAGAAGACATTGCGCCGCCCACAGTGTATTCAGCGGACACTTGTTTATTCGTCGAGTTCCCTTCTTGCATCGCCGAGAACATCCTGTTGGTCAGTCGTATTCATACATGAAATCTGCGACGGGTCTGTCTCGGCGGGTTTTCGAACACAAGTGAATTCATGCACTCACACATGATTTCCGGTCCCTAGGAGCGCACCATCCAGCTGAAACCACTTTGGCTTCTTCTCGACTTTCCACTGATACGTGTTGTTTGCCAGAGATGGTTCACCTCCGACCGCGAAGCACTCTCAGTAAGTATCTCGTGAGGCTGCAGGGACGACTGAAGGGCTTACCATACCGGTTACTGTCGACGCCGCCCGAGGATCTGATAACCTGGATATCAGACGACTGCCGGATCGTGTGAGGCTCACGTTATGACCAGATTCGTGTATGGTCCTGGGCCGGGGAAAGTGATATTGACGGTTTGTCCGAATGAGACTGGAGTCTAACTCGTCAATACACCTGCTCGCATGACACACGTGGCGACCTACCGCTAGCGCGCCATTGCTAGGATAGGAACAGGTGACGGACATGAGGATAATTGAGGGACAGTGTTGACCCCATGTATCGAAGCAAGCCCTTATGTATCATATCTCATCTCAATACGGCATGTCTTCGGCACCACCTCCTGTGCGCTATTCATCAGGTACAAGCCTCTGTTGTTAATGCGCCACCAAAGCAGTACCGTCCACATGGCTTGGTTCACGTTCCTGTCCGTCCTGCCGTCATATCCACTTCCGATGGATGCGTGAACAGCACAACGCCTGTACGCCTGCACGACCTCCCTCCCGCCCGCCTGTCCCGCTACAGAATGATACACCGCTGATGCTGTGTAAAAGCTTCTACCAAATCCGTCACTTTGGCAGCCTACCCCTTCCTTTCATCGCCAACCATCCTCGGTCCTTTCTAGCTCGCTCATCTTCTTCCATGGATACATGAGGTTTTCCCGAGCCCACCGTCTACCAAGTGCAAGTCGATGATGCAAAGGCGTCCGGGAGATTCGAGGCATGTGATATTCACGTCGACTTTGCTTTTAGATCTAACATTTGAGTGTCAGCATGGGACGCGCCGGTGTAAACAGCTGTGAATTGTGTGATATTCACGTATGCATTGTGCACATAAACCTGTAATCAGCACACTTCGCGCTGAGCCACGAGATAGTCAGATCCCTTGTAGGGCGCCCGGTTGTCCTCCCGCCTGGATTGGAAGCCAGGATAGGAATAAGGATGACATAAAAGCGAGATCATCATTCTGAAGGGGTAAAGCAAGGAACTCACTATGATTTCCCAGCAACCTCTGCTTCTGATTGCAACTGTTGCAAGAGGTACAAAGTACAAAGAGGACAAGACAGAGGCATGACGGTGGGTGAGCGGAGTTATAGCTTGGCTGGTGACGGGATTATATCAATGTGGCGGTTTATGAATTGGAAGAGTGGGACGGCCTGGTTACCTCATACCCGTGGACCGCTCATTCACCTTATCCCTTTGTTCTACGTTACAACAACGTCCCATCCTCGCATACATCCAAGCCACCACACGACCCCTCGTGTGCAAGACTCGTAAAATCCAGCTGCAAACGTACTCCCTGCGATACTCAAAATCCATAAAGGAACCGCTTCACGCGTCATCGCTCAACCTTTTGTATCCAACATTACCGCACCCCGATACTCCATCTTATAGGGACAATTCACCATGTCTGTTGAAATCAGCCCCGCGAACACTCTGGGATTCCCCCGTATGTTTCTCTTCCTGTCTTATTGCAAAGTTATCGCTAACGACGACTGTAATACCCCTTGCTTACCTCCAGGCCCCCTCACCCAACTCGTCAAGCGTAGCTTGCTTATCCACAACCCAAACTCGTCACCTATCGCTTTCAAGGTGAAGACGACTGCGCCGAAGCAATACTGTGTTCGACCAAACTCCGGTCGAGTCGAGGCGGGAGAGAGCGTCGAGGTTCAAGGTGAGTGCCGGCAGTGTGATTGATCCGGATATATCCATATCCCAACTCAGCGCGTGCTGGGTACGTCTTTGATTGTTTTTGCTAATTGTAGTCCTTCTCCAACCCCTTCCGCAAGATCCCCCTCCCCACGCCAAATGCAAGGATAAGTTCCTTGTTCAATCCGCCTTTATCTCGCCGGACGAGGAGATGAGAACATTGGCTGAGATGGTGAGTTGCACAGTGGACCTGATCAGGGGCTCATGATAGTGGGCGCAAACTGAGAAGACGAACAAGAGCGCGATCCAGGAGCAAAAGGTTAAATGCGCCTACCTTCCAGCTGAAGACGGAACGGCAAATGCCAACGGTATCCCAGAAGAGTCAGAGGACCAGACACTCAACGGAGACCAAAGCAGAATGATGGACGAATCGGTAAGTCGCCTTGTTACTCAATCATACTCTTTCTTCCCTTTCGCTTTTGCATCGGTTGTTCTGTTGGTGCGAGCGAGGGGCTCACCGTGTCTTTTATGCACAGCATTTTGCAAGGTACGGTTCCCCTCGAGATGGTCTATCCCACTGGACCACCGTTCCGGACAAGGAGGTTGACCCTACTCTGTTCCGGAATGGAGGCAAGACCTACTGGGAGCTGGACAAGCTCAAGAGTCAACCGACTCTTGGCAAGGATGGTGTTCGTCTCTCTTTGCATCATTTACAAACCTGACACACCTTCTGATCTACTATGTTTCCCGGGCTTGCGCGACTTATGCTTACACACAGCAACTCTACTCTGCCGCCGAATCCTCCCCCGCCAACGTTACCAGAGACAGGACTCCTCCTACCAGCTCCATTCCCGCTCCTGTCGCCTCAACACCTGCCGTTGCCATTCAACCATCTCTTCCACCTCTCACTGCCACTACGATCGCCGAGACCAAGGGTCCATCACCGACCGATGCCGCTCTCGAGGAATCCGTTTCCGCTACCACTTCCAGCGACGATAAGCTGAAGGCCGCCCTTGCCGAGATCGAGCGACTGCAATCGCAACTGGCCGATGCTCAGGGACCCCAAGTCACTGGGCTGCGCAAGCGTGGTGGAGCACAAGGCGGTGTAGAGACTGCAGTCGAAAAGACCAAGGAGATTGTCAACACCCCTGGTGGCGGCGTCCCAATTGAGGTTGTTGGGGCCATTGTGCTCGCAGTGTTTGTCCTCACCTATCTTTTCTTCTAGGTCTTTGGATTGTGCTGATCCATTCGGGGGTTTTGTAAATTGACTCGGCGGTCTTGTTTGGTAATGGTCTATCTATATATGCATGTGTCGTTATCCGTTTTACGTTTGACCGGTTTGAGTGTGTTTCGGGGGTAATCCGGAAATGACGCGCTAGGTGGATAGCTGTCATCTTGCTGTGTCCTCACCGCCGTCATCTACTCTAATTACTTTTATCCAGCGTCATCTTTTCGGTCGGCTCTACACATTTACGCATTGCAATCCGCGCAAACAACCTGGCTAATTGCTCCCTGCGTCGCAAAGAACCGCCTCACTCAGCCCTCTACACTCCACAAAGTCGCAGTCTTTCACATACGTCGCGCGCGTTTCTCTATATCTCCCCAAACTGGCTTCCAACTGCTCTTTTCACGTTCAATCTTCCCGTCTTATCCATCATCATGCCAGGCTCCAAGAGAAGAGCGCTTAAAAAGCTGCTCTCGCCCCACAGCTCGCCTGCTCCGACTCCTATATCATCAGGCACTTCCGCTAATGAATCCGGAACGAGCATCGCCTCCGATCCTGCCAACTACATGTCTGATGAGGCGGTTCAACAAGATCTCGCAGTCGAGGAGATGATGGAACGCGAGAAGAGTATCGGATCTGGACATCACCGGGTCGAGGATGGTGTCGGAAGCCTCGGCAGTTCGCCAGCCAATTCTATGCCTCCTCCGCCTGCAGGCGGGTCCAACGGTGCACCGGGTTACATGTCCCCGCCACCTCCTCCTCAAGCGTCTTCTGGGGGGATGTACCCAGCTCAGCAGGTTACGGCGGATGAATTGATGTATGGAAATGGACCAGGTAATGGGGGAAAGAAGAAGAGCTCCAAGCAGAAATTTGCGGAACGTCAGGTGAGTACATCGTGTCAGCTACTTCTGAAGTCTGCTTGGTTCTCGCGGGAGCAACGCTGATTGGCAGGCTAGAAAGAAGGAGGCGTTGCTTCACTCTGCCCCGCCCAACGACCCTGCATGGAACGCGCAGCTAGAGAAGGAAAGAATGGAGGAGATCCAGATCATCAGCGGAGCGTGTGAAGCGATGGGTCGGGAAATATACGAGGTGAGTTGTGGAGCGTATTTGTTGTACCCACCAGCTAATGGAAGATTGCGCCAGATGGACATTGTATGTTCAACGCCATCGCAGACCAGCTATGCGTCATGGGACTCTTACCGGCCAAAGAAGTGAGCAGCCGTTGATGTCGTCCCCCATGTACCACTAACATCAGGCCGAGGACCCGCGTCATACCCGACATACCGCTGCGAACTACATGCTAGCCCACCCAGACGACTTCATGCCTTTCCTGCCGAGCATCACAGGCGAGGATAGTGCAGGTGCTACAGAACACGACGGTCTCATGACCAATAAGGAGTTCAAGAAATACTGCAGTCTTGTGGCAGAGACTGGCGAATGGGGCGGAGAACCAGAGGTGAGTCTGCCATGCTTTATGATACGTCGACGGGAAATCTGACACCCAGATCCAAGCCCTCTCACGGGCGTTCCAAGTCCCCATTCATGTCATTCAGCGTGGACCGCCGACCATCGTCTCACACGGTGGAGCGGATGACGCATTCGGTGGTGGACTTACACCGGAGCAGTCGGCGGCGCAGGGTGATAGGGTGGTCAGGATCAGCTACCACAAGCGGATGTACGGATTGGGAGAGGTAAGCAGAATTTCACTCTTGCGCGAATTCAAGTGACATTCAGCACTACAACTCGTTGAGGAAAGTCGCTTGAGAGGATGCATGAATGCTAGAGTCGATGTCTGAACTTCTCGACAGGCACGTTTCTTCAGCAGGCTTTGGCTAGTCTGTGTGACAGAGAACCTTTTGTCGACTGCTCTGAGCAATCAGGACACTTGTGCGTGTCTGGGGGAGCTCTTTGAACCAAGTGCGGTTGAGAAGACCACAACCGACTAAGCTATAAGAAGAAGGCGCTCCCGTCTCGGTACAAAGGCTGTGTCTGGCACAAGTGTATGCCTAGCAGTTGCCTGGGTTTCGGATCTCGACCTTTGTCTACACTTCGGCGTGTTTGCGTTATGCCTTCTGCGGGATTCAACGCTGTACTGGGCAGGTGCCTGACCGCGACTGACGAATTCCCCCTCCTTCATTTCTTCGTTCAATCGGAGTCTCTCCAGCGAGGCTTTGCTGTGCTGATTTCTTATGAAGGACTTATAAAGATAGCTATTCATGTGATCATACACTCCACACCAGTGGCCCTCCCCGTGAAGCATTACTGACGCGATGAGTTCTGCCGCGGACCCCATTCCAGACGTGACCGACTGGAACACTGAATCCCGCCTGTATTTAACGTGAAACTACAATTCCATAGTGGCGCCCTTTGGCTGATCTGTCAATCATATGTACGATGAAATGAAAGAAAAGTTGAAGCAAAAAATTCCTTTACCTGGACCAGATCAACCCAAGTCGTCGGCTCGGCCACACGAACCGCCACCAAACCATCATCGCGAGAAACAACATAGACGCCTTGGCATACGTCTCGGTCAAACGGCCAAGCTGTGACCGACCACAAAGGTTATGGGAAGGCTTGAGCGCTGCGCCGAATACGCGATGAGGCATCGAGGCTTCACGCTCATCTGTCGCAGGAGTGGCAGGACAAAGGGTGTGGGAACCATTGATACTCTCTCCTTTGAGATGAAGTTTTCGTCGTCGGCCAGAAGTCCACATTTTTGCATATATAAGTCACAGCTTGAGATTATCTGGTCGTTCTTATCATCCGCATTCAATATGTCAGATGCGTCTGGAACACAAGCCGCATACAACAAAGTGCCAAGTCTGTGGGTGCCAAGCGATCCCGAGCAAGAGGGACTTACGATCTACGACGTCGAGAAGGGATACCGTCGTAAGGGCGGGATTCTATGCCGTGTCACTCTGGGTCCCGACTCAAGCCAAGATCGAGGCTTGTCGGACCCGGACAAGCAGTATTTCATGATGGGAGCCGAGGCAAAGGATCCTGAGGGTTCAAGTTTGGTTCTCAGCATTTCGAACGATGTTGATCAGCTCGTCAAGGCTTATGAGGGAGTCCCGGTCAAAGCGATGGATTGCACTGTCTTTACAGGACGCACCGCCGATCAGTCACAGGGAGTTGAGGCATTCCTTTTCCACCAAGATGACGCCCGAGGAGCCTTTCTTCACGATGTCGTCTTTACAGTGCTTGACATGAAATCGGCTAAACAAAGTGTGTCTATGGCCAGAGACTGGTTATCTGAGGAAGACGGCATCAAGGTCGCCAATGTGGGAAGTTTCTTGCTCAACGCTCCGGGGATGGCTGAAGTTCACATGACTCAGTCCAATGCGAGAATTCGTTCTGTGTATATCGTGCATTCTGGCTTGGCCAGGCCCACGAACAAGAACGAGGTGATGTTCCTCTCGCAAAGCTTTGTGTCTGAATTATGCCAGGAGGGAGATCAGGTATACACAGGCAATCTCGAGTGGTCGGAGCCGGCGAACGGTGATGACGCCAGCCCCACGGAATTCAGATGCGGTACAAAGAGTTGATTTTGTCTATTGGATAGTGTGATGAGTTTGTCGACGTGAGGGAGAGTGAGAAATGCATGAAATGTACCCCAGAAATAGAACGTCGTGACAGATGTGAAGTTGTTATGATCACGGTCGTCCTATTCCGTCCACTTTCGTATACGGGCCAAAAAGGCACGACCTTTGATCAGGCGTCTCGAATATTAGGGTAATCACACCACGTTCACTGGGTCTCCTCTGTTGCCCGCTGATTTCTCTATGAAGGCGCTCAAGGCGTCTCTTTCATCGCCGATATTCTCGAAAAATCCTCAAAGATCTTTAGTCCCTCAGATGGACGGCGAATCTTGTGACAGAACCGAAAGGTGGCAATTCGACGTATACGATCTTGGCTCATGCCTTCTACAAGGATACACTCTTGCAGGCAGCGGAGGAGGACGTCGTATGGGAGAGAGATTCGACGTTGCACAGCTACTCGGTGATTGAGAGGTTCTTTACCCAGGAGGATACGACTGATGTTGCAAAGACCGGAAAATACAAACTGATCGACTCGGACAAAAGCATCATCAGTCTCACGCCGGCTCACAACCTCTCAATCAGCTTTTGTCTCCGACCAGCTCGCGGTCAACATACTCCCATTCCAGTTACATTGACTGAGGACCGGAAGTCACAGCATGGCACAGTCGATGGGATTAAGTATGTCGAATACACGGGAAACTTCACCTGGTCTGGGCTCGCTAGCCAAGACAAACTCACACAGGGGGAATCGGCAGAAGGCAGCACTTTTGCATAAAAGCAGCATGGTCCATGACGGGGTTTCCGCAGAAATGATCCGTTCGGGGGAACATGATTGTGGGCCGTATCAACGTACGAAGACGAGAGAGGTGAATGAATGATTGTGTGAATGAGCGCCTCCATTCTCAGCACAGAAGGAATCAGGTTTCAAGCTTTCCGCGTCTTCTTCACAAAGCCATCAAGACTGCTGTTTCCCGCTTTCTTCCGCTTCTCGACCCTCTTCTCTTCCTCCACCTCTTCTTTCCCCTTTTGAACCAGAGCTCCTGTTTCCTCGTGTTTCTTGCGAAGAAGCTCGGGTGCCGTTCCGTCCAGGACCTCTGGGCTGTCGCCGTGTAAGTTGAGCTGATAGGCGTTCTTGATCCGCGCTATACATCGATCCTTTTCTGCCCGTTCGTCCAGTATAGGGAAGGGATAGTCTTTCCCTATGATGCAATTGGATGCCCTTTGGACCGAATCAGGGGCGGTATGCGGCGCGTAGATATACTATGATTAGCTCCATATCGGGTGCTGGTCAAAGCTTGCCTTGTCGGGGAAACCCTTCAACTCGGGACAGTATTTCCGAACTAGCTCTCCTGACTTGTCCGTCCGTTGTGGCCAAGAAACGAGACCGTAAACCCTGACTACAAATCAGCAATGAACTTGACCTTGTACCCACAATATTGAGAGAAGAACGCTGAACAAGACAGCCACATCCAGTTGCCTGGCTGGACGTTAGCTTGGTCAAGGGAATTGATCGCACATTTGATGCGGGATCCCAGTCGATCAGCCATTCTACTATCAGCGTCTCTCGTAAAGGCGACTCACCATCAAACACCTCCATCCCCCTTTCCCAGCTGATATAGCACTGGCCTCGAGTGATGAAGCACGCAACAGAGTGCCTGGCCAGGTGGTGTATCCAGCCTTCGTATTTCAACTGCCTCATACAAGCGTCGATCCACCTGTTATTAGCCATGTCAAGCTTAAGCCTACTCACGGGAAACCCGTTCTTCCTTCACGCCACGCTGCTAGACGCTCTTCCTGCTCCTCGTCTCCCCTAGGCCGTGGTTTGATCTCGTTACCAGCATCGTCATACTCATTCTGCAACCCCCAATCGATGAATCTATCATAAGCGTCGCCCCAGTTTGTGCTCACTTGCACACTGCGTTCCCTCTTATCCGCTCGAAATGCTTGCTCCCGGCCTCAGCGGCCGCGTACATGTCGCGGAACTCTAATTGTCCAAACATGTTTTCTGGTTCCGTTGTCTTCTTCCCTTTCCCACCTTCTTTCTCCCACCTAGCCACCGCTTCCTTGGATCCGTACCATAGTTCTCGAACACCGATGCAGCCAAATTTGAGGTATGGTGATAACAGCGTTGTTGATGGTTCCAATGAGGTGGGTGCAGTATTCGGTTTCGAGAATGTCGCAACTTTATCCGGTTGGTCGAGAAACAACTGTAATCTTCGGTGCCCCTCTTTGGTACCCCCTCTTATCGATGTTGTGGCTGCTCCATAGCCCATTTCGGACATGGTCGGTACAGAATAATCTGCGTGTGGGCCAGCCATGGTGTCTGTTGGATCAACTTGTGCCTACATCGGGTTCGTTCTCAGTACTTACCGTAACAGGTATCTTCGCCTGTACGTATTTCCGCGTTTATGTCGACATGCGGCCAGGTGTACTTCTCGTTACTCTCCTTGTGATCGAGCTTGACGTCGCCAGGATCCGGGAGCGATTGAGGTGTTAGCGCGACTTTCCCAATACTGCCCATTTTCTTGGTTACCTGATCTCAGCTCGATTCCCGCTCCAAACCAACCGTCTGCCATTGATGGAGAGTCATAGTCGGCTTGTTCCCATGAACCTTGACCACCTGCATCGGATCATACAGATGTCTTCCATGAACATCTATCACTTCCACACCCTTCTCCTTGGCCAGCTGGAATATCCGTTCATCCCGGACTTTTGCGTAGGCATTTGAATCTTTCTCGAAAACCAAATGCGTGATGCCCCAGCTATCCCACATGATAGGCAACACCTTCTCCGGTGGTCCACGAACGACATGTAGCTTTTGTTTCGGATTCAGCGATGTGAGCTCGTCCGACAGACATTGCATCGATTCGAGCAAGAACGACCAGCGGTTAAGACCGACTTTGTGGCCGTAGATGTAGTTTGGGTCCCAACACCATACTGGGTAGAAGGCGTCGATGTCCTCAATGCCGAGTGCTGCGTTGAGCGCGGGCGAGTCGGTGATCCGAAGGTCGGTACGAAACCAGTATAGCACTCTTGCCTCTTTTGCTTTCGGCATGGATACGAGGTTTGAAAGATGTAAACAAATGCTCGGACGGTTAGTACCCGATCGATTCCAATGTGCGTCGGATGAATACGTCATCTCCAGTTCACGAGTCAGGCACGGAGGCCGCCTGGTGTTGTAGCCACGAGTCGTCTATGACACCAACTTAGCAGGGGCATGCAGGTCAATTGAGGTAGCGATAGGCAGTCAAGAGGCTGCAGTAAGCTAGGTGCTGGGACCCAAAAGACGTCAAGGCCCCAAACCGTTTACTGTTTATCAAGGGGGTTTTCTAAGGTGATTGGTGTTTTTCAGCGGCTCTCTGTGGAAGCTTGCTTGAGATGTGTGTGTCAAGTCGAAATCACTTACACGGCTACGACCCTGTCCCGTTGGAGTTGAGGTAGACGGAGAAGAGACCCATCGTTGAATCCCATGCCGGATTGTGTGATTAGATAAGGTTTCTTCTGTTACGTCACGACACCAGCATCCTGACGTCGTCGAGTTCAGACCATCTTACATGTCAGACGGGGTAGAAACTAAACTGTCATTCTTCTTCCTTCAATTCCAACCTCCATCTAGATCCAAACCATATACAACAAGCCGCCTTACTCATCACCACCCACCATGTCCAACGCTCAACGCTATGCGCTCCACTGTAACCAGACCTATGCCAACTGCCTCGAAGGTCCCCAAAAGTCCATGCCGACCAACCCAGGCCCGCCACCTACGGCCCGCGTAGCGATCATCATCTGCATGGACGCCCGTCTGGACGTTTTCCGCATGTTCGGGCTTGAGCTCGGCGAAGCACATGTCATTAGGGTCGGAGGCGGTCGGGCCCCGGATGCGCTACGCAGTCTTGTTGCGTCGGAGCATGTTTTGGCGACAAAAGAGGTGATGATCATCCATCACACCGATTGTGGTTTTACCAAAGCCCCGTCAGAGGATATGGTCAGGAAGGAAGTGAGCACGAGTCTGGGCGGGTTGGCGGTGGATCATATTTCCTTTATGCCGATCACGGGCAAGCTGGAGAACTCGGTCAAGGACGATATGGAGTATTTGAGGAAAAACCCGTATATCAAGGACGGCGCGGAGATCACGGGCTGGGTGTACGATACCGTCAAGGGAACTATTAAGGAGGTAAAGTAAGAGCAGCCGCTCTGAAGGCAACGGCGGAAGTACAAGTAAACAGTCAGCAGTCAGAACCAGTACAGTCATGCATCGTCAAGTCATGCGCTAAGATATCTCAGAGATCAAATCGAGAGGGGAGCTGTTCCCCCGTTACACGACCGTGGCGAGCATTACCCTCTCCTCTGAGATGTTGCATACTTCCACCAGCTCGATCCTGCTCGGACTAGAAGACATGGTCATGACGCAACTCGTGCCGATGAATTTCGTTCCTACCCATTAGTCCAGTTCTCTGCGGGACGCGAACAATCACGGCAACAACGCACCTTCTTCCGTTCCAACTCTGTTACAGCCAACAAAGACCATTTCCTTTCCTGCTTTCGGTTCGATGGTGTTTGCGGGGCTATCCCACGAGTAACCCGGTGTGGGGTCATGTAGCGGTGTGAGTCGCATCGTCCAATAATTCAAATTGGCTTCAGAGGGCGATTCAGGATCCTGAACTGGAGCCACGTTTGGTGGTTCGACAGGCGGGTCTAGCCAGTTCATCCTGCTAGTCAGAGACATGACAGCGGGCAAGCCAGTACGTACGGAACCACAAGCGTGTCCACGCCGTTATCGCGGCAGTAAGTTCCTAGCTCGTACGCGTCCCAAGGCGCTTGTAGTCAGTATGAGAGTAGGACAACACTTAACGTCGACTCACCAACGAAATCCTTCGGGTTGAGATCTGCCTTCAGCTAGTGATACAGTGACGAAAACCGACCAACCCACCCATACATATCCCGACAGCCGTTCTCCCTAATGGTTCCGGCAAGTCAAAGTAGCTGAAACCATCGCCTAGACTCAGCGATTGCAATTGCACATATGCCCGAGGCTCACTCACCCTCTCTAGCCCACGCCTTGTCCGTCTCGAACCGGAATGTCTTCCTATAATTCCCAATAACATCTCCCTGAGGACCAACAACCACCGCCGAATTCCATCCCACACCTGACCCCTCACCTTCGAGCGCTTTCATAGCTGTTGACAGCCCCGTGTTCACTGCTTCCCCCTCGCTCGCACCCATTGTCGATGTTCCTGACCGGTCCATACCTGAGCTTTCCCCTTCACGTACACCACCTTTGCCTTCAGAGGTTACGTCGGAGGGTCCACTGGGCAAAGCCTCAGGATATCCCGCTATGACGTGGCACTTTAGTCGACTGGCGAGCGAACGAGCAAGGAGGGATGTAGCGCCTATCCGGGGTTGTTCGAGGTATGGCAGGATAGATGTGGGTGTGTTGAAGATGTAGCCGGAAAGGCACATCTCGGGTAAGACCAAGAGGTCGAGTGAGCCTGGCGCGAGTCTGTACGTTAGCGGCAGTACACACTTCATAGTCGGCAATCGGGTAGGGGGGGACGAGCGTTGAGCTCATGGGTAATATGACTCACCTCGAAGTCATAGCTTCGACCTTCGCGGCGTTCTCCTTGACCATACCAAGCTACCATCAGCTGATCAGCGCTTGCAGAGTTAAACTAACTCACCTTCGTGTCCAACTGCACGCAAGCTATTCTGAGCGGTTGACGCCGGTACAAAGGCGGAGATTCCCCTCTCGTAGGAGGAGCCGAGTTAGCCATCCTCGAGAAGAGTTTGCGAATTCTAGGTGTGCGTAAGATGGTTACTGATTTATCTTGCCAGGATATATATAGCTTGTACTACGACGAGATGTGCTTGTGCTGGTTGCGCTTCGCGAAGGTAAATATTAAGAACGTAACAAGCGGGATCACGGTCGACAAAGACGATGGCCGAGAATCGTGGGGACCCGCATATCCTTGAGTTGACCGATTCAGCGCTTCTATGCTACCGATCGTATATATACATATATACACATGCATGAGAGTTGATAGTATAGTATAGTATGGTATAGTATCCACAATCGTCTTTCTGAACCAATGCTATCGCCTTACCACCTCATCTCACCCAGCCTCAAACAATACCTCTCCTTTGCACATAATTGTATCGACCTCCTTCACCCCCCTACTCGCCGCGTCGTCACTCGAACTTCGCCATCGGTTGATGCAAGAGTTCCGCCCAGAAGACCGTGCGAAATATCTCCTCAGATGACCTGGGACCTCGCATAGCCACATATGCTGCCCATGCTGATCGTGACCACATATCTCCTTCGGCGTTCGCATTCTAATCATTCAGTTCATGTCGGGCCCAATTAATATGGCTAGTCACTCACGTCGCTGCCCTTTCCGCGCACTCGAACCATCATAGATAGCATCAACAGAGCACGTACAGTGCTTTTTTCCTGGGGGTGAGGCGGTATGAGAGCGAGAGCCCTTCCAGTCTGCTTCATCTGCGCGGCAGTGTGGAAGACCGCTCCTTGTGCCTTGAGCAAAGCTTTGTAGCCCTTGGGATCAGCCACGGATGGAACAGTAAAAAAACCATTGGCTTACGGGAATGGCGCCTTCGGCTCCTCGAGGATAGCCTGGATCAAATTGGTGTTGTGTGGCCTTGTACACAGTCGCTAACGCCAACTTTGGCGCACGACGATCCTTGGCGTATGTCGCCTCCAGCTTGTCGATGAACGCCTGCAGGCCGGCATTCGGTCGTTTTCTGGCCTGGTACCGCATCATGTCGCTGCGCAATGGGACCTGGCCTCGTTTCAGTGCCGCTTCCATCCTCTCGTTTCGAGCAGGTTCATGTTGTGCCATAAACTCCGCGAGAACTTTTGGCCACTCGTGCTTCATCAGGCGTTCTCGTTCAGCGTCTTTGTCTTTCGAATCGTCTTCGCACAGTTGACAGTCGCACTTGAATTGCCAAACAGTCTCGAAAGATTGCGTACGATCCGCGTAAAATCGCTCAGGATCGACATACGAGAAGGTGAGCTCGGTGCCCGCTGTCAGATCGTTCAAAGCCCAAACCATCTTCGCCTGTATAATCAGCCATCTCCTGGGAGGTAATACCTACATTTCCATTGATCTGGTAGGTTGCGTTAGGTAGGCAGGAGTGATTGATGAAAGATGAAGCTGCGTATGTAGATGAACCACTTTCAATACTTCCAAACGAGTTTGTGATTTCCTTGCGCACCAAGTCGTCCGTGTTAATAGCGCCGAGTGGATTGAGTATGGCTTTCAGTCGTTCCATCTCCGATACGAACGGCGATTCCCGTTGAGGGCGAGGATGAAGTGAGTTGCTGGCTAAGAGCTTGCTGTGATCGGCGATGAATGCAGTCTGCGTGGCCGGCTGTACCGGTGGAAACCCGAATTTGGGGATCCCTCTTGGCTATGTCGAAAAGACATAAGTTGACGCCGGGGGGGCTGATCGAATGAAGAAAGGACTGCTCCACAAGCAAAACCTCGCCAGCTCTGACTTCCCGTGTGACGAACATCCCACGTCCGCGGCCTTTGACATTGCGGACCTCAACTGGACCATGGTAATCAGAAAGGGAGACAGGGGCACCTCGTTTATTGGTATCGAACACATTCTTGTTCGACGATGCGACGTCCCTTGTAAGGAGATCCCAATCATAATTGCCCTTGGTTTCGGCCAGTCGAATTCGAAGCTTCGATTCGTATGTCGTCCACTTCTCCTCTGCGATACCGAGTGATTTGCATTGAGACAATGCTTCTTGAGATGTAGTCCACAGTTTGAGTTCGAACGCAGCTTGTAGCTTGCGTATCGCGATCTTGTGGAGCTGAGCGCTGCTGAGAGTAAATTCCTCGGAGTCGCTTGCCTTGCTGGTGAGGGTGAGACAATCGCACAGAGCTGGGCCGGGCATGTGGAGATACAGGTTGGCTAGGGCTCGGTTAAGTCGCAAGGGGATCTCGAGACTCGGCGTGAGCTCCTCTACAGGGCCTCGAAGAGCTATTGAGAGTAACTCTTCTGCTTCCTGACTCTCAGTGCTGCACCGCCTACAGCCGAAGACACCCACTGCGTACTTGCCAGCCAGAAGAGCCGTAGCTCCCTTCTCTTTCGCTTCGCTGACAGAGATCTCCTGCTCGTCCTTGTTGTAAGCTTTATACTTGTGGCTCCGCCCGCTCTTCGGTATGACTTACGTCGGGACTAGGGAACCGCCACTTTGTGTGAGGACTAGACGGGAGGCGCTCGATATCGGTTCGGACGGCCACTCTGATCTCGGCAATGCCGGTGGTATGGCCCAGTCCGACGTAAGGCTCTTTGACGGCCAGAATGGCTCCAACCGGGTATTTGGCCTCGATGCCTGCTCGTGGGAGGGTAAAAGGCATCTCATCGTAATTTTGGAGCGATAGCGTGATGGCCATTCCGTTGTGGTCTTCTACGGCACTACTGTCAGTCGGTCTCGTTTCGTATCTTGCGACGTACAAAGCAATAGAGACGCCAATCTTTGGTTTGGTAATCACTCGGCAAAGGAGAAAGCGACCTGAGAAGTCAGTCTAGTAGGCTTCGTTACCATGCTCACCAGTATGCCTCTGGTGGCAGCGCATTTCCTCCAGATCGATCTCAGTAAGTTGGTCGATGTCGCATCCAGAACTTTCCACCGCATCTCCTATGAACGTGTTGTAGCAATAGGGAGTATTCACAGAGATAGAAGGCTGCCGACCAGGCTGATTTTCGGGTCGATTGTAATACTCGATGACGCTCGATCGATCGTTGGGGAAGAATTTGGTCGGACGACCGAGTCGTCCTGCATTCGTCTACATGCTCAGCCGCGCAGCCTATGACACGTCTTCAGGAACGTACCAGAGCGTTCAAAGCTTGAATGTTCGTTTCGTGTCTGCGGAGACGATCCGAGACGGGCTCTGTGAATCGCAATTCAGGTCTCGACAGCCCATCATGCATGAGCGATTCGGGAGTGAGCTGGACTGGTTAGCTGGGCGCAGAGCAGCACAATCCCTACTCACTCGGAAACCGGTCTCCCTGAAAAGGATGTCGAGACTCTTGAGCATGGGAAAGACCTTGACTTCTTTCTGAGGGCTCACTCCACCTCGTAGTGTTTCAAGGAATGATTCAGGAGTTCTCCTTTTCAACGGACCAGCCATGTTTGCGAGTTGTTTTGCGGTAATGATTTTGATGGCTGTATCGAATTGCAGTGGCCACCGGCCCAGCTGTTCCTCCATGGCTAGAAAAGTCTCCAGCATCTTCTGGAGCATGTCATCCACGTCGGGCCACCCAGACCACGTCGGGCAAAGACCGAGTCGCTCGAAGTTGCACACAAAGTGCCAAAAGGCGTGGATCGCGCGAGGAATCACATCAGGATGTTGAGGTGGAGGAAAGCGCGTAACAGGGCAGTCGACGCCGTAGCCGACAGTCCTGTGGGGAGAGACAAAGTGATAGAACTTGTCACTTGCGTATATGAGATCTTTCGGTCGGAGTGGCGGCCCCGGAACGTATTTCATGACGGGATTGTCTTCGTCCTCGTCTATCTGGTACGACCTTGTGGGCAGGGGGTTCATGCTGTAGTGCGACATGATGAACCTGTTTTTCGGGGATGAGAGTCGAATAGAGCGTATAGTTGGGGGTTAGGGAATGCTGATTCGGGGATGCGGCACGTTGTCGAGTTGGGTGATGGTGGCAACTGATGCGATTTTGATGGGCTTCGGGGCAGCGCATCACTCCACCAAAAGGCGTGGGATATTGTTTAGCTTCTCTTTCTTCCTCGTTCCAGATACTCTGACCCAATCTTTATCGACTTTTGACGAAGCAAAGGTTTGAACGATAGAGCGGTGGGATGCATCATTCACTTCCTGCCGAAAAGGAGAGAGCGGTGACGTGATGCGTTTGAGTACGAGTCGTTAGGCACTGTTTCATAAACAGCCACCCGTTTGCGCCCACCGATACGCAACGGATATGTTGTTGCGTTTTTCCATTGGCTCCGTATCTTGGATGTATCCCCTTGATTTGCCTTGTAGCACCAATCCATGACGGCGAACTGCTTGGACTATGGTGTCGAATCACTACAACTCGCTTCCAAGTGCAGGATACTAGACTGTGCGAGTGGTAGTCGAGGCGCAAATGATGTCCCGCCAATGACTCGGGAACGGGTCGCTTTGGGTGCCGCAAAATCAGCTTTCCTCAGCTTCATTACCACTCCTGACGAGAAGACTCCCGCTTGTACTTGGTACTACACACGGTGATCAGTATGCCTAGAAGGATGGAGCAGAGGTTGCGCAGCGGAAGTAACGCAAAACATACATGGGATCCAACGAAACACGTGAACCGTAGAAAGCGGTCAATACAACTCGATGCGATACACCAATTCCTACCCGCTAACAAACCCCTCTACGCATCAAAATACCGTCTCGATCCATCAAACCCGCCATCAATTCGCCAGCACATCTGCCGCGCTTCCAAAGCCACCCAAGAAGTCCTCGAGAGCGATACCGTCGAACATTGCATCCGAAGTCAGATCTCCACTGCTTGCACTTGTCTCCACACTGCTTGGGGCCAGGGTACTTTCAAGTCCTGTAGAGGTAGAGACCGTGGCGGGACCAGACGACGTTCCAGAGGTCCAATTGCTGCCGATACAAGGCGTATGGGTGCCTGCAGTTCCCTCTCCCATTCTCGTGAACAATCTCGCGGATTTGAGCATTTCGCCGTACTTGATCCCCTGCATGTTGTTGCTCGGACCAGGCGCAAAAACGTTCCATCCGGGCTCATGAGAGGGAGTTTGCTTGAGGATATTGATCAAAGCGACTGCAAGCCAATAGTAAGGAAGTGCTTCTGGCATTGTCAGATGAGTTCGGATCGCAATGCTTACCCTCGCAGTAATTGAGCTTCTTCTCGCTGCCGGAAGACCCGCCAGATTGAGGGGATGTAGACGAATCAGGTGAGGCATTTGAAATGCTTGAACCACCGGACACAGGGTTGGGACAGGTTGGATCGAAGTCCCAGCCTTGGCGCCACTGCGTGTCAGCTGCGTACCTCTCGTAAGCACCTACCCTCTCGAGCCCAGCTGCAAAGCGATCCCGTAATGACGCTTCGGTAACTTCACCCAGATCGTTTCCTCGCGAGTCCAACATCTTTTTACCGGGCCTAAGCCAGTTGCAATTCAACCACAAATCTGTCAAGTCTCGCCAATCCCCTCTGTCCCGCTTCCCCTCTCCGATATCTATTACCCCTCTCAGTAGGGTAACGACGAGGACAACCCGCGCGAACGGCCCAAGCTCTGTTTGATTCAGCAGATTGTAGTATTTAGTATCGGCCTTTTCGTGCAATTCGTCAAAAGCGCCAAAAGTTGGTAAAAAGAATGTTCGTCGCATCGCTTCATCCAGCGTCATGGGCTGATAGTTGCGCACCGCCTTGAGCCATTCCTCTGCCGTAGGAGCGTTCCAGAGGGCATCCGGAGCAGGTAAGGGCAGAAGGGATATCTCGCATGGACTGAGGATACAAGGAATGTTGCTCTCGATGGCACTAACAGTGTCGAGGTGGTAGACGAGATAGGCCGTTCTTCGTCTCGTCTCGAGTTGTATCCATCGTCGCCAATGCAGATCGAGCTCGTTCGTGGTATGTTCTCCGTCTGGAAAATTGATTCGAGTGGTAAAGTGTTCCTGCTCTCGCGTGAAGAAGCCTATTTGTCGAGCAACCTGGTATCAGCGTCGTCAGGAAGCTGCACTTACGCTGACAATGGTTCCCAAGAACAGGTTGGCTACAGCCCGTTGATTCTCGTCTTCGCTAAGAAAGTAAGGTGCATTGTAAAGAACCAACGCTTGGAGGAGAGAAACGTTGTAATCCGTCATGAGGACCCCCTGGGCGAGAGAAAACGACTGTTTGTCAGCGAGGGTGGCCGTGAGTGCCTACCTTTACGAGCATGTTTGTCTTTTCCGCCCGAACGATATGTCCGTTCTGCCACATTGCTACCTGCTCTACGTCGTCGTGGTCCAGACCGCCAGGAGAGAAATTGTTTCGATACATCGACTCCCACGTACTTCCTGGTGGAACAGGACCATCAAGTCCCGAAGACTTGCTGCTGGGGCTTACTGCGTCGACGCGATCGAGCAAATAGTCGTACTTATGCCTCCCGGATTGTATGCCGCCGACTGTACAGATTGCAAATGCGAGGCAAGCGGCAGTATCGATGAGCTTGAAGGTGGGACCGTGCAGGAATGAGAAATGGTTGAGAACTGTGTCGAAAGTACGATTGGCCATGAGCGACATCACTTTGAGCGGAGGTAGCGCCCAGTGAGGAACTTGATAGCAACCACCAAATCGATCTGCGGGAAGACTTGCGTAAGCGAAAGCCCTCCTTGTGTGCTTACTGGAACCTGCTGTCTTTCGCAATCTCGGGCCCTGCTCGAGCCACGAGTGCTTGATGGTCCAGACGTAACAAGGGTCTCTCCGGATTGGGGTTTGCCTTTGTCTGTGGGACCTCGTACTGTGCGAGTTGATTGAGAATGTACATGACTGCCTGACTCGTGTCTTCATTGTTCTCCCCCGTCGCAATGGGTACCCCTGTGTTGCTGGCGTCTTCGTATACCGTGTTGGAGAAAGCGGAAGGCGAAAAGAAAGGGGAAAGGGAGAAAGGCGAGGTTGCCTTTGTATTGCCAGTGGGCTGGCTGTCAGCTTTGATCTCACACTATCGACTCACCCATGTTTCCGCTCCCTCACTTGTGGCGGTTCCCGTTTTACCCGCTCCAAGCCAGTTCATCGCTGCTAGAAAATTTCCCGTTGCCTCGTTGAGAGACGCGTCTTCGTTGCCAGTCGTATTCGCCTCTGCTTTCACTCCGGCGGATCCGTCCATCATCATGTAGAGATTTTGAGCAGAGGCGGTATCGTTTGTGGCGGTAGGTTGACTGGAAGACTGTCCTTCCTGACTCCCAGCGCCGTATGCGATCGACAGCAAAGCCGAGGCGTCTTCGAGGTGCGTCGGATCGTCTTGGCTGTGGTAGTTTCGATTGTTGGCATAAGTCGGAGCATGTTGAAACATTGGTAATAGGTGAGGCGTGTAAGTGGAATCGGATGTTCCGTAGTAATTGCTAATGTCGTAGACTCCGCCATTTCCCATGCCATTTTGTCGGAACCGGCTTCCCTCGCCATACCTCTCCTCGAAATCGTCTTCCTCTTCCTCGTTCACTTTCCGCCGAATAGCGGGCTGGCCATCCTGCTCATTCGAGCTCGACTGTCTTGCGTGCTTGCGATCTCGACTCGAAGGCGAAGCTTCTCTAGCGTCTGTCCTAGATGACGATATTGGGACGCTTGGATAGGATCTATGCATTGGTGCGGGGGAGCGTGACGAGCGATCGGCAGGCGGAGGGGTGGGGTGGCACCGCCGTCGATGTCGAAGAAGAACATCACTGTGGTGATTAGTATTCAAAGCTTGTTCCATGTGAACACACCTTCGAGCGAATGATTTCGCGCAGTCCTTGCATTGGAACGGTCGTACATCCTGATCTGCGATATTAGCTACCGTGTGAGCCGTCTCAGGTTGTAGGCGCACGTTTTCTTTGATGTCTCTTCAGATACTCCATCCTACTGTAAGACTGAAGCGTCAGTTTGGACGCGGAAGAAATGTGGTTAAGAACCCCTTACCTGACCACATCCTGGGTATGGACATCCGAATGTCTCTTTCTCTTTGCCGCCTTCTTTCCCTCTCCCCCTAGAGTCTGAGGCGGAAGGAGAAGGGTCATCTCCAGTGGCAGATTGCCTGCGAGCGGGCATTTGAGCTCGACTTTATTTCGCGCTTGGACAGAAGTGGAGGTCGAATACCTATTTATGGGAGATTGCGTGCGGGTGGATGCGTTTCCCTTTCAGTCGGTTGAACTAGCCGAACGCTCCTTGAGGCAGGATTACGGCGGCTACGCGTGCTTGTGTCCCTCTGATGGGATGAATGAGATAGTATAGGTGACTATAACTGATATTATGCAGTACAAGCTGTGGGTGGATGGTTGTGGTGGAGGCAAAGTGGAGGGCACAAAGGGGGGAGACACTCCACCGACCCAGGCTGTATCTCGCTTCAGGGACCTCAAACGGGAAAACGCCGGTCAACACCGCTTGTGGCACCTGCAAACGTATCAGCCTCACAACCCTCTTGACTGAATCAGGCTCACCGTTTCACGCTGCGTTTTGGTCCATCTTCAACATTCTTCCTCTGCTACCCAATCGTCGTCATGTTTTCAGTTACATTACGCCAAATAACATCTCGGATCGGCTCACGGCTAGCGGCTGGACCTTCAACACCCGTTCAACGACTTCCCGCGCTGTCTGCAGCCCCATCATCGTCTAGGACCATCGCCCACAGCTGTTCGCGCTCTCACCCACCAGTCAACTCCCGTCTTGTCGCACTCGCTCGTTTACCTCCCTCAGCTCTCCTGAGCCGGATACGGACGGTGCAAGTGAGAGGATTCAAAGTCAGAAGTTCAGTCAAGCGGATATGCGAAGAGTGTTTCGTTGTTCGAAGGTGAGTTGGTGTGACGCTGTTTACCGGAATCCAGCTGAATTCGCCAGAAAGGGGCGCGTGTACGTGCTGTGTAAGAAGGATCCAAAGCACAAACAGGTGGGTTTTGAGAATGTGTACTACGACGTGACTGATCAATAGCGACAAGGATAATGTAGACGACCACATGCATACTCTCATTCTGTAAATATTGCTGGACCCCGCCCAGTCAGGCCGTCTTCAACGCCAATAATCTCGCAGGAAGTGGTCTAGATGGAATGAGCTCTTCAGCCGCAGCCCAGTCGCTCAGCGTATATCCAGTCAGACATCGAAATCGCAGCGTGACATACATGAAGCCAAGTATCGTCCCCTCAGCATGAGGTCTGGCAACCACAAACAGCCCTACAGGATGGCCACTGCTCAGCTGCCCGACAGGGATCGAGCCCTGCCATCAACAGTGTCTCCAGTACGGCATGTTAATACTCACGACTGGGAGGAGAGTTGCAGCACCGACGGCTGGACCATCCATTCCCAGAATACCTGCTGTAATGATGATCAGATCAAGCTTGTTTGCGTCCAGATACGCAAGAACTTATTTCCGCCGCGTCATGATTGTTGTCAAGGCTGCCTCGTACTCTTGTGACCTTTGCTGTGTCTTTGCTGCTGTTTCCAAGAAAAGCTGACGATCTGGATGGTCGTGAGCGCCTGGGTAAAAGGCCATATCCTTGGAATTAACGCTCTGCCCGATCACAGACGACACCGGCTCACGGGGTGTTCGTCGTTCCACTTGACGAGATCTTCAATTGACCTGATCTCGCTAGACTCCAACCCGGCGACATAGGCTTCAAAGCTCGGTCCAAAGTCGCCTGCCACGAGACGATCGTCTGGAAGACCGATCCATCCATGTTCATCCCAGCCTAATCTACCATGCGGCTTGACAAGCTCGTCCACAGCTGGGCACACAATGGGGCTGATGACCGGCTGGAGGCGTTTGATGACGTCTCTATACAGCTGTTCGCACTCGGCGCGTAAAGCATGGTCATCCGGGTCGATCGATGTGGTACAAGGATGTCCGGCTTCCAGGATACCAACGCGATAGCCTTGAATACCTTTCTTGACGCCATCAGCCACTGCTGCCATATATTCGACGGGCGATGGAGGTCGGGCGATGACGCTGAGCGTCGCGGCGACGTCCCAGGCAGACTTGCCCAGAGGACACAAAGAATCCTGGCGGGAGCTGTTCCATCAGGTCCTTGCGGAGGCTCCGATGGGATTTGACAGACCTTATCGGCACTACACCCAAACGAGGCACGTTATCAGGCGTAGCTTTGAGCGCAAATAATCCAGCGCAGTTGGCAGGGCCGTTCTGTCGTCAGTCTTTGACGCTATTACTGTCGCGCAAGCTCACCATGCTGGAGAGCGTTCCCTCAGCCACGACAGCTGCAGCGAAGCCAGCGTTCAACGCGACTGCACTTCCAGAGCTGCTGGACCCGACATGAAGGGTTTCCCCATACGCAGATCTGGTCTGTCCGCCTCGTGGTGACCATCCAAAGGGCTGGGTGGGTCCCATGGTACATGTCAGTCCCGACTTGTTTGCGGTCCCAAGGACTGCCATTCAGCAGTGATTATCGGAGCTCACGTACTAATCGCTCCTCCATCAATGAGTAACTGAACAACCGCAGCATTGCCTTTGGGCTTACAGTCCACTGTCGCAGCAGCAACATCACAGAGAAGGCACGCAAGCAGCTCACAGAGCGCATAGGTACCTGCGCTTGTGGCGAACCCGAGCTGTTCCTCATCCACATCGAAAGCGTCCCTGGCCGGTATCAGCGCCAACGCTTAGTAATTGACAGCGTCAAAAACGCTTACTTGATCAAGACGGGCACATCGTGCAACATCCCTCTGCTGTTTTCCTCCTTTCGCTCAACGTCCGAACTCCTCGCGACGGCTTTCACTACGATTATAGGCTCAAACTGTGGGCCGATCCTTGCCACTCACGTCTGCCCGTTGATGCGGTCTGACGGCTCGAAGATCAAGACCTTGGGCATTGTTTCGCTCAATAGCCTCTGATCATTGGCCTCTGAGGCTCTAGCGAACAGAAGCGCTGCTCACCCAAGTACATCTCGACAAGCTCTTCCGAAGTGATCTCACCCGCTTGCAGAGCCTCGACAACGTTATCAAGGGTCACTGGGACGATATCCAGATTAGCCATGCCCATCTTGTTAACGTGCAGACAAGAGACCAATCCGCCGTTGGATTGGTGATCCTCGGCCGCTGGATACTTTCCCGAGAAACGTCTGCTAAGAGGTCCTATCTACCGTGTGTGTGTATGTGTGTGTGTGTGTGTGTGTGTGTGTGTGCGCGCAAATGAGATTGGAATCGTGTGACTCAAAGGATGCTAACAGCTCCCCCTCGCTCTGCGATCCATTAATATTTCTACCGACTGCGCATCGACCAGGTCATCATGCTTTACGGGAGATAGAGTTCGTCAAGGCTGTTGAGTACTCATGTGAAAGACCCAGAAGCGACCAATGTCAGAGCTTGGAGCGTTGTACTACATGCAAAGCGTAACATTGTCCGTTATGATAAGTTTTCGTTATGATAGTAAACTAGCAGAAAAGAAAGCTCGTCTAATAACGATGCTTAGAAGCCAAGACCAGCTCCGATGACGGCACCGGCAACACCAAGGGCACCGACACCGACAGTCCAGCCGAGTTGACGTTGGGAGTTGGCGCCGTTGCTTGGAGCGGCGGACGCAGCAGGGCTGGAAGTCCTGGCAGCGGCACTGGTGGAACCGGAAGCCATGGAAGCCGAGCCGGAGGCCATAGAAGCAGAAGCTCCGGACATCGAGGCGGCGGAGGCGGTGGCAGAGACAGAAGGAGCGACAACGGTCGATGGGTTGACGGCGGTCGTGGCGGGGACCTGTGCGATTAGCCAAGGACATGGACATTTAAAAGGGGCCGCAACTCACAGAGACGGTAGCTTGTCCGTTCTCAACTTGAATGTAGTTGGCAGCAACAAGCTCGCCGAGACCGGTGTCCTCGACGTAAGGGCGGAGGAGCATGGTGCTGAGCGGGGTACCAGCTGTGGAGAGGTTGGCGGGTGGCTGGAAGGACTCGGGTTGACGGTAGACGAGAAGAGTGTAACGGTGAGGACCGGAACCCTCAGCTGGACCAGGACCGGCGTAGTCGGTGCTACAAGTAAGCACAATTATCCCGCTTGTCAGACAACTCACATGGTGGTGGCGTTGCCATAGGTGATTTGGTGCGGCTCGTCGTCAGACAAGGTAGCGCCGTTCACGAGCCAGTGTCGAGTGAGAGGGGTGCTGAGAGCGTTGGTACCGACGATGTCGGCATCGATCATCATCACGGTGTAAAGCTGGCGAGTCAGGTTTAAACTTTAGGGACACTGAGAGATACTGACGTCGTCTTCAGAGATTCCGGTGGCGTTGTTAGCGCCGCGGATGGCGAGAGTTGGAGCGGATTGAACGTCTGACTATCAGCACAGCAGCAGAGTTTTCAGTCTGCAACTAACCCTGTTGAGAGAGCGATTGTCCGATCTCGATGGCTTGGCCACCGAAGGTGACTTCAAGGACACCGGCAGGGTTGAATCTTTGCAAAAGGTCGGGAACGAGTTGAGCAGCTATAATCAGCGCGGATCTCGTTGTTAGCTGGAGCTTTCTCACCGTTGAAGTTGGCCTGGACCAACGCAAGGTCAGTGGCCGAAGCCTCATCGGAGGTGGTCTGAGCAGCGGCGAGGCGCGCAAGACCAAGGAGGGCGGAAGCGAAGAAGAGCATCTTGATTCAAAAGTTAAAGAATGACAGAGTAAGCAGCAAGCGGTCTGAAGTCAGCGAGTGAGATGGGAAACGGCGAGAAGAAGGGAGAGTTGAGGAGCGATGAAAGGATGGGCACACTGTCGATGATATGCCGTTGCGCGCGCAAGTCGAAGAATGTGGACAGCGGAAGGACTGTATGACTTACCGTGGTGGTTCGATGGGATAGAGGTTGATGGAGGATGTCAAAGTCAAGGGATGGTTGGTTGTTGGTTTTGCGGTGTTGCGTGTTGTTAGGTTTGTGCGGGAACTGGGACGGGTGCAACGCGAAAAGCGCAGTCAGGGGTTGAAACACGTCAAAATCCAAACAACACGACGTGATCCCGGAGATCACCGCCTTGTGTCAGGCTCGTGACAGCTCACCTCGGGCCTCTTGTATATAGGCATCTCAAATGCAAGAGACTATTTTGGGGCACGGACTGTTTTTCCGAGCATTACGAGACGCTTCGTAAGTTGTCTGGCTCCGTCTGTATAGCTCAGCCACAACCGGAGACCCACCCCCGCGTTGAACGTCGGCAATCTTAGGGCTAGAGATATATCGAATTGCACGTCTTTAGGTTCGTGCAGCTTTTGACGCGCAGTGGTGATACCGACTGAGTGGAAGACATAGCGTAGCGATGGTTGCGCCGAGCTCGTCTGCCAGCTGCACACTTGCTGCAATGTGAATTAGACGGTCATTGTTTCGAAAAACCGGAACTATCGCCGGGCTCAACGCAGATAAGGGTTCTTTTCGAATTTCACCTCGGTAGCATCTTTCGGTCGGACCGGCGCCGGTAAGTCGTGGCACCAGCTTCGAATATCTTTTTCAGATCTGTGGGGCACGTATCATACTCGGTGCCATAGTAACGGGTTGTCGTGTCTTCGCGTTTGTAAACGTACGAGTTGAGGCTTTGGATAATTGGTGAAGCAACGCTTGTAAGGAGAGTCCTCAGACAGATAATGACCACCTGTGTGTGAATGCCACGACGAAGTCGTTGGAGTGCGAGATCGTCGGATCAATGGCTCCCGATCGTTCTATGCGTGCAGCCGCTTGGCGGTGCGACTGACCAATTGGAAACCAGCCGTTAAGCGGCATGTGCATCAACGTTAGATAGATGATATCAGCCGGCGGGTGATGTCGGATCTGATGGGCCGTCTCCCTGTTTGCCAAGACCGTTTTGGTCTATTTTTCTCTACCTGAACTCAGGGACGTGTCCTGAAAGGGCGTAGATCAGGCGTGCATCTGCCTTGTCTGTCCGATTGGTACGTAGAGGTATGTGGGGGTTATGGCTTGAGGTACGCTCTTTCCGTGGGAAGAAAACCTGTCTTTGTCCGCATTGGGCTCGACAATCTCTTCCCCAGCCGACAATTCCGCATAGGACCCCGGCCTGTTCCTAAGGTTATCGAATTACCCCAGATTTGTGGCGGGGAATGCGGCTAGATTCGAAAAGATCATAGTCTGGATTCGAATTAACTCTCGTGATGAGGTGGGTGCCTGCAACGGTATTCGAAAAGCAGCCTCGAGGCTCCGGGACTGACCGGACGCATGTTACTAGCGGGGCAGAGAGAGCCGGGGACCACACGGGACGAGATCAAACGCATATAAGGTGATCCCCAAGTTCGCTTGGAGCCCACTTATCCCCAACAGCCACTACTTTTCAACATGTCTGCCATGCCTGAATTGAGACGAGCCGAGACCGACTCCTCGGAGTGGACTGACTCTGAGAAAGAGCAGGTTAAACATATCGACCAAAGCCGCATCCCCAACACCATCTCCGAAGAGGATGAAGGGGGTAACGTTGGTCTCGCCGCCTACGAGCTTTCAAAGGAGCAAGGAGACATCGTAAGTGGTACCTTCGTACACAGGACACTCAGCTGACAAGTCTAGACTCCTGAGCAGAACAAGCGTATCCGAAAGAGGATTGACATGTTCCTGCTTCCTCTTTTCTTGATCACCCAAACCCTCCAGTACCTTGACAAGACGGCGCTGAGTGAGTCTAAATTTTTTGCGGTGCTTTCTCCAATCGCCACTCCACACCAGAATAAACTGCCCAGGCCATGACATGTCCCCAGCCCTTTCTTCGCCCTTGTAACCGCGCAGAACGCTGCTGACCTCGCGCTTCTATCTTTCCGTCTCGTTCCGCCGTAATTATGCCTTCTTGCTCATTCCGCACCCATTTTTTTTTCGTTCTATCTCCTCAGACTACGCCAAGGTCTTCGGAATGGAAAAAGCCATGAAGATGACTGGAAATCAATACGTGAGTCGAAGATCTGGGCATGGGGGAGGGCTGGATGAAGAATCCGACCTTTTCCGTCCATTCTCGCCCTTTCGCATCCGCTGACAGCTCAGAACTTGGGAGCGGCCATTTTCTACATGTGAGTGAAGCTCTACAGACCTCGAACATATAGGACACGGCGGACAAGGAGTGATGCATTGGCGGAGAACAAGACAAGAAGGAGATGTCAGCGAAGAGCCAAACGGGGGATGAAACGCCACTTTGACGGCCGAGGCACCGTTGCACGTGATCTTGTTTCTGGCCGGGCGCTGACAACGCAGTGGTTACATGGTCGCCCAACCAGGATGGTCTTACCTCCTTGGTCGTTACCATGCCGGTCGAATCCTCGGTGGATCCGCGTTCGTCTGGGGTGTCATGGTCCTCGTCATGGTCTGGTCTAAGAATTTCACCCACGTCATGGTCACTCGATTCTTCCTCGGTGTCTTCGAAGCCGCTGTCACTCCCGGTCTCTCCCTCATGACCGGATGGTGGTACCGCCGAGAGGAAATTCCTCTCCGTCAAACTATCTGGTACTCTGCCGTCGGATGGGGAGGAATGATCGGTTCCCTCATGGCCGCCGGTATCTCCACCATGAGCGATAAGCCCGTTCCCCGATGGCAGCTCATCTTCTACATCCTCGGAGCGCTCACCATCTTCCTCGGTGTGTTCCTCTATTTCTTCCTTGCCGACGGACCATCTTCCGCCAAGTGGCTCCGAAAGGACGACCGACCAATGGCTGTCCAGCGTGTCGCCGCTTCCGGTGTCGGTGTCAAGACCACCACCTTCAACTGGAAGCATGGTTTGGAGGCTATGAAGGATCCCAAGAAGTGAGTCTGCCAAGAGGTTTTCGTTTAGTCACGAGCTAACATATCAGCTGGCTCTTGTCCATTGCCATGTTTGGTTCTTCCGTCCCCAACGGGGTCTTGACCAACTTCTCCGGTTCCATCATCAAAGGTCTCGGTTACTCCACCTTCAACGCCGCTCTTCTCGACTGCGCTGGACGATCTCTCCAAGTCATCTCTTTGCTCATTGCCGGTCTTGTCGCTACCCGATGGGCTAACACTCGTCTTCTCATGATGACTGTCGGTAATTTGGTCTGTGTCTTCGGTACCGCTATGATGTCCTTCCTCCCCTTCACCCACAAGTACACTTGGCCCCGACTTATCGGATTCTGGTTGATCAACTGTCAATCCATCGGTTTCACCATCGGTCTCGTCATGGTCTCCTCCAACATCGGTTCCTACTCCAAGCGAATTGTCACCTCTTCCTGCATCTTCGTGGCGTACTGTGTGGGCAACATCGTTGGACCCCTTACCGCGCTGTCTTCTGAGGCTCCACGATACCAGACCGCTGCCTACTGTATGATGGCCGGTTACATCCTCAAGACAATTTGCCACTGCGGCCTCTGGTGGTACATGTGGCGCGAGAACAAGGTCCGAGACGCCAAGCACGGACCGGCCGATGCTCAAAAGTCTGCGGACAACGGTATGAGGGGTATGACCGAGAACGAGAACATCCACTTCCGATACGTACTTTAAAAGTCGGGTAGAAGAGCCCGGAGTGGCAAGCATTAGCATATTCTAGTTCATGAATCCATTGTGTTACTGTCTTTCGCATTCATACGCCCAGTATCCGTTCGTTTGGGCACTGCGCCCAGGTCACGAAATCGGGAGATCCTGCATACCTATCCGTGAGACACTCTGCAAGCCCAAGAAGTGGCAGCAAGTGCGTTCAAAATGTTCCGGCTAGGCCGATCTTTTTGGCAGTACGTTCTTGCATCCCCCATCTGCATGATTGATCTCACCATGCACGTTCCTTTTGATGCGTTCGACGCCTGCAGGACGCACCCGGTCACTGAAACCAGCGACAAGAGGACAGGGTGTGGTATGACGGCGTTATGGGGTTTCTCGGAGTGAACGGGATGTGGCGCTTTTTGTTCCAGCTGCATTTAGCCGCCCGGAGTTGTCATACCCATTGGTCCACTAAAGTCCACTGCACCACAATATACAACACCTCTTGTAAAGCACCTCTTACCATCCCCCCACTTGCCTACTTGTAAGCATGCCGGATCTACGCCCAGGCTATAGCTCACTGTCCAGGAAAAATGTCCGCGACTAGCTCCAACAACGGCTCCGAGCTCGAGTACCTCAAGACCCTCGTGTCTCAGGCAAGTGTTCATGGCAACAGCATACAAGCTCAAGCTGACTCCCAGCTCCAAGGCAAGATCCAGTCACTCGAAGGATCCGCTATGTCTACTGCCAAGGACGCTGTGTCTTCCGCCAAGCAGGCCGTCGGTATGGCTTCTTCCGAAAAGGCTCCCCGTCTCGTCCTCATCGGTCCCCCTGGTGCCGGTAAGGGAACGCAGGCTCCCAACATCGCCAACAAGTACTGTGTCTGCCATCTCGCTACTGGTGACATGCTCCGATCCCAGGTTGCCCGTCAAACTGAGCTCGGTAAGGCCGCCAAGAAGATCATGGACCAAGGAGGACTTGTCAGCGATGAGATCATGGTCGGTATGATCCAGAAGGAGCTCCAGGAGAACAAGGAGTGCTCTGAGGGGTGAGCAGGGTGTCTGAGGAGAGGAATGAAAACTAACGGATAGTTTCATCCTGGATGGTTTCCCACGAACTGTCGGCCAAGCCGCCAAGCTGGATAGCATGCTTGCCGAGAGCAAAAAGTCTTTGGACCACGCCGTCGAGCTCCGTATCCCGGACGCCCTTCTCATTTCCCGTATCACCGGTCGTCTGATCCACCCTGCCTCTGGACGAAGCTACCACCGAGAATGTGAGTGGTCACCTCGCTGTGACGCCACGGCGACGATGTGCACGCATATGCTGAACCACAGTCAACCCACCAAAGAAGTCCATGACCGATGACCAAACTGGCGAGCCCCTCATCCAGCGATCGGACGACAACGCTGCTACTCTTAAGAAACGTCTTGCTACCTACCACGACCAAACTTCCCCCGTCGTCGAGTACTACAAGAAGACTGGAATCTGGACCCCGGTCGACGCTGCTCAAAGCCCAAAACTCGTTTGGGGTGCCATCTCCGAGATCCTCTCTTCGCCCAAAATGAAGCGTGATTAATGGAATAAAGAATAGCATGGACAAAAAGCAACGCATGCATCAAATTCAATCTGAACCCTGGGGTATGAAGCTGCTGTGGTTTCACGTTCCCATCACAAGTCAAGAAGCGTATCACCAATTGATATCCCGCTCTTCGCGCCGTTTCAAGCCGCATGCGTAGGACGGTATCGGGCAGATTGGCGCAAGGTCTCGCCATCCTCCTGCGATATTGTTGTCGGGTCCTCATTGGCAATGAAATGCGTAACAAGAAGAGGAACCTCTGGGTTTGACATCGTAACCAGCATGGGATCGTATTCAATACATGTCGGGTACGTCCGAAGAATCGGGTCAAAGAACCAGTCGCATTGCCATGACGAGCCGCGTGGTGTCGTGACCTCAAGGCTGGCTTGCTCCTTGTTGCCCGATACGCATGAGAGCGTGATCGATGCCCAGTGCCCTACTGAAACCTTGACGATGTCTTGGACGATCATGTCATGAGTGTGAGCCCCTGTGTCTTCCTTGTAGCAGTAGAAATGTCCGATGGCGGTTTCTGAGATGGGCGACGGCTGATACCTCCGGAATTCAATGCCCAGCATCCGAGGATGTATCACAGTCCCGTTAGAGAGGGTGACTACAGGAGGCGGGCGCCCTGTCGCATCATTCTGGCCTTGAAAGACGCACACGAAGTTCTCCGCCAGCATGCATTCGAATTCATTTCCTCGTTGGAAAACCTTTCGAGACAGGGGACATGTACTGTTCATTGTTCCGTCCGGGTCGCACTGGAGTTTAATGATAATGAGGTCTAAATCGTCTGGGCCAGCCTCGGCGTCCACTATTTCTACGCGTTGCTTTTCCCATCCATGGTCGACGGAGAGAGTCTGGGGCTGATCAATCTTATCCATCTGCTCAGATGATTCAGAGGGGGGAGCTCCACTGTCACTTGGGATTTGAGCTGCATCTCTCGGCTCCAGGATCGCCTTTCCGGGGACTTTGTAGAGTACAAATTCGCCCTTGATGTATCTAGGATGCCCCTGGCTCGAGAGTGTGCTGGTAGGAGAGCCTTTCTCGTCAGTATCACACGAGACGGAACCAAAAGCGGCGTGAGACATGTTTGCAAGAGGGTGTTGGGGTGTGCTGAAGATATATGGAAAATGGGGTGACCTGTCGCTGCACATATACTGATACTGTAAGTGGTCGCCACTGCTTCCTCAGAAGCCCGAGCGGTGAAAGGAAAAGGTCTGCTATCTCACGCACGTCATGCAAGAACGAGTTCGTAACGCGAAAGGAGTGTGAGACCGGCATCGATCTGCTTCCAAGCATCCGTCATGGGCTCTGAAGGACGACACAGAGATCAGACCGGTTTCATGTAACGTCGTACGTCTCGGGCAAGTCGTATCTATGAACACCCTCACGAAACTTGAATTCCCCAGTTTTTACTCATTCCCTTTAGCTACGAGGTGCCTCACCTTGAACGTCTTCTCGCCACTGGCCGGGCAACTTTGATTGTGGTAGTCGATGAACGTCGTATAGAACCCCGTCTTTGTGTCGGGAAACCATGCCTCCCCTGCACCAATGTCCAGATAAGACACATTGACCTTCCTCGCCTTTGAGTTTCCGGAATTTCCAACGCATGAAAACGCGGTATCGTCCCGTTTACCGCGCGGGTGAGTGATGACCTCTCGCACAATCATATCCTCGGAATTGCCATCGTCTTTATAGCAGTACAGGTCTGCGAGAGACGTAGCGCCTCCCAAATCCGGTTCATGGACCACCATGCAACGGGGTCGAACCTCAGCGCCATCTGACAGAGGCAATAGGGGTATATTCGCCTTCGATTCAGGAATGTCCGGGTCGTAAAACCGAAACTCGACTTCTTTAGCTGGCAGGCTACATGCACCGTCCCCCAGGCTGAAGGACTTGCCAGAAAGAGGGTAATCTGTACCCTTTGAATTCTCGGTGCAATCTTGAAGCTTGTTCGGGACCAGATAGGTCAGAGGCACGCTGGAACCTGTTTCGTCCATTGGATCGTCTGTGTCATCGGGAACAGGTTGCGAAGAACGATTAATGTATTCGCGTGAATACCTAAGCGGGGCTTCGTAATAAAATACCGTCTTCTCGATTCCTTCCACCTGATATTCCTGAAACGTTCCCCTCAGGTATCGTGGGTATTGGGCGGAGGGAGGAGAAGAGCCGGTCTCTGCACTAGTGTCTGCAATTGTCATCTCAGGTCGAATGGATGACATAGGGAGCAAAAATGTGATAACAATCAAAAAGAACAGTAATCTGCGAACGGTGCGCCCACATTTTCGCCGTCGTCTGACGGACGAGAACGCTCGAAGCGCATCAGTCAAAGGATGTGTTCACGAAGGCATCGACGTCATTTGTGAAGATCAATGTTCTGATATCCATTGTATTGTCACTTGTTTCACGGCGTTTTGTGCTTGACAGAGCGCATGAGCCCAGCACGCGCAGATCCCCACAACGCAAACAACCTCATCAGCCAGGCTCATTCAATAGGTGCATAGTCCGGAGGACACCGCACGGACAGTTTCTAGAAGTTTGTGATAGGGCTAGTCGAGCGACAGCGCTAGGTTTCGGGGTAAGAGATGTTATGCAGAGGTGTCGTAGTCAAGGAGGAAGCAGATTGTAGTGAATCTACTGGGGGACCGGGCACTAAAAGTCAGACACAGTGGCTGAAGATGAGTGAGATTACACACCTTGTAGTTGGAGACACCGGAGTTGGAGGAGAGGATCAGGGCGACAATGAGACCGTACAGACCCAAAACTTCGGCGAAAATGAGGATAAGAATCTGTAAATTAGCAAGGGAACCCGATTGAGGGGTCGATGATGCTTTCGCGATCGGGGGGAAGGGGGTGGACTTGTCATAGCGGAAATACACTCACCATACCGACGAAGAGTCGACCTTGTTGGGCAGTACCTCGAACACCGGCATCACCGACAATACCAATGGCGAAACCGGCAGCCAAACCAGCCAAACCGACCGACAAACCAGCACCGAGTTGCATGAAACCGGTGAAAAGCGGCATGGGGGAGGTGAGGTCACCAGAGATCAGGACGGAAACGACGAGACCGTACTGCGGGATCAGCATTGCGGTCTATATGCGAGAAAAGGCAAAATCAAAGTCCTGCAAAGATGCTCGACCAGCGGAAAAGAAGAGAGGTGAGGGAGCTAAGTGACTATGACGCACGATGGCAATGATACCAGCCATAATGACCGGGACGGTACACTTCATCATAAGATCCGGACGCAGGACGGCCATGGCAGAGATTCCGACACCAGACTTGGCCGTTCCGTATCTGTAAAGATCAGTAATCTTCCTTCGCACGTGCGGACAAAGGATAAGGGAGGCGAGAACAAGGGTTGAACGTACGCGGCACCGATACAGGTGAAGACGATGGCCGCTGTGCAGCCCATGGCACCGAAAAAGGGGGCGTAGACGGGACAGAGATCGGCAGTGGACATGATGCTGATTTAGATTGAGGTTTGTTAAAGGTGAAGAAGGGAGAGGTGGTGGAGAGCAGTTAGGTGATGATCGCACTGCCCAAGCGGCGTGGATGCCATCGGCGCCGGAGGTCTCAACCATCCGGGATTATATCGGCATTATACGCTTGTGGCACTTTACAAAGATGGAGGTCGTCCACCTCGAGACGAGACTATTGCAACCATACACACCTGTTATTCTCGAGGCCATGGACACCGAGACGAGTAAAATGAAGAGGCGCAGATCGCCTTCGGTCGATTCGTCATCATCGGAAGGTTCAGATAGTTATAATGAAGGAAACTTACGGTCTCCGTCGCCTCCACCAAAGTACCATAGAGGCACCCTCCCCGAACATTTACCCTTCACATGCAACCTTCCCCCTACGTGTTCTCAGCCTGAAACTTCCACCGCCTACGCCACAGATGTTGAGCTACAGCGACACCAAGAAAATTTCCACCGTTGGATCTGTCACGTGCCCATCAAAGACCGTACTCAGGCGGTATCTCCCGATGGCATTCCGGAGAGCTTTGTGTCGAGAAGAGGGAAAGATTGGGAATGGAAAGAATGCGGAAAGGCGTTCCCAGATGAATGGATGTTGAGCCTGGTGAGTTCGTCTTTCGCGAGACAAGGCTCACACCAGAGTAAAGGCTGAGGGTATAGCACGACACAGAGACTCATGATCCTATTGCCAGAGAGAGACAAACACGGGGCGAGAAGATTGTGCGCTGATCATGACGTTGCCAGCACCCGAGCTTACGGCAGTTCAAATGCTTCGTACCCGCACCTGCATGTAAAAAGGTGTTTGCGAATCCAGCGAGACGCAGGCGGCACCTTATTGATAAGCACCGTGAGGCAATTGTCGAAATCAAGGTATGATTGATCAGCTGATAACCAGGGTACCCGGAGCAATACTTTTTCTCCATCACGAACCACGGAGTAAGCTTGAAGTTTCGAGATAGGGATTGCATAGCTAACGGCAGATCAATCGCATAGCGCAAGAAGACGGGCTAGCTTTCAGTCTGATCCGTCCCAAGAAGGAACGCCCGGCAGATGGTGGTCGCGCATCTGGCCCTATCGCACAATTGAGTGCATCCGCGCCTGGAACTGCGTGGCTACCCTCCACAAGCACGGCACCTATCATAACAGCATCTATTGGAACCCCATTCGACGAGACGCACAACGCTGAGCCGAGCGTCGCCCCTGCCATTGCCTCTGACAGCGTCGACGTGGATATGGACGCCCTGATCGGTAACATGGAGAGTAGCCTGCAGTTTGTTCCCAAAGGCGTGAGGAAGAAGCAGGCGGGGAAGTCATGAATTGGAAGATAAACTTCGACGTTTAACGAGAAGAAACGACTTCAACGAAATATCAGATATCAGAAAAGAGCCATCTTTGTGCGCGGATACATAAGACGCCTCTTATATATAATGCCGATCCGAAGTGGTCATGACGTATATGTATGTCAACAATCTATCATTGATCGTGAAGGTGGTCCGTCAAGCCCCATGACTCGAGTACGCCTTTCGGCACCAACTCGCCATCGGCATCTTCCCATTCGATGCGGAGTACCGACAAAGCGGTATTAGCCAGATGATCGTGTACGTTGATCCCGTCGTTGATGCCCAGAACAGCACCGGGTTTTGGGACAGACCCCTGGCCATCGACATGTAAAGGCCGACGCGTGGTTAGTAAGCGCACCAACGCCAACAAGCACTCTTCGTGCGTGACCACCAGGACCTTTTGCTGGTCTTGCTGGTTCAGTTGCACCTTTGCATCCTGCGGCTCGCTCCATCCCGGTAAGGGAGCAGTAGGGTCAGTAGGAGAAGACACAGGGGAGGGGGTCGGCGTGTGATTCTGCACGGTTTCAGCCAACCAGCTTCCCAACCGCTTTTCCACCCTGTCGTTAGATTCTCAACCCGCTCCCACGGTGGAAGCGCAATATAAACACATTAGGTCAGCCGGTCGACTCACTCTGTATCCGCTTCGACATCTTCCGGGTAGACTAGCCCGTCATGCCATACCATCCCTTGCAGACTTCCCATATCCCTCGCGCGCAATCGAGTGTCGGTCCGTATCACCACACCTTTACCCACAACCACCCCTCTAGCAGTCTGTCATTAGTGTGTCATCCGCACGAGGACGAGCTCGACTTGATCAGAGCAAGACAAGACAAGGACAAATACCTGTTCTGCCCGCTGAAGGTCGCTTGTCCATACTTCGCTGAACCCTTCTTGTGCGAGGTGTACACCTAGCTTGGCTGCTTGTTCGGCTCCAAGAGGAGAGAGGGGCGGGTCGAGATGTCCTTGAATTATACCTTGACCGTTTCTGACATCAATCTCCATCATGATCGAGCTCGAGCTAGAGAGTTTGAGAACGTACAAGGCGGTCTGGCCGTGTCGTACAAAGTAGAGCAACATGTCTGCGCGGTCAGAATTGTCAGTAATGTCAGTATCGCTACTAATGTTCTTATAGAACGTCGATTTGATGTCGATATCTGTGAACGGCAGTGGGGATAATGAGGTAGATGCTAGAATGCGAAAGACAGTCAGAAGGCGAATCACCAGTCTATATTTCGAAACGCCAAAGCGCTCACATCCTTTCACTTGACTCAGCGCGCTTTCTACCATCAGTCCTCTCGAATTAGCGGTCTCCCTTACTCCTCATATAAATGCTCGCACACCCGAGAGAGACCAACATCATCGATCTCATAACAATATGCTACGCAAGATTCCACCTAGGTCTATCTGGCGACAATCTAAAATCTATGCCCCGATGAGGACTTTCGTGATCGCTCCATCTATGACGGAACGAATTGAGGAGGGAAGATACCTCGAGGGCCGTACCAGTCTCCCTTGAGCATTTTCGAGAAGTAGGCTCTTGGCATAACGTCCTTGGTCAAGTGGTAGAACAGTCTAAAGCATTAGCAATTGGACAGATTTCCGTGCACATGTCCTCGCTGTCGAATCGACTCAGGACCCCGACTCACCGGTTAGGCTTGGATTGGTCCAGCAGAGTTCCAAAAGTCTCCTTTCGCTCCAGACCGTATTTGAACTCGGCGAGCAGCAGCTCTCCTCGACCAGTGAACAATGGACACGAAGTGTAACCGTCGTAGACCGCATTGCCGACTTTGCCGTTGAGCATATGGTTTGTCAAGTTATGGGCAAGCACGGGGGTTTGAGCGGTGATAGCAGCAGCAGTCTAACTTCAGCGCCACCCTCGTCCATATCCCCACCAACTCACCTTTGACGTTGGCAGCGAAGAAGCGTCACCTAGCGAGAAGACATTCTCGTACTTGTTGTGTTGCAAGCTTCCCGCGTCGACATCGACCCATCCAACACCGTCAGCCAACGGCGAGCTCTTGATGAAATCAAGCGGGCCCATAGGTGGAACAACATGTAACAATCCAAACTCCTTTTCAACCTTCTTCCCCTTGTTCTCTCCTGCCAGAACCTCGAAAATGGCCGTCTTGGTATCTGGGCGTACTTCGACGAGGTTGGTATTGTATGTTCCTGAAATGTCCTTCGATTCTCGGATCGCTTCGAGAGCTTTGGAGTAGTGCGGTTGGGCGAACATGGTGGGCATGCCGGTGATGAAAGATGAGGAGTATTTGTTTCCGGTAGACTTCCAGTACGAGTCGGCCATGTAGGCCATCTTTTGCGGGGCTGGGGTCAGCAGGGTTGCGGCGTGGATACAGAACGCGACTTACCACCGGCGCACTTGACTGGTCCGAACGGTTGAGTGAAAATGGCCTCGCCTTGACCCTTAAAGTTCTGAACCAAGTCGAATGTCTTGTCGGCGGTTTCGTACTTGTAGATTGTGCTGACGTTGGACTTGGATGGGTCGGCAAGAGCCTCGGTCAACCCCTTGATCTTGTCAAAGTCTGGATATCAGCTATGTTGCTAAATCCGAATCCCAAGCGGCGCCAGACTCTGAGCGACTACTCACTGATTTGCAAACCCGGAGCAACAATCAAGTACTCGTAGCCAACCTTCGAACCGTCATCGAGTACGACCTGGTTTGTTCCTGGCTCGAAGCCCTTAGCCTTGGATTGGATCTGAGCGATGTGAGAAGGAATGAGCGAAGCGACAGGTCGACGGTAGTCGGTCTTTTGGGCAAGACCCGATCCGACGATGGTCCATCCAGGCTGGTAATCATGGTTCGGGTTGGACTGGTATCAGCTGAAGCTTCAAAATCTCAGAGTAAGCGACACTTACGTCGACAATGGCGATATCGCCGTCGTTCAGCGCACGGCCCTGCGACTTGAGCAAGTTGTAGACCTGGTTTGCGGCGGCCAGACCTCCGGCACCTACTAATCAGCGGCGAGCCAGGGTTCAACCGAATCGGCTCACCAGCGCCAATAACAACAACCTTGTGCTGCGCCCTGGCGGCTGAAGTCGAAGCGTATCGTGCGAGAGAAGGGATTCCACGGCTAAGAGACATGTTGCACTGTACAAAGACGAAGATGAGATGCAGATTCAGAATGCATTGTTATGGCCTGCTGGTGCTGATCTCTGAAATTCCAGATGGAAATCCAGGAGGAAATATGGCGTGATGGAAGTGTTTACGTAAGTTGAATGCGGGGACCCCACACCCCTTTCCTCATGTCGCTCAACGACCATCCCTACCTTTCCAGCCGTTTCGAACATTATCCTCCCTTTTTGCACTCTTATTGTCAAGTTGAAACACCATCGATACGCTCCCATTGACTCTCTCGCAAGGCTCCTGCATGTCGCAGAGCAGACATACCAACCATCATGAACCCCTTAAACCCCTCCCGGCCTTCCAGACCGCTCTCGACTTCAGAAACAATCAGTTCTTCCAAAGCCACCCAATCAGCTAGCCATCGCCGGTCAATACCAACATTGAACAAACTCTCTGCTGTTACTCCATCGCCTTCAACTGAGATTGACATCGACTATAGCTCATCGGCTTCGGGGTATACTGCTAAAACGCTTCGTTTTGTCTCCCGCGGATCTAAAGAAGTTCTGCGAAGGTCTGGACTGGGTGGTTTGTTCCTCGGTGAAGAGTCAAGACCCATCTCTCACACCGTGTCGAGCTCGAAGAGCCGATCTGCGACTTTGGACACATCGACCATCCTATATCCAACGCTTCATTCGCACCCGGACCCAGTCGAACATCCAATATTGATACTGGATCTCAAAGCTATTGACGGGATCTCGCCGATGATCAATAACGACGAGCTATTCGATATCCTGCTGAGAAGGCTCGAACCGTGGGTGGGCGAAGAGGGAAACGGAGGCTATGTCTTGATTGTGCTGGCTGCAGATGATGGGGAAAGTGGAGGCAGAACTTGGCCGGGCGTCGGATGGTGGGTGTGGAAGTGGAAGAGTATACCGAGAAAGTACGCCGACTGGGAGTTGATTGAAGACACACTTATATCAGATATCGAAAGAATATGAAGCGGCTGGTGCGTGTTGCCGCATGCTTATGGTCGCGTAACTGATACCCAGTACATTGTCCACCCATCGCTCTTCACGCGTAGTATGTTTTGAACATCCCGCGAACGCCTAGCTCACATCCAGCTTTATTGCCGTTCCTCTTACCTCTTCTCTCGCCCAAATCATATGGCAAGCTTCACCCACTTCCCTCGCTGCTGTCCCTGGCCCACACCTACCACGTCTCCCTCAGCGGCGTTCAAGTGACCCTACCGGTGTTACACGAAGAAGCTCGCCTCCTTCGAGATCGACCAGATTTGATCCCAACACGGACAAGATCAAACCGATCTCCGATCAAAAGCGATCAAGGCGGATCATGGGGAAGCACAATCTCTTCGTCAATCGGTTACGCAACGTCTTACCTCTCGTTCTCGCGGACGACCTCGCGTGTTTCGGAGACTGCGGAAGAAGTCGTCAGAAAGGGTTTTTGGGGCCGACCTGCCGGGGATGTTCTAGCGGAAACAGAGGGCAAGGTCCCAAAATTCCTTGTGTCACTTGGGGAAGCCATTCTAGCGCATTGTACGGATACAGAAGGGGTATTCAGGCGGACATCCAACGTGAGGCATAGGCGAATGTGCCATTGCACAGTTTGGCTAATGGTACAGTCTGTCCTGCTTGGACCGATGATCGCATTGCTTGATCTGCCTATATTGAAACAGCCAAACCTCCCCTGGAGCGAGATTGCACGTGAAGATCCGTTAGTACCGCCCAAGATCTTGCTACGCTTCCTGAGCGATTTGGACCAACCCCTCATCCCTCAATCGACCTACTCCAGTATCCGAAACTGCACTACAGTGGACGAGTAAGCTATTGCACCCTGATGCGTTGCCAGCTAACGTGCAGTGTACACCAAGTCCTCATCCCTGAGCTACCACCGCCAGCGAAGACAATCCTCGAACATATCATACATGTCATGGCCAAGCTGTCGGCTTACGAGTCCAGTACAAAAATGTCGCCGTTAGCCCTGTCGATCGTCCTCGCTCCGACGCTGATTAATGGGGGAGATCCGGTTGAAGATGCGGAAATGTGCCTGTCTCCGGGGAAGACATTACCGCTTGGCCTGAGAAAAGTGCAACCAGATGGCAGCGAGGAAGTAGGCAAGGGAGGAACATTGGTAGGGGTTTTGAAAATGTGGATGGAAGAGATAGCGGAGAAGAGTGGTTGATTAGTCAAAGCATCACACGCAAAAGAAACCACGTGTTAATAGTTGTATGAGCCCTATTTCCCGAGGTGACCACCTCCGGTATGTATCTCCTGTATAGAAGCCATCCACTGCAAAGCGGCCGAGACGCACATATATGCTATATGTGTATGCATGATCTTGCACTTGACCTATGATGTAGGCCCCTCGACAAACTTTGTCTCTCCACCCGCATCCCTCACTACACCTTTGATGATCTTGCCGTCCGGGCCAACATCCTGCACCGTTGTCAACTGCCTGATGATGTTCCTCGGGACATAACCCTTCCTCGCTTCCAGGGGCACCACCATGTTCTTGGCCGGGCTCAACTTGAGGTCGGCCAACCACTTGGCTTGTTGGTCCACCTTGCTCTTCTTGGCTTCCCACTTGGCATCCCTGTGAATCGCCTTTGGACCCTTCTTCCATTCTCCGGCCTCGTAATCCCACAGCATGCCCTTTTTGAACATTAAAGCAACTTCTTCCGTCTTGCGCTTGTTCTCCGACGCCCATTCGAGCGCTGCGGCCTCTTCGACTTCGCGCTTTGTTCGTGGTTTCAATGGAACACCGCGGAGATTTGCTTCGGGAAGATCCATCGTTTCGCGCAGGTATCGATCTCGACCCATGTACTTCCAGAAAGTGACTTCGTCCTCGATATATCGTTGTTTCTCAACTTCCTTTTGCGCCACGCGCATCTTGTATTGGCTGAGACGGCGGTAGTCGGAGAATCGGGGGGAAAGCTCTTCTGAAATGTAGAGCGGCATAAGGGCGTCGATGATGTGCGCGCTGGTAGATCGAGAGTCATCACCACCGGAAGATGAAGCTTGGTTGTTGATATAAGCATCCGCAACGGAGTAGTCTTTGGGTCCACCGGCACCTGGCGTCGAAGGGATAAGGTTCTCAACATTGTAAGATTCAAGTTCATCCATCGTTACCGGCGCGTAGGATGGGCGTTGCACGGCGACTTCTTTAGTCTCCATCTCGGTTGCTAAACGGTCAGCGCTAGCCCATGACTGAAAAGCAAGTTGCGCCGCAGTCGACTTACGCGTTTTGTTCGGTGTGTCCTTGTTCAACGGCCACTCGATCTTGAGACCCTGCTTGGTCTGTTGCCACCTAATCCGGTTCCTCGATTGCCCATCCTCTTCTTCTCCTAACGCATCCTGATCCAGCGTACCCGTCACGGCCGTAGCGTACCTGCTCCACTCCCACTTCTCCGTCTCAGCGTTCCACTTGGCTGTGCTCGTCTTCATTCGCTTCGCCCAGATGTGCTTCCTGCACGATTAGCCTCGTACGACCAAACATTCGGGTGACTTACGAAGGATCTTCCTTGTTTTCTTGAACAAGCAAGCTGACATTCGACAATTGGACCGATTTCGACGGCTTCAAGTACATTTCGTTGTATCTCGACCACAACTTCTTCTTCTCTTGATCCCACGTGTCCCATTCTTTCGGTTTAAATGCTGGCTGTCGTGGTTTCCCCGGCTAGGTTATCAGCACCATCCAACCCCATGTAAGGGGAAACGGCATACCAGATAGTCTTTCAGGTAAACTCGGTTCCTCTCCTGGTCGATCTTCTCAACAGTATAGATCTTGTATCCGCTCGACTTGCCCTCGGCAGCGTCGTTGAACATATCTCTGTCCTTTCCGACCGTTATTCGGACTTTATCCTCCTTGTCAATCCACCATTGCTCTACTCGGTCGTAGGGATGTGTCCAGCCAATCAAGCGGTGTCCGAATCGATAGTCCGAGCTGCAGTCAGCACACCGGTTTTCTCTGGGAAACGCTCATGTTTCGGACCATATGCAGCGAAAAAGGTGTGATGCACTCACGCTTTACTAGGTCGTTTGCCCATAACTCCTCGAGGCCTGATATATCGTCCACCAACCGCTCGATGTCCCTGAGTCTCCACTTGACCCATATGTCTAAACTCGGGTTGTTGTCGTGCAAGACCAGGCGCGCGGATCCTCTCAACCTTCATCGTACCGAACCTTGGTCGGACTACCATTAACACCTATTCCCTTTCGATCTCGACTTTTTAGTGAGAAGAAAAGAAGACGTACCAGTGACCGTCCGTTGCGGGAACGGGAACCCGACAATCTTTCTCGCGGCATCTTTAGCTGGTGCCGACATGGTGAGAAGCGGGTGGTGGTGTAAAAGAGTCGAGGAAGTAGGTGATCACTTGAAAGCCTAGTAGTATGTGGAAATCAGGACGAACGAGCAAGATGTTGAGACCTTATCAAAAATCGACCGATTCACACGTCACAGATTTTGCGGTTGTTTACAGGCACGTGGCGGTTGATGGAGTCCCCAGCTTATGGTAGCTTGCCGTTGCATGGTGACCGTATTGTTGGCATCCTATACATAGTCATCAACGGTTCAACACTCTCCTTCAACTGAACGAAGAGGACTCAGGAAGACATCTGCACTACTTGCCAGATCCTACCAACTTCCAGGCGATCACCCATGATGGCTTCAGCCTCGAAGGATGGTCGCGCTTCTCATTGCGACATTGAAGCGACATTGCGCCCGACAGAGTACATATCCGTCTCAATCCCTTGTCGAGTCAGGACAGGGGGGACATCGTTCCACCAAGCCGAAGCTGGTGTAATAGCTCGCTCCTCTCGCTCGACTAGTGGAGCCGCGTGAGTATGCAACAGCTTGACATCCAGCCCCGGCCAAGCGGAGACGTAATGAGGCATGGCTAACAACAGTCTCATCGTTGCTGTACCGTCAACGACCACCGCAGATATCCGGCTTACACACCTTATACCGATCACCCCCAGCTTCAAGCACTCGTTGAACCAAACACCACCTTCGCCCTCCACTTCGTTCTTTCATCAGAGCTCCCGTCCCCGTGAGGTCCCACAGAGACGAATCGCGCCGACGAGCTGAACGTAGACATCACGCTGTCGATATGGGACGAGAAACACAAAGTCGAGTTGAGAATATCATCCGCCTTGACCGTTCGTGTTCAGGCTATGATCACCGAAATGAAGCGGCTCGTTGAGCTGTCGCGTGAGTAATTCGGTCTACGTATAAGTTTAGACGGAGATCCGTTAAGCGCGCTGACGATTAGAAGACCAGTCAAGCTCTTCGTCTTCATTCTCCTGGCTAAGCTATTACCCTGTACGACCACCCAACATGGAGCTGAGCGACGACGAGGAAGAGACGTCGACTCCCGCACTGGACAGCGCTATGTCGGCTTCCTCGTCCAGTGAGTCTCCTCCCATCTTCTCCATGAGAGTTCTACACCGCAAATCGGAGGTTACGAATGACGAGCGTGCATTCATCTGATATCAGGCACGAGCATATTAACACTTCAAGGTCAAGCTTCGGGTCTTGCCATATCACCCCATACAGCCAAAGATGAATACCCGAACCCCTTTGATCCAAGCTTCTCACGTGTCGCTTTCTTGCGGGAAAGGCTGTATGCCAGACAAGAAAGATGGTCCGAACGGCAGACTATCGGGTATGACCTATTCCATATCCTTGTCTATGCACGTTAACGCTTAGGATTCGCTTAGCAACGTACAATGTGAACGACAAGCTTCCGCCACCCGGTACTACGGAGCTGGCCCCACTCGTAGGAGAAGGAGAGGAAGATGTCCTCGTATTTGGTTTTCAAGAAGTCGGTGGGTCTTCCATATCCGGTGTCAACGCGGATCTTGACGGACAGACTTGCGAAGTCAAGCGTTGCTATATTCACAGGGAAATGAACGAGCCGACGAGTGGGAAGCCGCGATATTGCATTCGTTGAAGGACAAAGCTGGAGAGTACGAAAAAGTGAGTGCATCACAAACCTCCTGGAGGCTTGGACTGATCAATGAGATCGCTGTGACCCAGTACGTGGGTGTGGTGACTATCGTGTTTGTCAAGACGGCGTTGAGAGGCGCGATCAGCCGAGTGGAGACGTGTGAGAAGGGGATTGGACTGCTAGGTTTTGGCGTGAGTTCTTCTTATATCAGCCTAAGTATCAGCTGATCGGTAGGGCAACAAAGCGGTCAGTCCATATGTCCGCGATTATACGCAGCTGACGAAGAAGGGCGTTTGCGTCCGAATGAAGATTCATGACTCGACATTCTGCTTTGTCAATTCACGTGCGTTAGCCGCCTTCATAGATACAATGAACGCTTCCAGTAGCTAACCGGCAGACCTCGCAGCGTTCGCAACAGCGTTGGAACGACGAAGAACGGATTTCCACACCCTCATGAAAACTCTGACCTTCTCGCAACCCACCGACGACGTTGTACCGGCATACGATGAGTTTCTGCCTGAACACAAAGACAAGCTCATCACATTGGAAGACTCACACGCTCTGGTATGTTACGTGAATTTACAGTGGGAAGCAGCTAGCTGATTGACAAGTTCTGGCTTGGAGATCTGAATTATCGAGTCGACATTGAAGATGACATCCTTCGTGCTTGGTGTGATGAGCAGAAGTGGAAGCTTATCCTAGAGAAGGATCAGGTATGTCCCTTCACCGGAGGCATTGTCGGACAAACAGCTCATGTATAGTTGATCGCGGACATTACAGCTGGAAAGTCTTTCTCTGGCTTTCAAGAGGGTCCTATCGACTTCCCTCCGTGAGTGTTTGGCTCCCTGCTCAATAACATGGCGTCCTGTTTTTAACTCCAGCTCCTTCAAATACGTCCATGGATCGTCTACCTTCGATACCAAGCGCTCTCCGGCATATACAGATCGCATCCTTCATACAGTCCCCCGGCCATCCACCGTTCACTCGCCCTCGACGAAAGTGACTTGTAAATCGTACACCTCACACGAGATCTTCTGGTCGGACCATCGTCCCGTTTCTGCGTCTTATGAGATCAATGTCAGGGTTGTTGACGCAGATAAGCGGAGAGAAGAGTACGTGGCCGCTGAGCGGGAGTTGGATAAGCTGGAAGAAGTGTATCGACCGAGTCTAGAAGTGGGCTCGGCGAGTCTTGAATTTGGAGAGGTCAGGTGAGTTAATTCGTGACCGGTTATCCTACCAGTAAAGGACAGTAGCTGGACGAAGGCGGACAAAAGCTAACGTGAGATTGCGACGGCCGGAAGTACGAGAAATACTTTTGCGGAATAAGGGCAAAGTTCCAGCAAGGTTCAAATTCAAGCCGCCTTCGGCTGAGAAGCCGATCTGTAAGTTTTGTGAGAAGAGTTTGGCTGATAGTCAGGCAAGCCGTCGATATGGCCGTTCCCAAACAGCGGTACTGTTCAACCTGAAAGCGAAATCACCCTTAGGATAACAATATGTGTCGAAGAAGCAGCAGCGAAACGATTGACTTTGGGCGAAGATGATCTAAACGGTCCGTGGATTTGTACAGCCAATAACACACTGACCCTAGATGTCTTGGTACTCCAAGTGATGGAAGGCAAAGATACCGTCAGCTTTCTACTCGTTGACAACTGCATAGCTGACACCCAGTTCATCCCTATCCAAGCGTCATTCATGCCCACAATCCTCAACCTTCCTCTCCACATTCTTTCCTGTTCCTCCAGTCCCATCCGCTCCATGACTCTCGCTCAGCGCAAAGAAATGATACCCACCAATACAGAAGACGACCCGTACGAATCGCACAGAGGATTCAAACCAGTCAAAGAGATTTGGCGCTTGCTCGAACACCTCATGGATGCGGCCCCGCTCTCGTCGGACGTATGGACGAACCCGGTGGATTCAGAAAGAGTGTGGAGCCTCCTGGAATGTCTTGATACAGGCTCTGATCTGCCTCAAGGGCAAGGGGAAGTTGCGGCGCAGTGCTTGATGACGCTATTGGCTTGGATCCCGGGATCGTTAGTCGGTGAAAGGGCGGCAGGGTGTGAAGAGGTGAAAGATCGTGATGAGGCATTTGCAGCGATTGAGGAGCTGAACCAGGTCAACACAAATGTAAGTGACGAGTTTGACCGGGAGACGTGAAATTGACAAATAGGTCTTGATCGGCTTGATGAGTGTTGTCAGGCTTTGTGCAGGGGTCGAGCCCGCTCGGACGGATTCGAGAAAGAAGGTCGCCGTCGCGGAGTCGGGATCGATTCCTGAAGAAGAGGGAGATGGTTCAGACGATATTGTGGTACATTCGCGATCGAGTCTAGATACGGACTCCACGAAGGCGCCAAATCAGGAAAACAATCCTGAACAGCATAAACGGTCAGCGCCTCAGACGGTGGACAGTAAGATCGGTCAGTACAGCCTTAAAGACGCCTGTTGGGTATCTGCTGATACGTAGTGGAAGCGCTTGTACTTGCTGTCTTTGGTCGGGAGGCGAAGGTCTCGGAAGGAAAGAAGAGGTTTGTCAGATGTATGCTGGAGGGCTGAGGAAGGGGATCTAGGGGATCTAGGGATCATGACACGAAAGCGGATCCTACGGACGGGTATGAGTGGTGGAACGGTGTAGTCTCGGACCGCTTGACAAGAGTCGAATGCATGACTTGTACTGAAATGGCGGTGGTATTGCACATTGGATATGAAAGGTACGTAATAAAATATGTGGCAAGGTTGCGGTGAGGGAAAAGGCTGAACAAGTGCGTGAACGTCGGGAGGCGATAGCGATTAGTCTATCAGCAGAAAACAATCAACTCTGATAAAGGAATCAGTGAGAAGCATGTCAGTAGGTTATTTGAGGGCATCAAGCTTAAGCGGGCAGAGGGGACGCAGGCGTGGTGGGAGACACCGGCGAAGGCGGAGCGCCTCGAGATACCGCATTTTGCTCCTCGTCCTTGCTTTCCTGGATCGTCTCAAGCTTGACCATATCCTCGCCTTGAACCTTACTCATTTTCGTCTCGTTCGCGCCCACCTTCTCTTCTTGTACCTGAACCTCAGGCTCAAATCTCTCCGCCTTCCTCCTTGCCTCCTCCCGCATCTTCGCTTTCTCCACCCGTTTCTCCGCCTTCTCTTGCTGCTGACCCCAAAGCTCTTTGACCCAGTGCCCAGCCTTCTCTTCAGCCATCCTGGCGTCTTTCTTGTTTCCCAACAAAAACCCCTGGAGAGCTGCCATGGAGACGGTCATGGGGGTGTCATCAGCCAGTAAGGGTTGGGAAAACACTTTATCGGCGAAACTTTGTGCGAGAGATTGGAGGGTCTCTTCCGCCGTCTCTGGGTCCGCTTTCTCGACCTCTTGATCGTCAGCCGAGCCAGACTTCGGCATAAGGGACGATGCAGGGTAGAAGTGCTTGAATAGCGACACGATTTGAGCGTGCGTCGCGTCGTAGAAAGGAATGTGAACGTCGAATCGGCCAGGGCGACTTAGGGCATCGTCGAGACGTTCCGGGTGGTTACTGTATTCAGCCACATCCCTTTCTTCTGCTCGACCGTCCGAAAACCAAGCGCCCGGCAGACGATGACGTTGTATGACTCACGTCGAAGCGAACAGAACACAGTCTTCTTGGCTCGAGACACCGTCAATCGCGTTGAGCAGTCCAGAAAGCGTTACCGTGCTTTTCGCGTGACCAAACCTGCCCGGATCGCCCTCGGCCGGTGCGTTAGGTGCAGGAGTAATCTCATCGTCATCATCGATGGAACTGTCAGGAGCCCTTAATCGAGGCGGCATAGCACAATCGCTGGCCATCAGCCACATACGGGGCGTTTCTGCACGAGAGGGGATCGAAAGTTGTCTCACATATCTTCGATGAGTATCATGTTCCCAGGGGGACAAGATCGGAATGCTTTGTTCAGCTTGCCATCGTCCATTCTAATGTCAGCCATCAACGGCAAAGCGTAGCCGCGAGACTCACCCTCGAGCAGCAGGGTTGATCACGTAGATATTCAGCTTCATTTCGCTTGCGATGGCCGTGGCTACCGTAAGATTCAAGTTTCCTTTGATGATGAGGGTCTAACAACACACCGAGAGTGGTTTTCCCCGCACCGGGACGGCCATGGAGAAGATACCCTCGACGGTGTGGAATACCCCTGGCGGAGTACCATTCCTTCTCGTCCTCGGAGAGAAAAGTACGAACGTCCTCTAGCACACCATTCTTGACGTCATCAGAGAGAATGACTGATCTCCATGTTCTCCCCGGCCTCGAAATGGGTGATAGCCAATTACCGGTGCTCGGTCTATTATCAGTGCTGCTACGTCCCGAAAACAGAAGGATGTTCGTGTTACACTTACGATGGATGAAATATGAGGAGCTGGCTTTCTTGAAGAAGACTTCGTGCGCGGAAACGAGGAGGTTCTTGATGCTATTCTGCTGGAAAGCAATTCGACTGCGGGGTCAGTCTTTTATCAGGATAATGGATGTGAATCGCAACAGCGTGGAACAGATTTCACTCACGAGATACGAATATGATCGACGTCTCTGAAACTTGTAGACTCTGCAAAATGTTTCTCGCGTCTTTCAACCCACAACCACGCACCGTTGTGATTGACAAAGATGCTTCGTTCTGCACATAAGCCGTGTGAAGGGATAGCAAGACTGTAGAGCGAGCTCTTAGCATATACTCACCGTTGATGGGAACGACCTGACCCACAACATCGCCAAGCACGAAATTCGCTTGCGTCTTGGGCACTGCTTGCTTCTTGGGCACTGCTAGCCCTTCCTGCTTCATGAAAGGGTTGTTCCTGTGCACATCGTCCCGCTGCGAAATCCGACTGTCGACTGTGGATAGACGGAACGATCTCAGCTGTTTCTGTACCCCTTCGTGTTGAGCCAAGAACGCCATGACCCACTCAAAAGCTGGGTCGGTGGCCGGAATGTAAGCTGTGGGGAAGAGTGCTGCGGTCAGTCGGATCTGAGCTTGGATGCCACATTGACAGCAACACTCGCCATCGAAGATATAGGTCTTGAAGACGTAAACAAGAGCCTTTAGGCCAGCGGCCAAAAGACCAATGAGCGCTAAGCGGATGGCATCGGAAAGGATGTCGATCAGGATCAATTTTTGGGTCAGTGAAGGGTAAGCGTCAGGCGGGAAACCCATCCCGGCGAGACGACCTCCTAGATCGGCAAATTCAGACATGTCAGTATGTTTTGGTGAGAGTGTTAGTAAGATGACCAAAGGGTGAGTGTGAACGAGATGATGGTGTGTCTGGATGGGAGGAAAGGGGAATGATGATGAACGAAGACCGTGTGCGCCTTTTGAACCGAGATTTCTCACAGCATCCTTTGGGCGTGCAAACCTTTCCGCTTTCTCGTACAGCCCACGCATAAAGGTGGCCGTACACTGATACGCGTGTGAAACACCTTGTTCAGAAAGGCCGAACGAGACGTAGTGGCAAGTTCCAGAACAAGCCATTGTCCACTTCGCTGTACAAAGAACCACCACGTGTGAAGGAGCTCGAACCTGTTTGGACCTGCGCTCACTCAGGTCTGTCCAGGACGGGGTCTTGGAGCAAGACCGAAGCAGCGCGTCCTGAACGCCCTTGCCTCATGTAACGCACGATAGTTGTCACCCGAGTGTTCCCGGCGAATGGTCGTGAGCTCTTATATCGCACGCTTTGGGACTGATGCAGACGGAAAGCTTCCACTATTACGGCACTCCCCCTTAGGAGATTGCGTGAGCCCTTGTCGTCCCTTTCTGATATTAGTCCACGCCTTGCAGGCAGAGCTGTCACGTTCTAGTCGAGGGTCACTGTCTCCCCTTGCCTTGCAGAAGACTGAGCCGAAAAGGTCGAGTAAAAAAAGGAGGAGGATGATCGAGTTTAGGCCTAATAATCATCTTCTTTCGAATCGATTGCTATTTTGTACCTCATTCAGGGGTCAGTCGGCATTGGAGATCCCATTACCGAAACATCTCTAGGTTATTCCCCTCTCATTCTTCTAACCTTTCCGCTCATCTCACTCTTCGATTATTATAAGAACAGGCCAGCTACACGATCGGGCGCTGCGACCCGCGTGCATCTGTTGCGACCTTGTCTGCTTCGCCAGTAGCCCGCAACGGTGCTCCGCAATCACGGTTCAGCCCTCCGAGATTTGCGCCATAATAGACCGTTCCGGCTGATTTCTGCTCGGCAGGGAAAAGGCCGACAATGACAGCGATATCAGTCACGATGGGTGATGGGCTCGTAGACGCTTACAAGGCGGGCGACTCTGTCAGTGGCCCCTCAGAGGTCTACCAGGCGGTCAAGGAAGCAATTCATCCTCAATCAACCTCGTCTCCAATCAAGGACGCTACGCCTGGAACCACCGCTTATCCGTTTGACAATGAGCCACAGTCTGCACTGGTGTTTCACCCTCATCTACCAAGGCGAAACAGTCTCACAGAATCTCCGTCGCTTACAGGGACGCCTTCGTCTGTTGCTGGACCGTCTCGTGTCGGCCCGAGAAAGATTGACGAAGGCCCGGCGACATCTGGAGTGGGGTCGAACAGCAGCACACCACCTACTGTCCCCTTGCAAAAACGCTCTCAGACTCCCACTGTCACTTCGGCATCCACTCTCGATAACGGCCCTTCTTTCACCATTGAGACGCCCTCAGAAACGCCCTCAAAGTCTCCTTTCAACGCCTTTCGACGCGGATCCCTCGTAGCCGCCATGTCGTTGAGCCCATCTCTGACAGGGAAAGCCCCCGAGACCGCGTCAACTGTCGATTTCGGACGCGCTGCAACCCCAAGATTCGCCATGGCAGTCAGTGAAGCGGCGATGGCTTCAAGCAGCAGAAGCACAGACAAGGATATTATCGAAATGAAGAGCGTACCACTCAAAGGCGGTCCGAGTATGGGACGGCAAAAGACGCGAGTGAAAACCGACCAAGAGTACGCGATCTTGAATCATCGTTCGAAAGAGGACCAAGCTATGGCCAAATGGAGGGTGAGCCGATTCGTGACATGAAAACTGGAAGGGGCACTGCTGAAGACAGAAATGGATCATAGAACAGCCTGGTCAACCAGGACTCTCTGGAGGCGACTCACAATTCCCCAAAGCGAGGTCAAGTTTTGGAGCCACGCATCCTGTACCTACCCCGTTGCAAACGCCCGTCCCGCTATCGTCTTTTCATTCGGCCGAATCATCAACGAGTACGCCGGGTATGAGCCCTTCCTACAATCCATCGTCGATTGCCGGCTCGACAGAGTTTTCGTCTTCACCGTTATCACTTTTGCAACCGGGATCACGGTCAAACTCCGGTCTCGGACAGCGAGATTCTAGGAATTCAAACGAGTTGGAAGTCTGCAATACAGATACAATGAAGGCCCTGCGGGATGTCGAACTGGCAGTGGACGAACACATGCTCAGTCGTGCCCAGCGATCCTCGGCAGAACCGCGGCGAATGAGTGCCAATCCAAGGATAGCCGACGTGGAAAACCCTTTTATCGATATTTCAGCTCGTCTCGCTTCGAGAAGAGTTCGGCCCATGGTCATTGAGCTTATACAAGCGCTTGGTCATTACGTCGATGCGGTTTGGTGTTTGCGCTATCCGGACCGGCCATGTCCTTGGGTTTCGGAGGGTTCGTCTATCAGTGGTCGGCCGTCACTATCATCCAAACAGGCGTCAGGAGAAAAGACGGCCACGATGAACACAAAAGCAAGCGAGGAACGCGCGTGGACATCGAGGATGATCACTGCGGTACAAGAAGGAAAGGCCAGCGGGCATGTAAACGATCCCCCCACCGGAAAAGATGCAAGATTTTGGCAAGCTGAAGTCACATACTCGCTGCGAGACGTGGATGAAGTGGTCGGGATCTACAAGGGGGCAATGTGGGCTTTTAACAAGGCGATCGTTGCAGGAAGGTATGGCGAGGTAGATGACGGGAATGTATTGGGGACCGATGGACAAGGTGGAAACATTGCCAGGTTGCTTAATGATCTGGAAGAGGCAATTTGGTCAGTCTGCGTGACCTGTACGTGTGTAGCACTAACGCTCAGGGGCGACGCACCACCTAGAGTCACCGATCTCGCATACGAGCTTCCGATAGATTTCGATCCTTACGCCATCCCGACTGAAATGGACCTTGGCAGTGGCGGCGGTGCAGGAGGAGGGCTGGCCTCATTCTTCTCCGATTCGCGTGGATCACAGTCTCACCATGCGACACCCGTGACAGATGAGATTTACGAGATCCCACTTCTCGACCCACAACACGACGCAGACGGGAGCGCTTCTCCCACCCGGGTGTCCTCCGTACGGACGCACACGCCCATTATGAAACCCTCGGCGGATCCATTGGGGCTGCAAGCTTTCAAGATCGAGGGAAGAGAATTGACGCTGGAAGAGATTGGAAGGAAACGGCACCAGGAGTGGCTGGCCAGTAAGAACGCGCAGTGGTGATCGTTGTTCAGGACTTTTTGGGTGTAGTGCCGCATAAGCATTTGTATCACGGATCATGTACCAACTCTGGTCAGAGATCGATGTTGTACGATGTATAGAACTCACGCGTTACAGCAATGCCAATGCCATTCTCGTATGCAGCTACTCGGCATGGTCTGAGCGATATTCATGATCGATCGGTAAAAGCCGGTAGCCGCTTGCTGATAACCGTGACTAAAAGTGCACCAATGTTCGTTTTCCAAGTTGTCAGTGATAGCAAAATCATATACAAAGCATGGATATCGAAGCGTGAGCACACTGTCAGATGTGCGCAGCGGGTCAATCGTCTAATGGCAGGTTCCGAAAAGCAGGTCAGCGTGATGTTCCGGGGTGAGAAGACCGGTTGACTGACGGTTCAAGGCTACGCCGCCGTTGATTCGATATGTGACTACTATACGACTCTTAAGGACCGTCCGGTCAAGGCAGAGGTCGTTCCCGGATACTTGATCGATTCCTTGCCCAGTGTGTACTGAGATTCTGGGGAGAGAGTTAGCTGAGGCCAGACGAGGCGCCCAGCACGGGAGAGGAGTTTAGCGTCATTGCACGAGATTTCCAGGACAAGATCTTGCCTGGTGAGTGTCGTTGAGCTTGACTGCACGTAACGTTCAAGTCGTCACCAAAGAGCGATACGGTCGAGGATGAGAGATCGCTTTTGCCAGCACCACATGCTGGCAGCTAGACAGAATAGTTGCGAAATTGGACGGAGGAGCCTCCACAGGAAGGCTGCGAGAGGAAGCCTCCACGTTTCCGACAGGGAGTTATCAGCTGAATCCAGGGATCACGCACTGGCAGCATGGCCGTTTTTTCGCGTACTTCCCAGCTATATCGACGTTTGAAAGCATGTTAGCGGAGCTGTACTCCGCAAGCGTGACCAATCCCGGTTTCAATGTACGTCGAGACTACTCCCGGCCTGCGGGACAGGCCTTCTTCTGCCTCCTTTCTCGCGGGACCGAAAGGAGTCAGGAGTGGGGGGAGGGGGGGAGATTCTAGCATTGCTTTAGGCAGACAACTAATGGATAGTGGATCTGCTCGCCTGCCTGTACAGAGCTTGAACAGGTGACGATGGATTGGTCGGCCCGGATGCTTGGTCTCAGCCCGGAATTCCTTCTCGAAAACAAGAAGGGCGGTGGTGTCATTATGGTGAGCTACCTCCGTCTTTGCTAGCTTCGTACTCATCAAAATATAGGGCTCGGCATCCGAGTCAGCCTTGACAGCAGCTATGGCTGCTCGTGAACGGGCCTTGGCTTACCTCGCGGATAAAGAAGGTACGGAACTGAGCGCGACGAGAGAGAAGTACGGCCAAAAGCTGGTCATGTACGGTAGTACCCAGACGCATTCGCTTGGTTCAAAGGTCAGCCAAGTTCCTATCCGTCAAACTTGCTCCGTTTGATCACAACTACATGCTCGGGAAGAGCAGAACGAGTAGGCTGATACTACAGGCTGCGATTTTGCTTGGTCTCACGTTCCGCGCGTTGGCTGTCAGCGTCAATGACGAGTATAGTCTACGAGGCGAGACGGTTCGAGAAGCTATGGAGAATGATAAAGCACAAGGCTTGATTCCTTTCTTCGTCAGTAAGTCAATCAATACTGCCCCCCGCCTCCCCGTCCCTTCGCAAGCTAGGTCATTACTGACTGCTAGTTGCAACGGTCGGGACGACTTCGACGGGGGCAGTAGATCGTATATCCGATATTGGTCAAGTTTGTGAGTGTGCCATACCGTACCATCCGCTATAGACACTGACAGCGCAGTGAAGGAATACCCCACAACATTCCTTCACATAGATGCAGCTGTACGTACCCTTACGCCGGACCGAGGGTGTAGCTGAAGGCATAGTGGGCTGGTGTCGCTTACGCCTTGCCGTCTGAACGTGCCAAGCTGCGTCTGGACGAACTCAACGAATACGCCGATTCGTTCTGCACCAACATGCACAAATGGGGCTTAGTGGGCTTTGACTGTTGTACGTGTACCCTCGCTTCCACGCTGGCGTGGAGTGCCGCCTTGTAGACCAACACGATCGGCGACTCGCCTCTTGATCCTATTTTGGATATACATGACCATAAACTGACATACAGCCCTATTCTTCGTGCGAGACAGAACACACCTCACCGAGGCATTCGATGTCACACCCGTAACTCCCTCTGATTACAGGCTTACACCCGCTGACGAAAGGCATTCCTCCGATCCAAAGAAGCCGATTCGGGCGCAGTGATAGATTATAGAAACTGGCAGATTGCCCTTGGACGCCGATTCAGGAGTATCAAGCTTTGGTTTGTGCTTCGGTCGTTTGGGGTGGAAGGGTTCAAGACCCACTTGCAGGGCGTACGTCGGTTCACCCATCTGTTCTTTTTCCACCCTAATTATACCTCACACTTCTGTCCCTTCCGCCTGGGTCTAGCTCTTCCTCTCCTTCGTCTCAACCCTCCAGACAACACGTTTCTCGCATTCGAGGTTGCCATGAATCAAAGCTGAATTTACAGGGCATAGATCTCTGTTCCCGCCTCGCCACCGTCGTCTCCGACTCACCCATCTTTGAACTCGTCACACCCCCTTCCCTCTCTCTCCTCGTCTTCCGCCTCAGATCCGCCCCAGACTCTGAGAGGACCGCCGAAAAGAATTCCCCTCCTGGGCTCCTTGACCCAGAGCTCAACTTGCTCAATCAAAAACTGCACACCCGCCTCGACCGTCGTTCAGATGTTTTCCTTACGCCCACCATGCTCCACAGCAAGGAAAGAGACATTTACTGTCTGAGGTTTGCTATTGGAAACGTGAGGACGACTTGGGAGGACGTCATGGCCACTTGGGAGGCTGTGGTGGAGGAAGGAGAGGCGGTTCTGAAGGAAAGAGAAGAGAGCGAGAGCGACGAGTAAAGCGGCGGCACATCTTGCTCGGATTCATATCTGCATGTATTGCGATAGATCTTGCACACAGCCCATTCTTAACGAAATACAATGTCCAGCAGTCCGCGCATCATCACAGGCCATCACAATACAACGACTTGTACGGAGTCATCTATCAATTGCTTAGCACTCAAGTGTGTTTGCTGCTCGTACTCAAGCTCGTTGTGTTGTATGCATTTGTCTTCTAACAGTTTATATCACTCGCCGCCGTCCGGGATGCGGCGATTCGCGCTATTCCTCACCCTCTGATACACCGCACTTTACGACTAGCTAAGCTCTCCTGCCCCCTCCACCACCCAACACCAAAGTCGTCTTCTTCCCTCCTTTCTTCCCCTTCTTCCCGCCTCCTGGTGTTCCCCCGCCAGGGGTTGTCGGCGTATCAGCGCCATCCGCCTTTGCTTTCTGCTCGTCCTGATCTTCCAGTGAGACCCCGCCGAAAGCCTCCCACGCGGCATCGACTTGCCAATCTTCCGCCTGATTCCCTCTTGCTCTACCGGTACGAGCGGCGCTTAGGCTCGTCAAGGTCGAAGCAAACGTCCGAGATCCAGGCTGCGGGTGCGCACCCCATGCGGCTGTGGGCGACGACCCAGGCGAATAAGTATGACCAGTTGATGAGCCCACTGATTGACCCAGGGCAGGTTCGTCCGACCATGTGACTTCTGTTGTCGATCGCGCTAGGGCTAGAGCGAATTCGCGGTCTTCCGCTGAAGGCCTGCCGGGCCGTTGTTCTATCACGGGCATTTTTTCCCGTTCCGCTTGTTCCCATTTAGACTTTGCCTTATCCTCCCTCTTGACTCGAGCACGTCGTTTCTCTCGTCGAGCTTTGAGTGGTTGTTCAAACGCGACCAATCCCTCTTTCCCCACAATCTCTTCGAGGTCAGATTCGACGAAGATCACCTCGGTACCGGTCGGTAAATGGCTTAGGTATTTACATCGTTTGCGCAGCTCGTCGTTGATTGTTCCCGGGTCGAATCCGGTAGAAGAGAACGATAGAGTCGGCGGGAATAACGAGTACGATTTATAATGAGCGAGGAGGATCCGAATGTCGAGAGGGTGCAGAAAGACGTTGGCACCAAGGGACGATTGGTAGAACCAGTAGCTCGGGCCAGAGGGAATAGGGTTGTGAGCGACTGGTCCAGCGTTATGTCTCCGACGCGACTTGCGTGATGAAGAAGGCATCGGATTCGGCTCTACAGGCAAGTTTGGCGGAATGTCGACATTCGGATTAGGTCTGGCAAAGCCTGTCCCGTCTTGCGCCGCAAGTATTTCAGACGGAATATCCTCTGCTTCAATCCTTGCGCCAGCCTTTGCTGCCGCTTCCTCCCTCTCCTTCGCCCGCCGTTCTCGTTCTCGCCGTCGTTCCCGCTCTAGTCTCTCACCGCCCACAGCTTCTCCCCAGACTTCTCGACTGTCTCGTTCCGACTTCTTGACCATATCCGTCATGAGTTCCCCCTTGACTTTGCCAATTTGTCTCTCTACCTTTTCTCGTGCTGCCCGCACAAAGTCGCGGCCGAGGTCGTCGCCTCGAAGGATATCCCATTCCGCTTTGAGTTCGCCCAGCTCCCGCTCGAGCTCCGATAACATGTAATCAGGGGACGCAAGCATGAATCGAGAGTAACTGAGAACGTCTGGTAGGAAATACCAAGGAGCGGTCAAGGGCGGGATAGCCTCCGAGGGCCAAGTCGAAGATGACGGGAGTGCAAGGGTGGTCATCTGCGGTCGTTGGATCAAGCGCATGTGAATCCGATGGCCAGCCGGCTCGATACGAGGCAAAGCTTCACCTTCTGTCACAGCATCGACGGCTTGAGCCTCCTCGAATCCTTCCATTTCGCCAACAATACCCATACCATGGTCGGAATGAGCAGTGTGCGGCTTCGGTGGCGGCGTAGAGCTCGACGACTCGCCGTGGCGATGAGCGGAACTGCCGTTCAAGTCGTCGTGGTCTGCGCCTTGACTCGCAGATAACATTGTAGCGGCATCCAGATATTTGACCGACTTGAGCATGCCTTCGTGTACCGTGTCTCCACAGATGGGGCATTTAGCCGATTTCGGGATATCAGATAGCTGGATGTAATGCAGGATGCACGGAAAGCAGAAAATCTGTCGTCAGCTCGAGCTGTACGCCATATAGGCAGTCAGAAAGAGACACTTACATGGCCGCACTTGGTCATCCGCCCGGCTACCGGCTTGCCCAAGCAGATCGGGCACATTCGTCCCCTTCTTTCTTCTTCCATCCGTCTTCGCTTTTCCGCTGCCTCCTCGCCCATACCCTCAAACTCATCATCGTCCAACGATCTCGCAAGATCGTCTTCGCCATGCCCACCTCTACTGTCTTGTTCGGTCGAGACATATCCTTGAGCAACGGAGAAGGCCGAGAAGGTCGGAACGAGGATTTGAAGAATATGTGGCCAATGAAGCGATCTGACTCATCAGCGCTACCCAACGCTCTCTCCACGGACGGTTCGACAGAAATACACTCACATATCCGGATCGGCAAAGTGCGCGCCGTACGACAACATCTCGGTAGGCTTGAGAACGAACCGAAAGTTGGCATGAACATACCGTTCCCTACTCAGCGCACCTCCTCTCCACCCTTCGCCTCTTTTTGAGCGGCGAGGAATGCCCGGAACGCCTGAACCGGGAACACCGGCTCTTTGACGCGGTGGAAGAGAAAAGTTGAGCCATTGAGAAGGGTTGACGGAAGCTTGATCGTTGGGCATGTTCAGCGTGGGTTTATGGTTCGAAGGTGTCGAGGTCTGGCGTGGGAGGGTTGGCATGGCGGCGACAGGCGCGCGAGTTGAGCGGTGTGCACGATTTCCGGCGGCAAGATCGACAGTAGACGGTGGAAAGATAGTTCGAAAGAAGAGGCAAGAGGGAGATGTAGAAGTGATAGATTGAACAAGTGATGACGAAAGGCTAATTGATAGGCGGGATTAGTTGAGTCGGTGGAGGTGGTCGATCGGTTACCGACAGGGTCTTCCTAGTCTCAAGGGATCGGCTACGCGGCAGCGCAGTTGAGTGATGATTAACAAGAGCTCTAATCACAAAAGCAAGGGGAAAGACTATCAATAACACCTCTCCAGGCGGAGAGGCGACCTGAAGTAGAAGAGGAAGGAAGAGGAGGAAGATGGGGCGGGGTGGGTACGGGGTATGGTACAGTGACGATGTCATCCGACGCGACCCAAATGTGGCACGCTAATAACAACCCGCTACTCAAAGCACGTTCGACCCGCGCACGCAACATGATACGCATCCTCGCGTCTTGCTCACATATACCCTGCCGGATCATGCCATGCATACGCTACTACAGCCACAGGACATTCGTCTATGGGACGACGTGATACCTCTTTGTTGGCTTGAAGTGGCCGGTTTCCAGAGGAGCATCGTAAGCGGTTCTAGAGAGTCAGTACCTTGTCATGCCAAGACGGTCGACAACATCAACTTACGCGCTTCGGTACCGTCTGAGGTACTTTTGAGCATGCTCCTCGACCAAGTCAGGGCTGATGTCCAGATCGCTGAAACCCTTGACCGGCTCGCCGTTCACGCCCACGAAACGCTTCGGTGCCTCTCCCTCTCCCCATCCAGCGGGCTTGCTAGCATCCGGTCGGTACAGGTGAGCATCGACACCGAGATCATCGATGTATTTACGAATGACCTCGTCTGGACTGATGGTGTGCCACCAGAAAGCACGGTTGGTGAACGCCGCAATGGCTTCGATCACTGGTCGGGGAATAGTTGGAAGGTTGGGCATTTTGCGCATGGTGAAGAACTCGATCAAGTTGAGCATCTCATTGTAGGTGTATGCTTCGGGACCGGGGAGGACAAAGGTGGAGGCGGTAGAGGTGACGGGGGCGGTAAGCATGATGTTGAGTGCTTCAGCGACGTCGAGGACGTGGACCGGCATGATGCGGGTCTCACCACGGTTGAGCTTGTACTTGATCGGGTATTCTGCAATGTCAGTACGATTCGTTCAGTTCGAGCCCGAACACTCACGGATCATGTCGTTGAGCAGCCAATCCTCTCCTCCGAACATGAGGCCCGGTCGGACAATGGTAGCTTCCGGGAAAGCGTCCCGGACCGCTCGTTCTCCTTCCCACTTGGTTCGGTACATCTCTGATGGCGAGTCTGGGGCAGCGTTGAGGTGGGAGACGTGGATGAGACGGGGGACGTTGGCCTCGGCACAGACTTTGGCGATTTTCTCAGCGGCTCTAGACGTTAGCTCGTGTTTCCCTCTGTCCCCATTATCGGCTCACTTGACGTTGACGTCGTGGTAGCTGAAGTTTCTGATCGTTAGCACATGATCGTTTACGCTACGTAGATCGACTGACCTAGTTTCCCAGTCCCTGCCGACCAAGTTGTACACCGTGTCCGAGTGCTTGACACATTCGTATATTTGCTCATCATTCCTCGAGTCCCATTCCTGTCGTTAGCTCGATGCCCCAAACCGGCTGTGCAAACGTACCAGCGGGACAATCTGGCCCAAATCACCCATCACCCTCAAAGGTCGCTTCGAGTCTTCATCACGGTACGGCACAATGACCTGTGTTCCCTCTCGAGCGATTTTTGAAACGGTGTATCTGCCCAAGAATCCGGTACAACCGAACACGGTGACCGTGTGGCCTGAAACGGCCGAACGACCACCAGTCTGAGGTCCCTTCTTGATGATGGGGGCCGGAGATTGTTTCGAGTCGGCCCGGTGAGAGATGACCAGATCGTGTGCGGACTGTAGCGTTAGTTACGCCTTTGCATGAAGAGTATGGACCAACTCGGAGAGCTGTTCTTGAGACCCGTGAAGGACCTGCAGCCCGGAGAGCGGGGGCTGATAATGTGAGCAGACGTCTCAGAGGTGTGTATGCAGCTTACCGATACGCAGAGATGCCATTGTATGCAGCTCTGAAGAGGATAGAGGTGAATGCAATGTTCGCCAATAGCCATTGAGCAATCTCAGAGCGACGACGAGCTGAGGGTCGTGAACGAGTGTGGCACTTTTTGATCCCGCCAATTCACATTCAACCGCACTTCGGCCTCCAGCGCAACCGTCATGACCACCACCTCACACTATACATTCTAACAACGGACTCTCATACTTGCCTCTCCAACCAACACACAGCTTGATCGCGGACGCGTTGAAACATACCCCTCAACCGAAACTATACCGCCCACATCCCTCGCTATGCTCGCACAGCGATCATGGTCCACCATGTCACCTGTGCAAGCGTTGGTCGGTGAGTTCACCCGTAATCACCCATTCGCGCGACGGCAGCTGATGATCAGAACAGGCTTGTGATCCGACATTACCTGAGCCCAATCACGCAGTAAACATCGAGCTGGCAGACTTGATCAACTCTAAAAAAGCCAATAGGTACGCGACACGGCTGTTATAGGACCAAGTGTGGGATCTGACAATCAGTGCCAGAGAAGCTTGCCATGCCTTGCTGGCGCATATCAACTCCCGAAACCCCAATCAGTCGCTTCTCGCTCTATCGGTCTTGGAACACCTCGTTAGAAATTGTGGATACCCGGTCCACCTTCAAATCTCGACCAAGGAGTTCTTGAATGAACTGGTTAGGAGATTTCCAGAACGCCCACCGATGGTCACTGGGCGTGTCATGGGGAGAATCTTAGAGGTCAGCTTTCTTACTGCAACGTTTGATGACAAGCTGACGAGCAGTTGATACACGAATGGAAAAACACGCTGTGTGTGCATTCAAAGCACAAGGAGGATTTGGTGCACATTCGAGATATGCACAGATTGTTGAGCTATAAAGGTGAGCTAGCCCGCACTTGTCCTTTTAGCTGACAACCAGGCTACCGATTTAAATCGTTCGATGCGGCCAGAGCGATGGCCAGTGTGAATCCCAACGAGGTAAGCTTACCGAACCACCGGTCGGCCGAAGCGCTTATGGCAGGACTTGAAATCGCCAGAAGAGCTGGAAGAGGAGGACAGAGCTGCCAAGAGCGCGGTGAGCTAAATCTTCGGCGTATTGTGCGCCCGACTGACAGCCAGAAACTGCAAGAACTAATTCGTCGAGGCTCGCCACGCGATCTTGCAGCTGCGCAGGAACTCATGAAAGCGCTAGCTGGAGCTGTGAGTGCCTTCGTTTCCATGTGTTTGAGGCATACCATCGTGAACGGAGCTGACGGATAGGAACCCGACAAGGCCGTCGACTACGCGGCGAAAACGTTGAGCGAGCTGGACAAAGTCCAATCCAAGGCGATTTTGCTCAACGACATGCTGAACAATGCTCGTGAGGGCGAAAGGATCGGTCTGGAGGGAGACGTGTATGAGCAAGTCGCGACGGCGTGTAAGGGGGCGAGGCCAAAGATTCAAAAATGGATAGAGCAGGATACGGGCGAGCGGGCAGATATGATGGGTGAGCTCTACCGAACGACATGTTAGGGCTGGAGCTGACGATAGACCGGCTGTTGTTGTGTAACGACTTAATCAACAACTCGCTGGATAGGTACGAAGCGGTAAAGGCTGGTGATTGGGCCAAAGCGCAGTCACTCGTCGAAGCGTGAGTCGTTGTCTTCTACCTTGGCGACCGTCAGTGCTAGGTGTTGATGACAGAACCAACCCGAACAAGAAAGCGCAAGACCTCATCTCGTTTGACGCTTTCGCAGATGACGAAGCGCCCATGTCGGGCGACGGCTCTCTGTCCTTGCCGTCAGATACGAATACTGCATCTTCATCCACCTCCGGCCCATCGGCAGCTTACTCCTCTTCTGGTCTTCCCCTCGACCTCTTCTCCGCTCCCTCACCCACTCCTTCGCCGGCATTCGGCACAGGCGGGGGTGGAAGTGTGCAGAGACAAGATCCCATGGCATTTTTCCGACAACAAAACGTCCCACAACCTCAGCAGCAGCAGCAATTCGGCGGAATGGGCAATTTCGGCCTGCCACAGCAGCAAGGGCACCAATACGGCCTTGCCCAACACACCGGTGGAGCGGCGTTCGGAGGTCAATTCCGTGTTCCGCAACAGGCCCCAACTGGGTACTCGCTCTCACCACAACCGGCTCAAGCACAACAGCCCATGCAGCCGCAAGCGCCACGGACGAATGGGCAGCAGCAGCAGCAGCAAGGACAGCAAGGGCAGAAGAAAGATGCCTTTGCCGATCTCGTTGATCTGATGAATTAGGGGTATGGGGACAAGGTCGAATAACGCACGGTTTGTAGAGTAGATGAGTCATGGATCATGCAATACTAGCATGTACGGGATATCGGGTCAGATTCAGCCCAGCTTAGCGCTTCAGTCCAGCTTATAGCGGACATTCTTGTCCCGTTTTCGAGAGACGATGACCAATGTTAACTGACATGGAATCGCAGTGCTGCCCATCGGTTTAAATTGATATATACATGCCTAGAGAGCCGTTTAAGATTGTTAATTGTTCACCGATACTATGCAAAACCCTAACCACCACGTTTTTCCGTTTCCACCTTAAGCCATAGCACTGGCCTCGTTGCCCGCAATTTTGACCTCGTCAGCAATCATGTTGCTGCCCTTATCCGGCGAACACTCGTTAACGAAATCGGTGAACATCTGCCGTTAGCATTAGTCATTTCCGTGTCGTGATCAAGAGACTCACCTCGATGGTGTCGAGCGGACCTCCGGCTGATTCAGGGTGGAACTGGACACCCCAGATACGTTTACCCGATTCAGGGGTGGAGATGATTCCCTCGACGGAAGAGTCGTTACAGTTGATGAAGAATGGTGCCCAGCCTTGAGGGAATTCTTCGGTCAATTTCAAAGCATATTGGTGGTTTTGGCTCTAGGCATTAGCTCTGTCCAGCGTGATTTGCTATATAAAGACGACGAAATGAGAGCGCAACGTACCGTAACGTAAACACGGCCGGCCTTGATACTGCCCGAGCTGGCGAGAGCAAGGACCGGCTGGTTGTGTCCTCGGTTACCAAACGTCATTCGGTAAGCCTCGAGACCCGCGGCGAGACCGATGATCTGGTGACCCATGCAAATACCGAAGATGGGTTTATCCCACTCGGCAATAGTCTGTCGGACGCGGTGGACAGTGTCCATGATACTCTTTGGGTCTCCCGGTCCGTTGGAGAGGAAAAGACCGTCGTAGTTATCCCGAACGGTGTTGAAGTCAAAGTCCCACGGCAAGACGGTCACGACCGCATCGCGCTTGACGAGCGATCGGAGAATGTTGGCTTTGCTTCCAAAGTCGAGAACGGCGATACGGGGACCTTTGCCGTTGGCGTTCAAAGTGTAAGGCTTGGGAGTGGATACGCGCGCAATGAGGTTTTCCTTGGAAGGGTCCCAGAACTCTGAGGGGGCGCCCCCAAGCGCGTCATCGCCTACGGCAAGTTTACCCAAGGTCGTTCCCTGGTCACGCAGCAATGAGACGATGGCACGAGTATCGACGCCAGTAATACCTGGAACGTCGTATCGCGCACACCACTCGTGCAGCGACTCTACAGCCTTGTAGTGAGAGTATTTGAGCGCAACGTCGGAGACGACCACACCGGCACACTGAATCCCTTCCGATTCGAGGAAAGGGATACCCGGAGTGTCCGGCAGAGGAGAGTTGGAAGGAACACCATAGTTTCCGATCATTGGCGAGGTGAAGACGAGGATCTGACCGAGATAAGATGGATCCGTCATTGAATCGGTGTACGAAGTGATCGACGTGGAAAAGACAGTCTCACCGAATTTCGAGTTGGTAGACCCGAACGCTTGACCGTGGTACGCCTCGCCAGACTTGAGGTACAACGCAGCAGGCGATTTGGGCGGAAGCACATGAGTGAGGAGGGACGAGTTGACGGGCGTAGCGAGACCTCGCGATAAGGGCGAGAGCGACGAAGCCGCCTTGAAAGTGGGTCGGAGGACTCGGTTCAACATGGTAAGGATTGTTGGTGGTGGTAGGACAGAGAGAGCTTTGTATTTATAACGAAAGAGGCTTGGGCGCAATTATGGCGCAAGGGTGAAAACTAGGTCCGAAAGGTAACTGCAGGGTTATGTCAGCTCTAACGGTCAGAACTACTGGTAGAGGGGGAGGAGTGATGAGCTAGACATCGACTTACTCGTCAGAAGTTCGTTGCAACCACAGCATCGACCCTTGGGGGGTTGTTAACGGTGTGCGAAGTAGAGTCTAGCGGTGAAGAGGGGAAAGGGAAATCGTTTGGGGGGGAGCAGCGATAAGGAGAACGTGTAATGAAGCGAGACAGGGAATTTGCCCGTCCAAACGAGTCGCGATATCGCAATTCTCGCATAAATTGGATTAAATTCAACGTCACAAAATAATCGACTCGATTCAGATTCAGTCGGCCGGCCACCTCCGACCTCCACATTGCCTGCCACACCCAGCGTACTTTGTCTATAGATGCATTCGCTTTCTGCATTCTGATCCTAATCACTACCAAATCCACGCAGCATGAACCGTTTACTCGTCAATCTCGTCAAGAGCAGAGATCAATGGCGAGAAGACGGGTTGACCACGCTTCTTGTAGAAGTCGACAACCTTCTTACCCCTCTTCGAGATACCCTCTGGCGTAAGGCCGAACTTCTCGTAGACCTTGTCGTAAGGTCCCGAAGCACCCCAAGACTTGAGACCGAATTGGTCGTGCGCGTAAGCACCCCAACCGAAGGTGGAGTAGGCCTCGACGGACATGATTGGGTGGCCGGAAGGAAGGACGCTAAGCTTGTAGTCGGTGTCTTGGCCGTTCTGAGGGTTAGTGCTGCATTTGATCACTCATCTTCCCACTCACGAAAACTTCTTGACAAGGCATGGACACAACTCGGACCTTGAGTCCTTGGTCTCGGAGCTTTTGGGCAGCCTCAACACAGAGGGGGACCTCGGAACCGGTAGAGACAATGGTGAGGTCGGCGTTCTCGGCGTCCTCGAGAACGTAAGCACCCTTGGTAGCCTTCTCGATGGACGAGTTGGCGAGTTGGGGAAGGTTTTGTCGGGAGAAAGCAAGGACGGATGGGGTGTGTTGAGAGAGGATGGAGACGAGGTACGAGGCAGAAGTCTCGTGACCGTCGGCCGGTCGCCAGAAGGCGATGTTGGGGGTAGCACGGAGCCAAGCGGCGGTCTCAACCGGTTGGTGGGTTGGTCCGTCCTCACCAAGACCGATAGAGTCGTGGGTAGCGACTTGGATGACTCGGAGGTGGGAGAGAGCCGAGAGACGGACGGCACCGGCGGCGTAAGAGACGAAGTTGAGGAAAGTGGCGCAGAATGGGATGATACCTCCGTAGGCGGCAAGACCGTTACAGATGGCAGTCATACCGTGCTCACGGACACCGAATCGGAAGTATCGTCCCTTGTAGGAACCGAGACCGGTAGATGGGTGTTGGAAGTCTTCTGCACCCTTGTATCGGGTCAAGTTGGATCCGGTCAAATCGGCCGAACCACCAATGAGCTCGGGCAGAACCTCTGAAAGAGCGTTGATGGTGGTCTCAGAGAGCTTTCGGGATCCGACGGCGGCATCGGCGGCGGTGTAAGTGGGCAGAGCCTTCTCCCATCCTTCGGGGAGACGACCCTCGATACGTCGCTGGAGCTCGGCGGCCTCCTTGGGGTATTGGTCCTTGTACTTCTTGAACATGTCGTTCCAAGCAGCCTCCTTCTCGGCACCCTTCTCGGCGACCTTGTGGTAGAGGTCGTAGGTCTCTTGTGGGACGGCGAAGGTCTCGTCCGGGTTGAAGCCCCACTTCTTCTTGAGTTGGGTGATGTCGTCCTTCTTGAGGGGGGCACCGTGAACATCGTGACCACCCTGCTTGAGGGAACCGAAACCGATGGTGGTCTTCATGTTGATGATGGTGGGAGCGTCGGTGGACTTCTTGGCCTCGGTAACGGCAGCCTCGATCGCGTCGTAGTCGCTAAAGACGTCAGTGATGTCATCTCGCTTGAGTGTGAATTTCTGCTTACTCGTCACCGTTCTCGACGTGGAGGACGTTCCAGCCGTAAGACTTGAATCGCATCTCGACGTCCTCGGTGAAGGAGACGGCGGTGTCACCGTCAATGGTGATTTCTGAAATGAGCTAGGTTCTAGCTCGGAATGTTTTGGCTTACTGTTGTCGTCGTAAATGGCAACGAGGTTACCGAGCTTCAAGTGACTAGTATGAGCTATGGAATTGCAGTGTTGCACAAAGATACGTACCCGGCGAGGGAACAAGCCTCGGAAGCAACACCCTCTTGGAGACATCCATCACCCAAGAAGACTTGAATCAGCTTTTGCGCCAAGACACAGTGGACAACCTACCAAAGGTGTGGTTGTCGACCAAGGGGAAACCGTCCTTGTTGAAGGTAGCACCCATGTGGGCTTGACCAATGGCAAGACCAACAGCGTTGGCGATACCTGATGAGGTCAGTACATTGCTCCTCTGTCGGTTCTGCGAGCGCACCTTGACCGAGAGGACCGGTGGTGACCTCGATACCGTCGGTGACACCGTTCTCGGGGTGACCTGGGGTGATGGAACCGATTTGACGGAACTGCTTGAGGTCATCCATGGAGACCTTGTAGCCGGAAAGGTGGAGCATGATGTATTGCAGAGCACAACTGAAACACGTCAGCTGCGCTCGGTCATCCGGGGTAAGCGACTCACGCGTGTCCGTTGGAGAGGACGAATCGGTCACGGTTGAACCACTTGGAGTTCTTCGCGCTGAAGTTCATGTGTCGGGTCCAGAGGACGTGGGCGGCAGGAGCCATACCCTATCCATCAGCTACCGCTGGGGCGGGTCGGCCAAAGGACTTACCATGGGGGCACCTGGGTGACCAGAGTTGGCCTGAGGGGTTAGTGTGACTCATACAAAGTGTGCAAATAGATGTACCTTGCCGACGACATCAGCAGCGAGCGTTCGGATGGTGCTGAGGGTCAGCACGGGCAAAGTGGAAGAGTGCACGTTGGACCCACTTGACAGCTTTAATATCGGTTTGGGAAGCCATTTTTACTATCGGGAGTCAGTTACCTGTTGACAGAAAAGTAGTCAAGGGTGTGTCTGGACGTACAAAATGGGTATGTATTTGGAAGAAAAAGTAAAGGATGGATGTACGGAAGACAAGTTGAGAAAAAAACCAGTTGTGGAAGGCGATGGATGACAGCCGACGTTGGTGATTGTGAAGGGTGGGATAGATTTCAGGGTCGTTGGGTGGGTTGCATCATACGCCACCACGTACGGTCCCCAATCAAAATCTCAACCGTATATCCGGCCCGAACAGCCGAGAACACAATATCACTAGGTCCGCTCTTGGCCACCTTTGTAGCGGCGATAGTTTACAATACAATCGGCGGAATCTATTCGTTATCCATATCATATCCACCGAGCAAAGCTCGCGGAATCTTCCCGTCTTCGCCGTGTTTAACCGGCGGAGGGGGGAAGCGGGACGAGCATTCAAGCATGGCTTGCATGGCTTGCATGGCTTGCGACTGATCGCAAAATTGTTCAATACGGACGGTATTAATACAGCATCCTTGTCATCCGATTCCTCCAAGCTTTCTTTGATCTGCCCTTCTTACGCCGCTTCACCGGTCCAGCTCCACCTTCTTCTTGCGTGTTGACAGCCAGAGCCTTCTCCCGCTCAGTCTCTAGCGCATCTTCGACATTTCTCCACCGACTCGCGTAGTGCATCTTGAACCGCGCGAACCGGCCAAAGACTGGCAAGGTCGAAGTGAAGAATGAAACAAGGAGTAACAACGCGGCAGTACCAGCGAGGGTCGCTGCGGGTCTGCGCTTTAGTTATGCGTGATTCTAAGGCATGAGCGGTTCGGAAAACCCACTGACCCATACGATACTGTGTCTGGTGGGATTTTCTTCTTGATGCTCTTCATGAGAAACTTGTCAAACACCCACTATCCCGTCAACCGGCCTGATACGCCTGCAGCCGCTCAAAGGTACTGACTGCCATGATACCCAGTATGGTCCCTGCGAGGACAGTACCGTGTTGGAACCAGCCCCCTTCGACCTGATCATCAGCTTGACATCCCTCTGTAACAGACGCAACTCGCCTGGTCGTCGTTGTTATAGTACCGCTTCCAGATGTACAGACCCACAGGGACGGTCGCCAGCATAGCTGCAAGTAGGGCTATTATCAGTATTCGCGCCAGGTTGGGTCACTCACTCAGACCGTGCAGAACGAGCATGTGCACTAGGAAGGTATTGAAGGCGTCTCCGGGGATGTCACTGCTGTTTCAGCACCTTATCTCGCGCTCAGATAATATCAGCTAAGTCTCACCCCGCGTTCCCACCCAAGCTCTCTTCGAGGTTGTACCACCCGCTGGAAGGGGAACACGCCGTTCTACACATCAGCGCTCCCCCATATTGGCCGTTCCCACCGCGTAGTGAGAACCCAAGAAATGTGCTTACTTGGTATAATCCTTGGTAACGACACACCAACCCCAGATACCTAGCGTCATGAACCCCTCTCCGGCCCTTTTGTCCATTCCAACAGTTCCCGCCATGCTCTCCAACACTGACCCACCGCTCCTTTCCCCGCTCGAACCGCCCTCGTACTTCTTCATCACCCCAAACAACGCATCCACAGTCGGCGAAGACACCTTGATCTTGATCACGCTAAAGTCCACTCGGAGTGTGGTGCTGGAGGCAGTAATGAGGAATAACAACGGCACAGCCGCGAGGAGCGGAACGCCTAAGGCGCATGACCACGCTACGCGGGATTCCACCGTCATTGCCTTTTTACGGGTTAGAATCTCTCCTACTGTCGCCGCACTTGTGGAGTCCGACGTTGTGCCGACTGCAGAAGCATCCCTGGTCTGGGAGAGATGGTAGGACGGAGGGGAATCTTCTTCTTCTTCTTGGATACTCCCTATCCGTTTCCCTGCTTTTGACCGATCGTCCGAATGACGCCGCTTGGACGAGGTGTTAGATGTAGAATCGGATGATCGTTGACGTGGCCTCTTCGTCCGATGTCGACTTCTGGAAGAATGGGATGAGTCTGTCGAGCTTTGTCGTGATCGTTGCCTTTTGGGCCGATACCTATCTGAGCTGCCCATTGCGGGGTATAGCTTGAGGGATTCCTAAGTAAGTCAGTCGAGGGTATCAAGTGGTCGTGAGTATGTGTAAAGGTGTATGAATAGTCACTCGTCACGACCCGCGAGGTGGGGCAGGTGCGATGTGTGGTATCTGGTGAAAGGATCGGCTGTGTTAGAGTTGCACAAAGGTGACCGACTATCAGCGTCGTTTCGTCCGATACAGCTCGATACCGCAGATCGCTTCAATCGCGGTCCGTGCTGCATATACTATACACTGCATGTTCCATCATACCACATTCACCCTCACACTCCTGCAATTCTGAAAGCCTTGCAGACCGCCTTATCCTCCTATTCCTTCCCTTGCCATTCTAACCCGAGCTACAGCCTATTCCTCCAATTTCGATGTCCCGGACATACTAGCCTCCGCACCCGCTCCTCCTCCTGCTTGAATAAGCTTCGGGTGCTCAACGACCAATTTTGGTCCTTCAAACGCCCGATTCACCTCGGCGGCCCGTTTAAGCACTTCGAGCTCTTCGGAATGTTCCTCGTAGAACGCATTGATAGCGCTCGAATCGGGTTTTGTCGATGATGAAGACGATGAAGAAGACTCGAGGGAGGAAATGAACGGTTTGAAGACTTCGTCGGTACGTCGCAAAAAGTGGGTTCGGTAGTTGTAAGATGAGAAACGGGAAGCGGCGGAGAGGGTGGATTTGTACAGGGTTTGGATCTGAGATAGCGTTGGTGCGGACATTGTTGGATGAAGAGTCTTGTGTAGCCGGTCAGAGACGTCTAGTGCTTTTGATGGGTGGTCTGAAGTGGAAGTTGGATCGACGGGGTGTGTAGTTGAGTGTTAAGTCGATTAAGCCAAAAGGATCGATGAGATGGAGTCGTCTGGCGAAATCTCAGATTGTTGGTGGCGACGACTGACCATGCCGTACCACGGGACTTTGTCCATACTGCAGTATACATCATGCATTCTCTTGCTTCATCATTCCACTTGGCTTTCCTTGTTGATACAATATCAAAGCTCTTCCCACGGGCTACTCGAGCCCACCCTCTTGAGCCATCATCTGCGCTTTGATAATGTCGGGCACATCCTCGCCGTTCACCGATACCATCTTCCCGTCCAGTCCGACCTTCATCAACTCTCTAAAGCACATCGAATTGGCGGAACGACGTTCGTTTGGCGATATAAAGCCTTTTTCACTTGGGACGGCCACGTCGTCGAAGTCAAACCCCATAGGTTGCTGAGTAAAGCCATCGGTGGTCAGAATTGTGTGTTGGGAATTGGGTCGAGATCCAGCTGGTTCGCCCTGCCATTCCATTGAGGTCTGAGCTCCGTGAGAAATTTCGGCCTGCCCAAGTTTTTCTTTTGAGCGGGTGGAACGAATTTCGCGCTCCTCCTCGTCGAGCTGTTCGCGGAGTCGCTTGATCTGATCCATCAAGACTTCGGGGAAGTCGTGTCCTTTGTCATCCTCGTCATCTCGTCCAGCAAGGGTCAAGAGCGTCGATACGCTGCTCGTCAGTTACATATTTCTCTCCGAAGCTGGACACGCACAAGGCCTCTTTGAGATAAGCAAAGGAGAACTTGTCAGTCTTTGCCGCAACGTTGTCCAGTAACTCGTCGGGGAATTTGATGTTCTTGTTGCTTTTCAGCTTGTTCTGCCAATACACAGCGTACTGCCGTCTCTCGGCGAGTTTGGGATCGGTAAAGGTACTGATGTCAGCGTCAACTTAGACCGTGCGGCTTACTATTTCCTGTCGAATCGCGAGGGACGACTGGACAATGCCGGGTCCAGACGGTCAACGTGGTTAGTGGTGCCGATCTGTGATCAGCCATGGTACCTGTCGGAGATATGCAATGACGTACCATGAGGAGACCATCGTTGTCCTCTAGACCGTCGACTTCGTTTAGGAAGAAGGACCGGTTGTCATCATTGATCAGAGAGTCCAAGTCTTCGAGCACCAGAACACAAGGTGCTTCAAGTCTAGCACGTTGGAAGACATCCCTGATACCCATCTCGTCGCCTCCCCAACCTGTCGTCAGTCTCATTTTTATGCTATGTGTATGCCGTACCGTGGAATGACTTGACGTAGAGCGCAGGAACACCGGCGTCCTTCATGATCGCCTTCAACGAGATTGTCTTTCCGTTACCGGGTGGCTGCTGTCAGCTGATACTGGGCCTGATCCTGGTGGCACTCACACCGAGGAAGATGAGACCTCGCTTCCATGGCACTTCAAGCTCTTTGTACGTTTGCTCGGCCTTCAAGAAAGCCCGATAATCGCCAATGACCCGTTGCTTGAAATCCTTGTCAAGAATAACATCGTTCCAAGAGGCCTATCGTCAGCGTAGGTATCCTGCAGTCGTTGAGCAATGCGCACTTTCTGTACAGACTGCCACAACAAGTAGTCAGCCTGCCAGACGCCTTGGTTGAAGACGAGGACGGCATCTCTAATCCTGGCGCAGTACGCAGATGTGTCGTGAATGAGCTTTTTGGCGGTGTTCGAGTTGCCGAAAATATGCCATTGTATAATCGACGAGAAGCCCTCGGTCCACTTGATGTCAGTCGGATCCAGGATCGTTCACAGACAAGAACTCACAGTCGCCACATACACTTTGAGCTCCTCGTCACCGAAAGCCACATCATAGCCTGCAAACGTAAGCGATTCAGCGAGAACACCATCGCCGTCCCTCCTTCGCATCGAAGGGAAGTAGACGATCCGCTTGATGGATTCGACGTTCGGAATATCGCGGATGATGATCTTGTCAGGCTGTCCTGACGCATAGCGAAAGAGGTCGAACACTCGGTCTTGCGTCACAGTGATGGTTTCATTGGGGAACAGATCCTTGAAGCGGGTCTGGAGCAGGACACCCGTGTTGACACTATCGGCCGAGACTGGGTTTAGCTTCGAACGCCAACAGCAGCCGATTGATCGTTGCCAGATGTACGTACAGTGCTTGACGAATGTGCTGATAGGTGTGTCTCGGCTGGTCAACTCAAGTACATCTGAGGGGCAACTGGGGTGGGTCGGACGTAGAAGAGAAGGCCATGCCGCGGTCAACAGCGGTGCGCATAGCGCAACGAGAAGTGAGAAGCGCATAGAGACGGAGTGACGGTGGGAAAAAGAGCCAATGGGAAAGCCGTTTTACTATGCTTCCCTTGGTGGGAATGGAGTACAGAGCTAAAACGGAGGACTGTGAGAGCGCTACAAGCCTTTGCTCTACGGTCCGGGACGGGGGAGTGAAGCGGGGTATCAGAACCTTATCCAGGGCGGGGTGAGGTCATATCCGGCAACCATAACCATAACCCATTCTTGCGTCGTCACGTGTGTTCAACTGCCCTGTATCAGCTGCCCTGCGTCTTCTGCATGCCGGTTGCAGAGGTTTCAGAGCTTCCAATGCCCACACATGCATATGTCATGTTACAAAGTGGGAGACAAGGACAGCCACAAGCTAGCTCCTATGGGTCGCCCACATCTGCTTGGTAGATTGTACCGTCGTTTACGTGTTGTTTCAACCCTGAGTCCCTCATCCTTATACACATCGCTGTGTATCGAAACAATATGTGCTTCTGCTCAGATTCTGCTTGCCGCGGTCTGTTTCCACAATGCTGTTCACAAACACTGTGACAGCGTTGGCCTTCACCTGTCCTCGTGATGGCCGAAACTCACAGCAATAAGCCTGCCATCCTAGACGAAACCTTCTGAAAGGACCGCTGCTTTTTGGTTCCCCCTGCTCGAATGTCAACAGTACTGTCTCACGGCGTTGACCAGCACGATAGACCTTTTGCGGACCTGCTGCATTGATCGCATCACATGGATGGGCTTCACCCGGTTGCGCGCGCCCTCGCCCCTACTGTCCGCTGAATCGCGAGATAAGACAGCAAGGAAACCGGGTTAACACTCTCGGCGTCGAGTGTAGTCGAAGACATCGGATCATATGGCACATTAACACGCCCGAAGACGCATGTTTGAGAACCTCTTCATCGGAGACGTCCTTTGATCCGCCGGCCGGTGCTCGACGCCTCTTGCGTTCCCCTTGCTACCATCTCCGACGCTCCCGCTTAGGCCCGCAGCTAATTCATCACGGAACAAGGTACGACTCCGTTGTTTCGCCATGTTTCGTCGTGGTTGTAGGCGATGCAAGATAGTGCAGCGCCCCCCCCCCCCCCCCCCCCTTTGGGATGAATGGGAGCTACCAAACTCGTTCCCTTTGATTGTGAGTACGCCCCACACTCTTTGATTGAGGGCGAAGTGGTTTGCAAAGGCAGAGAGGCTGCGGAGTCGAAGCGCTGCTGCTGTGCCTTTGTGCTGTGTGTAGTTCAGTTTCAGAATGAGCTGGGTCCACGCTGAAATTGCCACAAGTGGAAATTGGGCGGAAGAGTCTCAGGGAAAGTTGATTGTGTGTGGATTGTTCGGGTTAAGCTTGTGCAAAGGACCGGGCGGAAGACACAATCAAACCATTTCAGCTCAGCTCAGTCCTTCAACGCGCTTTAAAATCCCATCACAGACCACCTCGACGCTCTTTTCCCCAGACTATCTTTTATTCCGCATCTTCACCTCTACTCAACAGCCAACACTCTTTCATCAGTGAGTCACAGTCGGTATTTCAGGTTGGGTCGGCGACGCGTCAAAGATATTTTACTTTGACCAGATAAATGTCTTCCGTTCCAAGCCTCCCTTTCTCCATCTTCCCGCTAGAGCTATGTTGATGGCAGAACAAACATGTTCGTCAACGTCATTGCCTTCGCTCTTGCCGGTGCTGTCGCGGTTTGTAAGCCTCACTTTTCTTCCTTTCGTCTACAATTTCACGCGTCACACGCGCTTGGACCGTAATTGACATTGCAGCCGCGCTCGACTCCCGTGCTGTTCATCAATCTGTCGTTTCCCGACAGTTGTCCGCCGACTCGGTCCCTTCTGCGTGTACCGACACTTGTTCCGCCGCGTTGAACATCTACAACGCGTGTCTCAACGGCGACACTACCACCTGCCTCGGCGTGTGCCAGGCCGACAACTATCAAGGCTTCGTACGTGTCTTCTCACGCTTGATGCTTTGACACATACTTCTCTCTGGCTGACTTTCAGATTGGCTGCTTCAACTGTATTCTCAACGAAACTCCTTCCGTTACCCAAACCGAAGTTGACGAGCTCAACGCTGCCATCGCCCAACTTTCCAGTGCCTGCGGCGCCGCTGGCCAAACCGTTTCAGCCGCTTCTTTGACCGCCCCCGCCGCCGCTTCCAACAGCAGTTCTGCCTCTGCCTCTGGCGCCCTTGCGTCCATCACCGGCGCCTCATTCACTTCTGCTTCTGGCGGTCTGACCGTTGGTGGCGCCGCTGTTTCTTCCGCCGCTAGCAGTACCTCTGGTGCCGCCTCTGCGGGTGTTGCTTCTGCTGCCAGTGTAAGTAGCAAAGACGTCTTCATCAATTTCAGTTCTAACCCATAGGCCTCCGTCTCTTCCGTTGCTGGCGCCGCGTCCTCTGCTGCCTCCGCTGCCGCTCCCTCCAACGCGGCTGGTGTCAGTGCTCAGCTGCCCGGCTTTTTTGGCGCGATCGCTGGTCTCGTGGGAGTCGGTGCTGGTGCACTTTTCGTCCTTTAATCGAGTATTTTCAATGCCTCGTGCCGAGTGAGAAGCTAGAAGACGGATCGGACTATAGTTTACCATAATTCATTCTGATGTCTACGTTATGCTATGGATAGATTAGCTGCAACGAAAAGGTTTTCCCAAGCAGGATCGCCTTCTCGGGCATCCTCTGCATTTTGCTCGCCATCGCGGCTCAGCCGCTAGCAATTGCGTTTCGAACGGTAGCTTTCCCCGGATTTCCCCAGTTTTGACGTAAAGATTACGCTGCTTATTGTTGTCATCTCGACGACTTTCGGACCCTTCATATTCTCATACCAACTTGATACGAGTCGAGCATTGTGTCAATCCATGGGACCTGTCCATCCATCTCTGTCGCTCCCATCGGCATTGGCTGTGGGAATCTCACCCCAGACCTCGCATATCCTTTCACTGCTCTTTACGACCTCTTACGTTGGTTCACTCTACGTTGCACGCCTACTTCTGCCCACCTCGAAGCCCGACGTCAATAAACCCACCGGAGCTTCGCCTCAGCCGGGGATTTCGCCTGTTTCAGCTACGGATGATGATGCGCAAGTGCCTTTGCGCGGTCGTGCGAGTGGGCCAGAGGTTGGGAGCCGAGATCATCCAGACACGATTCGTCTCCGCATGAAAGCGGTCGGATTGGCGACACTTGCCAGTCTGGGTGGAGTATGGTATGTCGTCAAGAATGTCTCCGGCACTTCTCCTAGATCATCGGTGAGTGCCCAGCGTTGGAAATTACAGCAGATGGACAGCTAAGTAATACAATTCTGAAGGCAGATTCGGCCTACGCTCGCACTACTTGGCCTGTCGACTTCGTTCTCCTCTTTGATGTCTTTTGATATTCTGCCTTACATCCTCCCACCGGTGCTTTTTCTAGGACCGATCTACGCCAATTATCTTGACGGGGATCTGCCACTACAACAACGGTCATCGGGGTCGTGGTGGGCGAGGTCGAAGCGGTTCTACCAATCTCTGGGCTTGATCGAGATCAGAAACTACATCGTGGTGCGTATACTCCCGCTCAAAGTCCCTTGAGTGTCGCAGAGAGTGGACCAATGACGCAGTCCGGGCGCTGGGAGCAAGGGGACGGTTAATGGCAGCAGAGTTGACGACTAGGGACCCCTGACAGAAGAACTCGTATTCCGCTCAACCATCCTCGCCGCTTCTCTGCTCGGCGGCCTCTCTACCCGTTCCCTCATTTTTGGTACACCGCTCTGGTTCGGTGTGGCGCACGCCCACCACGCTCTGGAAGTCTGGCGTCAAGGTGGTAAAAGCACGCAAGCGGCTATTCAAGCGACAGCTGGATGTGGTGGGTCCACTCCCGATCTTCCGTACCCATCTTCGATCCTAACGACAGTTTTTCAATTGACTTATACAACCCTTTTCGGGTGGTACGCCTCGTATCTTTTCTTACGCACTGGGTCGGTCGTTCCGCCTTTGCTCTCACATATCTTTTGCAACATCATGGGCATCTATCTACCTTCGACTGCTGTTGCTCGTCATCCGGAACGCAAGCTGGGTGAGCTTAGCCTACAGGCAAGGAATACGCGCTGATGACAGCTGTTTATGGGGCTTATCTTGCTGGCATCATGGGATTCACTTATGGTCTAAGAGCCCTGTAGAATTGACACAGGTGAAGAAGTGAGGGACGCGTTGATTACATTACATACCAGGCCCTTCTTCTGCATACAACGCATACAGATACCATCAAACGTCAGCGGAGGCCATGCAGGTCACGATGTTCTGAGACTTTGGCGTGACGCAAACATGCGTATCATTGGCAAAACCTAGATAAACAGACCCAAGTGTTAACGACCCTCGTCCGCTTCCTGTCGATCCCACCTCGACTCGTCATCGCCACGAAGCCCGGGATGTCAAGTAATCTGCCCATTAGCTTCAATTCTCACATGTCATCTGAGTCCTCACCTCGGCCTTCGTCTTCCGCTTCTTCCCGCTGTCTCCTCTTTCGGCGCCACCACCACAGCCCCAAAATTGTCGCGATGACAACAACAGCCACCACAATGATTGTTACGGAAACAGCCATGACGGTTGTTCTGGCCTTGTCAGTTCTGCTGCCTGAGTACAGGATGACAAGAAGCCTGGGACTTACTTGTTGCTTTCCGTGCCTTCCTCTGCGGACCCGCTCGCGACGGGTACGGGTGGACTGGAAGATTCTAAGATCATCGAGGTGGAAGTGGCGGGTGATGTGTTCGAGTATTGCCCAATGGTGCCCAGGTCCATAGCTGAAGAGGTCACAGCGCTTGAGAGGACAGACGATCGAGTGGGGGAGGATGAGATGGCGGAAGAGGCGGAAGTGGAGGAAGTGGCTTGAGCGGAAGAGAGTGCTGTTGAGGTCGTTGCTGAACTGCTGGAAGGAGGCGGGGGCGGTGGAGGCGAGGACGAGGATGACGGTGGAGGAGGTGAAGGTGCGGCGGAGGATGATGATAATGATGTTGGCTGGGGTTGGGCCGTCGAAGTGACGGGAGCGGGAGGAGGGGGTGGAGCTGCTGACGAGGTTGTTGGAGTGTCGGCATTAGCGTTCAGCCTGAGATCAGCCGGGCTTTCTTCATTGAAAATTGTGAGGTGATGTCAACACACAAGCTACCCATTACAGCGACATGGTCGATGTCGAACCAAATATAATCGGGGTATTGCCCCACATTCCTCGCGTTATCGTTCGAAAGCTTGATCTCATGCTCTCCGTCTGCTAAGCCCGATGTGGCATAGAGGGCTTGTTGAAACTGGTCCGTACTCGAGTATCCGGAGTAATACTGGACGGGACCATGATCGACGGAAACGCCGTATATACCCTGTTTCGTTAGATTCTCGCATGTGTAGGAGCACAGGCACTGACGTGACTGCGGTCAGCGTCGGGGGACTTTGCAAACCACTGAATGCGGCGGATCAGTACTTACTTGTTGCGACGAGCACCAAACACTGTAATGTCCCTACCTTTCCATTTGATTATACAATACTCGCCCTATAGATGAGTTTGCGCATCATGTCTACGAAAACAACTACTCACGTTTTTCTGCGACGAGTGGCTGGTAGGAGTTAGTCATAACGCTGGATAACAACAGCACGTACAAGGTCTGTTGCTTAGCTGTCGACATGAAGGGCATCAAAAGTACTCACCCCGTTGGAATATGATGGCGTCTTGTCATCTGCTGTTGATCCGTCAGTATGGATAGTCTATATCGCCGCACAGCGGACACCCACCTGGATGATCATTTGCCCTAACACATCAGTGACTTCGTTGGAACTCGCGAAGAGGAACTCACCAAGACCCAACCCATGAGTAGTAAGGGTTACCATCATCTACTATCGTCGCCATCGCTTCTGACAACACTCGCGAGTTCAAGACAAAGGGCGGTTCTCTGTCTCTTGTACCTCCGAGCAGTCCGGCGCTCTATCCTGTGCCAAGTGTGAATGTGTCCGGAGAAAGAGCGTCGAGTGTCGCGAAAAGAGCGTGAGTGCAGCTACTAGTGCAAATGAGTATATGATCGTGACTGTGCAGTCACCACAACGTCAATGGAGATGTGGAGCGGGATATATCCTTTAAGACAGAGCTGGGGAGACTCAATTTAATATTCGAGCCGTCCTTTGTCTCAAGGGGAAATGGATGAAAGGGTTCCTTGGAAGATACCGCTGACTCCAAGGAAGCTGGCCGACACTGTCCAGATCCCGCATATATCTACCATGCCTTCTGATGAGCTTTGCACCGCTTCTCTGACCTGCAAAAGACGTTAAGCCAGCTTCGATCGTGCCAGAGTTGAGTGCACTGGACTTCGACGCAGAGCTCGCCGCCTTAGCCTGGTTAGCTTTAATGCTCTTCTCCGCCCCATCTTCGCCAAGACTGCATGAGTGGTAGTTGTACATTAATGAAACATGACCGATATCAGGCGAGCTATGATGGGTTCTGCGATTGCTGCGGTTGATCCGGTTGGAAAGGCGATTCCGGGTTGTTCCTGTTATCGATGGCCGCCGCTATCTATTCGTTAGTTCAATTACCTTGGAATGGGTGGGCTAGCTGCTCACTGAGTCCAAAGGAATGATCTGATTGTTAGCTTGGTGACAATGAGCATGAGAGTAGACTTACGTCTTGTCGGTTTTGCATTCGAGTCACGAATCCGTGAGTTGTCAAAGCGATACCGTAGACCTGTATTGATCAGACCAAGCACAAAGCGGGGAAAGTTCAACTCACAGTCAGACCGACACAACTCCAGACTGTTGCTCTGTGGGCGTAATCGAGGATTGAAAGACGGGGCATGGTGCGATAATAGTATGAGAAACGGTGGATGACGGTAGGGATGATGAAACTGAAATCTCGAGATTGATTCACTCGGTCAGATCTTGGAAATCTTGGATCCACTCGTTCTCGTTCGATCTTGACCATATATTCCATATCCCCCGCCTTCACAGCTCGTCTCTCTTATATCTAGGCCTAACGCAAATCAATCCATCCCAATGTCACGAGTCACGCACCTTGTCAACCTCGCTCGATCGCTGCCCCCTTCGCCGATCCGAGCACCGGGCACACCTCAACTTTCCGACGCTCTGCAAAAGATCATTACTCGTACATTCCCCCAATCATCCGCTTCGACCTCCGCATCAACAGCAGAATCGTCTATGGCTGCTACGCCCGCAGCAGTCGGTTCTGTCACATCGGCACCAGCGGTCGTTGGCCCCAGCGAGGAGAGAACTATGGAAAAGATGATTGCGAGCTTGGAACGGATTCAGTCGAATGCGTCGTTGAACCAGGTTAGTTTGGATGGTCTACAAAGTGGAATTTATACTTATCCGCAGTACCCCCTTGGTCAAACGACATTACGGCCAGCGTACGATCCGCTGTATTACAAGCGGATACTGGATGGTGTGCATCGGGCACAGAAGGGTGAAGGGAGATCATGGTGGCGACGATTCTTCCAATTGCGTGGAGAGGCATAAGCCGACAGAGGAATCATCCCTCTGCCGTGGGACAGGTCATTGCGAGATAAGATATTATGCAAGCAGCGGAATAATCCTAATGTGACCACTATTCAGCAGAGACTATCGTATGCTGATCCAATCCCGCGCTGATCCGCTTCGATAGCTTATGCTCAACACCGCACTTTGTCTCCTCCTAGCATTGGCTCTCAGCATTTTTGCGAGCATGGAGTAACTATGTGCTACTCGGCGTAATCTTCAGAAATAGGAAAGTACATTGCTACATGGAGAACATTGGTGGCTTGGTGGACGAGGGCACACCTATCGGTATGGCAACTGGCATCGTTCAATGTCGGATCGCACTGCATCCCGTTTGGACGGTCTTGATCGTCGTGCCATGATGGCAAATGTTGAAATTCACTCTGACACCTCAAGCAGGAACATATTGGTGCACATCGCTGAAAAGGCACACTTCTATCAGGGTGATTTCTCATAGTGGCCGCTGTACATCGAGCACGGCCCCTATGATCATGTATCATTATGCAATGTAGATGCTACAGTTGTCCCAGTGAATGGCCGGCTTCTAAATGTGTAAACTCCACCTCGTTCGATGCACCTAGATCGCTTCAACAATCCTCAGATTCCAAATCTCCCAGAGACCCAAAGCCATCCGCCCTTCTCTGCTCTTCCCGCCCTTCTCCGTTTTAGCTCCAACCTCAGCCGCATCCTTCATCCCGGTGTCCACGGCCCATAACTCTACTACGACGCTCTGTCCCTCCTTTTCTATTGTCTTCTTCACAATGTCCCCCACTTGCCCGGAAATGAAGACCATCCCAACATCCTTCACTGCGTCCAGCACGTCTGACGGGGAATCGTCTGCGGAAGGCCGGATAAGGGACCCTTCCGGTAAAGGCTCGTGATTGCCTGGATGCAAAGGATCATGCTTGTCAACGAGAATGACACCTGATGCCCCAGCCTGTGCCGCATGGAACAGCTTGTCACTGAAAAGACATACACCTCGATCGAGGAGGAAGACGAATTCTGATTCGGAGGGTCGCGCCAATTTGGCGCATCCAGATCGATCGGTCGTAGGCGGTAGAACGACTTTGATCGGTTTGCCGTCTATTGCAAAATCCGTGCTGGTGTTTGCTGATCCGAAATCCCGACCGAAAGTAGCCGTGGCGCCCATAGCATGGAGGAAGACATGCGAGGCGACCAGGTGCGAAGAGGCAAATCGGAGTAACACTTCTGCCGGGAGGTGGCTGGTGACAACAGGGTCCGGATGCGCGACGGGGAGGTACCCCTCCATTTTGCTATCGGTAACGATGACCTCTTGCCCATGTCGCACTCGATGGGGACCAACTATACATCAAAACCGAGCTTGGTTTGGGCTGAAGCACGACTCACTCGTAGCAACTTCGTACCCCTTGTTGTCCAGCCGCCACCTTAATGTGAGGTCCAAACCAGAAACATCCGCAATTACATAGTCTCCCGTTTGCTCATCATGCCGAACTTTGGCGGAATAAGGCGTGGAACCGGTAGGGACCTCAACGTCCGAGCCGTCTGGAAGTGAAAGAACGATATCGACGGACTGATATGAGCATAAGCGCTCTGAACTTTCACTTACGAAGCGTGGAACAGTGGGTATCTCGCAAAACCCGGACTCGGACCAATGAACCCGTCCATTCTCTTCAGCCCGTCCATCGACGCCGGGGCCGAAGACCAGACTTCTGGCGTATTCGTAATCCCTCCGTTGTTCGATTCCCACCACTATACCGTTCAAGGTCGGCGGTTTGTAAACCGGGCACTGAACATTTTCGCCTCGGTGTAGTACGCGGCGAGCTTTGGAGATGGGCTTGTGTGATGACACCGGTAGGGATAAAGGATGGCCCTCAGTGGTGAATACTCGATTGCTCAATTTGGCCGAAGTGGAATCATCGAAAAGGAGGTAGAGATACTGTACGTTAGTTGATATCGTGATTCAAACCCACCTTGAGCGTTTCAGACAGCACAAAGCTTTCCATGCGGTCCTCTAGCTAACTATCAGCTAGTCCTGGTAAGACCAAGTTTGACTTACATCGCCTGTCACCACGTCCTTCATCGTGGCGAAGCCGCATTTCGTCTTAACTCTTCGCTTAATATCTCCCAACACCCTTTCACCGACGCGCAAGTAGAAGGGATCTTTCGTGGCCTGTTATAGCGTTAGGCGTGATACAATGTGTGGGGGAATCGACTTACCTTATATAAATAGTAGTTTGCTTCGATGAATTCCGGTCGGCCAGGCCAACCGGTCCAGACGACTTTGCGTTCGTCCCATGACCAGCTCTCGGGTATGGCGCTGTACTTCCTCCACAAGTTCCAATACAGCAAGTGGTGCTTTATGGCGGACTCGAGGTCCCCCGCGAGCACCTGCATTCCCGGCAGGAAAGCCGACAGCGAATCGATTGTGCTTGGTGAAGCGATTTGAAGCGAACGGAATTGAGTCGGGCGATACTAAATTCAGTAAAGGATGCAAAGTATAACTCACTATGAAGCCGTCTGTGGCGCGAACATGGGTCTGGATAGCTGCATAGCTGTCGTGAAAGATATCCAGGTATTCATCGTCGTCTCATCGTAAGCTCGGTATACAATGATCCAATAACTCACTGAGTAGGATGGCAGCCTTGATGCCGTATTCGAAGAAACTGTCCATTCCCGCCCCCACCCCGCTTAAGCCGGGGACGAGCCAGTGTCCGTGCACCGCGCCGATAGTGTTGCCTAGGAGATTGTGAGGTGATCGTCGATTCCAGATAGCTAAATATGCCTTCTTTGCTAGGTTCTGAGGAATGAGTAACCTTACGAGCGCAAACTCACCTCAAAGCGGGTGTCTCCTGTCAGGCGGGATAGTACCGCGAATTCCAAGATCAAGCTTCCTGCCCCTGCCGCACCTGACATCAGCGTGGAATGACAGCTTGACGCTCACAAGTCTCTTGGCTTTCGCCCTTTTCCACGCCGTAACGCAAATTGACCCTCGCGTAAGGTATCCCGGTCGGTGTATTGAAAGCGGGCAACAGCCTCTTTCCGAGATCCAATGCCAATTCCAGTATCCTCTGCTTATGCCTTTTCATATCGACCTTGCCTTTCACACCTATGTAGGCTGCCTGTGCTTTCGGATCGACCGGAAGTCTTTCAAGATATTGATAAGTCGAGAGTAGCGCACCCATAGCTCGGATCGTCAATTCGAAGACTTGCACTTTGACATTCTGGTCGAACGATACTCGGGACACGACCTTTTCCAACGCTTCAGGCAATGCCGAGGGGTGGATCAGAGGGAGTGTGGATAGAACGTCTAGTAGAGTCATTGAGACGTTGGCGTGAACGTCGTTGATTCCGTGATTCGTTACGTCGGGATCCCGGTACAGCGGTCCACAAGTCAACGGCTTGAGCTCGTCCTGACCGTTAGTATAGCTAGGTCAACATATAAGATCGCTCAGACGTACCGCAGGATAGGCATACTTCATATACCCATCGTAACCATGTCGAAACAGCTACAGGATTAGCAAGACCTTTACCCCGCGATAAGTGACATACCGTGGCTACTTCATCTCGTAGCTCCCGTTGGTGCTCGCGAGTCATAGCACTCGCCAGAGCATTCGACCAGTACAAAGCGAGCCATATCGCCAGTAATACGCGCATCCCACCGCGGTGTGGGATGGAGGTGGGGTAGGGGGAGATCGTGGTCGGGCGAGGATGAAAGAGGAGAAACAGGACGATGCCGATGATGCAATTTAGAAACACAAGTTTCAGCTTTCCGAACCGGCTCTTCGATATCATGCGTATATCCTTCTACAACGATATGCAACAGCTCGCTCCTCGCTCTTACGCCAATGAAATGTGCCAGGTAAAATACCCCGAGACCACCGTCTGCTGTGCTATCAAGCGGATCCGGTGCCCTTAGTCTGGTCCAAGCTCGCGACCTCTGGAAGCACTTCGTCCAGGTCAAGATCTTTTGGAATGAAGCTGCCTGGCACAGTCGAGTTCTCGCGATCGCCCGCTCCAGCACCAAGCTTGTATCCCGTTGAGTGAGAAACCAAGTAGAATCTCCGACGATGCAGTGTGACTGATTTGTCGTTCGGGTCCATCCATACCGGCTCAGTATTGGGAGACTCGGTACCTTCAGCCGAGCATTTCATAGTTCGTTCCCAAGCCTCCGTCAACCGCTTCCTCGCCTCATCATTTGACCATCTCCCTGTAGGAGCTGATTCTGCGCCAGACACGAGCTGGGTCATCAGCGCGATGTGAATATACGGATCCATTGCGTAAACGATAGTTGGCTCATCTTTGTGTCGATAAAGACCGTGGAAGCAGAACCAATCCTTCCCGTCATAAGCGCTCCCGAACGGATCGCCGTGAAGCTCTGTCATGCAGTCTGCAGTCATCCCGCCGAATCGTTCCCCGGCCTCTTCAATGGCGGTCTCGGCAGGAGCCGTCTTGGTGCGATGCGACGAGATGTACCTGGCGTCGGCCAGAGACCCCTCGGTGACAATCGTCACGCCTTCCAGTGCTTTGGATCGTTTTCTCTGGACACTCGGGAGATCGTCCCAGTGTACTCTGTTCCTCGGAACATCACTCATGCTCGCAGAACCCCCTGTCAGAGCTCGCGTCACACGACGAAGCGGATTCTGCTCGGCGCTCATGGTGTGGTGTCTGGAAGAAATGGTGGATCCGAATATACTCTGGCTGTTAGCAACACAAAGCGTGTGGTGTAGGAAAAAGGTGGATCGTGGTAGGAATGGCCCTAAGTCCTCGATCGTATCTTATCCCGTGGAGCACTCATGTCTTGTTTCAGAAACCAGCTCTCTCGTGGAAGGAGAAGGGCGAAGACGCTGCTGAACAAAGGTTTCCGGGCTCTCAAGCCAAGCCGGTCACGCGCAGAAGTCCAGGCTAGGTCTTCACACGTTCTGCACGGAGACTGCTTGAACAAAAGGTCTTGCGCGATATGAACAGACGGCGATCGATCGTTACCTGACCCACAGGCCATCATTAGTTTGCGGATCAACGCAGCTCTCTTTCTGGCCCGATCGCCCTGCTCGTTTATCCTGCTCTGCTTGCTCATCCTGCTCTGCTTGCTCGCTCGGTTCGATATACTGTTGCATTTCGTTCGATCAACGATATGGCCCTAAAATATAGCACAGCGAAGAAAAAGTAGAAAAGGGGTATCAACAAAGATCCCAGAGGGGAGCCGAGAGTTTATAGAACTCATGTAATATACTATATGCCGCATTGTCCGTACACACGCCTCTCCATCGACCCTTACTTGGCCTCTCCAACGTCCGCGTCCTCCGAATAGGTGCTGATCTCGGAAGATTCGCTTTGTCTGGCATTGGCGCGACCTGTCGAGCCCAGAGTAGGGACGGCGAGGGAGCTACCACTCCGTGGTCCAGGTGCGGGCAGGGCACCCACAGCGGCGGAAGACATGGTACCAGTGTTGAGGTGGACGAGGGATCGCATGTCTCCCGGGGCAGGGAGAGCGGGCATCGGGCTGGCCGAGACCTTTCCGCGCGCAGCGTAGACAGCAAGCATTTGGTCAGGACCATAAGCAACAGTCGTTGAGCCGACAGCGGCAGGCATGGGTTGTTGCGGCATGGTCGGCTCGTCGTTGTCAAGAGTCTCCATATGCTCTTGCTGAGCTTCCGGAGCGGGAGACGAACCTTTCGAATGTTGGCTGATCATTGATCGACGCATGAGCATGACAGCTTCCATATCACGCAGTTCGTCGACAGACCCTCGGGCGCTAGCAGCAGACTTGAAATCATCGGCAGAGACGTTGCTTGCAGTGCTGACGCGTCGTTTGTCACCACCCAGGCTCATGAAGCTCCGTCGACCGGTCTTGTTACCCTGTGCGCGTCGCATGTCGGCATCGGCGAATGAGGCTGGGCCTTGCACCTGAGACGGGGACATGTTGATGATCTCCTCTTCGTCATCTGCGATGGCGGAACCGGAAGCGTAGACAGACGGTCGGTTGGGAGCAACGAGGTCGGAAGCGGATCGGGATCCGGCGGGAAGGGAACCAATCTTCGGGCGGAGATTATCACCAAGTGACAAGCGTGATCGGCGATCTGGGCGGGTGCTCTCCGCAAAGGAAATACGAGATTGACGAGGGTTGCCAGAGGCGAGACTCTCGGACGACTGAGAACGAAGTTGGAATGACGGGCGGGGGAAGTTGCCTCCGGCTCCTGCACCGGCCATGTTGTTCTCAACGGCGTAGATGGAAGAAGTAGCCATGGATCCGGGACGGAGAGAGTATTGGGTGGCAGGACGGTCGAGGATCGAAGAGGGCTTGTCTCCGGGACGAGCGCCTTTCTCCCATTCGAGACCAGAATGGGTGGATACGGCAGCGGACCATCGACGACGTTTTTCGGCCTCGCGAGCTCGCCAGAAGCGGATGGCGACCCCGGCAATGATAGCGAGGACCACAATGGGGACGACGACAGCGGCGGCGATGGCACCCTTGGCAAGACCCTTGTGGCCATTGGCGGTAGCAACCGTCTCTATGACGGCATCACCACCGTTGGTCACGGTCGGAACTCTGGCAGACGTTCGAACCTGACCGTTGACCGTGGTGGTAACGGATGCGTCGTATGCGACTCTGAAGACGGGGCCGGAAGGGCCTGTAGTGTCCCATGGTGGAGCACCGTTTGCTAAGATCTGCAACTGCAGTTGCGCTGTCGCAGTGTTGTTCCACCAAACGGGGTTAAGGTTGACTTGAAGTTCACCCTGGGTGAAATCAATGCCCGTCCAGCCCTTGATCCTGCCTGTGCTTGAAGAAGGCTCGTAGAGGTAGAGATCGATAAGGGGGTCGACTTGGCAGTCCGTGTTCCACTTGAAAGTAAGGGGTTGAGCAGCGTCGACAGAGGTAGTGGACAAAGGAAAGGTGTATAGGTCGCCTGCAGCGAGATCGCAAGGGGCTCGAGCTTCGATCTCACGTTTGGCGGGGCCTGGGGTGGACCCAGCGAGGAAGCCGAGATGGCCGATGATGGCGTGAGGCATGTTGACGAGGGTAAGGCTGTTAGGGGAAAAGGAGTGCAAGGGTATGGCAGATAGGGAGAAAGAATGTTAGCGGGGGTCATGATGAGAGCGAGAAAGGAATGGGGTGTAGTGTTCGCCGCCGAGAAAGGTAGTGCACCGCCGATGTCGGGCTGGATGGGAAGATGATGGCGTGACACTCACCTGCGTCAAGAGACTTGTTGTTTAGATAGATGCCGTCCGGTTCGACAGCTCAAGCAAGGCAGCGTTCGCAGAAGCGCTGAAGTTAGGCGGAATGATGGTTACCGTTCGTAACGATGACGAGAAAGGGTAAAGAGGGACAGCTGACGATCGAGTGATCGTCGTCGAGTTGGTGAACAAAGGTGGGTGTGTTGGAAAAGAATGTGGCGCGCTGTATGGCGATTATCGAAAAGAGTGCAGAGTGAGTGGGAAGACGGACTGAACGAGTGTGGGTGACGATGTGGAGAGGAGGATGATGAGGATCGAAGGTTGAACAACAACGAGTCCTTTGATGCGACGCCAGGGGTCCGAGCGAAATCAAAGATCAATGTTCAAGTCTTGTTCGTGGCGCGCCTCGAACAATGCTGTCGGTGTCGAGGTTGATGGTTTTTGCTAGAGTTTGTCGAGGAATAAAGAGTGTATGTAAAGTTTGATTGCGAGTGTGAGCAAGAGGAAGAGACTGCTGTTGGAGAGTTTGCATGCATGGCATCCCACGAGTCCCCGTCCTACCGGATGGACATTGCTGTTTTGAACAGAGTTGTTTACACCCCAAACAAAGTCCCCTTGCCCTGAAAGTGGCGCGGATATGTAACACAACTGACGGTCCCCTCAGGCGTCACCACCATCCGATGTTTGTGTCTTCTTTCCTACGCCTTCCCGCTACGACTTGGCTCCTCTTGCATCGCTTTGCCGTACTTGCTTGCTATGTACAATTCGTCCAATTGAGGCGATGAGGAAGACGTACTTTTCTTCAGAGTCGGGACTCATATCGGGACGAGCAGACTTAAATGCTGAAACAGTCAGGGCGGGTCTCTCGGAGTTTCGGATATATATCATTATGCAAACAACACGCTTCGTGGCGACTGAGCGGAGATATCCTGCCTGCATTCGCTGATTTTCAAGTCTGCAGCGTCGATCACTAGCCTTGATAGGCGGGTTCGACCAGAAACCACTTTGTTTGGACTGAGGCGGATGTCAGATAGGATTAAACCAACAATATTGCATGTCAGGATTTCTTTTACCGAGCTACGCAGACCGAATGAGGTCACCGCTAATAAAGGATGGATGATAAGGGAAATAATTCATCTTTCCTACAAACTGGAAGACGGATGTATGGATCTTGAAGCAACGCCGCAAAAGTCTTTGCTGGACAGGCCAGAGCAAAAGGGACGGATACATGTACATATCCGCTAGATATCTCTCGGACGAATGGGTATCCTCCCGGCAGATTACCGGATGTCCGTTGGGAAGAGGCGCGCGTGTCCGTGGCACAGAAGCGGCAGTGTCGGTCCGAGCCCGTATTTGATTCCGGCCGACGCAGTGCCGTTTCCTTCCCTCCCACAGTTCCCCCCCAGTCTTTCGTCACCACACAACTGACTCCAACAACCGACTTTTTCTACTCTCTTCTTCCACACTTCACCTTACTTTCAAACCATTCCATCTATAAACAACAAAATGTCCAACGCTCTTGACGCCCTTAAAGCGTGAGTCGAGCCGTCGTTGTCAAAGTAAATGTATCCCCAAGCTGACCTTGTTCCTTTAACTTCCGCTGCGTTCTATCTACAATGATCTTTGTCTCTCCATCCCGCCACTGTCTTTCTGTCTCGCCGCTACTGATTGCGTCCTCGTCCTCATCATGATGCCTGTTATTTAACTTGTACCTCACAGCACCGGCACCGTTGTCGTCTCCGACTCTGGTGACTTCGAGTCCATTGGTGCTTACAAGCCCCAAGATGCCACCACCAACCCTTCCTTGATGTAAGCAACGTGTCACCATCCGTGGGCATCCACACTGACGACCAGCCTCGCTGCCGCCAAGCTGCCAGCCTACCAAAAGATCATTGACGCCGCTGTCGCCTTCGGTAAGAAGAAGAGCGAGTACGTCACATTCACTGCTGCGTCATCAACCTCGCTAAACAAACAGTGACCTCGAGGAGCAAGCCGAGAACGCTATGGACGCTCTCCTCGTCGAGTTCGGTAAGGAAATCTTGAAGATTGTCCCAGGCCGTGTCTCCACCGAGGTCGACGCCGCTTTCTCTTTCGACGCTGGTACGTGTTATCGCCCTCCCTGGCGGGCTCAAGCTTATCTTCAGAGGCCACCAAGGCCAAGGCCCGACAGATCATTGGTCTCTACGAGGAGGCCGGTATCTCCCGTGACCGTGTTCTGATCAAGATCGGATCCACCTGGGAGGGTATCCAAGCCGCCCGTGCTCTCGAGCAAGAGGGTATCCAGTAAGTGGTTTCTACTAGAATCGGGGCACTGGCTAATCCCGCAGCTGCAACCTTACCCTTCTCTTCGGTTTCGCCCAGGCTGTTGCTTGTGCCGAGGCCAAGGTCACCCTTATCTCCCCCTTCGTTGGCCGAGTGAGTTCTACCTACTCATTGACGTAGACCCGCTAATATCAAGATCCTCGACTGGTACAAGAAGTCTACCGGCAAGGAGTACACTGCCGAGACCGACCCAGGAGTCAAGTCTGTCCAGAAGATCTTCAACTACTACAAGCAACACGGTTACAACACCATTGTCATGGGTGCTTCTTTCCGAAACGTCGGCGAAATCACCGAGCTCGCCGGTTGTGACTACCTCACCATCGCCCCCAAGCTCCTCGAGGAGCTCAAGAACTCCAGGTAGGTTGTGTCGTCTTGCCAAACGACTTGTGCTGACCTCTTAGCGCCGAGGTCCCCAAGAAGCTCGACGCTTCTTCCGCCTCTGCCGACAAGATGGAGAAGGTCTCGTTCGTCGACAACGAGGCTGCTTTCCGATGGGAGCTCTTCAACGACGCCATGGCTTTCGACAAGCTCCACGAGGGTATCCGAGGTTTCGCCAAGGACGGAGATGCTTGCAAGGAGATGCTCAGGCAAAAGCTCCGCGGTTAAGCGTTTCAGGTTGGGTGCGATAGTATGATGCATTGAATCGAAAACGGATTGAAACGGTGCATGGTTGGATGGAACGAAAACGTCAGCTGCAAGCTTGCTCTGAGACAGATCACCCAAGAGCCTTGTCGGATGATTGCATCTATGCCACCTTACTGATTATAAGTCAGGCTGGCACAGGACTCGGGGTAGTGGTTGCAAACGGCACTGAAAGCGAGCGATACAAGCATGCATGGCGACAACTATGGACTGGAGATATGATCGATAATCATCACTAAAAATCAGCGTCAGGCCAATCACCGCGATAAAACAAGCCGATTCAAACAAAATCCGAAACCGATGTCAATCACCATAACCCCTCCCCCGCCTACTTTTGTACACGAGACGTTCTGGCCCGAAGACCAGAGGGAGGGAGGTATGTCCGCCCATCGAAAGTTTTCTTCATAAAAAGGTGGGAGTAGGGAATGGACAGGGCACTCACGTGTGTCATCAATTAGGGTGTGATTGACGTGCAAAATACTTTGGCAGATATGGATCTATTTCGTCAGCGCGACCCTAGATGAAACTCGGTCTAGAACGATGAGGTGGGATGTGCGCTCAGTCAAGGCTGAAAATGTCTCGCCAATTACGGGTTTGAGCCGCCGGCGACAAGTAAATATTGAGTATGGTAAAGGTTTTATCGTCACAGCACGGAAGAGGGGGGGTTGTTTGATGGGCAAGGGCAAGGAAACGAGTCGACTTACGCATAGGATGAGGAGAACGAACGAGACTACAAAGAACCTACGGGTCAGCACGGGTTCCGCGGGAACTTTCATCTCGCTGCACCGGTCAGATCAGGTCATGTGTAATTGAAGTCCTCTAGCGACCCGGTCCTACCCGGGGCAAAGACCCAAACCTCAACCGAACCTTGCTAGAGGTTCGGAAGAAGCCAGGGCCTATTAGGAGTTGGATTGTTATATGGTCATCCGCAAGACCGGTGAGTGTGGGGGAGGGAGACGCGACTTACTGTATGAGTATACCAAAGCTTGGAGATGGACAGGAGGAATAGGGGAGATGCAATAGAGGTAGATGGATAGGATAAACCCTCAGCGGTCATGTGGTCGCTCCCTGCTCCGGAATGATAAACGGTCGTATGTCAATTACGACCTGACATTCCGGGCTAGCGCTGAAGAAATTCAAGCATCACAGGGTTAGACGGGGTGTGTGTAGGGGGGGGGGAGTGGAGAGGAGGGGGTTGAAGTATAAGAAGGGGAGGTGGGAGGTACCTCTTGCACCTCCTCGTGCGATCAGCGGATCCGCCTCGCGTCGAGGAGGGAGAGGAGGCATAGAGGAAAGGAAAGGATGGAAATTTTCCGATCCATCAAGCCACAGAGTAAGCCCCATCGAGTTACCCTCAGATGCTCGGCACTATGCCTTTGCGATCCTTCAGGGCAATCGCATAACTATCACCATGAGCGCGCTCGTCCATGGCCCTTTTCCCTTCTGTCCACTTGACAGAGCTCGCGCTTGAAACGCATATCATCCAACATCTTGCGGTATCGCCCAAGGCCGCTTTACAGTCGAGGCTCGTATCTTCGCCTATAATCGACGGGCCCTGAGTCGACACCTTGGGACGGCCTTGCGGCAATTTGGAGAGTGACGCGTCCAAATTCGCAAGATGCCAAGGGGACAGAATCGACCAAATGAAGCCGTTCTGGCAGAGAGGGACCTATACCCGCGAATGGGGTACCGGTACATCCACCTCTGTGATCCAGAACATAATCACCGTCCAGCCTTCCCGTCCCTGCCTCGGTGTCTTGGGTTCATGACGACGAGCCTTGGTGATCGCTCGGGTAACACCATAGTCTGAAGTATGGCCCCTTTCGGTACACCGTGAAACGACCAGCTCGCTGACAGAGGAATCGCAAGCCGGGCCAAAGACAAGTTTGGGGCAACGGGAAGGAAACGAAACGGCGTGGCTTCGTTGAATGGTCGAAAAGAAATGACCATGAAGGCTCCGGGGACTTTACCCCACAGCGTGAAAGTGAATGAGCCTCGTGAGAGGTCGTTCGTGTGTGAGCTGCGAAAGCGATTCTTGTGATGCTTGACGGATGGAGAGAGGAAGTCGACACTGTGGAAATTTTGGACGGTGAGTGCGAGGCAGCCGCGCAGAGTGCCACACTCGGCGGCTATTCGGGAATTGTGAGGAGTCCAAGTGGCACTAGCTCGTGGCAGGTATCTGTATACAGCATTTCCGTCCTTTACCGTCGTCCGGAGGCTCGCCTTTGCAACGCCATTCACATATGGTACGAAATTAGGGTAGCTTATGGCCGTGATGAGAGCAAATCAACGAATCACATGTAGTCCCTCACGCCGGACCTTGACGATGCTCCACTGGTAGGAGGTCGTCTGGTTCGAAGAAGACGTCTTGCAAGGTAGCAGGTTGATGGCCACGGTCACCCAGTCGATGGCTCGAGAGATATTGTGATACATAGTATTGATTGTTCAGACTTTACATTCCAAATTGCAACATGACGTCTGCGTCCAGTAGATGCTTACAGATAAGTTCAGCGCGCTCTGTCCAGAGCGACACGATTCAGTCTCCCACCGTTGCTCGTCTCCCATGAAATCTCCTGCCCCGCTCAATCCCTCGCAGTAGACATGGAAAATCGGCTGCCTAACCTCGTCGACTCATCGTACGGTCCACCCAGGCCATTTTGGCATTCGTCGATCCCGCCGAAATCGTGGTTGCCCAACTTCTCCTCACTCGCGTTCCTACCCGGCTCACACGACGCATTTCGCTTGCCCTCATTCGCCCTCGACATCGCCTTACCCCTGTCCTTTTTATTGTGCTTTCCAGGACCCCGACGACGGAGGACAGCGTCGTACTCGCAGGTATCTTCCCCCCGACGTTCGCAATTCCGACACAGTGGTTTGCCACCGTCGCATCTAACTGTCAGCTCGGCTTCGCAGTACAACCTGGATCATATGATGCCACTTACTTGAGTTTCTTCGCTCTGCAGTGGTGACACGCAATGACGACTTTCCGACCGTCCTCGTCGTCGAGTTTTTGCGCCGTCTTGGTCTTGGTCGGCAGCGGAATGGAGGGGCTTTTCTGGACTGGCGTTTTCCGCTTCTTTGTAGTAGAAACAGGAGCAGGAACTTGGCTGTCGGATACGCTCCGCTTTTTCTTTCCGTTTGAAGGTGCCCCAACGGGCAGGGGCGGAACAGAAGATGCGTTTTGTAATGAAACCGGAGGACGCGGGGTTGGACCTCTCGACGGATTCGACGGAGAGGAAGGGCTGCTTGAGTTAGGCTGGGAGACAGGACCCGAAGTCGCCGAGAGTAATTCATAAGTCCACTTTTCAATGCCATTCGATAGATGCGCATGACCGTGGACAGTTGTGATTTCACTCCGGGACGGAAGGCCGTCAGCCATCTGTCGACTGGGACGTATGGAGTGGTCACTATGTCGATCACCAGCGTCCGTTGCGCCATTTTTGTAGGCTGGAACCGGCCGCGCTGCGATAGACTGCAGTCGATAGTCCGCATCTGGTTTTGTTGTAAAATCGTATAGATACCCACTGCTGTGTGGCAACACGGGCACTACGGGCACTCGCAATGCTTCTGTGTGCAACGGCGGAGATCCAGTCGCGGTGTAGGATCGGAGCGGCATAGGGGGCGAATTGACACGATCGTTCGGTCTGTGTGGGCCGTCGGCAATAGCAGTCAAAGACATAGTAACAGCGGTCGGCTCATTTAAGACGCCGGATCTGGTAGATTGCCATGACGAGTTGTGATGCTCGTTACCGTCAGTACGGGAAGCGTCCGTCCCCGTTGCATACGTTTCAGAGAATGTCGCGCCCCGTGAAGTGAGATTTGGAGAGATGTATGGCGCAGTAGGTATCCTGACAGGTACTGCCGGACCGAGATTGCCAGGCGCGATAGTAGAGGGATTTTCTCCCACCATATTCTGAAACGGGTTTCCCGGTGCGGGTGGTAGGCTGGGAAAATCCCCTGCAGACCATTCGAAGTACTGCCCATGGATGTGCGGGGCTGAGAATGTTGATGATGGATTGTTCGAAGCGTATCCTCTGAGGCCTAGATCACCAGGCATGCGCTCGCCGGTACCTCGGCGTTGCGACGTGGCGTGAAGACCAGACGGAAAGGTGGCTTCGAGATGAGGAGAGGAAGAAGAGTAACGAGGATAGCCATTGGCAGCGTAAGGAGGTGCAGCGATGGGGCGTCCAGGAGGGTCGAGGTGTACAAATACAGACGATGAGCTGGTGACATGCGCGTCGGAAGGCGGGAAGACTGTTTCTGCAGATAAGTCCACGCGTCCCCCGAGTTTTGCCTCGACCAGTTCGAAGAAGCGTTCGCCAGTGCCTAAACTCGTGGAAGGGTATCCGAGGGCAGGGTCACTGTCTCGTCAGAGTTGATCAAGCGGGGGTCCGTATCTTACCTCGATTTACGACGATGTTCCCATGGAGGAGGTTTGTTATCGTGCAGTACAGACGATGCTCCTCGTTCTGGATTGGCTGTATGTGAGATATAATTGTTGACTACATCGGCTAATGACTGAGGATAGAGTTCCAACTAATCATCAGTGTAGCTCTTCTCAGTTTCCGTAAGACTCACCTGTTGACCCGACCGTTGGCTTTGGGGCGCACTCTGCGCAGGTTCATTCATATGGATACCTGTCGAAAAAGCGTAGCCGAACGGGCTATCGTAGCTGAATCCATCTGGAGTAAAGTTATGTTGATAGGCCATTTGGTTGGTGAACGGGATAGAGTGTGTTGGGTATTGGCCCCCATGCAGTGTCGTCTGAGAAGGACCAGATGATCCGGCGTCGGCGTCCTCACGTGGCTGAAATACATTAGAACCTGACGGGCCCGAAGGTTGTTGAGGGTAAAGCTCGGGCGTATACATGGCGAATCAGGGGAAGCGCGCCACGTAGAAGAATGGGGAAGGCACGCGGGATCGAAGACGTCACCCCTATCTATAGGACGAAGCGAAGGTCTGAGATACCGATGCGAAGGATGAAGGGGTTAGTTTGTTGGGGTGACACAGATTGCTCATATCCTCCAAGCTGCGTCGAAAGCGCAGTCGACTGGATGTGGATGAGGATCGGTCTCGCCAGTGAACGGCTCGCAACGGATCGGACCGGCGCCGTGAACAGTCACTAGAGCCGAATAACCTATCCCCTCGTTGAGGTATATATATACCGAGAGCACCAGTAACGTGGTGGTACAATTTCGGCGCGTGACGAATATGGACCTGATAGACGCAAGATCGGTAATGGAGAATAGGAAAGAAGTTACTGATGCACTACCGCCCTAGTGTGTCGGAAGCAGGGTCGTGTGGTACGAGGATGCAGGGCGCAGATGTGATCGAGGAGAAGGATCGGGCGTATAAGCAGATATACAGCCCGATAGCATGAACTGAATAGACAGGAAGGTGGACATCTCGGTAGTATTTCAAAAACGGTTAAAATCGCCGCGATCCTCAATGGACGCCTTGGCCCTTTTTCACCCTCTCTTCCTCTACCCTCGCCGCTCAATATATCCACTCGTTCCTCGCATCGCCCGGTGCCCGAGACGCTTCCTTGTTCGCTTTGCCATCTCATCCTTCAAGCCTATGATCTCACTTTTTTTTCCCGACGGCCGAGATCTTGAAAGGTTTACCCTAGTTCCCCCCTTGGAAGCCCTGAAGCCGCGGCAGATCTGTTTCCGAAAGCAGATATTGCCCCGCCCTATACATCCTTCCATTGCGGCACAAGACTAGACACGCTACCAACAATCTCGTCATGAGATCTGTCTTCGACCTTGAATACAAATCAACCACGCGGCTGTTCGTCTGTATTCCGCGGCATTGTATCTGTATTTACAGCTTCGAGAGTTTAGATTTAAGCTTGAAAAGTGTTCTAGATCGGCAATTTCCGACCTCTTGATCACCGTTTCACAGCCCATCGGCGCCCGAGCCCCCGCGTGAGCGCGAGCAGGCCATCCCATGACGAGTGCATATCTCATACGGTCGAGTGCAAAAGACCGAATCTGGTTGAATTTAAGGATCACTAAGGCTGAACGCTGCCTTGCATAACACATAGCTGAATACTGGATAACAACATACAGTAGCATTAATGCCTCAAATCTACCTCACTCGTAAAGATCCAGAACCACGAAGATATGCGGGGGATATGGCCCACGACAATCTCACCTCTATTGCTCCTCACGTTCGTCATCCCCTCCAAACATTGTTGCCAAGCCGTCGGCCGCCTCGTCCTTGGCCGGTACAAAGACTTCGAATGCAGTCTTTTCGCCCTTTTTGATCTGCTCATCGCGACCGTGCATGCCGACTTTACTCAAGCCCGCGCTCCAGCCTTTTTCACGTGCAAAGGCTGCAGGCGAGCGGTCCAGCAGAATCTCCAAATCTGCGTCACTGCGCATTAGTCAGTCTTAACCAGTCCGATTGGTTCAAGTAGGCGTACCTGATGATGGTGTCGTCTGCTGTAGCCACGTTGATCTCTTCCCCTTCCAGACTCAACAATTCCTTGGCCATATCCGACATCGTCTCGGCTTTGTTCTTCGTTTTACCTAGAAGCACGCGACCGTTCTCATCCACCACACGACCGAATTTACCCTGAGAGATGACCAGAGCCTCCAACTTCCGTTTGTTTCCAGCCCGTTGAAGAATCTTTGTTTCGATAGTATGCGCAGAGACGAGGCGGTAGATGAGAACGGGCTTCTTTTGACCGATTCGGTGAGCGCGATCTTGAGCTTGCAAGTCCATTTGAGGATCTGTATATCAGCTTAGCGTTTCGCTAGATCAAGCCGAATGACCCACTCCAATCTTGGTCGAAGAATATGACGGTACTGCGGATCAGCTTGACCCAGATAGAGATTTCGACTTACTCGGCAGCCACCAAATTCACACCCAAACCTCCAGCTCGAGTACTCAATAAGAACAGCTTGCAAGCATCTTCGCCTGTACCGTTGTTGAAGTGGTCCATCTGCGAACGACGATCTGCTTGTGACGTCGAGCCATCGATACGGCACACCTCCCATCCTTTGTACTCTGTTGCCCAGTCTTCCTGCTTGTGAGCAATTGTCCGAGGCCGCACTTACGATCACATCTAACATTGTCGTGAACTGCGAGAAAAGTAATACTCGGTGACCCTTGCTGAACAAAGCGTCGAGAAGACGATTGAGCAACAGCATCTTCCCGCTTGCGTTCACCAAATCGTCGTTGACCACTAACTGATTCGTGTCGGGATCAATAGGCCAGTCAAACAAGAACGGGTGGGACGAGATCTTTCGCAATTGCATGACCAAATTCTGCAGCCTCATGTTATTGACGCTTTTCGCTACCGTCAGCAGAGCAGATAAAGTACACCCACTGGCTTGTTTCATGGCCCATTCTTTGCCAATCTCCGCTGCGGACTTTTCTTTCACTCCGTTTGGCTCATCCAAGTTCTCGCCGTTCTCCAGATCCCGGATAAACTTGGAATCATTCTCCTCAATCATGTAGTTGACCCGCTGCTGTTTGCGACTCCGCCGTCCTTCAACGTCCGGCTCCTCAATCTCGGGTTCTGGCTTTACTTCCTCGCCTTGGTTAGACTTTTTATCCACCAGGTATTGTCTGATTTGTCGTGACACAATGGCCTGATAAATATCCTTTTGTTGTTGAGTGAGAGGGGCATAGAGCAGGTATTCTTTCTTTGGCGGAAGCTCCTTCTCGACATCGACTTTTAGTCTTCTGAGTAGAAAGGGTTTGAGAATGGCGTGTAGCGAGGTAACGACGGACGACTTGTTCAGAAACGCGCTGTTGCCGCCGGAGTGCATATCGTCGAAGTTGAACCATTGCTGGAACGAATCGAGATCGTCAAAGATGTCGGGAAGGATGAAATTAAGCAGTGACCACAGTTCGGCCAGATTGTTCTGCGATCAGAAGAAGTCGCCCAGCATGCTTACATGTAGTGGGGTACCGGTGAGGATCAAACGGTTTGCGCTGGTATACGACTTGAGTTCACGGATTAGCCTGCCATCAGATATTGCTGCATAAATGTTGACAGCACTCACTTGCAGTCCAGATTCTTCAAACGGTGCCCTTCGTCGACAACGATGAATTTCCACAACAGATTGCTTAGATACTGTCTATCTTTGATACAGATCTCGTATGTCGTGACGATAACCGGAAACTCGGCGGTGGTGTTGGATTTGTTCCGGTAATTGCCAGTCCGGCCACGAGGCCCGCCTTTGCCAACGTGGCCGACCCCGGACGAGGACGGCGGCTGCATCTTCGTCGCTCGCATTTCAGTACGGTATTCCGGTGTGCCGTGATACATGACAACCTGTTATCAGCAACGTGATTATTCACCTGGACGTACGGGAATGGTCGGGGCAAACTTTTCAAACTCGGTGACCCAGTTGTTCAGCACGGACAGTGGGCAGACTATGAGGAACGGTCCCCATGTTCCCTTTGATCGAAGATGAGCAAGAAAAGAGATAGTTTGTAACGTCTGCAAAATCAGTCGCGCTCTGCACTGCAATGCTTACCTTGCCCAACCCCATTTCGTCGGCGAGAATACCGTTCAGTCCATTTTCATAGAGCGAAATCATCCACTGCACACCGGCAAGTTGGTAGTCCCTCAGCTTGGCACCGGTAATGAGTTCGGGTTGCGCAAAAGTGTATTGTCCTTGATCTTCGTGCTCCTCGTCGCCGTTGAGCGGATCCTGTGTTTCCTCCTCCTTGACGTCGGCCTCCACCTGCGATTAGTACGAGCAGGATTAAGGATCTCACTCCTTCTTCCAATTTGACCTTCTTTCCATCTTTGACCACATCACTTTTCCGCTTGCGCTTGCCAGATGCAACCTTCTGTTCCAGGGCGGCTTTGTCATCCCCTTCTTTCTCCTTCTTCCGTGAGCTTTCTCTTGTAGGCGCTACGGCCACTTGCTTCTCCTTGTTTTCCTTTCTTGTAGCGGCTCGTTTCTCCGCTTTGGCCTTTTCTATTTGTTGACGTTCCATACGATCTCCGATGATTTTAGCATAGATGGTTGACTTGTCGAGCAAGAACGCTAATCGGGAGGCTCGAGCTTGGGCCTGCAGTATGTTAGCGTCCATCATGGGGTGTTAGAAAGTGTTTGTTGCAGAAAGTATCATTCAAGATTGACAAAGCAAGAACAAAGGAGTGGTGAACGGCTGATGAGACTGCATACACAGCACACAACGATGTCCGCCTCGTTCAGCTCTAAGAACCACTCTCGCGGCTCTCTGAACCGTCCTACTGCCGAGATGACACAGCGACAACGCTGCAAAGGACCACCAACATATGCCCTTTCAACATTACAAACCGACGCGTCGGGAAAAGCAAAAGTCAAAATAGCATCAGCCAACTCACTGCGCTGTCACCCTCACCCTCCTCTTGCATCTCCGCGGCCAGCTCTTCGACATTGGTTCTTCCCTCGTTTTCCATCTTGACGTTGTCGGACCCCGATGCGGCGGATCGAGGTGAGGCAGGCATAGGCGTGGTTGCGGTGGAGGTAGCTGCGGTCGAGAGGGAAGGAACGGTATTAGCTGTCGAGACTGCGCCAGGCATCTGTAGGGCTGCTAGGTATGGTAGTGCTGTGACAGGTTTAGTGCTGAGATCAGATAAGATAGGTGCAGATTGATTTAACGCGAGAACGAGCGAGGAGAAAGGAAATATCGCAATGTCCTCACGGTAGCATCATGCATCGTGACGCGTGCAGCTCGATCGACGATAGCGTGTAAATACTTACGTAATCTACCGCCACCCATCTGAGTGGCAAAAGTGTTCGATTGCCACAGGTATTTGTCGAAAACGCCGCGAAACTCCGTTAGTGGTTGTGAGTTTGTGCGAGAGACGGAAGCAGGCGCCACGGCGAGACTTTGAGCGGTTTACACTGGCCATTTAGAGGTTTTCTCATCCTTCAAGTTTCGTTCACCCTCACGCCAAAATGTCCAAGAAGTGTAAGTGTCACTCGATATCATACGACCGGGATCGCTGGGAAGTGGATATGGGAATCATCGCGAGCAGGAAGCAGCAGCAGCAGGAGCGGGACAGGTCACGAAGGGTCGGAATAAGGAAGAAAGCGATGAAGTGTATCACATCCGGTGACGGGAGGGCGAGTGATCGTCGCATCCGGGGATGCTGTGTATTGGATGAGCGCATTGGGCTGGTTCAGGAGGAAAGGAATAGATGGAGAAAACTGGACGACCAAGACCAAGCGAATCCATCGAAACCCAAACGACGCGACCCTTCATCTGTACACCGCTGACTATCAGCCGCTGCCACCGGTACCAAGTTCCGCATGACCCTCGGTCTCCCCGTCGGAGCCGTCATGAACTGCGCGGACAACTCTGGAGCCAAGAGTGAGATTTGCATATCTAGCAACATGGAATGTCCAACTAACGTCCAGACCTCTACGTTATCTCCGTTATCGGTTTCGGTGCTCGTCTTAACCGACTTCCCGCTGCCGCCGCCGGCGACATGGTCATGGCTTCCGTCAAGAAGGGAAAGCCCGAGCTGAGGAAGAAGGGTGAGCCGATTTGCATGCAGGATCGTCGCGCAGGATGCTGATGTCTAGTCATGCCCGCTGTCATCTGCCGTCAACGCAAGCCTTGGCGCCGAAGGGACGGTATGTTCCTCTACTTCGAGGACAATGCCGGTGTCATCGTCAACCCAAAGGGAGAGATGAAGGGAAGTGCTATCAACGGACCGTAAGTGGAGCAAAGGTCAAGAATATGGGTGCAGGCACTGACTTGTAGCGTCGCCAAGGAGTGCGCCGACCTGTGGCCCCGTATAGCCGCCAACGCCGGTACTGTCGTGTAAGAGGGCTTTGGTCGGATATGAGCTGTACTTTGACATGCACGGTTGGCTTATGCGTTATGTTTCGGTACTAATGAGCCTGATCGGATACGCTCGTGTGACAGTCGTCGAAGAGATAGTCGCCAGGGAAATGAATCAGATCGATCGGAAAAGGAGCATGATGCTACCGTTACAACAGAGTTACGGAACTACAAATATGGTCGGTCAGATTACTCGTCCGATGGTGCCCTACGTGGCAGGGTTGTCCTGCTCAACCCTTCAGCGTTTGCCAATTTTGCATCCCGCTTCGCCCTTGCATTTGTCTTGATTTGGTTCAGCTGGTCATTAGCATGATTCCAACGACGTCTTCACCTGGTCTTTGTACTTGACCGCTGCCGTTTTCTGGTATCAGCTGAGATTCGAGGGCATATGCGTACCTGCTTCTCATTGTCCGCTTGGAGTCGTTTCACCTCGTCCTCGAGTTCCTTGATGCGTGCTTTCAGAGCTGAACGTCAGTGACGCTTAGAGGGTGAGCCCGCACCTGTTTCTCCATCCATCGACATTTCGATAAAAGGAGGTTTACGACCTGTGAGTTGAGATGAAGAGGAGTGTGACATGCTCGCCATGAGCTGAGATCGGATCAAGTCTTGACCCTGCTTGACTCTGTGCGCCTGTTGGTTGGCCCAGATTCCCCCTCCATCCTTCTAGACTTACCTCGCGTCTGACTCCAAGCGCGATATTCCGCATGGCTCTGTCTCTCTCTTCACCTTGTTCCTGCAGAGCCTTGTTGGCCCTCTCCAGTTTCTCGGCGTGCGATGCAATCTCATCCAGACTCGCCCGCAAATTCAGATTCTCCAACGCGAGCTCTTCAGGCGTTTTACCACTGGCGTTGTCTGAACGAGCCGTAAGGGATGGAGAGTCGGCAACAGGCGAAGCTCTGCGAGAGGACCCACTTGGTCGCGATCGGTGTACCACGTAAAACGACTCTGCAGGAGAAGGGTCTCGGAGGTGATCTAGCGTCAGCCAGTGGTACAGCATGGCTCACTTTGGATATAGCCTCTCTCTTCTTTCCGGCTCCGCATATCCTTCTTGTTCGTTTCCGGGATGTTGCCCCGACTTGAAGGTGTGGGAACATCGGCAGGGATACCCAACGGCGCTGAAGCAAATGCGACGGGATTGGAAATGTCGTCCAACATATTCTCGAGCATTCCCCAGAAACGAGAGAATGGGTCGAGTGTGTCGGGGATAGCGCCGAGATTGAGGAATGATTCATCAGAAGAAGAGGAAGAGTTGAGAGGGGATAGAGCGAACTGGTCTCCTGGCGTCTGGGCGGATGGTCGGGTGGGGGAAGCCGTCATTGGGGTCGTCGTGGCTGTCGGCTGTGAGGGCTGTGAGGGCTGTGAGGGCTGTGAGGGCTGTCGGGAGAAATTGGCGGGCCGAAGAGAGAACGGCGGAACGCCCATTCGAGTGGCTAAGATCAGCTTACTTGATCTACACAGCCTTGTCAGACTGCTCACATATCCCGGCTGGCCATAGATTAGTCGCACTCGCCAGCCCTACTGATTCTCTCCTAGCCGAAAATCCAGCGCCATCTGTAGTAGCTCGCCTAGCCCCGGGTCGATAACCAGGACGTTGGCCGTCATTCGAACCACCCATGCCATCCTTTTCGAGCTGTGGCGATGCCTGGAGCTCCATAGGTTGAGCGATATTCTGTGCTGCAATCGCCCGTTGCCAGGCGGATATACGCCTCTCCACATCCTTTGCCAGCTTTCTATGCTGATTCACTAACAGCGAGAGCGTCTTCTTCTCGTCTGCTCCTTTTTGAGTCTCCAGTGCACTTTCAAACAGCTCGGCAGCTTGCTTGTACGTATCCCGAGCTTGAACGAGGGTTTCAAGATTGGCGGTGGACGGCTTGAGCAGAAGAGACGCCTGAGCGGAGAGGGCATGCGCCTGTTTTCAGCGTGTGTCTCCATGCTGCGTAAATCATCCGTGCAGATAGACTCACCTTGTGAAGCGGATTCTCCTCCATTGTCACATTTCCTCCGAGGTAGATGAAGAGAGAATAGCGGGAGGGAGGTCTATCGATTGCCCGGGTGACAGGACGATCAGTCACGTGCAAGGCACGGTAACCTCAAAGTGCCGGTTTCAGCAGGCGAGTCGGGACGTCAAGACTTTTTGGATTGCACCGTGATATCTCATATCACAAACCTTGACAGCTAGCTCGCAAGCACACAGCAGGCGCTCGACATCTGATCGACTATCCTATCAAATCAAAACAGACTCACCTCAAGAGACAGGTTGCAGTCATGTCCGCACTCAAACCTCAGCCTGTTATAGGGATTATCGGCATGGGAGACGTGAGCCGCAAACTGTCGGTATAACAGAGCTGATAAGAAGATGGGAAGGCTTTACGCCAGGAGACTGAGTGAAGGAGGTCTCAAGACGTGAGCTTTCACTGTCCAAAGCTTGGTCTCAACTCACCTGCAGCATCTACGTTTGTGACCGAGAGGAAAACTACCCGAAGCTGCAAACCGAATTCGCAGGTCAGTACCAGGTTGAGCATAGCACACTTAAGACTCTTGTGTGGCCCTGGAGCTTCTGTTGATATTCAGGAACCGGTATCACCCCCCTCCCCAACGGTCACAACGTTTCACGCCTTTCTGACCTGATCATCTACAGCGTCGAAGCTGCGTTCATCGGGCCTTGCGTCAAAGAGTACGGGCCATCTACAAAGGTCGGAGCGGTCGTGGCTGGACAGACAAGCGTCAAAGCACCCGAAAGAGAGGCTTTTGACAAGTACCTGCCGGAGGACGTCAGCGTCGTCTCGGTGCACAGTCTCCACGGACCAAGCGTGACGACAGAGGGGCAACCTTTGGTGAGTGTGGAATACGACGTTGCTCATCCTAGATTATTATACATCACCGAGGACCAAAGGAAAACGTTCAACTAGTGGAGGATGTCTTCAGGAGTTTCAAGTCTCGTTATGTCCATTTGAGCTACGACGAGCACGATATGGTCACGGCGAATACTCAGGCTGTCACCCATGCAGCATTCCTAAGGTGAGTAATCGCCTAATTACCTCATGGACACCAACAACGCATACTGAAGTTCAGTATGGGGACAGCTTGGAGAAATGCCGCTGCATACCCATGGGAAACTACCCGCTACGTGTCCGGTATCGAAGTGGTCAAGGTCAACATCACTTTACGGATCTACGCCGCTAAATGGCACGTCTATGCTGGTCTCGCTATGCTCAATCCGAGTGCCCAGGCGCAGATCCAGCAATACGCAAAATCTTCAACAGAGCTGTTCAAGCTCATGGTGGAAGGTCGTGAAGCTGAGCTATCAGAGCGAGTGTGGGCGTCAAGACGAGATGTTTTCGGGTGGGACAGGGATGAAGACGGAGGGGAGAAAGACAGTCGAGCACCGATATTGCTGAGTGAGGATTTGCTGGATCAATTCAGTCTGGGCCAGAAGACAGAAGGGAAAGGCAGCCCAAATTCGCACTTGAGTCTGCTGGCTATGGTGGATTGTTGGGCAAAGTTGGGCATACGACCGTTTGAGCACCTGGAGGTCGCTGGAACACCAGTGTTCATGCTGTGGATCGGTGAGTCAGCGAACGGAACATGCTGACATCAGGTGTGGCAGAATATCTCTTCAGATCAAAAGCTCTACTGGCTTCTGCGATTTCGGCCGCATTGTCGGATAAAGTGCACCGACCGGACGATATCGAGTTTTGCGTGGCGGCGCGGGGATGGTCGGAATGTGTCAGTTTTGGGAACTTTGATCTTTACCAACGGCGGTTCCAGGAGACAGCGAGTAAGTGGATTAGCTGCTCAGACGTGGCCGTCAGCTAATAACAGGCTTTTTCTCGCCCCGGTTCGAAGAAGCAGCAAAGGTTGGTACACAGATGATCAAGGCGATCCAAGAGGGTCGAAAGAAACGGTAGGCGCATTGAGATTGCGCTCGTTGTCGCGGACTGCATCGGAAGCTATCCACTAGACTGTTATGCACGACTCCATTACGCTACTATGCTTGTTTTGCTACCTTAAATACAGCCAGAGCGTCCCGGCAGGTGACGGCGTTTGTTAAAACCCCGAGACCGAGCCTGTGATGTGGCATTTGATAGACTGGTTTTAGCTGCCGCCTTATTCGCTCATTCCTCTCATAATCCACCTAAAACACCCGTATAAGCTCATCCCTCTGCTATCAGTCTCGTCTTCTCTAATCACCACTCACTTGTCCATCATGTTCCGTACACGCGCCATCGCTTCTATTGCCCAACCCCTCCGAGCGGCCTCGGTCCGAAACTATGCGTCCACCGTCACGGTAGCGTCTACCCGATCCAACGCTTCCGCCCCATTGCTCGGTAACATTGAGGCTTCGTGGAAGGATCTCTCGGCGGCTGAGCAAGCGGAGATTCAGGAGCAAATCGCCGAGCTCGAGAAGAAGGACTGGAAGGAGCTGTCGGTTGACGAGAAGAAGGCCGGTGAGTGGGAATATCTATGGTTACGGGAGATTTCGGATCAGTGTCGCGGAAGTGATGGATGTCCATCGTTCTATGCGTACACTGGCTCGAGATGGTTGGACGTCAATGAGAATGAAACTGATCACATATCTCCTCGTCCGCCTTTAAACACTATTGCCTCACACTACATTCCGTCCGCTTCCCAGCCTACTTCACCTCCTTCGGCGCCGAGGGTCCCCGAAAACCCCTCCACGGACCAAACCACGGTGCTCAGGTCTTCGGTCTTACCGCCCTCGCCGTTGTTGGTTCTTTCGGTGTCTTCTCCATGTTCCGAAACACTGGTAGGTCGACTTCGCTCTAGTTTGGATTATTGTATCACGCTTACATCCAGCTCCAGCACCCCCTCACACCATGACCAAGGAGTACCAAGAGGCTTCGACCGAGTACATGCGCTCGCAAAAGGTCAACCCTATCGTATGTGCCGTTTGGTTTTTCTTTCCCGGCGCACAAAACCCCGCTGGACAACGCTTACATCTAGTCTGGTGTCAGTTCCGAAGACTACAAGGGCAAGGGTATGGTCCAGTAATCTCTTTATCGTGTACACGGCTAGGAGGCTCGTTGCGATGGATACTAGTAGAGCTGGAGAGGGAAATCACCTTACTCGGTACTGTCTTTTGCTGATATGGAAAACAAAACAATCTGCATTACAGAGGCGCCTGACCGTTGGTTCGTAATCGAAGGCTGACGGACTGATGATTGTTCTGACGCTCTTTTGACCGTGAGATAGTACTGTTCTCGAGGCTGACGATCTGCTGATATCTAAAAGAGGACTGTGCGGTCAATGGAGTGCAGGTGTTGCCAATCCGAAGAGCCAGTACTACAAAGGCAAAGGACGGTCACAGAAGGCGAGGAGCTGAATCGACAACGAGGACTGTGCGGACAAGGAGGCCTTCTCGGCGGAAGTTTGGGAAGCAATACAAGACTACTAGAGAGCTATAAGAAGGGCTCGCCATTCGCTTTGTTGGTGCGCCTGCCCCTCGAACAATGTCTGACCAAGAGGAAATTGAGTTGAGTGACTGGGCAAGTATCGCCAAGAAGTACGTCGAGACGTACGACACGGACTGTCTATCCGTCAATAGGGCCCCCACTTGGGACTCGACCACGACTGCCGTCGAACCTTACACGATTGACCAGGCTTTGAAGCCCAGCAACAAGGGGAAAGGCCGGGCTGATCGCTGGAGGCGTATTGACGAAGAAGTGGATGTGACCCTTCAGATTATTTCCACTGCCGCGGATGAGTTTTCCACTGGGTTCACGAGGCTTCTTGTCCATGAGACCCTTGATCTGGACAGGACGGGCAGCTCGGGGCTGCTCCCAAATGGACGCGAGTTGTGGAGCTCGCATGGAAGTCAATTGATGAGATTCAATCCGCCCGTCCTCATTTTGGGTCAAGAATGCAACGAGGCCATCCTGAGAGGGACGCCCCAGAATTCGGCGAGCCTTGTATCGTTCCTTGTGTCGGAGAAACACCATCAAGTCGGTATGATTACCCGTAAGGTGTCTTTCGGATGGCGATTCCCGTCCCAGCTCATCCTGGCTAAAGACGCCCGTCTGAAGGAGTTCACTGTCGAGACAACCTTCACCGATGTACCCCCCAAGGCTGAAAGCGCCTTGTTCTCCGGGCTTCCCGTTCAAGTGAGCATTAAATTTGATGATCATTGTTTCCGCCCGTGTCATCCTGGTGAGTCGACGGGAGAAGAACTCTGCGACGTGATCTTGACGCCACTGAACATTCGCGCGACGAGTACTGCTCAATGGTCGATGAGTGGGGTGTTCGACGCTTCTCATTACCTTGGATCATACATCGACCTTCCTGGATCATACAGGCCTCCACAAGAGACCGATATAACGGACATGCTCACAGAGGGGGAAGGACGCGAGGAGGTGGAAACTGTTGGGGAACCGAGTGGCGGGCTGAGGCAGAATGAGACAGAATTGGCGGCAGCGAAAAAGTTCGTGCCTGGTTGTACTGCCTGTGCGGAACAGTGCGAGTCTTGTCAGAAGATATCGTGTACATAGCTTTTGGAGGCGGTATGCAGCGTGAAGAGGGTTACAATGTGTGGTGAAGAGCACTCGTCGAGTGGACTAATCACGGTCAATTACTTCGCACCGCTTGCTAGGTTTAAGGTTTTCCACTTCATCTAGCTTTACGCTCTCCCACCGACCCCTATCGCAGGACTTGGTGGCTTGACGTCGACGGCAAGGCCTGCATAAATGGCTATCTCGCAATTCTGACCTTCTTGTACACTGTCGTGTGGCGTTCTGAAATCCCGAGTAAGGTTCCAAAGCGGCAACGGCACAATCTCGTGCTCAACGTCGCGTGTAAGTACGAAGAAAGTTCCATCCCCAAGCTGTGACAAGGCCCAATCCGCATATCGCACTATGACCGGTGTTCGTTTCTCAATAGACTGACTTGTGGTCGCGTGCACCTTGCCTCACGCAGCAGTCTAGCGAGACGAAGGATTGCGGTCGATTTCATTCTACCCCGTTCTGCAAATTGCACACTGAGCCAAAGGATCGAGTAGATTGCTCGAGCAAGACAGCTGGGATCCCTTTGGTATTGAGATTGGTCGCATAATATGGCCAAGGAGCGCGCTGGTCTCCTCGTCAACAAGAGATGAGCCCCAATGGCGAATACATGATGGTAGCCACGAGGCACACGCCGAGCTCCCTCCCCTCAACGCGACAAGGCATAAAATGTTCGACCTCTACATCGCGTTTGTCTCCGGGTAGGAATGCTGCGTCTGGGATCTATCATGAGATGGTGGATATGCACTTCGATTTTGCAGTATCGCTCTTTTCATCGTACGGGGGTGAGCCGTCCTCCCGCTTGGAACGCCTCCACACGGAAAGAGACGGCACGTGGGCCTGGCTCGCTGAGGGATAGCGAGCAGATGCATGCATTTATACAGACCATCACGGTAGACCAGTACGCTAACACGCGTGTGAAGAGATATGATAAGACGCATCGACTGATATATCACGGAAAACCGCGTAATCTGACAGTTCCACCATACACGTTCGCCACTGGTTACAGAACCCTTCGACTGCCCTGTACCCGTCTGGGCCTGTCAATGATCCGTCAACCCCTTCCCCGGCTGACGAGCATCCTGCTAGATATTGATAATTTTCAACGAGTTAACGGATCTGCGGGTGTTTCGCGCTTCACGCAAAGCCGTCATGAGCTGTCGTAATAGATCTATACGTGAGTAGGTGATTACAATCAGTCGGCGTGGCGTACAGTAGACCCTGTCGAATATGATCGTCTCCAAACATTGTAACTTGTCAAACACGATGGCGTCGAGTCAGAGCGCTACCTGCTGGCCCCCAGCCACGAGACGCCGCAGTATGACGCTATGTCTGATAGCTTCCGGTCTCCAACCGACGGTATCAGCAAGGGCCGATTGTATATCAGAACATCTCCCCTGATCCATGTACGCTAGCCGCCCAGATTGACAGCCAATGTCGGCATGAGCGATAGGTGGCGGCGAGGTGACCCTGGGCAGCCGGCGTTTGATCCCACTAGCTTGGTTCATCACACAAGCCGTAAGTGCCTTTGTCGTACAACATGTGAACACCTTTATCTTTCACCATTGAAGACCAATCGAACGTGTATCACCCATAATGTCGGCAAGGATGTCGGACAGCTCGTCGAGAAGCAGTGCATCGAGCAAAGTCTTTAGGTGCTCAACATCGCCACCGTTAGACCATTCACGATCATGCAAAACTAATCCATAACTCGTATATATGTCGCAAAGAACCTACTAAATGAGAGAAAATCATTATTAAGACAACATGAAAACCGGGCGTACATACTCACCCCACACTCGTCCCCGTCCCATGACCCCTCCAATCTGACGATGGCTCTTGTACATAATTTTGATCCCAGCCTGCCGGATGAGGTGGAGCCACAGGGGGATTCCACGGCTCCGCTATCCCTGAAGAAGTTGTATGGGTGGTAGGGTGGGACGGCACGGCTTGACCAGCCGATCCGGACGAGCCCGAGCTCGAAGGAGGCGCGTAGTCGCGCGGATGAGCAAACCGACCCGAAGAAGAGGAAGGCGTGTGCCAAGTGGAATACTGCGCGGCGTACACCGGCTGAGGAGGATGTGACTCGTAGTGACCGAAATCGGCGAATGAGCTTGGGGCGGTGGCAGGAGGCTGATAATTATAAGGGTTGTGAGGTATGATTGGGCTCATGATATTCGGTTTGACATCTATAGTAGAGTTGGGAGCGTAATAGTCGGGAGGGGAGATGGCAGCGATGGGTTGTGATTGACGACGTGAATGAATGCTGTAGTGACGAGGCGGAGAAGGATGGTACGGGTCGTATCTCCGAGAAGACGACGTTGGACGTAGGGAGCCCGACATCGAAATCATACCCGAATCAGAGTTCTGACGCGCGAGGAGCGGCGGAGAAGCCAGCTGACTGTGATCAAAGTAGGCTGACGAGGCGGAAGAGGGCCCAGCCGGGATGTAGGAGGAAGAGGCGTGAGGCATTGGGATAGGGACCGGAACGGTAGTCGAGCGATGTCGGGAAGTGTCCACTCGTAGGCCCAATGGCTGACCGAATTGATCATATTCCGGCGAAGGAAACGCGTTCATAGCCACACCGCTAGTGGGAGATGTAGGTTCCTCTGGTTCCCCACGATACCGTGGGATACCGTCCTGGCCCACCTCGATCATAGGCGGGAAGCGGAAGTTCTGCTTGTGTAGATACTCTGGCGAGATTTCGAGAGAAGCCAGTTCCGGTACGGTAGACGGAGCACGTAATTTGCCTTGAAGAACGTCCTCGACAGAATAATACGAGATCATATGTTGGGCGAAGCCGTTCACTGTGACTGACATTGTCTGAGGTCAGCACGAGCGAAACGTGGAGCTCACCTTCTTGACTAAACCGTTGCCTTTGAACTTGTAGCTATTTGTCAAACTGCCAACAAGTTGACGTTCTCGTTGTCTGTCGAGACCTCCACCATCGCTGCCACTGCGTGGACGCGGTAGAGCGCCATGGCCTAGAACGCTATCCACGGGTTCGCGGGGCGCATCAAAGGGCGGCGGCATACCACCTTGAAAAGGGAGGCAAGAAGGCGAGTTCTGCTGGGGGGATGATGATGATGGGCCAGATGCCGTTGGCTTCTTGTCTGTTTCACGATAGACCTGTCATAAGCGATGTTGAATTTGACGGCTCACCAAAAAATTGCCGAGGATTCGACTTGGACTCCAGACCAATCCATCCGTCCATCGCTTGATCCCACTCTCGTGCTCGTCAAAGACGAAGACGGCTCCACTTTGAACCATTCCCCGTTCCCGCTCGATTAAACGCCTAGTGACCCGTGGTATCATCCCCCGTCGCGCTGCTTCAAAGACGAGCAGAGCATCGAAAGTGGTTTCGATGTAACCCCTGAACGGCGGATCTAGGCTGGGAGGGGGCGTCGAAGCGGCCATACTCGAGTCGAAGACGAGCCGAGTGATGGGAGACGATGGTCGAGCTCGATGATGGTGATGTCTGGCTTTCTATTGTTCTGAAGAGTTACGAGAGATATTGGTAATACAGGGTGTAGATAGATAGCAACTCCGGTCAGCGTTGATTCGATCCGAGATGTTCGGAAGAGGCGAGATCGAGGATATAGTGATTGTCGGGGAAAAAGATGATCGTATCGAACGGTGTATAACGAAGGTGACGGAATCAGATGGTGCAAGGACACTCACAGATACTTCTACTACGAGTAAAGGTTGAACAGGTGACCGTGGGTTTTTAGTGTGGTAGTGTGGTGAGAGCGATTGCTATGTAGGAGAGATCTGGAGAGTCGTAAGTTGGTCGTGCTAATACGGGATGACGGAGGAGTGAGGAAGGGCAGAGTAGAACGGTTGCGTTGAGATATATAACTACGTCGTGAGGTGGTGGTGCAATGAAGGGGCACGAGTTTGAGCGGATGGTGAAGGGTGACGAGGAGGGACAAGACCCGGAGGCAAGCAAGTGCTCAGGGTTGCTTGAGACAAGGTTTAAGCTCTGTGCACTTTAGACCCGGGCAGGTTTCCCTGAGCGTTCAGGCCGGCGCTTTGGACCGAACCAACGCCCCCCAATTCCAGCTTTTGCCCCTTTGCCCGTTTGATTCAAGGAATCCCCGTACGCCGCTCAAAAACTTACGTCGTAATATACCGGATACAAGTCGTAGGAACCGATCGAACGGATCCCACTTTGACTCTTTCATCAGATCGATTGGCACCAAGACAACTCGTACTCACATCGTTGGCAGATCCGATAAGCGTAAGCGTGAAAGGCCGGATGTGGAAGAGTGATTCGCTGCTGGCGAGCAAAAGGAACGGGCGTCCGCAATCTTTGTCTGTCCAAAAACAAAAAAAAAAGATTCCAAACGACGCTGATCGGATGCTTGGTATCGCCCAGGATCACCGTATCGTCGAGCTATCCGTTTCTATTCTCAATCCCACAAGCGTTTTGGTGGCGAGGCGATGTTGACAGATCGACGCGTATATAAAGCACAATGTTCTGAAAGGAGAATAGGATGAAAATATGTGTAAGCGCTGCTCCTGTCACTGCGCGATCAAAGGAAGGAGACAGGGAAGGACCCCGTTGTAAAGCCGACGGCTGGATGTGCGCCGGACTGGAAACTTTAAATGGGACATGGGGACTGACCGACCATTGATGACTCACTTGGGTGCAACACGGATCGCAAACGAGCTTGAAGTCCACGGACTTTTCGGGTTCTCAAACGGACGCGATGAATGCAATGATCTGCACGACTGTGGACGGTGAAGAGTACGCAATACAGCATCCGCAAGCGGGTCGACAGGGTGACGTCGAGCTCGGCAGTGGTTAATTGGTTAATAGTCGTTGTGAGCTTACGTTGTTCGATATGCATACAGCATTCCCTGCGGACCAAGACGCCACCGGACATCTGGAGCTCCTTGGTCAGGTGGAGCCGATAGCCTGCCGATCAGGGCAAGAGAGCTGCCAAGCGAGAACGTTCTTCTTTCTGTCTCGGTCAACAGATTGACCTAGCCTAAGTAACGGGCCGGAGATGTACAAACCGAGCATTCACACGGGCAGCCCATGTGCAACAATCCGTTCTCCGCCTTTCTCCTGAAGACTCCACGGCATTTACAGGAACAAGAGAAGACCCAGCATATCGTCTGCATTAGTTAATGTCCACTCTGTTTGCGACGCATTCAACGCTATCGGAATGGGCTTGTCAGTACACATTGCGTTTCATTCTGTAGTCTCATACCACTTGTTTTTCGAGGCATGTTTTGCTCCACCACCACCACAAATGGGTTGGCGTGACGGTATACAGTCTGCCGTATGCTGTATCAGCAGATCAACTCGTTGACATGGCATGCCAGTGGAGTTGCCCCTGTTGGCCTTTAGCGCAATTTCTGCTCCAGCGGACAAGCAAGGTGTAGCGGGATGGCGTGACACAGTGTAACAGGATGAAATGGGGTAAGGACGAGTGTTATCCGAGAGGCACCAAAAATGCATGTATAGGCCTGCTTGGCTCTAACAGCCGATTAATGAGGTAACGAGACCGAGTGATCGAAACGAGTCTGGTCCTCGGTCTGGGTCCGTCAGCGATAAGCAATATGGCGTATTCGTCAGCACCGCTTACATTTGCCCCGACCAGTCCTCGTCCGATATTTACTTGAATGAGGCCATTCTGCGGGAGAGGACGGGGGCGGGGAACAACCGTAAGAAGCAAGTCCGCAGCCCATGTGACGAGGGTACCCGCCACCGGGAATATTATTTTCCTTTGCACCGTTGATGCCTTTATGCCTTTTGTTACACCTTTGACCCGAATTTATCACATCACCAAACACCGTCATCGACGGCCAGGCAATCACATTGCACATCGTGTAAACAGATTCTCCAAATCGTGATTTCATCTTTCGATTGCTTCCCCGAGACCCCGCACAACTCGTGATAGATTCCAGTGACGCCCTTGCAAACCCTATTCAGATTCCAGCGCCATGTTTCCGCCCTTATTAATCATCATTGCCTCGGTCGTTGGATGTTCCGGTGCGGGACCTCGACCATGACAACTCAACTGATTGATAGTTGTGCATGCCCAAAGTGGAGGTCCCACGTCGATATTCACCATACAAACATCCCCTCCTGAGCCGACCTCGTCTTCATCTTCGGCTGGTGCAGTACGCTCGTCGAGCACAGTCACATCGTCCTCTGCCCAGCCGACTGAGACTGCGTCTTCCCAATTCCCGCAGGTCTGCGGTGACGAGTGCAGTGTCATCTCGAACACGCTGGCAGTAGGTGCACAGCTGTCGACAATAGGTAGCTTATGAACAGACCTGCGCTTCCGGAGCGGAGCTCAACATCACATGCCTGTGCACAGTCGAGGTCGAGCAACACTATGTGAATCTCAATCGCCGAAAATCGCGTAATGTTACTGACAAACAGACCGCTTGCATACAATGCGCCATTGACCTGAATCCAAACCCAAACTCTCTTGCTTCCTACCAAGCTTTGATCGACAGTGAGCTCGGGATCGCCATTTCTCCGTCTCCGATCCCCCGTTTATTCATGATTGCATATCATTCTGACTCGTAGCATACGTTGAGCAATGTGCTTCGGCCCCTAACAACCCTATCAGGTTGCCCAACGTTACCATCACACTACCCTCCACGGCATCTGGGTCGGCATCGCAATCACCGCAATCTGCATCGGGAGTTGCTAATATTACCTCGTTAGCATCGTCAAGTGCATCGTCGAGTGCATCGATGTCAACGTCATCTGTCCGCGCGTCACCAAGTGCGTCAACTGTCGCCTCTTCCGCAGCTGCCATCGCGTCATCGTCAGGTGCTGCTGGAACGACGATCGGGCACATTCCGCTACCTGGCGGTCTCATCGCAGCGACGCTCTTGGGGTTGATCGGCGGCGCTCTTCTCCTATAGTCCTCGTGGTCATCGAAGAGAGCGAATGGAGACCATGTTAATGGGTACGATGTGGAAACGGCGGTCTGCGTTGATGAGCGAAGGTAAAGAGGGCGAAAGAAATCACGACCACGATCGGGGATCAGGGTGACGTCGCACACCATGACTGAACTTTATAATGGCCTTGTACGTGCATGTATATGAAGGACTTTCGAGTCACAAGCACCAGGTTTGGGGCTAAACAGTAATCCACAGCGCTGGCTATAACAGGAGGCGGCTCGATGCCAGCGTCCTTGGACCTGCTCGATCACCCTTACTTCAAGATCTTCGCTGCTGGGGTCTTCGGTTCGTGGCTCCTCTAGCACTAACAAGCCAGGCTTGGGCCGTACTCGACGACTTTTGTCGTACACTCAGATGCGCCAACTGGTGGTGACGATCGACGCCTTTGGTAGACCCCATAGATATGACAATGTGTGTGGAGGTGCATATGTCCAGGAATACCGGGTATGAATGACAGCCGCCAGACGGACGGCGGGGCTGTCTGGGCTCTCTTGGACCCATCTCCTCCCTTTGCAATGCCCGACATCGGCCACCTGTGTTCCTCCCAATGCCAAAGCTCTTGGAAGCAATGGTGACTGCTATTGGAAGACGACGACGACACCGACGCCCAGTTGCTCCAGTCAGGTGCTGGTTTTTGCCGCCCACGCCACACGACCAACCTGACTGACCGGTTACGCTTAGATCCCTTTGTCGCGCGCTTCCACATCCTCTTCGCAACGATTACCATATCTTTAAACGTAATCATCGAATCAGGTCGGCATCCCACCTCGCTTATTCGCTATCAGGCGCTGGCTGCTCGCTGCACGCCGTGAGAAACGAAATCGCGTCGACCTGCGCTTCGAAATCCACGGTGCCTGTCAAAGTCATGTGTGTAGCGAGTTTACGTGGGCATACGGGGGCTGACTTCTAGGCCACTCCCAGTCGAACGATCCTTGGGTTCGGTGAGCTGGATGTCTCCTCGGTTTGCTCGCGAGTCGAACATGAACGTTACGGGCTGACGACTAGGTGTCGTCGTTGGTCGCTCGTTTCCAGACTGCGGCGGACCGTGACGCAGAGAACGCTCGACGTCAATCACTCACTCCTCGTCGATTGAGTGGCAACGCCTTTCCACGCCGTGAGGGGAAGACGACTGCGGCAGGGGAGCCGAAAGACAAAGAGGTCACGGGTTTTCGTACTGTCGCGCCGACGGAGGACCGAGTGACATCCACCGTCAATGCGACACAAGAGACGAATCGATTTTCAAAAGGTCAGACGGACAGGACTGAGCAGACGAAGGCGGATGGACCGAGCAAGGGGAATGAGCCGGGCACTAGCAAAATGGAGGTCGTGAAGGAAGCGAGCAAGAGCGTATTGCAGGGTGTGAAGGAGATGACAGTTGGCGGTGGTTCGAAAGCGAGGGACGCCAACAGCGACATGTCCCATGATTTGACGCTTGACTCTGCCGGAGAAAAAACGACTGCAGAGGCCACCAACATCTCGGCGCCGTCAGAAAAGACAGCCTCATCAAGCCCGAGAAGAACCGATTCCAGCGCAGAGGCAGCGCTTTCGTCCGCTGCTGCAGACCCAAGCAAGACTACTGTTCTCGCACCAACTTCCAATATGCCTCGGTCAGCTGCAACACCTCGGAAAGATACAGCTCCAAAGGTTGCTGCCGGTACGATCCCATCTCATCGCAAGGAGACCTCTACGTCATCCACCAAACCCACCACCACCCGAGTCTCGACCCCGAAATCAAATCCGGCCAATCCCGTTCCCAGCCGTACTGCTCGATTGACGCCCTCAATGACAGGTCCACCACGCCGCGCCACCGTCACCACCAACGGGAACTCGCCCAACGCTGAGGTAGTCCCTCTCAAACCACAACTCACTGGAACACCCTCGAAACCTACGGCATCTTATCTTGCCAAGATGCGCTCCACGCTGAACAGTACCCCGCCTCAGCGCACATCGAGCACACGAAGTCGACTGTCAGTCAGTCCGAGCCCCGCTCCGTCGGACACTAAGCCACCCCCGACCCGTTCGACTTTACCAGCCTCCGGCTCCAGGCTTATGCAAGGAACAGCAGCTTCACGGGCTAGAGCAGCTGATCCCAAAACCCCTCCTATCAAAACGGCGGGTATGAAGGCGAAGCCAGCTAGCGGGACTACGGCAAAGATTCCCAAGAAGGTCGAGCAGAAGGCAACCAAAGCCCAAGACCATTCCAGCGCATCGATACCAGCTATGGAAACGTCCGCTGCGCCCAAGGGAGGCTCTGATGGGGCTACCGGTGTGCCTCGAGAGGACGACAAAGCCCTTAGCAATTCCGAAGATACCGTCCGAAGGACAGCTCAATCAGCCAACGATAAAGACATTGCGACTGTGGACAGCACTTCGGTAGCCTCCATGCCTGCGGGAGATGACAATCTGACAAAGGCCCATGACAAGGGAAACGAAGGAGCTCTGGCTGCAGTTGGCGCCTCGATTGGAGACTCCCCGCAGATCAAGGCGCCCGTTACCAACGAAGGAAACGAGTCGAAGCATGATTCGAGTAAGACCAGCACAATGATGACACAAGCGACGGATCTGGGGGAGACTCCAGACATCGTATGATAACGATACACGCACTTTAGTTCCTAGCGGACCTCATGCATGACATTCACGTTCAAACCGTGATCTGCTCGCAAGCTATTTCAAGGCCGAATATCACCTGCCCAAAACCTCAATCGCCTCCTGCTCAGGCCCAGGCGCAAAGTCCCGCTTGTCCAGTGTGCCTTAGTACCGCTCTCATGGCGGGGACCAACTACGAAACTAGCTACATTGTTATCAGTGCCAACCTAAAAGCTCCAGCTCGGTGCCGGCTAAAAGCCAGAACGGCTGTTCGGTCGGAATCGGGCCGATAACCTGCGGTGTCGTGTTAGCTCATCCATTCGCATACATTGCACTGATGACGAACGCGTTTGGCTTTGCGAGACTTGTTCTTGTAGTATTGCAGTACCCAAAGCTCAGTTCAGACACTTAATCAGTACAGCCTGGCACTCCCCTAGGCTCCAAGATGATCTCCTCCCGCTTCGTCGGTGCTGTCCGACCGGTTATTGCGCGTTCAGTCTGCCGAACCCCTTCATCCCGACCCGCAAGGCTCATCCCGCAGCGTTGGATCAGCTCGTCCCTGCCGTTATCTGCAGCTAGCAAAGCAGTACCGGATCACGCCAGTGAGGACACAAGTACACGAGCCGGCGTACCCGAAGACACTGCGTCCAAACAGAGTGAGTCAAAACCCTTTGATAGCTAACCCCCAGCTCTCGCATCGCGTCGTACGCCTGATTTGTTCTCTCTCGTCGGTCAAACAGTCATCATCACAGGTGGAGGACGAGGTCTGGGCTTGACAATCGCTAAGGCTGTACTTGAGAGCGGAGGACATGTCGCCGCAGTTGATCTTTTACCCGAACCTTCACAAGAAGAATGGGCGGCCGCTCAGGAAACAGCAAATTCTCAGGGTCTCAGTCTCAGCTACACCAACCTGGACGTGACGGACCAGCCTCAAGTTTCGTCCGTGGTGCAAAAGCTGTTCAAAGCCGCCCCTTCCGATGCCCCAGTCAGAGGTCTGTTCATGGCAGCTGGGATCCAAATGCTCAAGCCCGCTCTCGATTACACCCCCGAGCAGATTCGGAAGATATTCGACGTGAACCTCACCGGATCGTTCTTGTGTGCGCAAGCCTTTGCCAAAGAGTTCATAAACCGTAACCCCGGCCCGAATGCTCAAACGACGCCAAGTTCGGCTCAACAACCAGCATCGGGACAACCGGGCGTGGAACCCTCAACAGGCCTGGCAGGAGACGGAGGAGCAAGTATCGTTTTTACGGGAAGTATGAGCGCCCACGTCGCGAACTTTGGTCTGGAGTGCGCTGCGTACAACGCAAGCAAGGCAGGAGTGAACCAATTGGCGAGGAATTTCGCCATGGAATGGGGTAAAAAGGGGATTCGAGTCAATGTGAGTTGCATGGCTCGCTTTGGCTGACGATTAGTCGCTTTCACCGGGATATGTACGTTTGATGCATCAGATGAAGTGTGAGGGATGCTGATAGCAGATCCGCACGGCTATGACCAAGGCGCTCCTTGATGAGAAGCCAGAGCTGAACGAGGTCTGGCTTCATAATGCCTTGTTGGGTCGTTTGTCCACACAGGACGAATACAGAGGTGAGCAAGCTAATCAGAGGTGAAAAGTTAATAGCAGGTCCTGTCATCTTCCTCCTGTCGAACGCTTCTTCATTCGTACACGGCGCAGATCTCCTGGTGGACGGAGGGCACACTGCAACGTAAAAGCATTGCTCTAAACTGACTAGGAGGAAGTGTTAGTAACAGGAGGAAACAAGCGGGGCGACAAGAACAAGCGACGGTCTTTTGACGTACGTTGTATAGAATATACATGCAAACTGTCAAAAAGGATCATGTACCGCCAAAAGTGGATTAGCATTCTTGTATTCCACCTTGATGTCCGGTTGAGGGCGGTTTGACACACCTCCTACAGTAGGATGCGATGATACGCCTGACGCAGACCGGCCGTCACTTTCAGAGTAGCTGTCTTGAATTGAGTCGGTGATACGCCTGATCAATGCATCTTCCCCTTGATCCAGTGCGCCCCTGGTGGCGTTAGTCACTCGGTCTTGTATAGCTGAGATCAACCTCTCCATCTCGGATTGCTGAGTCAGGGCGGAAGAGTGCGTCGCTGTCGTAGATGTAGACGCTGTAAACAGCGAGGGAGGGGCTCTGAGCTCCTATCCGCCATCATCCTTCAGGATTATCGTCCACGCCTTTTCCAATGGTCCACTTTCATCAGAAGTAGGATAGTCAGTGGAAGTTGAGCGGGGAGCGCATGAGGTGATGAGTCCGCGAAGGGCGCGCTTCATCATTGATGGCATTGGGTTGAAATGCAAACTAAGCAAGCAGTACGATAGATGGCCGCGAGCCCCATCCAGTTGTGATCGGTTAGAAGACTACCCCTTGAAAGGATGCATGGGAACTCTCGAGAAGGCGTGGAAGCATAGCTGGCGATGGTACTCGTAGGCGTGGGTTGAAGGGAGTGGGTTAAATCCGAGTGGCAATCGTTTGTTTCGGCGTTAAGGTGCCACTTGAATGTTCGCCGCTGTTTCCTTCGGCGTTAACCCATTGGTAGGCATCCTCCGCCGTCGTGAGTGCTTGTTGCTGAGCACTCAAACGACTATAGCTCTCCATCCTTCAAGGTCTTTCGGGCACTCACATCTTTCTTCTCGGGACTCGACTCACGTAGCGGATCTCGATAACTGTAAAACACCAGCAAAAATGTCTCTCACTCTTCCTTCCGACGTCCAAAAGGTCGCCAACGAGGGCACCGTCAAGCTCTTCGGCAAGTGGGATGCGACTGAGTGAGTCGGGTTTGGATAAAAGGATCGAGGATGTTTGGTGAAACTTGGAAAACAGGAGGACAAAGATACAGGACTAGGAGGATACATGGGAAAAAAACAATAAGCGTGGAGCTAGGAGGCTAGAATGATTGCTGGAAGGATTCGATGGAGAGCCAAAATGAACAGGTTGCTAATGCGTAGGATCGAGGTGAAGGACATCTCCCTCACCGACTACATCAACGTCAACCACGCCGTCTACGTTCCCCACACCGCTGGTCGATATGCCAAGAAGCAATTCGCCAAGGGACGTATGCCCATTGTCGAGCGTCTTGTCAACGCGTGAGTGCACAAAACCATGAATAGCGGATCTGGCTAATCCTAGCCTGATGATGAACGGCCGCAACAACGGTAAAAAGATCATGGCTGTCCGAATCGTCCAACACGCTTTCGAGATCATCCACCTTGTCACCGAGCAGAACCCCATCCAGGTCCTTGTCGACGCCATCGTCAACACCGGACCCCGAGAAGACTCTACTCGAATCGGTTCCCAGGGAACCGTCCGTCGTCAAGCTGTCGATGTCTCCCCCCTCAGGCGTGTCAACCAGGCCGTCTCCCTCATCACCATCGGTGTAAGTCTCCACGCTGCTTCAAACTCCAGACCATTCTGACATTCAGACCCGCGAGTCTGCTTTCCACAACTCCAAGTCCGTCTCCGAGTGTCTCGCCGACGAGCTGGTCAACGCCGCCAAGGGATCTTCCAACTCTTACGCCATCAAGAAGAAGGACGAGCTCGAGCGTGTCGCCAAGTCTAACCGTTAATGTGGTGGATGGAGATTGTATCTGGGTTTCACGGGAGGACGCTATACGTGGATGTAGAATAGCATGGGGCGATATGCTGGCCTGGCCCGGGCCGTATGACCTTCTGCATTCATTACAGATTACTTTGAAGTCCAATTTCCAGTCTGAACGCCATCGACAGTGGATGACGGTTGGTGATGGCGTCTGCGAGATCAGATGGCTTGCCACCAGAGTACGCAACTTTATTGCCACAGAACGCCCCATCGATCGCCGGCTTGTGTTGTGCTATAATAGGCGCGAGTTCGTTGAAAGGATTCAAGTGTCCCTCGCGTCGCTTTGGGTGAGGTGTATGTGATCATGAAGCTCGAAGCCGGCTGCTCACGCAAATGGGCTTTAGTCTGATTCCGGTCCAGTGGTAGTCACCTGAACTAGCTTCCGTCGTGGCACTTCTGGTTCCAGCGCTTTGGTACGAGCTAAGAGCAGCGCATGCACACTTGTCCAACGAGCCTTTTGGTGTGCCCCAGGTCGATTGTGTTGATAGCTGGGACCTTCTCAGTAGCAGGGGAATGCATGCACAAGAATTTGCATGTAAGTAGATGGACGGCAATCCGTTGTTCCGCATTTTCCCATTCAGGGGCCTACGAGGTTTGTCGACGGCGACCCTGAAATCCAGGCAAACGAACGACCTGGCAGCCAGTTAGGTCCGTTCACTCTACAACTCCTTCCTTCTTTTCAACAACGTTTGCTATTCCATTGCCGCCGCCAGTATCCTATCTTCTACTCATTCTCCTGTATACGTCTTTGATACTCCCGGCCGCGCCAAACATCACCCACCACTTGAACCCATCGCGGCCGTTTTCGATCTCGATTACTCCTAGCCCATCGGCACCGCTCTCTCGATCGATTTTTTCAGATAGTAGAAGTCTACATTATCAAGAGTGGGAGGACCACTCTCTCAGGGAAATCACGGACTCGACAGGTGGCAGCAGGGAAGGACAATAGAGGGAAGAAGACACAGCTGTTATATAGTACACCACCTGGTTAGTACCTTTTTAAACTAAGCCTGCAAGCAAAATTAAACGCCGGCCGCTGCCGAGTTTTGTTCCAGATTGCTGACTTTGTAGTCCAGCATGAGCCCTCAGGACAAATCCTCGGCGGGGCAACATCGGGTACCGTCGCAGGCTGGACAGCGTCGCGATCATCCAGGGAATGTCAGAATGCCTTCGCCGCCTCCTTTACCCCGACATGATTCCCCTTCTTATCGCGGTCACAAAAGCACGACCGCCACTGGGCAATCACCTAACCTTTCGCCTTCCACCAACGGCCCGTTGAGTCCAAATTCGAGCATGGGGCAAAACTCATATATTTTCCCCATCCGCTCAGTCTATCAAGGCATGAATCAAGCCGATTCCCCTGGGGAGCACGGCACGCCGTTGAGTCGCGCGACATCCAATTCCTATCGATATGGTCACCAGTCGGACGATAATAGGCGCCAGTCAATATCGGGACACGACCCGGGATCCAGTAATGTAGTCGGAATCTCGACTATTGCTCAAATGTTGGAGGAAAGTTCGGTGTCGTCCATGTCAAGAGATCCGGATCCTAAAAACAACGGGCCCGGTTCCGCAACTTTCAACGGCAAAGACAAGGACAAGAAAGATCACGACAAGAAAACCAAGGCCGCACATAATGGTTTCTTCAGCGTACCTCTACAATCATCTAGTGAATCATCAGAGAGTCCCTTCTTCAACGACGCGAGACGTGCAAGTGATCCCGCAAGCTCACCTGAACTCGTTCATGACAACAAGGAGACGGACGCTTCTTCAGATCGCTCTAGTAAACGGCCCGATGCTTCTCGAGGAGACTCCGACAACACCGTCCACGGGGTCCATAACCCGTCTGCCGAAGCATCTGGAAGTGGTTTACCCGATAAGGCGCGTCAGCCAGTTGGCCAACCCCAACGGCCAGCGCAGAGCACCAATTATCAAGATCGGCCGGGACAGACTACCGGCGACCAACAGAGCTATCACGAACGAACAGCCAATCCCCCTCCAAGACAATCGCAACCAACTTCACAGAGCCCCGAACTCAAAGCCCCTCAACCTCGCCGACCTGCGAATAATTCGACCTCGTCCGCTTCTTCCACTCAACAACGAAGTCAAAATACCCATATTGAAACGGACGAAGAAGGGCAGCAAGCTGTGGTTGCCGACTACAGTGGCATAGTTCGTTTAGATGCCGGGTCCCACCCATCGTCTCTCGGTACCGGAGATTCTGGCACTGGCGGATCTCGCGATCGCGGAAAAGGAAGCGGCACAGGTAGCATCCCTAGTGGTCCCACCAACGCCCGGCTTGCTCATCAGCAACGTTCGTCCAAAGTCAACAATACTCGCGACTCGGTCAGGGACTTTGTTAACAGCCAAGCACAGACTATCAATCTTCTTGACCCCAACGCCCCAACGCCTTCCCCTACACCGCACGACGAATCAGCATTAGATGACAGCGAGTCCGGTTCGAACGATGCTGCGGCTGAACCTGAACGAGAGTGGGCTGACTCGAGTGAGAATAGTATGAGCGTCAGAGAGAGCAGTGAAGTTGCTACGGCTGCCTCTCGAGATGACAAGTCGGACAGTGAAGCTGAAGAACCTATCGTCACCTTCCGTTTCGAGCACGTCGCTACTGATGACGGTCATCATGTCGTCGTTGGACGCGAAGGCATGCTACAACGGTGCGAGGATGAACCCATTACCACTCCTGGAGCCGTGCAGGGCTTCGGCGTTCTACTGGTTCTAGAGGATGATTACGATACCGGTCGACTATCAGTACGGCAGGTTTCAGAAAACGCTACAGAGCTGCTTGGCTTATCGCCACGGTACCTCTTCCGCTTGGATTGTTTCACTCGAGTGCTTACCGATGAGCAAGAGGATATCCTTCGTGACAACGTCGAATACCTGCCCGATACTGCAAGCGGCAAAGGTTCCGTCGAAGAGGAAGGCCCACAAGTGTTCTTGCTGTCCGGTTTTGGGGAGCCTGGTAGTGATGACAACGAGGAAGACGACGATTCCGAAGCGACGGGACGGAGACGAGAATGGACGTGCTGGGTTGCTGCTCACAGACCCAAGCAGCCGGCATGGGACAAAGTCGACGAAAACGGTCAACCGATTCCTCCTCCCGACCTCATCGTGCTCGAGTTCGAGCTCGAGAAAGACGTTTACAACCCGCTCATGCAGACATTTGAGAGCGTCCCATTCTCGAGCGGGGGCGATACGCCAGAGTCCGGCAGTCAAACGACTACATCTCGCGGTCCACGATCTGCCAGCACCGGCAGTGCCGAGGTACCCGGCAGCGAGGAATCTATGACTACTGTTGGCTCGACTCCAGTACCTCCCACATCGCAACGTTCCGATAGTGGCACAATCATGCGGCCATCAAGCGCTCGCAATGACTCTGACACGACCCCTCAAGGTGATTCGCTACATCATTCGTCGTCGAGAAAGTCCTCGCATCAGCCTCAGGGTCTCGATGGCATAGATGTTGAGCTTCCATTGGAACGCATCATCGAGTCTACCACAAACCATGCCAAACCGCTCAGGGCTTTGGAGCGCATGCGCCGAACTGGTCAGCACGGTGACTCGAATTCTGGATCCGGCACCGCATCATCAAGCCGCCGTTCGCGCCGTCCTCGTCGGCCAGCTGGTTCTGCGACCGGAACCATGGATGTCTTTGCGGTTCTGGGTCAGATCAACGAGCAATTAGGTGCGGCACCCGATCTTGAGACTTTCTTGAAGATCACTGTTGGCGTCGTGCAGGACCTCTGCCGATTCCATCGAGTATTGATCTACCAGTTTGACGAGACGTTCAACGGTCAGGTCGTTGCCGAACTGGTGGAATGGGGCAAGACAACGGATCTTTTCAAGGGCCTCATGTTCCCCGCTGCGGATATTCCGGCGCAAGCTCGTGAGATGTACAAGATCAACAAGGTTCGATTATTGTACGACCGAAGTCAAACCACCGCAAGAATGGTTTTACAAAGTAAAGAGGACCTGGATAACCCGCTCGATATGACTCATTGCTACCTGCGAGCCATGTCTCCCATTCACATCAAATGTAAGTTTCGTGTCGGTCCCATCTCTGACAAACCAGACCTCGCAAATATGCACGTCCGATCCTCCATGTCAGTATCAATCATGGCATTTGGCCAGCTTTGGGGCCTGATCGCCTGTCATTCGTATGGTCATCACGGAATGCGAGTATCTTTCCCTGTGCGACAGATGATGCGTATTCTTTCCGACTCTATATCAAGAAATATTGAGCGTTTGTCTTACGCCCAACGGTTACATACCAGAAAATTGGTGAGTCATTCTTGCGTTCATCCTTTGCTAATCCTAGATTTCCACGATACCTTCCCAACATCACCCAACTGGATACATCGTTTCCAACGCCGATGATTTGTTACAGATCTTCGATGCGGATTCCGGTCTTCTTGTCATCGGTGACGGTTGCAAGCTGCTCGGGAATAATGAGCAAGGTACTGCAATGCTGGCCATCGCCGAATTCTTGCGTATCATGCGCTTTGAATCTATCAAGGCGTCCAATCATCTTGCTCGCGACTTTCCGGATCTTATCCTACCTCGAGCCCAAGATACAATCGCCGGTTTATTGTATGTCCCGCTTACCGCCAAGGCTGGACAAGACTTTATCGTCTTCCTCCGAAAGGGTCAGGTGCGTGAGGTGCAGTGGGCGGGCAAACCTTACAAGGATGAGTCCGCCGACAACGGGGCGAGTCTCGAGCCGCGTAAATCGTTTAAGACGTGGTCAGAGACTGTTACTGGCCGCAGTCGAACGTGGACCGATGATCAACTCGAATCGGCGGGTGTTCTCGCTTTGATCTACGGTAAATTCATCCAAGTCTGGCGAGAGAAACAGTCGGCCATGGCTAGCAACCAGCTTACCGCGATCCTGCTTTCCAACACAAGTCATGCGGTTCGAACGCCGTTATCTCAAATCATCAACACACTCGAGCTCGCGTTGTCTGGAGACATTGACGCCGATACTCGAAGTATGCTTGAAAACTCGCATCAAGCCAGTCGAGCACTCCTCTTCCACGTCCATGATCTTCTCGATCTTACGAGGATCGAAACTGGAAACGAAACTGCTTTCAACGATCCCTTCGACATCCGTCAGAGCATTGCCGATGCTATCCGCCTGTATCAGACGGAAGCGTCTCGAAGGCAATTGGAATTCATTGTCAACATGGCCGATAACCTTCCTCAATTTGTTATTGGAGACTCACGCAAGATCAAAACGGTCGTGTCGAATTTGGTGGCCAATGCCATCAAGTTTACCGACAAAGGCCATGTAGAGATCTATTGCGGCGTGCAAAAGACCGAGGGTCATGAATTGACGCCAGCACAGCTTGGTCAGCTCGTTCCGATTGAAATTGTTATCTCGGATACTGGTCATGGTATCCCCAACGACAAGCTCGAGGCGATGTTCATGACCTTAGAGGGTGCTGAGGAGATCAGGTCGCAAGAGAACCCGGGGTTGGGCCTTGGTCTTGCCGTGGTGGCTCGCATTGTCGAGCAGCTCTCAGGGCAGCTCCGCGCCGAATCCGAGGTTGGCGTCGGTACTAGATTCTTCTTCACTCTGCCAATGCGCATACAACAGGGTGAACATGGTCGTCGCAGCTCCAAAGAATCGTCATCTGATTCGGTTGCGCCCCCAAATCGGCAATCTTCCGGTTCGGGTTCCGTTGGGTCGTTGCGGTCCCGGTCGGCGTCGTCGTCGCAAGGCCAATCTGAAATCGACTCATTCGTGTATGACTTCGCTTCATCCCACATGCTCGCGCCAGTGAACGCAGATGATAAACGACTCCGTGACGCAGAAGAGCGAATGAACAGACCGGGTACATTCCCTGTCACTGATTCGTCCTTCCCAGTTCGGCCGACCAGGATGGATGACCAAACGGAAACATCATCACCGCCTGCAACCTCTACACCACAGATCACCTCGCCTCATCATCCACGGCCATCCATACAATACAATCGCGGTATCAGTTATCAGTCAGGACATGTCACCGGGCCGCAGAACACTCAAGGTCATGCTCGAAGACCCTCGCAGCCTACGATTGCGATCAAACAAGCGGAAAAGACGAAGCGTAGCGATGCGACCAATCTGCGTGTGTTGGTTGTGGAGGATGACCCGATCAATTCACAAATCTTGCAAAAGCGCCTCAAGATGGACAAACACGTGGCTATACCAGTCACCAATGGCCAAGAAGCTGTCGACTTTTTGGGGAACGATCGAGACATTGACGTGGTACTCATGGATATTCAGTGAGTTATGAGCTTCGGGTCGGAACTGTGCTGACCAATAGAATGCCAATCATGGATGGGCGCACTGCTGCCAAAGAAATTCGGAAACTCGAGAAGAGGACACCGCAGCCGCAGGGCATTAATCCACTACGGATTGATGACAGAATACCCATCTTCGCTGTTAGTGCTTCGCTGTACGAGAGCGACCGCACAAACATGGCGGAGCACTTTGACGGATGGATTTTGAAACCGCTTGGTGAGTACAACGATATATTTCCGTCTATTATAGCTGATACTAGATTTCAACCGAGTTCGAGCAATCTTGACCGCACTGGAAGATCCAGTCAAGCGGTCCAAAGAGGTCTACGTTCAAGGCCAGTGGGAGAAAGGAGGTTACCTCCAAGGTGATTCGAGCGGTTTTGATTCTATGTGGGCCGAGACTCATGCCAGACGCCCGGAATACTTCCCCTAATTCTGTCTCCTCCGGTAAAACCACTTCGACGCGGCAATAACGGATTGTCGCATGCTCCATCTGTAACTTTTCCTGTTTCGCCTTTCCGGGATTGTGGGTGGGATACCACTACTAGACGCAGTGTGTTTGTAACTCTAGAGTCCGCTACATGTCGATTCAATTCCGACTCTATCGGATTGACATCATTTTTATCAGTTGTTTCTTGTACATACACGTATACATGAGACTGAGCATGCATCTTCACGGAGATGACCTGTTAGAGAACCGTTTGAAAATAGAGGTAAACGCTTCATGGGGCTCTGGAGACAATATCTTGACAGTGATATGTCGGGCGATACGATCCTGGAATCTTCTTCTGGTAAGGTTGGTGGTTTTCCGCAAGCAATCGAAAAGAGGCGGAAAGCGGCAGCCTCCGCCGCCAGCAAACGCCACCGACACGAACTTACGACGGTGAGTGGCATCAGGGCGAGTGGCGAGTTCCGGTACGCCACTTTTTCCCTACGCGTGATTACATTGCGCACCGCCGCTGCATCGTCTTTGTGCGCTCACGGTGAAGCTCTCGCCCATCTCGCCCGGTCTGCTGGTAGAATGCTGGAATGGCGTTAAGCTCGGAGAAATCAGGAAAGTAACGCCATGAACGCGTATGATATGCCGCAAGTGTTTGTTCTGTAACCGTTCCGGTCGATCGGACGCGCCATCAAAAGATATATCTAGACGCTTTCGTTACTAGTGGTCCTTTTTCAATTACGTTCAACTAGACTCTTCTTCTCGTCAGATCCCTCTCTGTTTGCGTATAATTGCTGTCTCGTAGCTGGTCTACCCCATTCACCGCCTGTTCACTCTTTTCACGCCCTTTACATCCTCGATCACAATCACAACCACCGCGTACAGCGTGCTGCTCATTCACCACACCTAAACGTCGACCGTTGGATCAACTATCATGCGTTACGGCTTTGCCATCGCTCTCGCTTTCATCGCCCCCGTTTTGGCTGGTACGCTTTTTATCCATAGCCTTCTTACGACCTACCCATACTGACATGCAGCGCCAGCGGGATTCAGCCGCGACCCTGTATCTGTCTACACCCCTTCTTCCTCCTCTACCTCGGAGTACGAAACTGCGACGACCGCCCCGTCGAACGACGCTTGCGCCGATGTCTGCGGCATGAGCCATATCAACAAAGATGGTCTTTGCTCTGATATCGGCTTGAGCGCTACCCTCGAGTGCGCCGTGTGTATTGATACCACTTGGCCCGAGACTTCGTTCGCGGACTCGGCGTTGGCGGAGTACGAGAGGATTGTCGAGTCGTGTCATGCTACCGAGCAAGTGTGAGTAGGGGTGATATATTAGGAAGACGTGGGCTGACGGTAGTGTCATGAGAGGGGACGAGTATTAAGAATGTGCGTGCCGAAACAATGAATATCGGTTTTGTAGATTAAACGTCAGGCTGTGCCTTTGTACCATGATGAATATCAGTTGTTGGTTGACAGCCGAAATCTGTGCTGAAGCGCTCTCATAGTTGTCGCGCCCGAGCTCGCATTGAAGTTTTCCCCCAATGACGGGGATCGTCCGCCAAGCATCGACACAACTGGACCCATACTGGCCTTACCGCGCCCAGTGGTATATAGAATGAAAGCAGTGTATGCGGAACGAACCAAAAGCGGCGCGGAGCGCGCACTATGTGGGCCGAAACCAACCGGCGCGAAGAAGGCCGGGCACGTGCCAAATACCGGGAACATTACCACTCCCCTGGTCTCAGTTGTATCTCGTCTGCACATCACTTTACCTGCTTTAGATTCACATAACATGACTACACAACTCACCACCGCTGCTCCAGACTACTGCGGTGAGCAATACGATAGCAGACTTCGGGAAAGTGCTGATACCAAGGATTCGTATATGCCTTGTTCCTCGCTGCAGGTGGCTTCTACGGCGCTTGGTCGAAAGGCTCAATCGTGTCCCTAGTGTATGTACCGTGCCGGAGATTCAAAGTGACGAAGAAGTGCTGTGCTGAAGACAGAATGGGACTGGGAGGAGGCTACGCTGCATCAATAGGAGCCAACAAGGTCTCTGCGGATAAACACGACGTCTTCTTGTCCATGGGTGTGTAGCGTTCTTTCCACTCCATCTTCACAATCCATCACGAGAGGTGCTTTTGAGTTAGAAAACTTTATGGCGCCGCTGCATGTGTCCTTTGACTGACCAGCAGCCGTCTCTACGTTGATGATGCTCGGGATGGGTGCCCGTTTCGTCAAGAGCAACAAATTCTTCCCCGCTGGTATGAGTAAGTCTTACTAGTCTTCGTACACCGTGTAGGATTGCTGATGGCAGTCATGGTACGTCGGGAAATCCGTACATCTCTGGGCTCACACCACTAACGAGCAGCTCACTTCCCTCATCATGACCTGTTACTATGCTCTGCTTCTCGCCGACCTCGCCGATCTTGGGGACCGCACAGAACTGTAAAAGGTGGCGCAGCTACCATGAAGAGGAAAGGTGGAAACACCAAGACCCATCATTCATCATGTATAACATCATGAAAAGTATGAAGCCGGATCATTTTCTCGATGCTGAATTGAGACTTCATCCCTTCGCTCTTGCAGCCTGGATCTATCTTGTCTTCGCCTTCGCGTTCTTCTCCTCTGTGCCTAACAGCCAGTCAAGCCCAGCGGCCTTCGCCAACGAGTGTTTGACATAGTCCTTGACAACATCCTGCCACTCGTCGGCTGACTTGGCACCGGCGCCGGAACCCGTAGCAGAGTTGAGCATCGAAGCCAAAAAGTCCGCTCCCTCAGGTGCTTTCGCCTGTCCTTTCTTCGCCCTCGTCCTTCCGCTCACCGGGTCCGTTCTCCTCTTGTTCCCCGTCGCATCGCCAAACAAGCTCGCAATGCCAGGACTCTTGGCTCCACCTGCCGGCGCCGACAACCCTGTCCATTCTTTGAGAGCTTGTACGAGCTCTGGCATACCGCCTTGACCAGAGTTGGACATTGCCCAGCTTGCTAAGGCGATGAGCGGACCGAGTTTAAGGCCAAATCGTATGAAACGGGTAAAGTACCCGGCGATACCGCGTACTGTCGTCCATACAATGTAGAATGCGACAACCACAATGATCCACTGGGTGTAGGGTATAAGGGCTTTGATGATAGGGAAGAATGAGCTCGGGTTGGAGAGAGATGGTGGATTGAGGAGGATATCCTGCAAAACCGGGGGGAGGTAGGGTAATAGCTGGCCGTAGAGAGCGCTGGTTCGTTAGTACAGCCAGCAAGTGTCCGAGTTCTGACTGACTCCATATTGTGCTCTGTCTCGTGATGTTGTACTGTACGAGGAACCGATAGAAGGGGCATTGAGCGAAGAGAGATTTAATTAGAGCAGGTCAGCCGGCAGCGACTACTTATGACGCGTAATGTTTAGGCTGAGTGGCGATCAACGGAAGCAAAGTCACGTGCATCACCCAGACTCGTTTCAAAGGTCCTACTGACTCAAGACTGAGGGAACACTTTGGTTATCAACAGTCAACCTTTTCCTCTTTCCGCACGCATGGCTTCTGCCACCATGTTCGACCATGCCGGTATCTCAAAACGACGCACAGTCGACACACAAGACTTTGTAGCGGTGATTTTAGTCGGATACGGCGAAAGGTCAGTCTTTCACTCGATTTCGTGAAGTGCAAATGCTAACTTTCCAGCTTGTACCCTTTCAACGAAGGCACAAACGTCTCGTCCAAGGCTTTGATGCCTGTAGGAAATGTACCAATCATAAATTTGGTACTCGACTGGGTCATTGAAGCTGGTTTGACAGGTGAGCCTGATTTCGGCTGAAATAGATATTCGCTGAAATGTTAGATATCCTCATGATTGTCCCGCCGGTCTTCTACTCTGCTATATCCAACCACCTGGCCGAAAACTTCGCCTCAAGCTCTCACCCCAAGCTGAGGATTGATTTGAAGAGACACACAGACGGTGAGAAGGACGAAGATGAGCAAGCAAGTGAGAGCACGCTGGAGACGAAAGCCGCTGGGACGCGAGAAGGCACCGCGAGGTTGTTGAGACGGTTCAGAAGTTTGATCAAAGTAAGCTGGGCTTGTTGTATATTTGAGCTGACGGATAGTCTGACTTTGTGCTCCTGCCTTGCGACCTTGCGCCTCCGCCTGGGTTGACTTTGGCGAGCTTGTTGGACAAGCACCGGGCTTCGCCCGAGTCGGTTTTGACAGCATTGCTGTACGAGCCCGTTGAAGCTGTGAAAGAGGGTGCGCCGAGCTTGAGCCGGGTTTCCTGCTGTTGTACTGATATCCAGATGAGGAGAGCTTTTTGATCGCCTACGACAAAGACTCAAACGAGCTGTTGCTGGCGGAACCCCTCGAGGGAATGGAGGATGAACTGGAATCTAGAATACAACTGATGACCTCGTGAGTTGTGTCCATGGCGAAGTCACTAGCAAGCTAAAGTCTAGTCATCCATCTTTGACCATGAGCACCCGTCTGCTCGACGCGCATGTCTACATCTTCAGACGGACTATCCTGGATTTGTTGGCCACGAGACGGCCAAGAGATTTGGCCAGTATCCGGGAACAGGTCGTCCCCTGGCTGATTAAGGGCGCATGGCAAGAAGAGCTGGCCGAACGATGGTCTCCGAGTGCGGTTGCTTTTCTCCCCAAGGCGCACGCAGCTGACACTTACAGTCCTTTGCCCACCCAAAAGGGACATCTTCGCGTCGGCCCTGGCTCGTTCCACCACCGCTTCTCTTGGCGCCTTATCCAACCTCGATCAGAATGTCTATGACTCTCCGTCATCCGAAGCCCACACATCTCTTCCGCCCACCGTCGCAGCCACGCCACGTGGAATTGTCTCCCCATCTGGAGGTGACCAAATGTCAAATTCGGGTATCCTGGCGAGAATACACTCAACGCGAAAAGCTACGAAATCATCGCGACCAAAGCCCAACTGGAAGTGTCAGGCAGTGATCATTGCACCTGAACCTGCTCAAACACCCGCACCAGCGCAGGGCAAAGGTAAAGACAAGGCCAAAGCCTCTCAGGCCGAACCAGCATACCTTATCCGCGCCAACTCGCTTGCAGGCTACTGGGAACTCAATCGTCGATTCTTGCGTACAATGCCGCCAACGATCAATGTTCAGCCTCCTCCCGTTACACCCACAACCACACAAGATGCAGCTACTGGCCAAGCAGGTCAAGCAGGTCCACCCATCTCTGCTACTGCTCAGATTTCGCCAGATAGTCTGTTAGGCGAAGGCACGAAAGTGGGTGATCGAGCGAGCATCAAAAAGTGTGTGGTCGGCCGTCATTGCAATATCGGGCGAGGCGCCAAACTGACCGGATGTGTGTTGTGGGACTTTGTGACGGTCGAAGAAAAGTGGGTTGATTGTTATACTTTTCATGCTGCACGCTGACGGAAGTGTGCGCATTGAAAACGCTATCCTTTGTTCGAATGTCAGAATAGGAGAGAAGGCTAGTATCAAAGACTGCGAATTTGGTACTGGGTTTGAAGCCTTGCCAGGGGGTAAGTCATCTGGGCATGAAAGAAGAACAGTACTGACGGATAGTCACTCTGAAGGGGGAGAGACTGGTAGCGGGCCAAGAGGCATAGAGTGGGGACTGTGGGGATCATATTCATCTGCATGCATACCTCTATATTCGCATAGCTTTCTCTCATACAGACAATTCGAAGTCAGCCACCTCCGGCGGAATGAGCTCGGACAATGGCCGACCGAGCCTCCACCGACCTAACCTGTTTGCTTTCGACGAGGTTCGTCTATCACACTTACTGCTATCTCTGCGCTGTTTACGCGGCCGACAGGTCACCATGACTACCAACCCGGTCTCGAGTGGGCCGAAGCAATCCCCTCTACCTAAGCGGCTTCAAGCTCCACGCACCACTTCTCAGCTATCGACCATCTCTGTCGAAGCGCGCTCTTCAGAGTCTCCTCGACCACTTCTTTTTCAGACCCTTCGGCCCCGTTCTCTGTCAACATCACAACCTGACCCATTCATATCATCAGCAGCTACGGCTTCTTCTAGCTCCACGACAAGCACGCGCAATAGTATTCGAGAAGACATTCCGGGTGTGGTAGATGAGCCGTCATTGAAATCGCTCAGTAACAGCCGGAGCTCCACACCGGGCTTGTCTAGCTTGACATCGAGGAAGGGAAAGGAAAAGGCCATAGAGGGTGTCGATGAGGTGGACGTCAAGGGAGTGATGACGGCTGGAGGTAGCGCGACGAATGGATTGAGGAGACTTGTCAGGCAGAAAGAGGAGGAAGAGGGGTTTGGACTGGACGCGCCCAAAGTGGATGTGGGCGTCGAGGAGTTTGAACCGCCAGATAGTAAGTCGACATAACGAGCCATGCTGTGCCGACAGATATAGAAAGCAAGAGGTCGGAGCTCATGGTAGTCAAGCGGTACACGCCTAGACGGTATTTCGTTCTCACCAATGCGGGCAAGACGGTCTTCACCACGTAAGTTCCCCTCCACTTCCCCCCAAACCCTTCTATCCCAAATCACAGAATTTAAGCTGACCCATTCTAGAGAGAATCAAGAATCGTCCGAAGATAATCTGACAAACTTGATGGGCGTCGCCCAAGCCTTGATCAGCATCTTCGCGGAAGAAGGGGACAAGTTGCGGTGTATCACCCGAGGACAACACAAGATCGCTTTCGTCCTTAAAGCCCCCCTGTACTTGTTTTGTGTGAGCGACTGGAGAGAGCCGGAGCATGTTGTGAGTTCCGCCTTATGTCCGCTGTCTACCAAGCTGATGATAGCTGCGCGTACACCTCGAATACATACACCTGCAGATACTCAGCGTCGTATCTTCCACTCAGCTATCAAGGGTGTTCCAACGGCGAAGCAACTTTGACCTATCAAGGCTCCTGGAGGGTGAGTAGATGGTGTGCATCGCACTAATGACAGGAACGGAAAACTTCCTGCACTCGTTGATCGCCCGGTGTCAAACCGATTTCAGCTATCTAACAGCAACGTTGACGCCCTTGCGGATGGCACCGGCTCTGAGAGAGAACGCCGCGGCAGCATTGATGCCACCGAGCAAGTTTAACGTGGGTACTCAATCGTCGACAGAGTGCTAGACCATGAATTGACATCAAGGATCTGCTGTATGTCCTCTTGATCGCGAAGGGACACATTGTGACGCTTCTGCGGCCTCGGAAGCACTCAATACATCCCTCAGGTTAGTCAGATAGGTTGTGCACTGCGAGACGGCTTTTAACTGTCAGATCTTCACCTATTGCTCAACACGCTCGAGACGTCGACAGACATACGTTCATCAGAAAGCTGGTTACCAATGTGCTTCCCCAAATTTAATCCGGCTGGATTCGTTCACGCCTACGTAAGCTACGTGATGGACGACGTCGGACTCGTCTTTGTCAGTGCAGACAGAGAGGCCTTTGAGGATCTGCGAGGTTGGAAAGCTATAGTTCTCGAGGCAAGTTTAGGCGGACTCCTATGAGTTGTCCCCGCTTACCAAGTAGAAATTGGAGAAAGATAATACTCTTGCTAAAATCAAGGAGTCAATACCGCAACATCCGTACTCTGTGTGTGAGTGTTCATTGTGCGATAACGAAAGGTATATACTAAATCCAGCCGTCGTCGGATGCCCGGGGCTGCGACATTTCGTCTATAAATCCCGACAACACGTCCAGATCACCTCGCCAGAGTGGGAAGATCTATATCAAGAGGAAGGACCTGATCGGAACCGGTGGGCATAGACTCTGACTTTACGCTGATGGTAGGTTGGTCACATTGTATCAGCAATTGCACGATATGGTCCACGCCAGATCAGGTCAATCCGCACCTCTCAGGCTTGTATACATCAAGACGGAACACGAAGCTGTTCTCGCTTGGGTACGTGGCGGTACGCCTACGGGTAGCTATGCTGACGCCCAGGTCACGAGACCGTTTGAAATGTACCTCGCCGTGAGCCCGCAGATGAACAAGGCGGGAGTCGTCGGTGTGGCCAATAATGTCGCGCGGTGGGTAGGTGCAGAAGAAGCCAAGTTGTTCCTCAGAGATGCCCCGGTGTTCTAGGGGCAATGACCGCTGGACACGCAAAAACACATTGAGCATTGGCCACTTGAGACGATGGCCTGACCGCTGTGACAGGCCCGACGTGACATAAAATGGCAGGCAGCATGGCAACTTGATGGCAAATTCATGGCAGATAATGATCAGATGCATGGCAGTGCTGTTCTGCCATAGGAGTCACGTGACATGTCCCTTTTTCTCATTCCTGTGGACCATTCTGCCATCTTGTGCCTGATTCTGCGCCCCTTTGCCTCATGTAGCAATCATTATCGACCCTGACGCATGCTCTGAGGAATCTAATCAGCAGAGACTATGTTGTCTTTTGACTTTCATCCTGCTCGACTTTGACATTGTTCCGGCTTGGAACAGTCTCACGCGACTCGACCACCCGCGCGCAAGGCCTACCATGGCTGTCTGCTCCATCTTGACTTCTTTTGCAATGCCCATCACCAATCCACATCCCACCTATCAACTGCCGTCGCCAATTGGAGCATCCCAACCCTTAGCTATTGGTCCTCCCACTTTCAAGAACTTCTTCCCTTCTTCTCCGAGACCGCCGAATACGCCCACCTCCCCGCGCGTCCGGTTCGTCGGTACCGGGATCAAATCGTTGCCTCCACTTTCGCGATTTTCCACCCCGACGTCGATTTCTGCTTTGTCCGATGCCCAAACGCAAAATGGGGCTGGAAGCAGCACCTCTTCTGCACACCAACATGGTATAGTGCAACGGAGCAGTGGGAGCGGTGAGCTCAAACGGAAAGAGGGGGGATGGACACTTGACAAAGTGAAGCAGAGTGCGAGGGGTAGGTTACGCCCAGTCAAGTGCGCGTGGAGGGATGAATCGACCACGAATTGCGCGAGCGGCTCCAAAGGCGTCGAGTGTGATGCGGTCTTGGCAAGTTATACGTTGCTCCGAAAGGTGATTAGCGCGATTTCCTCAAGGCGTGGTGCATCCCAATGCTACGAACGTCAGAGCTAATGAGTAGCACTTGAAACGGCATTATGAATGTGCCAAAACGGCATCGGAAACTCGGGAGACGGTATGTGGATACTCTCGCTGACTCTACTTATACGTTGCGTCAGAGGTGTACTGTTACTGATATGTCCAGCCGGGCGAAGTGTTCCCGAATTACCATTGTGGGTGGGATGGATGTGGTTACATCTCTCCGTTGAAGCTCACAGAGCTTGAGCTGCATGTGCAGAAAGAACATCTTCGTGAGGTGCAAGAGACATACTGCCCTTTCAAGGGTGCGTCGTGATGCTCGTACATGGTGATGGCGTGATATTGATGATAGACTGCCCGACACCCCATCTGGATAGAGAACAGTATAACGACGTGTTTCACTATATCGGTCCCGCGCACGCTCTAGCTTACTCCGCCTCATCTCTACGCTCTCATCCCGACCCGAAACAAAACCTTCCACACACTCCACCGCCCCTTCCCCCGCCTCTACCCGGGTTCACCACAACAACCTCTTTTCTCGTTCACGCCGAACCGTACCGTGGTCCACGGGACTATACCCCTTCACTCGCCTCCAAACCCCGTCGAACGGCTTACAACCCCACAAAAGAACCTATGCCCCAACGGGAAGAGATCAGACACTTGATCTTACCAACTCATCGAGAGGATTATTTCGTTCCCATGAATGGAGAAACGCCGTCCACAAGCTGGGATCTGGCAGTTTCGAGTTCAATCTTCCCAACTTCGATCATTCATGGCCCTGATGGAGATGAGTACGCTTTGTCGCCAGAGATAGTCATTGGGAGGCGGAAGGTTCAGCTCTACGACTTGATGCGAGGGCGGAACACTGCAACCAACGCGGTCGCGACGAGACGTCCAGTGGATCAGCAAGTCACGCCCGCTCCTCCAACCAACCCGCTTGATACGCTTGTGCCCCCAGGCAAGAGCTCAGGTACCTTGACCCAGATCGTCCCGACACAGCGACCAAAAAGGTGCTACGCGGAATTAGCTCTGGACGCGAGGACCTGCATTCATCTGTCAAGATTAGAGACTGAAAAAATGAAAGCGGAACGTTCAGATCGGAAGCGGAAAAGGCTGCATAAAGCCTTGGCCGAGCTGCAAACCACACCGGTACATGATGATGAAACTATCATGGTTAAGACGGAGCGTGGATTCGTCCGTGTGACCCAAAGGGAGAAAGAGGGAGAACGCAAGCGCGAAACTCGGGTGGATGGGGACTTGGTCCTCCGCGCGTCAGTGAACCGGGCCACGAAGAAAGTCAGGCGGACGATTGGATACGAGCATTGGCTTGAACGTTTGGATTTCGAGACAAGGGGGATTGAGCTGGGCGAGATTGAGGGTTTGGTCTCGAAATGATCGGGTGGGCCTGGTGGTGGCGAAATAACGAGAAATAGGATATGGGTTATGCCATCGCAGAGGGTAGCATTCTGTTGACCTCTACCAATCGATCAAGACAAATTTTCCGTTAGCGAGTTGTACATAACATACCATAGAATTGCTACAACGACAGAATCACGATGACAATAATGTATATCATGTTGAGATCCGTTATGACTCGTTATCCACTACATCGTTCGTACCGTGTGCATTCTTCCCCTTGCCCAAGCTGCTCGGAGCTGTGCAACTTTGCGTCCTCCGTTCCTGTCGTTTCGCTCGTTTTGCATCTCGTTGTCTTCGTTCTGATGGTCATTTATGTTCTTCATTTCCTCAAAAGCCTGAAAGAGACACACCTTCTGCGGATTGATGTTGCCTTTTCCCAGTTGGAGCCGGAGGAATGACTGATGCGTATAGATCGTCTATTTGCACTCGCTTGCGTTTTTCCTTGACCCTGTTCAGTACGTCCAGGCGGTGTTGGATGACTGGAATGAGCACATTGTTCTTCCCTCAAGGTGGAGGCCGAGGAAGACGTACCAACCTCAACCGCCACTTCTGCCTGTCCCTCCGTCTCAGCTTGCTGTTCCCCTACTTCTGCGGATTTCCAATCGTACAGCTCTTTCATCCGCGCGTTTGCTTCTCTCGTGACACTGCAATCAGATACTGTTTCTCGACGCTTGGTACTCATCAAAAGACTCACCCCTCGTTGCCCCTTATCAAACCGGCAGCCTCTATGACCCCTGTCCACCCGATCCCCTCCATACGTTTCCTCTTCGACCTAGTCTCCTTTGGCCGCATAACAGCAAGTCCCACTAGAATCTGATCGATGAACGCCGTGGTAGACTCGACGATATCCAGGGGTAAAGCAGATTCATCATCGTCTTCCAGCTCATCCACCTCGTCCGTCCCCCTCACCCTATCGGCGGTTTCGACATGTTTCAGTCGTTCCGCTTGATTAGCCTCTGGTCGATATATTGAGAGCTTGTTCGTGCGAATTTGCCGGGCCGCTATCGTCCGTATCATTTCGCCCAGATCGACTCTTGACGACTTCAATGCTTCTGTGTCCAAGGGCCATCGGTCGTCCAGCCTCGTATCGGCTTGAGCGGGATCCACAATCAGATCAATCACGCTAGCTGTGCCTTCACGGTCGGTTCGGTTGAGGGGAACGTCCCACCCGCCTACACTGCCGCTGGGTCCGGGTGTTGTCGGCGCAGGACTGGAACGGGCCGAGATTGAAAGCCTTTGAGCCCATTTATCGACTAGACGAGCGGTAAGCGGGCGGGTAGTTTGGGTACGGTTCAGGTCGCGAAGGAAGGAGACGTAGGATGAGAGTTCCGGTTTAGATGTTCGGATGCGAATTCGCGAGGTGGAGGTGGAGGGTGGAGGGGAAGTACTGTCGTCTCGAGAGTGAGGAGGATGAGGTGAGCCGTTGCTCCCATGTCGCGGGGAGGAAGGCGATCTGGATCTCCCAGATCCAGACGAGCTGCCGTCGTCACTCATTATCCTTGTCGTCATGGCTTCATTTGGGTATGTTGAGCACAACGCAGGTGAGAGATCAAACTAAAATGTCTGAAATCTCGTGTGCAGGTTGTTGACGATCTCGGATCCGAAATGACGTGGTATCACGTGGCTCAGTTTTAAATCCCGTCACTATCATTTGCCTGACCCGGCGTTGATTTGGACATTTCAACCACTCGACTTTGCCATCTCTCTTCATCAATCTCTTGCACGAGACACCTCTTGAAACACCGCAGTTCCGCTTTTTGAACCAACCACAACAATCCATTACAATGGCTCGAGGAGGCGCAGCATCATCTCGTGGACGAGGGTACGTGATCGTCAACTCGATTTCTCCAAATCTCATCAGCCAACCCTTGTTCTGACGCACAGCAAATTCAAGGTCTCTCGAGGCGGAGGACGACACTTTTCGCGCGATCTCGATCCCCGCGAGATCCTCAAGGGAAACGTGAGGGACGGCGACGAAGAGTCTTCTGAAGAAGAATCGTCCGAAGAAGAATCATCCGAGGAGGACGACCAACCGCAAGGCGAAGTCAAGCTTTCGAAAGAGATGGCGGCGTTGAATCTGAAGTTGGGAAACACGGAGGTTATTGAAGAACAGCCAGAAGAGGAGATGTCGAGGGCGGAGAGGAAAGCACAGAAAAAGGCAAAGGCGGATGCGAAGGCGAAAAAGGGCAAGAAAGCGGAGAGTAGCGAAGAGGACGAGAGCGAGAGCGAGGAGGAGAAAGCGGCCCCTGCACCAAAGAGCAGGCAGCAGCAGCAGCCGGCTAAGGCTAAAGCCCCGGAAATGTCGAGAAAGGAGAGGTATGTTGAACGATAGAGACACAGTGTGGGGTCAGGGCTTATATATAGGGAAGCTGCCGAGAAAAAGGCCGCCGCAGACAGATACGCCAAGCTCCACGCTCAAGGTGTGTTGCATCAAAAGAGATCCCAATAGGCCAACTGACAACCTAGGCAAGACTAGCGAGGCTAAGGGCGATCTTGCGCGATTGCAAGAAGTCCGCCGACGACGTGAAGCCGCCGCGGCCCAACGCGAGGCCGAAGCTGCTGGTGCGTAGTATCAAGCCTCTTGCCAGTCGGCACTAACCAGCAGAAGCGGCAAAGGAGGCAGACGCAAAGAAGGCGGCGCTCTCGGGCAAGAAGTTGTAATTGGCGCAATGATGGACTGTCATTGCACGAGCCAATCGAGCGCGGTCTGTTTGCGCTCCTTGATATCTCGACAATCTGTCGTCGTCGAGGCATTTCAACGGAGATACACCTTGACAGGTTCATACTGTGTATCCTTACAAATCCTTCCCTTCCCATGCACGTCTTGTCATGCCGCTTCATCCTACTACAATGTCGCGGACCATCTTGAGATGCGGTGCTGTCGTCAGTGACATACATATGTCTGTGATCTGATACTCACCCCCTTCCTCGTCGAACTCTGGTCCTTCTGGCACATAGCCGTACCTCTTGTAAAACGGCACGACTTGCATCTGCCATGAGCACCGTCTAGCGCGTTACCAAGCGCATCCCAATTTACCTGCGAGTGAAGCTTCAGCCTCACTATCGTCTTACCGTCTTCCTCCCTCGTCACAGGCTTGAACTCGTCCAAGACCTTTCCCTTGGACTCCCGGACATACCTCTCCAAACTCTCCATGATCACCTTGCCGTATCCATACTGCCTAAATTCCTTGTCTACAGCCAATCGCGACACTTTGCCCAAACGCGGTGTGAGACGAACAGTGCCGACGGGCTTTATTGTGGATTCACGGTCACCCCCTTTCCCCTCTGTCTGGCTCAGCGCAGAGGAGACAGAGGTGGGTAGCAGAGAGACGAGGGATGTAGGTGGAGGAGCTGGGATACTTGTCGTTAGCATGAAATGCGTCGACTCGGGGTCGAGCTCGTCTAGCTCAGTCTCGGATGGGAAACCTTGCTCGACATGAAAGACTTTGTATCAGTACACGCGTTGAGGCTGTCTGTGCAGAAGGAAATGATCACGGAGGAATGAGCCGAGGGGAAGTCGAAGCGGTCGGGGAAATCAGAGATATAGCTCACCTTCGAGCCGGATATCATAACATGCTTCAATTTCATCTTTCGTCTTGGCCACTTTGAACTCGTATGTCGGTTTCTCGGAAGAGGTAGCATTGACGGACATTTTGGTTGATATGGTCGGTATTGAAATGCAGAGTGGAGGTTTAAGCGGTCCAGTCGGCGTAACGCGTAAAGCCTGTCGTTCAGCGAGTTCATCATCCTGCCTAGTTCTTCCCCGAGCATGTTGGCTGTTGATTAGACATCCCTTGAGCTTTGAAGCAGCTGTCGGGAATGAACCACCCGAGGCACGTTCCTGCGGGTGATCGAGTATGAAACAGGTCGAGTGACCATAGCGTCACCACGTCAAGGTTGTCTGTCACCTTGCCTCGTTGGCTCTCTGCCTCACAGATTCTCAAGCCATTGTCAATGCTGACCCCGATTGATCTCCTATTAGAGGTACCATCACGCCCGATGTGACGATTAATGAAACGTGCGGGAACAAGACCAACGCACAGGCCGATGGATAATGACTAGCTTGTGATGCCTTCGGGCCTATCAATAATCAATCAAAGGCCTTCCAATCCTGCGATGGACCGTGGAAAGGATACTTAAACTTACCCTGCGTATCCCGCTTTTCGACATCTCCCTCTTGTGCTAAAGTGACTCACCCATTTGTCCAGTCTTCTGCGCCCACATCTACCTCTTCTCCGCCAACTAAATACATCGATTATTATCTACATGAAAAATGTCGAGCTCGTCGCTTGATTACCCCGAGATGGTGCGTTGAACCAATCTGTCGTGGTATGGTGACCGTGCTCATGCCAGGCCGAGCTGTTCAACCGGAACGCCGGATGGGCGAAGGAAATGTGGAAAAAGGATCCTACGGTATGTCTAGCTCAGCGGTTCTGATGGTGATGGTGTTTTTTTTTTTTTTTTTTTCGTGATACACCGCAGAACGCTGGCAGCATCTGACTACGAGCCAAGGTGCTAACTGCAGTTCTTCCCAAAGCATTACCCTGGTCAACGGCCTGAGATCCTTTGGATTGGATGTCAGTGACTTGGCCAACCCAGGGAAGACACACTTATGTACAGGTTCCGATGCGAGAGTGCCAGAAACAACGATCATGGGGTGTCAACCGGGGGATATCTTCGTTCACCGAAACATTGCCAAGTGGGTGTTGACGCGTGCATACCGGTTTCTTTGCCATTTCACGTGGCGAAGAGTCGATTATGTGGAACATTTCGCTGACCTCTAGCACTTATTCGCCGCATGATGACAGCTTGAACGCCGTTATGATGATCGCCTTGCAAAACTTCAAGGTCAAACATATCGTCGTTACCGTGAGTGTGTGCGATACGGCCCCGACCTCCCGCAGTGGTGTCAGAAAGAGGAGACGTTGAGGTGCAGGACTGATCGCTAGGGGCACACCAACTGCGTCGGCTGCACTCAAGCCCTCAACATGTCGCGACTCCCACCTTCACCCCCGATCACCGCGCTCCAGCGATACGTCCAGCCCGTCGCGTCTCTCGCTAGGGTCCTTACGACCGAAGATGGTCCACCAACATTGGACCTTCTCGTCGAGGTGCGTTGGAGTGGCTAAACAGGGACCGTGTCCACTGATCAGTAGGAAAACGTCGTGCAGCAGGTCAAAAACCTACTGGCGAGCCAGATTATTGCGGATGATTGGAAAAGACGAGGCACATCAGGGGTCCTCATCCATGGATGGGTTTACCACCTTGAAAACGTGAGCGAAATGAGAGCTTGAGAGTGTAAGCTGATAACAGGGGACTATCCGAAATCTGAATGTGTCCACAGGCCCACCTGGACACACAGTCGGTCGGAAGACTACTAATGGAATTATCTTTTAGGCCGTCAGTTGACGGTAAGCTTACAAATTACGAGTTGTTAGCTGGACGAGAACGCAGGGTCTGCAGCACATTGTCTTTTGCTGTTCAGGACTCCTTGGGAATGCATAGTGCTAGTCAAGATGCCATACACGCCATGATCAACCCGGAGCCAAACAGATGATGTGGCATTATGTTCTATTTGTTGATTGATAACGAGGCTTGGTGCCGTGCCTCACGTCATCGTCTCGTTTCTATACCACACAAAAGTCTACACACCCATTTTGTCTTTCCCTTCTTCTCATATCCTCACCCCGTGTCTTCCTACAGAATCATCAAACGGGTCAGGTACAATGTCGAGAAAGCCTCAGTCTGCGTTCGCTACGAAAAGCATGTTCGACGTCTTGTCCACGGACGATGTCGACGTCGAAGAGTCGGAAGAGGAAGTTGAGGAGATTCCGTAGGTGTTTGTGTTCTCCAGCCACAACAATTCTAATTACCAGCGAGCCAACGACTCTTGCACCTTCCAGCACTGGGAATGCGCCTCTGACCAAGTCGGCTAGGAAACGACTGGCCAAGCAGAACAGGACGGTAGGAGCCACAGTCGCCGACAAAGCGTCAACGGCGGTCGAACGTGTCCAGGAATCCATCCCATCCGCCGAGCAGGTCTCAGAAACAATCTCCGCTGCGGCAGAAGTCACCTCGAAGAAGACGAACGAGATACTTTCTCAAGCAAACGAGGTTCTTTCGCAAGCTGTAGACGGCGCTTCGAAAGCTGTCAACGGTGCAGCTGCAAACGGCTCGGCTACCCTCGCCCCCGCCGTGACTGTTATGAGGGATCAGGCGAAAACTATCGCTAATGTAGCCAATGGAGCCGCCCCCGACCTCACCGGAACCTTGTCCCCGAGGTCTATTGGATCGTCATTTGTTCAGCCGCAGACAACGCCGCATGCCCCTTCTACAAATGGAGAACGCAAATCCAGCTTCTCCAAACCCCCTTCGACCAGATTCGCTCCGGACCTGCCAGACGATTTGCCTGAGCCGAAAGGAAATGCTCTGCCGGCAAACAGGAAACGCAAGACGCCGACGGACTTTGCGCCAACCGGCTCGAAGAGCGAAAAGTCGAGGACGGACAGTCTGACGCCCACCAAGGCTGGTGTCAAGTTCGAAGACGGAGTGGCGCCGGGAGAAGGCAAAGAAGGCGAGAAGATCATTGTGCCCAAGGCGAACAAGAACGTTATCGAGAGGACCGTCATGACGTTTGTCATGATTGGCGGTTTCATCTGTGAGTTAATGATACGATGCTTTTTGATTTTGGACGTCTGGGCTGACTAGTAGTCTTGCTTTGCGCCGGTCATCCATTCATGATTGTTCTCACTCTCGTCTGTCAGACGCTGGTTTACAAAGAGGTCACCGCGCTGTTTGAGCTCCGAGATGGTGAGCTGCCGCCCCCTATGCCGACCGTAGCTGACGTATCAGAGGGCAAGAAGAAGACGGACGATGGAGACAAGTGGAGCAAGACTTTGAACTGGTAAGCTGCACAGCTTCTTGAACTTGCCCTCAGCTGACGTCCAGGTACTTCTTCGTTGTCACCAACTACTTCCTGTACGGCGAGTCGATCATCTACTACTTCAAGCACATTGTGTTCGTCGAGTCCATTTTCATCCCGTTCGCAAGGAACCACCGTTTCATCAGCTTCATGCTCTATGTTGTTGGTAAGTTACCAACTACGTTATGTTGAGTTGCAGCTGACCTTGACAGGTTTCGTCGGTTTCGTTGGAAACTTGAACAAGCAATACTTGCGTCAACAGTTCGCTCTGTTCTGCTGGGTCCACATCAGTCTGCTCCTGATTGTCGTCTCTAGGTAAGCTTCCCACTCTGACAATGAAGCTCATGCTAGTCACTTTCTCATCAACAACATTCTTGAAGGACTTGTCTGGTTCTTCATCCCTGCGTCGTTGGTCATTTGCAACGACGTCATGGCCTATATCTGCGGTGAGCTGTCATCCCCAGTCTGAAAGAACACAAACTGACTGTTTAGGCAAACTTTTCGGACGCACTCCGCTTATTAAGCTCAGCCCAAAGAAGACTGTCGAAGGTTTCGTTGGCGCCTTCATCTGTACCCTCATCTTTGGTCTTGCCGTGAGTCATATTTGTCCTACATACTTGCCAAAGCCAACGAATAGTGGGGAACCTTTTTCATGCGCTTCAACTATATGATCTGCCCTGCTCGTGACCTCGGCACCAACGTCTTCTCGCGGGTCACCTGCAAACCCAATCCAGTGTTTATTTGGCGCGAGTTTGAATTCTCTGGCGCCGCTCGAAAGCTTCTTCAGACTGTTCTTGGCCGTGCGCCACCCTCGATCCCATACGCACCATTCCAGATTCACTGCCTGGTCATGGCGACTTTTGCTTCGCTCGTCGCGCCTTTCGGAGGATTCTTCGCTTCCGGCTTCAAGAGAGCTTTCAACATCAAGGACTTTGGTCACTCGATTCCAGGTCACGGTGGTATGACTGACCGAATGGACTGCCAGTGAGTTTCAGGGAAGGACCGATGTGCCGTGCTAATCGAAAGATTCATGATGGGCATGTTCAGTTACGTCTACTACTCCTCGCTCATCAGGGTGAGTAACTGCATGCTTCGTGTGGCGTCCGCAGCTGACATCCAGATACAAAATGTGTCTGTCGGTTCTATCATGCAGACTGTCGTTACCTCCCTTACCGCTTCCGAGCAGCTGGAGCTTCTTGCCGACCTCAAGCGATTCCTCGAGGGTCAAGGACTACGAGTCAAGGCGTAGAGAGGTCAGCAGTGTTCAAGCACAACAGTCGGAAGGAGTAATATAGCATCAATTAATACTATACCTTTGCATGAATTCGCCATAGATTGATAGATGCTGCCGCCTGAAGAAAGGGTGGTGTAGAGAGGTGGGCTCTGGAATCGTTTGCCGTATTCGCCGGTCCAAAGATGTAAACAAACCGGATTGTCGCGTTCGCATTTCAGTCATCAGCATGCGCATACTCTTGTTATAATAACATACCTCATTAAACCCGATGCCGACTCCCCCTCTACCTCTCTTCCATACCCTTCTCCACCGGCTCAACATCCCGCTAACCCCTCCGACCTTGACGTCGATCCCACCAAGCCTGCTCTTACTCACTCTCGAACGCATCCTCCATACCCGCCTTCCCCTCCCGTCTTCCGCTCGACAACGCAAGACCGCGGCAGAAGAGGTGATGTTGGTGAAATGCCTTCTAGGCGTAATGGCGGATGATGAGCTCGGAATGGACCTTTCGGCGGTAGATCCAGGTAGGGTGGTGAAGGGGGAAGAGGACGTGATGGGGGTGGTAATCATGGGTCTCGCTGTTATTGCTAAAAGGCGGGGAATCGATTTGAGCCGTGGAACAACAGAGGCAGATCGATCAGCTGATTCCGGCTTCAGTGGGAGGGCTGGTGCATGGCAGTCAGAGGACGCGAGAGACGTAAGAGACGTAAGAGACGAGATGGACGTGATGGATCAGGAGGAAGACGTTGGGATGATCAGTGTCGACCCGCTCGAACCGGATATCACGCTTTCCAGCCCCGTTGTCGCGTCCGTACGGTCGCCCGACGTCTTTGGGAGCTTCCGCGTTGGGAAGCAGAATCGGAATGTCCCTGTAGTCGAAGGGCTGTTTAGCGGCCGTAACGCCAAAGAGGGGGTGGAGGGATATGCCAATGGACGCTTTGGCCGGATGGGGCTGGACGAGAATGAACCATACGATGATTCGTATGGAAATGGCAATATTGACGGTCGCTATCGCGGAAACGGTCACAATGAAGCGCATATCACGCCAGTGCCTCGAAGTGGATTCCCACCGTTACCGTTCTTACCTACCGACCCGACATATGGGAATGAAGACGGGTATCAAGAGGAAGATCGGGCGTCAAGAAGAATCAGACATGCTCTTGCTTTTGACAAAGTCTCTACATGGCGGGAGGATAGTCAGACAACGTTGACTTCGAGCTCGGGCGGATATGGCTTGCACAAGACTGGGACCACCGGATCTTCCGTGCGGAGTGGGCAGAGAACTGTGTTGCAGGATATGCTGGACGAGTTTGGGCTCGGGTAAATGGTGAAGCGTAATTGTGAGGAAGGGAGATAGCAGAGCTGATGGTATAGATACATCTCGGTTCAGACCCGTCAAACATCTGTCAACGATGACCTGGTCATCGTCAACCCCGGCGCAATCCGCCCATAGCCATGGCGAAAGCTCCGCCCTTCAATACCTTTTCCGCCCGCCGGAACGTCAGACTCGTCCGTGTCTCTCTGTCTTTGCTCCAACGCCCTTCTTCCGTCAAGCGGTCGATTACCTCGGAATCGCCTATCAAATTCTTATTCGCGACCACGACATCTCCCTCTTTAGCCTTCTCCACGTCAAGCACGACGGTATCCCTCGTGTTCGCCGAAATCCCGTGCAAATGCGAAACGTAGAGGCTCGAGGAGAGGACGAGGAGTGACCGAGGCATCAACAGTAGATGTGCAAGAGGGATTGCAGCAATAGGCCGACCTTCGGTTCCAGGGAGCGCTGCAGTATCCTGCACTGTGGCGACCATAGGTGGAGAAGGGGAAGATTGGGAGAGGTACTGGTGGATGTCAAGGACTGTATGTGATCCAAGAGAGAGAGTAGCGACGAGTGGTCGGAAAGCGGGACCATCTTCATGTGGCTAGGGAATTAGCAGAGATCTCAAATGCAACTTGTGCGAGGAAGGAACAGACTGCTTACTGAGATACCCTGACCGGGAGCGTATTCATTGACCAAGACTTGGTTGATCCCCAGAACAGGCTTGGCGCCGTTGAAGGCTGTATTTGAAGCAGTGTCAAGATAGTTATCTATCCGACGTATTATGTCCGGGCTGGCATGAGCTCGACTTGCAAAGATCGCCGGCGGTAAAGCTCACAAAGAAGTCAACCACTCTGGCAGGGGCTCAGACAAAAGCGTCCCATTCTTCGACGTCGTCCCGCCTAGTGATTAATTCTAAGCACAGATAACGGCAGTGACATACCCCAATACTGCAGTCTAATCGTCAACTGATCATTCAAACGAGGAACCAGCAGCTCACCTCCGACCGGAAGGGACAGTCTTCCATTTAGGCTGAGGGCTCTCGGCCAGCTGAGATCGGTCAGTCCTCGTCAAGTGTCCAGCGAACTAGTTGATTAGACTTACTTTACGGAGAATGAACTCCTCCTCTTCTACAGTGATGAAGTCCGGAATACTAGAGATAAGCACTTCGTTATCCTCCACGAGCAGGACAGTTGAAAGAGATGCGCCGACGTACTAATAAGCGGCAGGGGGGATATTGGGTACTTTGAAATCAGTCAATGGGGGAAACTGAATCTCCGGGCTTGAGATGTCCGTATCTCCAATACTTTTATCTTCGGACGAGTAACCGTTGATTGCTATAGGCATAACGAGTATTGAAGTGATGAATGGATGATGATGGTAGAAAAGAGTCGACACAATCGTCGTGTGGACGACCTCCACTCGGTCAATCCAACACATCCTGCTTCATCTTATTCTTCATTTCTACACTCCACACGTCACACGTCTGAGGCTCTCACTGCACCATGGCGACCACAGTCAGAGCCAGTCTATTCCTGATCGTGCTATGCGCGATACTCGGTGTTAATGCACAATTCGGGGGTTTCTTCCAGGGCAACCAAGGTGGATTCCCTTTTGGCCATAATCCTTTCGGAGGTGGGCAACAGCAACAGCAACAACAACAACAACCACCAGGACGGAGTCAGAAGGGATGGCAGGAGATGGAAAGTGGTGAGTGATCGTGCTGCTTACTATTTTAGCAGGCACAAGCATCGTTTGCGCTTGACAAGAGATGGAGGATTCGACTGACGGTAGTCCACTGCGGAGCGGGGTACGTTTGTCCGGCATCTTTAGCTTGTGTACCGACTCCGGCTGACTGCCCTTGTCCTTATCCGTGAGTCTTTAATATTTCACAGAGCTTGCGTGAAATCTTGATATCGTGACGGGCCTAATCTCAGCGAGGACATCAAGTGTGTCATCCCGGATAGTCGACAAAGAGACGAAGGCGAGGGTCAACCTTTTATCTGCATCCGCGGCGGATCATGCGACGATGTCGTGCGTTTCTCCAAGCCTATATAGATGGATTGCGAGGCAGGTATGCATGTGCGGGGTATAATCGTGTGACAAGATACGCGGACAAAGGTACCGAGATACTACTAATATATCGGAAAGGCAGGATCAACGTCTTTACTCCATGCTACCAGTCCTCCCACGACGTCCTTGATTTCCACACCGTTCACTGACCTCTCGTCGAGACTCTTGCGCAATCGGGACGCGGCGATAAGCGAATCGTTACCTCTTCGACAAACGAAGACGACTTCCGATGCGGTAGGTAACCTCTCGGGTGAAGCCAAAATATCAATCAAAGGGATATCTGCAGAGTCAGTTGCAATCACGAAGCGTGTGATGACGACTCACTCGTGCTGCCAGGGAGTGCGCAAATCTCAAACTCAGTAGGTGGTCGAGTATCGATCAGCAGTCTGCTTGATCCTCCCACTTCCGTAACTTTGGGTATATACTCCGCAAATTCCTACCGTCAGCTATCTATCTATCTGCGTTGAGGTCCGCTAGCTCACCTGTGCGCTGATCCGCTCCACTCCTTCCGTTCTTTCTGGCACTACCGCACCTGAGCAAAACGCCTCGTAGTCATAATCTTCCAATCGCTTGATAGTCTTGTTAGGCCCACACGATATACACTTGACAGAAGGCGGTCTCATTTTCACACTGCGCACCAGCGGACTTCCGCCCATATGGAACAGATGCAATGTCTGCTGTTCTTCTGCTCATCAGCATTTATATCCCGCTCACATCATTCAGCCCAACTCACCCGGAAGACCAACGATGACTCGTAAAATCTCTTGCGCCATTGCGATCCCGACCATCCCGACCACAGGACCCCAGACGCCCACTTCATCACATTTCCCTCCTCCCTCTCCGACGATCCTTGGCCACATACACCTGTAACACGCTCTTTTATTCCCCGAAGGATTTGTACCTCCGTAAACGGCCCATTGACCTGCGCCCGCTACGGCCGCGCCGGAAACCAGGGTTTTATCGAGAAAGACGGATGCGTCGGAAAGCAGGTATCGGGTATAAGGCCGGTCTGTGCAGTCTACAACCATATCGTATCCACCTAAAATTGACGAGGCGTTCAAGGGGGATATCGCTTCTTGATGCGTTACGACTTTGACGTGCGGGTTCAGGCTTCCATAAGTTGACTGCTATTATGTGCAAGCAAGGGTGGTGGAAGCTCACGATGTCATTGCCCGAGCCGCAGAGACCGCTTTATTTACCCCCACCCGTTCTGTTGTATGTAGAACTTGTCGATGCAGATTTGAGATATCGACCGTGTCATGGTCAATCACGCCGATAGTGCCTGTGTATTAGGTAGGCGCATCGATTCAGGCCTTAAGGACATACCGACCCCTGCTCCGGCAAGGTATTGTAGCAAAGGACACCCCAGCCCCCCTGCGCCCACTACGGCGATCCTGGCTGCCTTCACCTTGAGCTGCCCTGGCTCTGTCAGCTTTTGTGACAATACAACAGCGCTTGCATAACGCGCGTACCGTTGGTCTGGCGAGAGTGTGACATACCAGAGAGACCCCAGTTGGGCATGATCATCTGCCTTCCATACCGCTTATACTCGTCCAAGCTCAGTGGACGATCTTCCTGCATGCCGCTGCTCGATTGTTGAGCCATTTTCTGTGATGGTCAGAATAGATGTGTATCACAGGCAATCCAAGCAAAAGCAATTAATTGTATGTGTCAACAATTTCCGCCGGTGGAGGTTTCAGCTTCAACTCGGGTGGCAAACTTCACTGCGTCTGTGTTCTGCTGCGACTGTACAGCTATGATTGCATACTTTGCGTCGGGGAGTCTTGCCAGTATCTATAAACCTACAGAGCTAACCGGCTCGACAAGAACCATCCTGACTTTACCTCTCTGCGTGTTCTGATCCTTCTCGATACCGACCTCGACTATGACCTTGTCAAAGACACCAACGACGGCGCTCTTGCCCTCCGCGGTAGGGATAGTAATGGTGTAGTTCTCCGCATCGAAATCATGCGTGTCCTTCTTGAACGTGATCAGACCCTCCAGTCCCAGCCTGATCATCAGCGACTTGATCGACACAAATCTTGAAGACTCACCTGGAGACGAAGACAGCAAGACCATTTCGGAAAGTACGGATGACGAAAGCTTCCTCTCGACTGCCCTTCTCCGCCGTGTATCCTCTGCCCTTGAGTGCCAGTCCCACGTAAAACTCCACACTAGCTCTTGAAGCCATCTGAGCAAGCCTGTGTCGTTTGTTGACGACCGACATCGTCTTCTCGACGTGCGACTTCGACTGCAAAGACGGGTGCAGAGGCGTATAATTGATGGCGGCAGCCAGTTGGCGATGTGCCAAGACATCGGCATATCGTCGAATGGGAGACTGTCATCAGCACAGTGTGGACGAAAGACGCCACCTAAGCTTACAGTGAAATGAGTGTAGATCGGGGTAGCAAGACCATAATGCCCGTATGACTCCTTCGACACCGAGCCCGAGCAGAAGTATTCGGCAGCCAGCATACACCTTGTAGCCATAATCCTCACCAGGGTGTTGAACTCGGGCAAAGCGGGATCCTAATGGTTAGCCGGGAGAGAGAGGGGCAAAAGGACAAACTCACAACACAACGATCAAGCGACGCTGCGAGCGCACCCGAGCTCGACACGTCCAACTCCATGTTTTTCCTCTTGCTGAGAATGTCTTGTAAAGCCTCAAAGTTGGTCTTTGGTGGCGGCGAATGTCTACGCAAGACAGCGGTAGCAGGAAACGTTTCTTGGATTTTGGCGGCAACCGAGATGTTGGCGAGCAGCATGAACTCCTCAACCAAAGAGTTGGTTTCGAAAGCCTCTTTCTGTTCGACATCAACCGGCTCGGTCGATTCAGCCGAAGCAAGGTGAATCTTCAGCTCCGGACTGGACAGCGACAAGGCACCTGCTCGCATACGACCCTCTTTCAACTTGATAGCGAGTTGGTTCAGAAGGCGGATAGAATCGGTGAGTGGGTCCTTAAGTGATCTACAAGGTTAACTCAGCAGTTGACAGCAGCAGCAGGCTTACTTGTCGTCCTTTCGTTTCTGCGCGGCCTCATAGGTGAAGGCTTCTTTGGAAGCGATGACGGATTTGACGAAACGTACATTGACGATCTCAGCTTCGAGAGATAGTTCCTGATTATTAGCATGGTGCTTCATAAGACCCGGATCTATACTCACCCAAATAACTGAAAACGCCAATCGCTCAACAAATGGTCTCAACGAACATAGATTGGTACCGAGCAATGCGGGCAACATGTCGATACGCCTGTCAACGAGGTAGACCGTAGTACCTCTTGACGCAGCTTCCGAATCCATGGGATTGTCGGCGTGCACAAAGTGAGATACATCGGCGATATCTAACTGTCAGCGGTTTTACGGGAATTTCACGATACTTACGAACTCCTGCCTCGATGTTTCCATTAGGCAGCTTCTTCGCGTGAAGCGCATCATCGATATCCTGGCACCCTAAACGGTCAGTCAGGCTCCATTTGAGGCAAGAGAGGCATACCAGGAGGATCAATACTACAAATCAAGAGATCTCTCAAATCTTCCCGATCTCGCCATTCCAGGTTCTCGGCAGACTTCTTTGGAACGACCCATTTGTCTCCCTCTTTAGGTAGGCAGTTGAGAATGGCCTTTCCAAACGGTCGATACGGTACCTCATATTCGAGTAACAGGCTCTCTTGCTCCGCCTCTTTCGATTCGACCTTACCGAGAGCTCGAACAAAATGTCCATCAGGGTATCGCGAATTGGGTGACCAAGAGTCGATGGTGACAAGGATTTTCTGATCGATCAGTGTAGGCGCTTGGCGAGTACGCAGTCGGATACGAGGAAGGGTTCGCGAGAGGGGGGTAGCAAAAACGGTTTGCTGCGAAAGAGACGTCAAAGCAGCAGCTGACAAGGAGGATCGGTCCAGATGGCAGACGTAGCTGACAGTCAGTCTGGAACCCTCTTGACAACATTGATAAGTGACTCACGCTCGCCAGTTGCGTTTCATAACACCGACGACGCGACCAGTCGGCATGATGTCGGCTGGCTTCACCTTCGTCTGCTCTGCCACATCTTTCCTTTCCTCTTCGGCCTTCCTCCTTTCTCTCTCTGCGACACCGCCAGCACCTTCCTCGTCCTCTGCATCGTCGTCCTTTAGGGCAACTAGACGTCAGCCGTTGTAATGTTACGTTCAGCCTTAGGTTCACGTACGATCTTGATCAATAACCTCCTCTCCAGGCGCCTTCCACTCCGACTTAGGGAAGATTTCTACGACAACCATATCGCCGTCAACGGATCGATTCATGTTCTCTCTGCCGACCAAAAGGACAGCTTTGTCGAGTCCAGGCACGTTGACGCGACCCTTTCATGTCAGCAAAAAGGAGATGCACTTTTTAGGCGACGCACCTCAAGATAGTTGTATTGACTAGCATTGAAGTGACCCTGGTGGAATCGGCCACTCTTGACACCGGAGACCAAAGCGTCGTGAGGCAAGTACTTCCGATCAGCCGTGGGAAGCCAGGGCATTCGGCAAGCTCACCTCGTCGTAAATTCGACGTCCTCGACGTTCACTCGGCTCCAGCTCGTCCACTCCACCCACAACCAAGTCGACCAAAGCCTCACGCACATCCCCGATCAGACCATCGACGTAGTCCTTGGTGCTTGAAGCAAGAAGACCATCTTCTTTGGCAATCTCCCTGTTTCGACGATCGTCTGAAAGAAGAATCAGTGTAGGTGGGTTCGGAGATGACTTGGCAAGGTGTTCGGCGTAGAAGTGCAGACTTTGTCGAATGGCTAAACGTCAGAACGATTCGGTAGGTTCCGATATGAGCGACTCACCTCGATCATTTTGGTCATTGGGTCCTTCTTTGACACCACCTTCCAGGGTTCCGGGGATGGTTGCGGTCTCTCTTCTCTCCTCGTTCCACCAAACCCAAACGCATCTCTCCTCGTCGTTGACCAAAGCGTGCAATCGATTGTAAAGCGGAAGAGATCGGTGACGAGTCTCGCGAAGGACTGTCGACGGCACTATCAAGGGTAGGTTTGAGGGCAATGCGACAAGCAGATCGATCTAGATGTTAGCGAGATAGGAACTTGTCGCGCAAAGCTCACTTGATGCAGGACAATGTTCGTGTCGATGACGAGGTAATGCCCTTGCTTTCCGGCGTACTTTGCGTGATTGCTGTAGCCTGCCTTCGGAAGCACAGCTTTGAAACCCGGAAAGCCAGAGCATAAGTGACAAGCTTCGTATCCACAAGGGATGTCGTCACGGACATATCGTTCGCGCAGGACTGCTGTCAGTGACAGCCTAGTCGATAAGAATCAGACGTACAGCTGAGGACCTTGCCCTTGGCGGTTTTCTTAAGGAACTTGGTTTGCGACAATGGCACATCGGCACGAGCCCTCTTAAGAATGGTTATGGGTGGGTGTGGCTTGGAAGAGCCCGCGATGGGCGTTGCTGTCGTCGCCATGGTAATATAGGTGAGAGAAGGGATGACTGAGCCGAAGAAATTGCGGTGGAGGCCCTTAAGATCGAGGCGATTACAGAACCGAGTGGCCATTACAACCTGCTTCTAATACCATTATTAATAGTTGTAATGAGGGTTTAGCCGTAGTTCAAGCGGATGATCCACATCGTACGTCCACCAGTCGACTGCGAAGATATGCTACATTTCGACTTTTTGCCCTTTGTCTCTGAATATAATATGCCGCCCTCAGACAGCGACAAGAAGTTGAGAATCGGCTTTATACACCCAGATCTCGGTATTGGTAAGTTCACCATTGCCCTTCCGCTACTTGTGCAGTCTCACTAACACTACCCAAGGAGGAGCCGAAAGGTTGGTCGTCGATGCCGCTGTCTCTTTGCAGAAACGAGGACATGATGTGACAATGTTCACCTCTCGCCATGATCCGAAGAGATGCTTCGAGGAAACTCGTGACGGTATGCGCACAGCATCTTTTTGCTTACTAACTCACTTAAAGGCACACTCCAGGTTCACGTCTTGGGCTCTTCCCTCCCGATGCGTCTTCACCCCAAACTCCCCATGACTATCGTCTTTTCCATCCTGCGCTCTCTTCTTCTGACTATCTTGCTTCTGGTGTCGCTCCTTCTGCCAGGACCAGCATCCCCATTTAATCCCCTGTCACCTCTCAAGCGATTTGACGTATTCGTCGTGGACCAACAATCTGTCTGCGTGCCGCTGCTGCGGCTTGTCAGCGGGTCGAGGGTAGTCTTCTACTGTCATTTTCCCGACAAGCTTCTCAGCTCAGGATGGAGTATTGGCGAAAATGGAAAGAGTGTAAAGGCCGGGGGAGGCTTATTGAGGAGGATCTACAGGTGGCCAGTGGATAAGCTGGAAGAGTGGACAACAGGTGCGTATCTTTCTGAGCGAACCGGCAAGGATGCGGTGCCGTCAGTCACTGAAATTTAGGGCAATCCGACGTGATCTTGGCAAATTCAAAGTTTACCTCCAACGTCTATTCGAACGCCTTCCCTTCACTAGCAAGGAGGAAGCCAAGGGTTGTCTATCCGTGCATTGACCTGGATCAATACTCGTCCTCGAAATTGGTCAAAGGCAAGGGCAAAGCGGACGAGGGCGTTAACTTAATATCATCGTATGTCGCACTTTATTCATCTGATCATGTCTGACTTTAGTGACCGACCGACACTTATATCTTTGAACCGCTTTGAGGAGAAGAAGAACGTGGCTCTGGCGATCAATGCTTTCGCTAGGATACAAGGAGATAGCACCATACCTACTTCTCAGCTAAGAGCGCTCCGTTTAGTGATTGCTGGTACGTTCAGCTCCTGCACGTACGTTCCCTTACTGACGAAATTAGGCGGTTATGATGATGCTCTAGATGAAAATGTCATGACGCTTACAACGCTGCAATCGCTGTGCGACAATCATCTTCTATCTCACTACACTATCTCTTCGACTGCCTCATCGCCTCCTCCCGCCGATGTGCAAGTCCTCTTCCTGCTCAACTTCAGCACCGCTCAACGCTCTTATCTGCTCACTTCTCCACATACCCTCTGTCTCCTGTACACACCGTCTAACGAACACTTTGGTATCGTCCCCATCGAAGCAGGAGCATGCGGCCTCCCGGTCCTTGCAACCAATACCGGTGGACCTCTGGAGACCATACTGGACCCTCAGACGGGTCTGCTACGCAAGGCCGATGCCAAGGTATGGGCTGAAGCAATGGAGGAGCTCATCAGTCTGCCTTCGAGCCGAAGGCAAGAGATGAGCAAGGCGGCAAAGAAAAGGGTGAAAGATATCTTCTCTTTAGAAACACTTGGCAGGGAGATGGAGGAGTCATGTCTCGAGGCGCTCAAGCTTGGAGACCTGCATACAAACATGGGAGACAGTTTGATATGGGGTTCTTTGGGGATCATGGGGACGTCAGCGGCTGCGCTCGGCATCACAATATGGCTGTCATAAGAACCGATGGGTAGTCGTATGCATGCAAGGTATATATATGTCGAGTGGAGATTAGATAGGCGCCGCCGAATTTCAAGCGAAGGACCATATCCGCATACCCAGATCTGCTACAGGCAGAACTTGAGGCGAGAAGGAGTGGGCAGGAGGGTCTCCGGAGCCTGCCATATCGGAGTCAACATCCGCAGTGTTCTCATCGTCGTCGGAAGAGGAGCTTTCTGTGTCGCTGTCGTTCCAGCGGCTTTCATTGGGCTGCTGCACGTGTGCTCGCGATCCTGAGACGCTCAGCAATAGGGGCTTGAAAGGGTGCAATTGGACCGATCCCACCGCGTCTGCTCGTCAGCGTCTTATAAGGCGCGATGTCTCACCTCTGTGCAGCTTTTGCGCAAAGATCGGTTCCCTACTAAGGTCCGATATATCCCACACTTTGACCGTACCCTTATCGTCCCCGCTACACAAATATCGACCCCACGGATCCACATCGAACACCAATCGCTGATTCGTCTTGCCTTCACGCTGTAGTTCCGTCACTGGGACTGATATATCTCTGAGATCGTATACTTGTATGGAGGACGATCGTCTGGATCCCACAAAGAGGGTAACGGGAGACAAGGGGTGAAATGCGAGATGAGTGACGCCGCCTTTGTGGACATTTTCCAAATGCTGAAGAGGTGTGGAAGATGTGTCTTCGCTGTAAATAGACACGGATCCGCTGTAAGTACCAGCAGCGTAAGTCCCAGAGTAGTCAGGGCAGAAGGCTAAGGAGGAAATTATGCCTGAATTGGTTTAGTTGTGCTCGCATTTGTCCCAGAGGACAAAAGGGACCTGACATACCCTTCTGGCCACCCTTTTCTTTCCTTGAGAAAGCCGTCTTCAGTCGTTCAGACGTATCGTGACCTGGATTGGCGATATCCAGCACCTCAATTGCGTTTTCATGACCGCCATATACCCTAGCCTTAGCACGCTTTTCAGTAAGCTGAGTTCAGATCGCATACTTTGTACCGGATGGGTTGAAAGCCAGACAATGTGGCGATATGTATCGCTCCCTATGGTCGACAATAGGGTATGTCGCTCGTACCTGGTGGTCAGCAAGGCAAGTATTGGGGGTGGACCACCAACCCTGCCGTCCACCGCGTCCACCAGCCTGACGGGACTATCCCGAATGCTAGTCATGAAGCAGAAAGTTTCCAATGAGGAGGCACTTGCTGAGGGATACCAGGTCGCCGCGTGTATAGCATCGGGCTGAGAGAATAGTCGTGCTTGACCGAAAGACATCTCGTCGTCTTGGGCCGGGCTGTCATCAGCCGAAGAAGTGCGATGCGCACACCTGTCGTAGACGCGTATAACTCTGTCCTCGGCCGTGGTGAGTACAGCTGTACCATCATGACACCTTCCATAAGCATCAACGTTTTTGTTGTAGGAAGACCAACCATCTGGCCATCCTGAAGAAGTTGTGTTGCACCTCTTCACCTTTCAGGCCCTTAGTATCGACCCCAGCCGTGGTCTTCCCGCCAGACTCCCATCGAAACGTAGGAGCTCCAGCCCATACTGATACCCCTGTATCCTCTGTTGCTTCTTCGAGCTCGTGTGTCGCCGGTGTATCCGACATTAATAGGTGGAAGTCAAAACAGTTAAATGACGGTTGAGGTGGATGACCTCCACCCACCCAATTTCTCGAGTTGGCAGAGGCAATCGGATTCTACCATTCTTTCATTTCTCATCTTTACCAAACTTCATCTCGCAGCTTTCATCAGGGGCTCATCCGGCTCGAAGAGGCTGCCCCTTGCGACTCACTTGTCTTTCTTCTGGGATCAGGCGTCGAATTAAGCGTGAACGGGAGCTAGAATTATTAAATTATCGTCCTTTCTCGTACACCGAACGCAACGGCAATGCTATGATCAGCGAACTTTCCTTGCACATCCCTGATGCCCACATCCGCAATCGAGATCAAGGAAGTGACAAGTAGATATCTGGGCGAGGAACCCCCTCCTGTACGTTCGCACAAATCTGCGCAAGCAATGGTATTGTAAACTGATACGGAACAGACTTCGTCTTGGCTGCGAGAGGAGTTTGCTCATCGACGGAACACTGGACAGTGTTGGAAAGCGCGTCACTAAGGAGGAGGGAAGATGGAACACGCGATGGTGCACGACGGAGAGGGCAGAGCAGGTTCTGTTGCGCGCCAGACTCGCTCTTCCCTGGGAAAGTCGGGAACTGAACAAAGCCCAATCAATGTCAGGTGAGCTGCATCATCCGACACCATTACGCCGAGTGCTGATTGTCCAGCGAGGATTCGAGGCCAAAAACAGGCCCGAATGCCGCAGCATTGAAAATAGGCAGTGCCATACAAGTCGGTTTTTCGTGGAATTGCTAGTGCTAACGATTGCAGAGAGAGTTACAAAACGGTAGCAAGACCACTCCGAAAAGACCTAGCAGAGGTGCTCCAGGTGCTCCGCCAGCGGGCTGGTCCACGAAGGGCTTCGAACCGGAAGGCAGAGGTCGCCCTTCCACATCTAAACACCCGAATCCTAATCGTTCGGCTTCTGCTACAAGCGCCCATGCCACTCACGCTGCACTTTCGAGCGGACGCAATGCCGCCTTGAATAAATCGCGACAACCTTTCAGAATAAACGCTCCTCAACGCGGACAGGCCACAACTTCCCGCTATGCCAATGAATCTGATACAATCTTTGCCCGCGGCTCGCCTGTGGCCTCCTCCGAATTGCCCCCCAGCTCGCCAGGAGCCAGTATCGGCTCCCCCGTGAAATATTCAGACGCAGGGCCTTCTACTTCTCATCATGGACACGCAACCAGTCCTGTCTATGTTTCAGGTGAGGAGAGCGACAATCTCTCCTTTCAAGATATTTCAAGAAGGACGAGTGTTCAACTGCACCAACCGGAACCCCCTTACGGTTTCCTTCCATCAGTCCATGGCGCACCGGGACGTATGTCGTTGGACCCAGGTGCCAGAAGAGTTCAGAAACACGCTCAGTCTCCGGGAGGAACTCAACCGTCCCAAGTGCCGTCTGCGGGACCAGCAGCAGGACCAAGTTATCCAGCATACTCGCCCGATTTTGTTCGACAAATAGGAGTCAGCTCGTCGGCCAAACGAAGTGTGGGTTTCGGCTCGCATAGTAAGGCGAACTCCGCAGGCCCGGTGCGTGGCCGACAATCAGGAGCACAAAGTGCAAGTCCTACGAAAGTCGGATCCAAGGGCAAATCCGTCCCGGACCTGCGTTTTGTAAGAAATGGTGACGATGAACCCGAAGAGATCGAATCGCCTGAAGGACTGTTCAACGCAGACAGGAATGTCATTCACTCCGAAGACGACTCCTTCGAAGAGACAGGCCATCGAATCGTTGGTGAGTCTGGACACGATACTCGCGGTCGAGGGATCCAGGCGAGATCGTCTCAAAGTCACTCCCCGGAGAAAAGAACTGGGCCATCTACCGAGCGTCCAAGATCTATGACAAACCGGATGAGAAAGAAGGATGGAACAATGCCGGTGCGTCCCGTCTAAAGCGCAGGTACGAGCGAGCTGACAGTAGCAGGAGAACCCTAAAGTGACAAGAACGCCCGCGAATTCTACTATCAAATCTTCAAATATTCAAAGGGAATTAATGTCCGCTTTCATGTATGCCTGCATCGAAAACTTTGATCTCAACATAGCCGCTACATCAGTCCGTCTATCCGTGCCTAAACGCAAGCTTTGCTTCTACAAGCACATTGGCAATAGCTTTGTCGACCCTGCGATCGATTTGAATCTGATCAATCAGGCAGCGGTAAGCTTGGTTTAGCGGGAAAAACACTGACAGACAGTTGAATACGAAAGGGAAGTTTCCGACCATGAAGATAGATGTCAACCTCGGTAGCGATCGGTCTCAGCTTGATGGATTCCTCGAGCTCGTCTCTCCACGACGTACGTCAGAAATAACACGCGGATACTGATGGCTTTCGCAGCGACAGATCTGCATATGCCGGAGGAGTTTTCGATCTTCGTTGCTTTCCATGAGGGTAGTGAGGAAGCCAAAGCGCTATTGACCGAATTGCACCAGGCCTTGCGACGAAGTGAGACAAAGATGGCAGAAATTGAGTAAGCCGTCGTCCTCCCCATCGCAAGTCTAAACCTAGTGATTCCGCTTCTAAAGCTCTTCGTGTGAGCATTCCTGCGGTGCCCCTCAGACGACCGAGAACCCGGAACAAGGATGGTGGACCACAAGTCGAAGCGGCGAAAGCGGCTGAACAACGTTCCGCACCACATCCACGAAAGGGCAAAAGACGAGACTCGGATTCCTCCTACGGCAGCGCGACACCCTCTGGCAGAGATAAAGACCAAGGCAAAGGCCGTGACCAAGATCCTAAGCAAACTAGGCTTGCTTTCCCTAAGATGGAAGATTTGTGAGTACACCGTGGGGATCACACACGAAGATGAGATTGACGCCATTGCAGTGCTGAATTATCAACCGGGCTCCGAAAACCAGTAGTCTATGGGTCAACTCGGAAGAGTTCACGTATCAAGGAGAATGGAAACGTGGACATGACTGAGGCGGACTCTGACGTAGAAGAACAAGCCCCGCCCGCTAGGGTCATCCCTCCCCTTGCAGCTGCCGAGAAACAAGCAATGTGTGTTGTTATGCTTGGCATGAAGCTCGTGCATAATTAGCTGACTGTATAGATTGTTCCAATATCCCCTCGAAGGTCGATCAGAAGTGCAGATTACTGGCGGCGATCGATATCGAGTGCGGACGGACGATTTTCTCAACGATACTCTCCTGGAGTTTGGCCTCAAGTAAGTCATTTGTGTATGCGCAACTCACACATCAGACATGTTATCTATAACCTGCCGCCACAGGCTCGGGAAAAGGTCCATCTCTTCAGCTCCTTTTTCTACGAGAAGCTTTCCTCGAAAAAGTGCGTTTATGGTTCGCGTCTAAGCACTAACAGTCCAGAGGCAAATGGCAAAAGGAGGATGACGTCTGGCCAGCGTACGATTCTGTCAAGAAGTGGACGAAAAATTACGACATTTTCGACAAAGACTACCTGATTGTACCCATCAACGAAAAGTGGGTAGGTAGAGCTGTGTTTAATCCTAACAACAGTTATCACTGGTATCTGGCCGTCATATACAACCCGCGCGGTGTCCTTCGACAACGGTCTCCCACTCCTGAGCCGAGCTCGACGCGCCATGCGACCCGAGCCCGAACGTCTCTGATTGATCAGCGGGCGGCATCGGAAGGAGAGACCAGTCGGGCGGCATCGCTTACTCGAGAGGAGAATTCAGAGATTAGTGAGGAAGTGGAAAGCAAAGACGATGACAATGTCAAGGCCCAGAAGGTTTCGCGACCCGCAAGTTCGGACGACGATGACGACGACCCGTTCGCCAGTAATTATGGGGAAGGCGATCAGAGTATGGCACCAAGCAAAACACAACCTGCCGTGTTATGCAATACGAACCCGCCAAACATTAGCAATGAGTCCAACGATACGATTTCGATTCGAGCACAGACTCTTATACACTCGCGCAACTCGCATAGCAAAGATGGCGATGACGACGCTGCGTATCGCGGAGTGCCCGAAGGCTTGCGTAAAATGTCGATTCATGGTGCGGAAGCGGACAATTCAGATACGTCTCCGGCCGGTGGAGGGTGGATACAAACGCCAACTACGCAAGCATATGATAGGCAAATCTCCCCCGAAAAAGCCGCTGCAGTGACGACTTCCGAGCCGGAGAAACGAGAAACCACGGCGGAGAAGCAAGAGACCAAAGCCGCTAAAATCGTACAGAAGCCAGATCTGAATATTTGGCAAAGTGAAGAGTGAGTTTATCTGCTCAGCAACAAAATCCTCAGCTGAAATCAGGTGTTTCATCCTCACCTTTGACTCTTTGGGGGGCGCGCATAGATCAGTGGCCGCCCATCTCCAACGCTGGTTGCTGTTCGAGGCGAGGGATAAGAAGAAACTCTCGCACGACCGCCCTTCCGATGCAGATTACGTTGAAGCGAGGGTGGGTGTTTCTTGCTCAGCGGGAGGTCCTTTACTGATACATTAAGTGTCCACAACAGCCCAACTTTTCCGACTGCGGGCTGTGGTTGATACATTATGTCAAGAATCTTTTGCTCCACTCAGAAGAGATCATCAAGTTCGTGCAGGTAAGTCACGCATGCGTATTCAATAACTCGTGTACTGAGACACAGCGAGCACCCCCTCGACTGAACGCGCCGAATCGAAGATCATGGGAACTGGACCGAGATGCAGTCTGGCGTGCTCCCGAGACGTCCCAACTGCGAGCGGAATTCGGCCACGAAATCGATGACCTCACTGCGCAGTACCGATCTTTGCACGATGTTGAGGACGGCAATGTAGACCCGAATGCCGACCTCTTGGATACCTCTCAAGACGACGTCTTTGAAGTACTGGCCGACCTGGGCGAGGTCGGGGGGAAGACAGTCCCAGTTGACGAGCCTACTCATTCTGATGATCGGGATGAGCCGCCCGGTGATCTCGCACAAGTCGGAGCGAATCCCGCACTCTCACCTCAAGTTCGAGCCGACCGGCCAGGCTCTACAACTCCGGAAGCGCCTGAACCAGTGGAGACGGATGCCATGCTAACTGTCGGCGAAACACCTGAGGAAGAAAACGAGTCAGTCGAGGTCATCGAGCAACAAGGTCCAGAGCACGTGAACGGCACGTATAATGGATCCGAAGCCATGATGGAATATGGTCATCCGCATGATATCGATCCATCCCTTGACAAAGGTCTCCTTCCGGACGCTCAATACCCTCCCTCGATATCGACACCATCGGCTGTTTGGAATGGCATGATCGGAGAAGGGCCAGCATTCAGCCCCGAAGATGATGAAGAAAGACCCTCACAAGATTTCTCCTCGATTGCTGTGACACCCGCTATGCCCAAACGCCCAACGACAGTGGAAGAACATCTGAACTACTTGGATGACGGCGACCGAGATGATGAGGAAAGCGTCATCTCTGCTCCCAAAACCATCACCGACGACGGTGACACGTCCATGGACGCCTCGGATTCGGTTGTGATTAAGCCGTCTGGAAGAAGATCGGCCCCATCAGTGCTGGACCTGTCGCAAGCTGTCGACAGGACGTCGCAGCATTCCGCGCCCACATCACCGTTCGATAATTTTGGGAGTCGTATACCCGGTGGGACGAGCGAGCAGATTACGCGAGGTCCGCGAGTCGTCGCGAGCAGTCCTGTATCCGATCGCCAAGCGGGTTCCTCTCTACTGGCCTACAGCTCAGAAAATATCGATCAAACTCCCATAGCACCAATCATGTTGGACTCGCTTTCGTCAAAGAGTCGTCAACTGAAAATGGACGTTGATCACTCGCTCGCAAAGCCCGACTCGTTGGAAGCGGAAGACGCCGATGCACTGAAATCGATAGCTTCGGCCCACCCAACCCAGTATGCTGAACCCGAGAGCTTTCAGAAGCGCAAAGCATCGTCTCCTGCAGTAGAGGAGACGACTGTGCCTCCAAAGGGCGACGGAACAAGAGATGGTACAGCTTTACGGACTCGTTCCGTTACGAATACGGCAGTAGAAGACCCCGCCAGGGAAATCATCGAAGTGAAGGATGCGGAAGATGACCTATTGACTCCAAGCTCTCGAAGTAAGCCTTCTTCGAGGTCGAAGGGGGCGTCCAAAAAAACCAGGGCGAGCGGTACCGATACAGCTCGATTTTACGCACTATTCGACCAGAACAGCAACAAGAAACGAAGGACAGAAGGAGGAAGCGTCCCGAGTGGATCAAGTGGTCCCCGGGAAGAGAGGGTTCAAAAGGGAAGCGCAACTCATATCATCGTACATGTGGACGATTCGGACGAGGAAGATGCGACGTAGATGGAAGACGTTATCAGCGGAAATATCTGCATGTGGACAGTGACGAGAGACTGTAGTTTTGTATGATGAGACGACGAATGATGACATATATGGGCTCGATATGCTTGGAAGCTGCACAATGAGCGTGTCGTATTGCATGTGTTGATGGTACAGATGCGCTCTGGGTGAAGACGCTGTGGACGGAAGAGATATTAAGCGAGTTCGGGACCGTGCCCTCGTCGGCCGCTGTCCGCTAAATCCCACCAACCGCGAGATGGTGTGCCAGGCGCTGGCGAGAAGAACGGGCATCTGGTTTTGAAGGCTTACTTTCAGCTCTGATTTCCAAGCGAAGAAGGAAAGCTAGGGGCTCACCATCTAGAGTCCGCTTTCTTACTATTGCTTCTACGGATTCTTCATTGGCTAGCTGGTTTGCCTGTATGTCAGTGTGGGAACAGCACCCCAGAAGCAAGCGTACCAGAACTTCCTCCTCTTTCCAGCCTCTGCTTTGTCTCATCGTCTCTCCCAGGACAGGGGTTGCTAATCTCTCATCGCCTGGAGAATATCCTCCCGGCTTTTTCGCATCGACAGACGAATTTACAGTTTGTAGACAGTAACTCAGCATAGTTTGCCTGTGTGCCCAACCGGCTGGTCTTTAGCTCCCAAGGACGCGTTGATATTGTATCGACCAACCCATCATTTCTTCCCATAATCTCAAGCACATTCCATCGACTCCAGCTTGAGTGCTGCTCGACGGAGACAGGCGGGACTGATCTCGAAGTTGAGCTTGAGCCCGGTTCAGACGGGTGATGATCTGATCATCTAGTTTTCGGTAATGTTTCACCATATCTATAGTGTTAGTCCTCAGTCCTGCTCGAGTCTGGCTCAAGACGCTCACCTCGAAACCTGCTGAGGTTAAAACATGTTTCGGCGGCGATCGTCATTTGACGAGGAGGCGCCGAGGGAAATGAGTCGGTGTATGCAGAAGCGGTCCCGAATGGTAGATCGATCATGGTATTAAGTGGTTGTCTGTTTCAAAGCAAGTGTCGGTCCGATGTGTGAGATTGTGGTTGAGCAAAATGCTCAGTCTTGAGATCGACAGCCGAGTCCTCACACGCCGGCGTCAGCGGTCATGTCGGCAGCTGAAGCACCCGGTTAATCTGGACCGTTTTGCCACCCACTTCGGTTAAAATCAACCTTTATCTGCCGCCACACGTCGGAGTTACGGGATTATAATTTAGTGGATGGCCCGTACCGAGTCGGACAGTGAGCGCGTTGGGTTTTGGATATTTTCAACCCATCTCTCTCTTCCATACTTCTCTCTTCTTCATCCCATTTACTGTAAGTCTGAGCTCTTTTCGTGTTTTCTTCTGCAGTATTGCAAACACCAATCCAACCTGATGACCTTCTATCCTCACCCCGTCCTACCGACCATGCCGAGCGAGTTAGGGCCCTCCCTTCGCGGGGAGGGACCGGACCCCCAGCCTCATTTCGGTGAGGCCGGGCTTATGCGCTTGCCAGCGCCTTTGTCTGATTCTCAATCTTCTATCATAGCTTCCAGGCCTTGCATTGACTAGTGCTGACGGTGATAGAGCTTTGTAGTACCCCTTTCAACCCACTTATCACCCCATCCGTAAGTCTTATCTCTGATTCCTTCACCCTCCACCACCCCTCGCTTGTAGGATGAAACATCTGTAAAACCATACGCAGTTTCCACTGAATGTGTCCTCCCTTGCCAGGGAGTTTGTACCCATACTCGCCTTCTTTCCTCCATCCTTCGGGTCGCAGCCCTCTGTTGCAAGAGTTGAACCTCTCGAGCGCAGTTGGTTCCCCGTCGGGCTTTTTCTCCGAACGCTTCTTCCCTCGGGAAGTCTGTCTACTAGGGTGGAACTGCAGACATGGGGTCGAGAGGAGGCGGTATGGGGCGATGCGAATTTGAAGTCTATTCTTCCTTGGATGTCTGACCTTTAACCGCTACTTCCTCCGTCTTCCAGTCGCGCCGGTGAGGACATGCGCTGACAAGCGTATAGGTTTTTGTAGTTCATTATGGCCCCATCCACCGAGAAGAAGGGCAAGGTCATCCTTGCTTACTCTGGTGGTCTCGGTGAGCAGCCCCATCATGCATTGTTGTACTCTTTGGTCTGACTGGTAGACACTTCTTGCATCCTTCTCTGGCTTATTGAGCAAGGCTACGATGTTGTTGCGTTCATGGCCGATGTTGGTCAGGAGGAGGACTTTGAGGCTGCTCGTCAGAAGGCCATGAAGTGCGGTGCTGTCGATTTCTTCCTTGAGGACTTGAAGAGGGAGTTTGTCGAAGAGCTCATCTACCGTGAGCCGGCTCGTTGCTTTCATTGCCTCAAGCTCACAATAAGCCGCCGTTCAGTGTAACGCCATCTACGAGGGTGTTTACCTTCTCGGTACCTCCCTCGCTCGTCCCGTTATTGCCCGAGGCATGATGGAGGTCGCCAAGCGAGAGGGTTGCGAGTGAGTGGATACTGTCATGAACAGGATATCTCTAACCTCAGCTTCGTCTCGCACGGATGCACTGGTAAGGGTAACGACCAAGTTCGTTTCGAGCTTGCGTTCTACGGTCTTGCCCCCCACATTCAGGTCATTGCCCCATGGCGTGACCCGGAATTCTACGACCGATTCGCTGGTCGTTCCGCTCTTCTCGACTACGCCGCCAAGAACGGTATCCCCGTCACTCAGACCGCCGCTAAGCCATGGTCGACCGATGAGAACTTGTTCCACATCTCTTACGAGGCTGGTATCCTCGAGGACCCCAACCAAACTCCACCTGATGACATGTGGAAGCTCACCACTTCCCCTCAAAAGGCCCCCGAAACACCGGAGCAGGTCGAAATTGAGTTTGCCAAGGGTCTCCCCGTCAAGGTCACCTACCCAGCGGACGGCAAGGTTGTTACCGACGCTGTTGAGATCTTCCTCTCGCTCAACGCTTTGGCCCGCAAGCACGGTGTTGGACGTGTCGACATTGTCGAGAACCGATTCATCGGTGTCAAGTCGCGAGGGTGTTACGAGTCTCCCGCCGCCACCATTCTCCGTGTCGCTCACATGGACCTGGAGGGTATGACTCTTGACCGAAACGTCCGTGCCATGCGTGATCAGTTCATCACCATCCAGTTCTCCCAAATCCTTTACAACGGTTTCTTCTTCTCCCCGGAGCGAGAATTCATCACCGCCGCCATCCCGGCTTCGCAAAAGACTGTCAACGGTATCGTCCGCCTCAAGCTCTACAAGGGCAACGTCATTGTTGAGGGACGTGACTCTGACGAGGGTCTCTACGACGCCAAGTTCTCCTCGATGGACGAGATGGGAGGTTTCGAGCCGACTGCTACTTCTGGTTTCATTGACATTTCCAGCATCCGTATCAAGGCTTGGGCCCGTCAAAAGTGAGTCTACTTGTCACGCATGGGTGGCCGGAGCTAACATTACAGCGTCAAGATGGGACGCGACGGTATCTCCGCCAAGGATGTTTACCACCAGTAGATTTGTTAAAGCTAGATTTGGGAACTCGGAAAGCCGATAGGTAATATAGTCGTAGATGAGTGGAGAAGCACAAGCGGAGGGAGTTGTAAATACATATATCGGGCATGCATAGAACCACTAGGACTTGAAAAGTGTTGCGCCAATGCTCGGTAGAAGAGCGTGTTGCGAAAACAGGATTCAGATTGAGGTTCGACGCGTTGAGCCGAAGCCTGTTCTTGCGGTAACGATTCTCTTTCAACATACTCATTCAACCTTCTTTGGCTAGCTGAGGGGCTGTCACACCTTCATTACTTCTGGCGATGATGACAATACATGCTCTGTGGGTGATAAACAAAGCTGGCGGTCTGGTCTTTAGTCGATCATATTCCGGTACGTTCTCTATTACCCCTCTCCCGGTTAAGCTGACCTCGTCCCCACCTCGACACATCTGCCCTTCTTCCGTCTGCGCTTTACACCATACGCAACCCGCTGAACCCGATGATGAACAATAACCAAACTCGATTTCTGCTGCCAGATACTCTCCCGCCTTTACCGCTCAACACCATCCTCATCCTTGCGGGAACGCTACACGGTATCCACGCAATCACGTCCAAGCTCACACCTGCGCCCCCATCTGGTGGGCAGGTGACGGGCTTAGACTCGTTCGAAGCGGAAGGCTGGGGAGGGAAGGTGTTTTTAACGCCGACGGGTGAGTTGATCGAGCTTCGTCCGTCTACTTAGTTCTGAGTTGAAGCCCAATTGGGCTGTTGCTGTTGCTGCTGAGGCTGAGGCTGAGGCTGATGACAGGCACGAAATTTGTCGTTCTACATTCGATAGGCCAACATGGTCTTGACGATCTTATGGGGAAGATCTACGAGATATGTCCGTTTTCCCATCCCCCCCCCCCCCCCCCCTCTTCTGCTTTGACAAAGACGAGCCGGGGACTTGAGTTGTGCTGATGATAGATGCCGATGCGGTGATGAAGAACCCGTTCCATACGCCCGAGATGCCTATAAACTCTACGCTGTTCGAGTCTCGGCTACAACCGCTGATAACGGGTATCAATGGGCCATAGGATGGGAGCTGTGCGATATTCATCCGCGAGCATAGAGGGGAGGGACTGGAGGGAGGATTCCAGGAAATACAACGACAGCATAAGGAACAGATATACCCAGCATTGTCAACACGACACGGCATACCCTACATGCATGTTATAGCTACACTTGCTTGTGTTTCCCCTTTCTCGCTTGACGTGCCTGTGCGTGGCGGCTTGATACCGATCAACCAGTCCACGAGTCCTTCCTCTCATTGACCGCCTTCTTGAGCTCCTCGCCCAAATCATTCTCACCGTCCATCAGGTCGATGGACAGTCCGGCGCTGGCGTGGTCCTGCGCAAGAAGCAACAAAGCCTTGGCCACAAGCTCTCGACTGGGTATCAGCACTGTACCCGTCTCCGCGAGTATATAGCAGATGGGGAATCAACCGACCTAGTCTTGCCCAGCTGCGTGACACCTGCCTCGGCACCTCCTGCGGGCTCCTCGGTCAATCCTCCCGGTCGGACCACCGTGTATTGTAGCTGCTTCCTCGAGTGGAGCTCTACCTCTGCGTCGTATTTCGCTTGCATGTCTGGCCTTAGCGCAGCGCGCGAAGGTAGGTAATGTTAGAATAGACTTACAAGCCGGGATGGCACCCCACATCCTGTCGCTCATTTTCTCTGTTCATCAGAGATGACCCTTTCGAGCGTATAATGCACTCACTGCTATCTTCCGAGTAGTGCTCGGGGTACCCATTGTCCCTGTTTCGAATGTCCACCGCGCCGACAACCAACAACCGCTTGATGTTGGAAGTCTCCATCGCATCGTACACCTTCACAGCGCCTTCATAATCTACCTTCCTAGTGCGCGACTTGTCACCCTTACCCCCTGCTCCCGCTGCGAATATCACCGCGTCGGGTTTGTGGGACGTGAGGAGTTCTGCCGTCTCAGGGACAGAAGCATCTTCGAGGGAGAGGACGGTAGGTTCCGCTCCGAGTGATTTGAGGTCAGCGAAGCTGGGTATCAGCGCTGGTGCAGTAGTTTTGAGCCGTTCGAGGAGGTTTTCATACACCCATCGACGCATGAATAGTATAGTGAGATACTCACTGATCCTCATTACGCACAACGCTGATGACGGAGTGACCCTCGCCCGTGGCCAGCCTCGCAAAATGACGGGCGACTTTCCCTCCACCTCCAAAAACGACGAATTTCATGCTGCTAGACAGTGTCTTAGTGGTCGGAGTACTGCTGAGAGTGATTTTGGCGTTTCTGTAACCTAATAGCAGACTGGCCTGGAGTTGAAAGACTGTTGGGTGAGGTACCCAGATGCAGAGTAAGCCTTGGACGATGACGCCAGACCTCCACTTGGCACCTCCACTCACATTCCGAGGCGGTGACGAATCAAGGCTTCTAGGCTGCCACAGGGTATCAGTTAGGCGGGCGTGCGGGACAGAGTACGGCGATCTACCTTACGTGCATCGATACAGCTCATAGCCACGTTGAGTAGCGCTGAGAGTACGGTCTTGACAAAACAAAGCGGAATTATCGGATCCCACGGCCGCTGAAGAGATCGGCGTCGGTCCTTTGTTTCGCAAGGGCGAACAGCAGATCATCAGGCAAAGGACGACTGATCTCTCTCTCTTCCTTTCTACTCCTGTGCTCTGTATTCGGCCACAAAGGTGAACGTAGGTGTCAACAAGCTAAATGATTAGTCGGCACACTGCTAAAACCCCATCATCCCCAGCAAAACGCTCCCAGAGTAAAAGTGCCCATCCGCTTAAATGTACAACCCCCTCCCAACTTTACCGCACTTGAAGAAGCTGGGGAAGCCCGTCGCAACGATTGTACTCCTTTGTGTGCTTGTCACCACTTTACACTATATCTCTGCCCAGTCGTGGCTTTCGCAGAATTCGAGCCTATTGTCGCAGACTCAGCCATCGGATTCCTCAGAAACATCTTACGACGAAAATCGCCCGCCTCCTCTCGGCGCCCCTGTCGCTGCTCGGTACAAACACCCCATCATGGTACTGCAGCATGACTGCCAGTGTAAAGGGCAACAACTCACCTCTGCGGAGCAGTACAACACCTTAGCGAGCGTGTCCGAACAGCAACATCGGGAATGGGCCGAGGCGCACGGATACGTCTATCGTCTGTCCAAAGGACAGTATGTTCCACAAACAGGCTGGGGTGGGACTGGTTATATGAACAAGGTATTTATGACTTTACAAGTCATGTTGCAAGAACTGGAGAGAGAGGACACGGTCGAGTGGATCATGTCAGTGGCTCTCCCGTCCCCCTGGCTCGATTTGGCCACTCGTTGAAGGGATATAAATGGGAGAAACGCTGACGGACAGGTTGACAGATGTGGACCAAATCATCGTTGATCCATCCATCGCGCCACATTACATGCTTCCACCCGAAGAGAAAGACGCGTTGCTTATCATTACCGAAGATTTCCAAGGATTCAACTCCGGCACAATCTTTTACAAGGTCTCACATCATGCCGCCACTTTCCTCGCTCGCGTAATAGCTCTTGAACATAGCGCAGTCGACCCACAGGCGGATACTCAAGCTCCAGGAGAAGGTGCATTTTATGCTTCCGATCAACGAGCCATTGGACTCGCGATACAACGGTTCAAGGATGTCGCAGAGAGGACATACTTCATGCCGCAGGACTGGTTCAATTCGTATGAGTACCCGCCCAACGATCCTGGAGTGTACGATGTGGGCAGCAAGGAGGAGATGGAGGTGTACAAAGAATGGCTGGAAGTGGATAGAATACAGTTACAGGCTCATATGGCTGGCGGCGCGAAGAGGGGGCTCGTGTGGCAAGGCTGGCCGGTGTTGGCGGACAAAGTGTATCAAGAGGCCAGGATGAGGGCAGAGGCAAACGGGATCCCCGGTAACGGACTAGATCTGCTGTCTACCAAAGCCAAAGCGGAACAAGCTGCCAGGGAGTGGTGGACTTCAACGACATCCGGGGTTGAGGGCCTGGTAGTCAACGCCTTTTGAACGAGGGGTTTCGCCACTGCGAGCTCTCTTCATGGTCAGTCGATAACGATGCCAACTGAACGATCATCGATGTATTGATGCTGTTATACGACGGGGAGGACTCCGCTCGCTGCTCATGAAAGCCAGCTGCCCGGGTCTCCAGTATCGTGTTACAATACGTCGACCCAAAGTGCCCATCTCGAAGCCTCGGGCGTGAATTGCTTGTTTGGGAAAATGTAATGTGATCGCGATTGTATTTCGCTCCATCCTCTGCTGCTCATTTCAACCACAACCTCGTTCCGACAATCCTCACACAACAATGCGACGAGCATTCATCACGCTGACAACCATACTCGCTGCGTCCACTTTCGCCGTGGGATCGCAGCTTCCTCTCGGAACGAAGAACCCAGGGAAAGCAATGTCCGACCCTTCGTTCCCGCAATCCGGCTTACTCGGGACCGAAGGCCCAGTACCTCAAGCTGGACAAGGAGCTACATTAGCGGAGGCCCTCACAGTGGACAGAAGGGCCGGGGTGTGGTGGGATTATGCGAGAGATGTTTCGTCTATAGTAAATCGGGTTCTTGGTCGTGTGATGTTGGCTTATTTCCAGACGGCTCGATTAAGTGCGCGAGGCGCCAAGGATACGACGATTTTGGTCCCTATTGACGGAGCCATCATGCGTTTGCCGAATAAACCGTATGTTTGGCTCGGGCGATATGAGTATGGCCAAGCTGAGATATAGCCATCAGAGTCCTCAGGGCGAAGACACAGATGAGACGATGAAGCAGAATGTGGGAAAGTTCCTTTCGGCACACATCATCCCTGTAAGTTGGTAGACATAGATCGAGTCCATGTAGCTGATTCTCAGGGCACCATTGAGCTGCCTACCGCGGAACCTGCTCAGACATTGTGGGACGATCTCAAAGTCGAGGTTGTTAAGGATAAAGCAAGGGAAGGCGGGTGGAAGGTCATCCCAGGTGATATCCAGGTCCTCGATGTGAAGGAGGTATGTCAGCACTTGACACCACGATGGCATACTGACAAAGCAGGCAGCAAACGGCCGTATATTGTATCTCGACGGTGTTATCCAAGTATAATATGATTGTTCAGACGGTTGTCCATCATGCTACATGCAGTTTGTATCGATATACCAATCACAGACACCGCCTGCTCCTTAATAATCGTATTCGCCCTGTCCGTTCTGTAACGGATTGTCGAGCTGATCACTTGTCAACTCAAGCCTAGGCTGAGCTTCTCCAGCCACGTGACCGTTTGGCGTCTTGCTCGGCTCCTCATCCTCGAAGTAAGCGTCTTCTTGGTCTCGTGCTGCTATAGGGTCGCCTTCTCGCGGTTCGGTGAAGTCGACTTCAGCATACGACACGGTCTGTGGGCTCAGCGACGGTCGGCAATGTGGCGGATCTAACACAACTCACATCCATGCCATCGACAAACAGCTCCAAGATCCGTTTCTCGAAAGCTTCTCTAACTTCCGCTTGGTTCTTCTCCTCTACTTCGCGCGGGAATGCGCCAGAACCATCAACTTGTTCTTCCTCTTCATCCAATTCCTCGTCAAACTCCTCCCCTACATCGTCCAGCCGTCGTTCAGCTCTTCGAGCCATCACGACACCCTCCATTTCTCGTTCTTCTTCTAAACCGCGCAAAAACCCGCCGAGCTTTTTGACATGTTGAGCATTCTCCTTTCCGGGCAAGAAATTCTCTTCTACCCATCTCTCTTCTTCTCGTACATCAGCGCTGGGTGGCGGTAGCGACGACCCGCCCATGCGTTCCCATAGCAATGGCCAGCGGAGTCGGCCTCTATCTGCGTGTAATTCGGCAGGCAGGGGTGTCTGAGTGGCATATATCAAACGTCGGGATTTGATAGCCGGTATGCTTGTTCTTTCTCTAGGTGAAGTGATCTCGTCGAATGGAAGTAGTAGAGGTGGAGGTAGGACACTGATATGTTCGGCAAGAAACGTGAGCGGAGGTGTAGGCAGCTCGGAAGTTGTCGGTAGGTCGAGATACGAGAGTATCCTCTCAATATCATGCTGCGTGAGTGTAGCGATGGACATGGTGTCTGTGTGAAATGTTATGTGCAAGGTATATAGCTATGTGCTTATTGATGTAAGAGAAGAGTGAGGAGCGGGATCAAAATGTCGAGTTTTCCACGTGACGTCAGACTGCTTAAGCTTTTCCCAATTCCCACTTTCCCCCGCCTCCAATCCATTCCCTTCCATTATCCTCATCCACCTCACTACCTTTTAAAAATACGGTACTGATTCAGACCGTACAGACTCATCGTTTTCTTACTTCAAAACTAGCCTAAACACACCACCACCCAACATGGCTCCCTCCGCAAGCAAGCAGAAGCGTCTCGCCGAAAAGGCCATGAAAAACGCCGAAAAAGGTCTGACCGGCTCATCAAAATCTACCCCAGCGGGATCCGTCGCTGGTGGCTCTACGCCCATGACCTCGCTCAGCGCCAACGCCAGTGATGAAGCTCTGGCGGATGCTCAAGCCGAGATGAAGAGGCTCAACTTGGCTACCGACCGAAGTGCTGTACGTTCAAGCGCGATCTTTACGATAAGGAACCACACTAATGGTAGAACGGTGTCCTGGTGTCCGACCCTAAAGGACGTGATATCAAGATTGACCAGTACACTCTGTCTTTCCACGGTCGTCTTTTGATTGAAGGTGCCGAAATCGCGCTCAATTACGGTCAACGGTAAGTCCTGGGGAGAAGCAAGGTGTGATGGAGACATGGCTGATGTCGCAGGTACGGTCTTCTTGGTGAGAACGGTTCCGGAAAATCGACATTCCTCCAATCTATCGCTTCCCGAGATGTCGAGATCCCAGAACACATTGATGTGGGTGATTCTCAGTTATGCCGGAACTAAACTAATCACTAGATCTACCTTGTCAGTGGTGCCGTCGAACCCACCGATGTCAACGCTCTTGACTACATTGTCGCCTCCGCCAAGGAGAAGGTCGCTCGTCTCGAGAAACTCGCCGAGGAAATGTCCATCGCCGATGACGTCGATGAGCTCGCCCTGGAGGCTATTTACGAAGAACTCGAGGAAATGGACCCCTCCATGTTCGAGGCCAAGGCCGGTGCGATTCTCAGCGGTCTCGGGTTCTCCCAAGCAATGATGGCCAAGCCCACCAAGGACATGTCTGGTGGTTGGCGTATGCGTGTCGCTCTTGCCCGAGCCCTGTTCGTTAAGCCTCACGTTCTGCTTCTCGACGAGCCCACTTCGCACTTGGATTTGGGAGCCGTTGTCTGGCTCGAGGCTTACTTGGCCACTTACAACCACATTCTTGTGAGTTTTGGGTGCCGCTAGCGTCACATATGGCTGACAAGTAGATCCTTACCTCGCACTCTGCCGATTTCATGGATGAAGTCTGTACCAACATCATGGACTTGACTACCAAGAAGAAGATGGTCTACTACGGTGGTAACTACTCGACCTATGTCCGAACCAAGACCGAAAACGAGGTCAACCAAATGAAGGCTTACCAAAAGCAACAGGAAGAAATTGCCCACATCAAGAGTGCGTAAAGACTCATTCCGAAAGGGATCCTGCTGATTGTCAGAGTTCATTGCTTCCGCTGGTACTTACGCCAACTTGGTCAAACAGGCCAAGTCCAAGCAAAAGATCATTGACAAGATGGAGGCTGCTGGTCTTGTTGAGCGAGTGGAGATTCCCAAACTCCTCCGATTCAACTTCGAGGATGTCAAGAAGCTCCCGCCTCCTATTATCGCCTTCAGCGATGTCGCTTTCGCCTACTCGGGCAAGAAGGCCGACTACCTGTACAAGGACCTCAACTTTGGTGTTGACATGGACTCTCGGTGAGTTGAAACAAACGCTACAATACCCACTGCTGACAAGTAGTATTGCCATTGTCGGTGACAACGGTACCGGTAAATCCACCCTGCTCAACCTTATCACCGGTGCCCTCAACCCAACCGAGGGAACCATCTCCGTCCACTCTCAGCTCAAGCTTGCCAAGTACTCGCAACACTCTGCCGATCAATTGCCATTCGACAAATCGCCAGTTGAGCACTTGCAACAGCTCTACCAAGCCAAGTTCCCGGAGAAGGACATCCAATACTGGCGTCAGCAAATCGGTCGATTCGGTGTTACCGGTGCCCACCAAACCAACCCTATCAGCCAACTCTCCGACGGTCTCCGTAACCGGTGCGTTGTCAAATCTATCTTTCTACTCAAACTAACGTGCAGAGTCGTCTTTGCCATTCTTGCCATGGAGCACCCGCACATCTTGCTGCTCGATGAGCCTACGAACCACTTGGATATGGCTTCCATCGATTCATTGGCTGCTGCCATCAAGGAGTTTGAGGGTGGTGTCGTTATCGTCTCCCACGACTTCCGTGAGTGTGACCATTCAGCGCCCCGATCTCGAACTAACATACAGGACTTATCTCTCAAGTCGCCGAGGACCTGTGGGAGGTCAAGGACAAGACTGTCACCAACTTGACCAAGCAAGACATCACCATTGTCGACTACAAGCGAGCGCTCGCCAAGCGAAGTGAGCATGATCCACCCATTATTTCCCGCATTTGACTGACGTTTCTAGGTCAAGCACAGATCGAAAAGGCCCGACTCATCTCCAAAAACGCCACCAAGGGTGTCGTATAAAGCGGCTTTCCATCCTGGATCGCTTCTCGTATTGGTTCGTTGCATTGTTGGCTTTTTCGCGCGCGTGGGAAGTATATAGACTACAAGACTGCCATTCATACCCTTTCTATTTTCTTTCACTCTTCCGTCTCTACCTTAAACCGCCGCTAAAGAAGGCAATCTGTATCATCTTGCGCGCGGCATCGTGATGAATATTTTGTCAATCAACACTAGATTACACAGTATGTCCAGTCTATGCGTTTCATGCTATCATTATGAGTGTTCTACGGGATGGATCGCCTTGGCCTTGCAATTGCCGACGGTTCACTGTTCGTCACCGTTCAGTGACTTGACATTGCCCGAGGTCGTCCGTCTTCTTTCAGGGTGGTGGAAATACGTCGACTGCTCTGTTAGTCTGACTAACTGTCCACAAAAATGGTCCGACTCACAGGAGACGCTGCACCTGGCGAATGATCCCCTTCATTCTCGCTCTCGCTAGTTGCGTCGTCACCCCAGACGTTGCCCTCATCGGGAATATCCATACCGCGTGTCCCAACAGCAGGATCATAGAAAGCCTTCTTGTTCAGCTGTTTGTTCCCGTAAGCTGGTGGGGTCGGTGTCGGGTCTCTCCAGGGGTTGCTCGAGGTAGACAGCTGAGATCCAGACATTCCGCCCCGTCCGCCATCGCTGTCACCGGTAGATTGACGCGCATTGCTGGACGATTCAGGTAGCTCGTCGTTGTATCCCGCACCGGTTGTCCATCCGTCTGGCAGGGAAGTACCGCTTCTCTCCTCATCGTCGTCTTCTTGCGACTGTTTGAGCTTTTTGGCCATCTTCCGCCTCAGACTCAGTACAACCCCTCGACGTTCAGCCGCCCCGTCGCCAAATGCTCGTGGGCGCGCTACGGAGGGCAGCCAGGGGAAGGGAAGCGAACCTGATAGAGCAGGGTGTGCGTAGCGACGTCGACCGGTGTTGAGCACGCCGTAGTAAAAGCTCGACATTGGTGGTTGAGAGTAGTCGGTGCGCTTATCGGATGGAGCTACATAGAGCGTCTCATCGTTGACGGCATATCGGCGGTGGTTCAAAGTGCTGAAATCAGTATTAGCTCGGAAGAAAGCGATTTGACTCACGCTTGAGACCGACTGACGGATCCCTCTTCCCCTACACCCACGACTTCCTCGGCGGCGCTGCCTCTGGTCACCTCGCAGATACTGCTCAAGGCGAGATACTCGCTGAGTGGTGTAAACTCGCGGTACATTACCCACGACCACCACAATGTGAATGCGATCAAAGGGAACATGGCGAGTGAAGGCCAATATGGTTGCCGTAAAGAGAACAAGCCGGTCATGAAGAGCTGGAAGAGGACAAGAGCCCAAAGTAGACGGATAAAGGTGATTCGCCAGGCCTCCCCATTCGATTCGTACGGCTTGAAGTAGACTTCGCGTCAGTTGCAAGCTTGGAAAGGTTAGGCCGACGCCAACTCACTGAACAACAACTTGTATTTGTACACAAGATCTGTGAATTAGCGAAAGCTCCTCAAACGTGCCGACGGCTTACAAGAAGCGCCGAAATACAGAGCACCGAAAACCAAGATGAGGGGAGAAACGACGCTAAACACCATTGTCAAGGTGAAGATGAGCAAAGCTTGTGGGTAAACCCAGCCGTAATTGAGCATGGGCGGAGCGTTTGCTTCGGCGTAATCTGGCCTGTTAGCGAGCTTGCTGTAGACGGTGACAACCCCGTACCTCGCGGCGTCTTGCATGAGGTCAATCTCGACCATCCGAGGGTAAGGAGAGGGCCAAGGTTGAGTAATTGCAAGGGCATCAAACCAAGGGCTTGTCATAAGCATTATATCGCAAACGACGGTCGAGACAGACCTTGAAGCATAACATAGGAGATCATGAAGTTTCGGACATTGGAACCGAGCAAGGCCGAGGCCAATTTCTCGGGAATCTCCTCTCAGCATCTGACTAGAACATCTTAAGGATAACTCACCCTAGCAGGCGAGCCCGCAAGGTCACGAATCAAAGCCAGAAGCGTTGTAGTCAGGAGGAAAAGGAATAAGACAGTTGCGAGAAGCATGATGTGATATCTTATTGTCAGCAAATCGTTTGGAATGTAAGCAGTACTCACTTTTTCATCATGGAGTACTCAACAGCACTTCGAGACTTCGCTCCCTGGGCTACAGATACCCCTTGATACATCAGTGATACTCTTTGTGGAGGTGATTATAAGGGTGCCAGCTCACAAGTGAGGAAGAAGGGTAAGAGACCGTTGAAAATCACGATAGCCAAAGAAGGGAACGAGTTTTGGATGATCGCTCGTAGTCTGGGGCTCGACTTAATAATCTTTGCGAGCCATGGAAGGGATTTTTTGATCTGTGCGTATGACAATATGCCTGACAACAGGAAGACGGGCGCTACAAGTCAATATCGGTATAGTCAGATCTCGCAGCTAAACTTACGGATCCAGAACAGAAAGATGAACATGAAGATCCCGATGCCTAGCAGTCCTCGAATCTGAGTCTGACGCTGAGTCATGCCGATGTTGCTCCACACCACATCTCTCGGCTCTGGTGCTGGCTCGGTGATGACTTGTGAGTGATGAGGGTAATGGACTACCTGACATGCCATTTGCTGCTTGTAAGCCCACGTTACGCATTCCGAAAGCACTTACTGCATCTTTGACGTGCTCGAATGTGACAAAAGCCGATTGCGAGGCCTCAAACTTTCCCTTCTTCCTCAGCAGTCGAACCTTTTCGTCTGCCTCTTTGAACTTCTTCTCCCAAAACTCGATCGCATCAACTTTGGCTCCGAACCACCTAGGACGAAAGGTCGGTCGAGGACGAGTGGTATGGACATGGCAATAGTCTTCCTCGCCTGTCTCGACATCGCGCGAGGCCATCAGATTCGAGGATGACGACTGCCCTGATTGCGACCTCTGGCCTGATTCTTCGTTGTCTTCGTCGTCGATATCGACCAGCAGCGCGTCAGCTCTCTGAGGCGATGCAGTCAGAGATCGAGCGATCTTATTCCGCTTGACGTAAAGATCCGGGTCATAGCCTGAGACGCCTTTCGCGGGGTTTCCCACCCAATCGGCCCAAGCATTCTCCAGCTTCAGCAACGCATTCGTCCGTCTCTCCAAGACTCTGCGCAGCGGCTCGACCTCGCGGCAAACGCTCACACTCTCAACAGACCATTTGCAGTTCTCAAAGTAATCCGCCAGGACTTTGTCGCCGCGCAGATGAGGAGGAAGGTTGGTAACAAGTACTGTTCGCGCCGAGATAGAGTGGATGAGGTGAAGCGAGAATGCCTGACGCGCCTGTACGAAGCGGTGAAAGTTGCGGTGTAAGAAGATGAGTACGAGAAAAGTGAACAGGTAAGTGAAGGCAAGGTTGATTGAAGCCGAAGTCTGGGGATCAAGCAGGAGATCGGCCAGTGCTGGAGCGGTAGTGTTCTGGCGCGGTGTGGGAGTTGTCGAGTTGAGAAAAGCGAACGAGGAAATCAGAGTCGAGTTGGAAGGATGTGTACCGTTTATTGGGTTTCCGTCGTCGATGTCTGTGGATCCATGTAGCTGTTATCAATGCCGTGCCACAAGTGTAGAGCTCACAAAGAGGTTTAGAGGCATGAGAACCACAGTAGCGAGAAAGGCCAAGAGGGAGAACAGCACAAATGCCATGCGGTAGAAGTTGAGAAGCTGATTCATTAGCGATATGTCTGATCATAGTGCTCTGTTACGCACCACAGCGGCGTCCAGTCCTACCGTCTGCAAGACGGTAAATTCGCTTGTCCTTAGTGTTGGCATGATCCACCCGAAGAAAGAACCTCCGTGCAACGCATCAGGTGAGTGAGCAGCACTAGGGGCAAAGTCTGGGATCAGTAAACGTAGTAACTCCAAGGACAAGCCATCGGCCGATCACGTACCTTTGAGCTTTGTACGTCCCATGTACACCAGCTCCCACCTTGTCCTCAGAAAGCAAAAGACAAGGACGCTCGATATGCCGATGAAGAGGGACAAATACAGCTGTGTCGTGAACCATGGACCTTGACGTCAGTTTCCCCCTCTCTAGTATGTACACTGCTGCAGCATACCCTCAAAGTGCTCTGCGAAACGTCAGTAGAGTTCGCATTGTAGTTCCGGACGTACGCATTGGACCAGTCCCTGGCGGCAATTCTGGACCATTGGGCTCCTCCGCTAGTTTTGTGATGGAAGAGGCCCATTCTGCCCACTGGACCGACATGTTTGGGACTCTAAAGAGACAAAGATTAGATGTAACGGAGAGAAAGAAGAGAGACGTGATGTCGAACAACAATGGATCGGTTTTGCCCGTCAGCATGACGTCGTGCAAAGTGGCGTTCAACCGCGACTACGCTGTTACACAGCGGTCACAGCGGTCACCAGCTCTTTGCGAACACAAACCGCGTTGCTGCAGTTGCCCGGGTTAAAGCATGGTATACATGTACGCAGAAATGATCTACCACGGTGGTTTATCTAGATGCAGGTATGGATCGAGAAATTTGCTCTAAAGCGGTAATACAGTGTAGGAAGCCAAGCCCATCCTCTTTTCTACCCTAGCGCCGCTCGAGGCGCGTTTTTCTGGCCGTCTAACAAGTGTCTTTCAATCTATTCTTGGGGAAGGTGTTTCCTAAGGCTTAGTTGATTCCAGGCAAACGAGACAAACGAGTCCAGAGGAACAAAACTTACCAGCTGCCGCCCATGTCGTGAGGTTGGGGTTGTTATAAGCTTCCGAATACTTTGCGATGTAGTCTGCCGTCGGGTGGTCTGGCATAAGCAACATTCAAAGCATCAGCTGGACTCACCAGCAGGATCACATCCAACAGTCCCTTCGTCGTTCTGGTAAACACGAATGTAGTCAATCCGGAAGTAGTTTGGGAAGTCCATATGCGTAAAGTCAACCAGTTGGAAGTTGTTCGACTAACTGTCAGCTTTTTCCATGAGATGTCGAGGACACATACTGCTCCCAGATTGAAAATCTATATGTCAGTTCGGTACCATTTCACCCCAGTTGCTACTCACCAGAGCCATGGGTTCTTCCGTTACAAGCCGTTGAGAGATTCCCGTTCTTGGGTTATCCCCCACTGCGCTTCCATACATTGTCCAGCTCTTCTTGCCTTGGTTCCACCAGGTCACATATCCCTTCGACCTGTCTTGCGCGTTGCTCATAATCTCCACGCCAAACATCTTGAAGTTTCCCGAAAGTCCCGGCTGATTGTAGTAGATATCGTTGTCAACGGCTGACAAATGAGACACAGCCTGCTGGAAATATCCTCCGAGATATGTATTCGGATAGGTGATGTCCGTGTCATAGACTTTGTACGTGCCATCTGTCACGTTGTCCCATTGATAGTGATCATCATAAGGCGCAATTTGGAAAGACTGTGATACCTCTCCATGACCCTCGGCAACGACGATCTGTGCCTCGATAATGTCGATTTCCGGAGACGCTCTGCCAACATTCACGTTGGGTCCGGGGTGAGGTTCGCCTGGGCACGTACAGGCCGACGCGCGTTGTCCGGGCAGATATGACAGAGCATCGTCATTGTTGCCGGTAGTCAATGCCGCTTCAGGACCGGTACCGTCGACATTGGTCTGGTTGGCGAGGGTGCCTGCTGTCAGCGCTGTCATGTGCGAGCGACGTACCGATATCGCAGGAGTCGTAAGAATATGGCCACATGCCCTCAGTGCTTGCACCGTATCCCGGTCGACCAAGATTTCCCATCAACCATACACCTGGCCAAAAGCCTCCGACGCTGCTGACGCCGGGTAGACTGACGCTGACTTCGACATACATGTTCTTGTTGAAACAAAGCTTGTTCCATGATTGCAACATGCCCGATTTGAGGTTGAGGTCGTGGATGGGTTCTTGCGTCATGGTCAATACGAGATGGCCGTCTCTGGTCGTTGCTGCGGAAGGGTCATACCATTCGAAATCACTAATGTCAGCTTGTTCGCTTTGAATACTCACCCAGTAGGCCAGTAGTGGATGTCCATAGCTTGGAAGAATGGGTCATCGCCGTCGTAGAAAGTACGTCCGTCTTGGTTAAACTCGTCCGAAAAGACCAAATTCCAGGTCTTTCCGTCCTCTCCTTGGTGCGTAAAGGCGTCTTTTGGCGTATCGGAGTCGATAAGTTTTGGCACGCCCGTAATGTCAGGGTACTGTCCTGTACCGTTGATTCCACCGAGATTGTAACCGGCCGTGTTGGCACCCGAGTGTTTCGAGTTGTCTCCGTAGTAAAAGTTGATGATGGGGTAGCCGGCAAACAGAATGACAACAGCCGAGAGAAGAAAGAGCAGCGTCAGAGCGTTGGCCCATCCTCGCCAGGAGGTGATAACGAAGGGTGTGGTCAGATTCTTCTTCTCCCCGGCCGTGAAGGTGTGTAGCTGATCGTCGATATCGTCGTCGTCAATCGGGTAGCCGGTAGCGCCATACGCCGAGCCTGATTTTAACAATGCAGCGTTCGACTGGGTGGAGAAGGACGCAGTAGGACCAAAACGCGCAGAAGAGATCGAGTTGCGTCGCGATGGCAATTGGTCGAACGACCTGACCGAGCTTTCGGAGTAGTTTTGTGACATGCCGGGGTCAGAAGCGTTGGGCAGTAGAGGTGCGCGAGAGACAGGTGATGCAGAATACTGCAAGTCAGACAGGGCGGAAAGAAGCAATGAAGGGGTGTTGCTGGTTTTGCGCATTTACCGAATAGGGCAGGGCGCAGCAAGTCGTTCACCAGTCCAGCTTGGTATATTTCCAAAAATACCCACAGTGAAAACCGGTGCGGAGAATGAACGCGACTCACCATGGGGCTTACTCCACCTCGATTTGAGATGAGTCCGACTTGGGACTCTAAACTTTCGACAGATGCTCCTCTGGAATCTGTCAAGATGGAAGGGCCGTAAGGTCGTTTTATGGGTTTGGGTGGGTGTGTAAATGGCATGTTGGGCAATGTTATATTTACAGCCAGATTCTTGGGGCGTTCGCGACCAGGCGAGAATTGTCACGGCGGATCTATGACGCGTCGGTAAGGCGGGTAGACCAGGAAGAAAAGGTGGTGTTTCGATTTGACAGATCCGTGACTTCAGCCCTTTTTTCAGTACTGTTGTGCTGTGGCGTTGCGGAGATTCCGGTGCTAGCACAGTTCGATGTTTACGTCGCGTCGAGCTTCTACAATGTCAAGACTGAAGACAGTTGGCCATCCGAGTCCAGTTGATTTTCTTTGGCTGCACATCCTCGCTGACCCTGATCGCGCGCTCGCGTTCCAATAAATTGGACGTACTCCGCTAGTCCAGCCCGTTTTTTTTCGAAACGGTGAGTGACAGCGTTTCCCACGTGCCTGCGGCGTAGCTATAAATAGATCATGGACGTGTTTAAGGGTTGCACGCGTCGATACCTGTCTACCGGCCTGGCGAGACCCCGTCGACTGATAGATCTCATGCTCGACTTTTGTTGACAGCATAGAATTGCGCGTTATAGGCAAAATGCAAAGGACAGAGTGAAGTATTGGTACATGATAGTAATTCAAGACTTGGGATCGTCGGGCATGTCACGTGATCGAACGATTTATCCCTATTCGCTGAATGCTCCGAGTATTGTCAGAGTCCTCTGGACGGTGAGCTAGCACTTCTGTAAAGTCGAGCAAACGGTGTTCACCGGTTAGTGTGCATTCCGTAGGCATGCTGAGAGGTACCAAATCGACTGGGGTACTGGTTGTAACGCGACTGAGCAATTCCGGTGCCATTCAAATATCTAGATGCATCTTCTGTCAGCTGCAGCACCGCTTCTCGCGGTCGGTCTGCATCGGGATCCAGGCACTCGACTTTTGGGACCATGGTGGACACCTTGAATTAATGGAAGCGTAGCAGCACGTAAAGCTTTCGGTCGAGATCGCTAAATACCATCCCAACGGGCTCCTATATATAGTTTGACACTATCTCGTCTGTTCATTTTGTATTATTGGCATGACCAGACCTCGTTATGACCGTTTCACGCGAATCAAACAACATAGTCCCGCCGCGGTCCAGACCTGAATGTACGGGATTTTCTGTTATTGTTTCAGGGACTTGTTTGCAGTTTCTCCGTCTGTTTTCAGCTGAAACAACCAGGGGCGGGGCAGGGGCTGGGATGACAGCGAAAACCCAGCGCCACCGTCCCCGTCATGCCTCATCGTTCGCCATGCTTCATTCTTGACGCCACGGACTATTGCTGTTCCAAGTTCCAACGAGTACAGCTCGGGTCATGCTTCAGAGACCGATCTATCTATCAGCGAGCTTGAGCGATTGCCCTTCCTTTCCATCCGCGGCCCGTGCATTGATACGCTGCAATCGAAGGAATCGAAGGATCTGACGCCACTGAATTGTCATAGCCATTGTCCGAGTGAGCACGCTGCTTCAGGTCGGTATCCCAAAAGGGCATGGGCAAGTGTAGGCACATCAGTGCTCTCCCGTTGTTGTTTTGTGTCTCTCTCGGCCAAGAGCTTGGGAGCAAGGACCTCATAGATTGCGATGGGTGGACCGCTACGTGCCCATCTACGTCTAACCTCCTCTTCTTGCTCAACCCTTTCTCATCCGCCATCGTCCCTCTACTGATTCTCCTGATCGTTTGTAGCTGCTTCTCCGACCCTATACGTTCCTTACACCCACGCTCTTTAGGATATCTCCGTTCGACCACTAGCCTCGTTCGATCCACGTATCAACACACAAACCGAACCCAAATCCCGCACCCCGCACCGGTCCACGCCATGTCTTCGCCCCTAGGTATACCAGAACACCCTTTGTACCGCCATTCAACCGCTTCGACGAGCGGTTTCGCTTCCATCGGCAACATGATATCCTCTCCTTACAACAGAGAAGACGAATCTCACGAGTCGCTTCGTACACTTATCACCCCACAGTCGTCTCCTCCTCGGGTAGGCATCGTCCAACAGACACGATACCTCCCGCCAGGTAAAGACGCCCTTATCGCACGAGTGCAGTCGTATGAAGGCAAACTTGACCGGCACGGATCGTACTATTCTGATGAGTTTGATGATGACAATGATGAGGATGGTGGTATGCTCGCATCCGATAAACCATCTCCCGGTGCATTTCCGCGCAAAGAGCAAGAAACGCAACCTGCCGCTCGGCCGATAACCGTCGTTCACTTTCCCGAACCCACCTTGATCTCGCCCATGCGTAGTACCGAACCTATCCGCTCTTCACCTCAGCGTCCGCAGATCCAAATACCGTCTTCAAGCCCGTCCCCACGACCGATCCTGCACCACGACAGCTCGGGCCATTTCACCATTCCCACTCTCCCTTGCTCTGGTACTCCTGTATCGCCTCACCTTGCTCTTCCCCGATCCCCCTTTGCCGCCGCACAAGCAGGGTTTCGAGAATCCGTCAGCTCAATCTCATCAGAATCGATACGCGGGTTCGAAGTGATGAAGGACAAGAAGGCGTTGTTCCGGGGCGGGGAGGAAGAGCTGATGAGCCCTTTCTCGCCAAGAAAGACCGGCGGACGGCAAGAGAGCGGGCTGAGACCTGGCCCAAGAGGGGTGGGGGCGAGGGGAGTTAGCACTGTCGATTTTTGGAAGCGCTTCAGCGTGAGCGTTCGGTTGGATCAAGCTAGCGGGAAGGAGAGGTGAGTTGGGGGGTCTCAAGCTCTAAATTGACCCTAGCGAGTGGCTAAACGATACGCAAAAGAAGCGAAAGAGTATACGCTGGATCGCATTTGCCGTTTCAGGAAGTGTGAGTGTTTTGAGAAGGCATAGCTCATCCTGAGGTCATCCTCATTGCTGTGGCCATTGTTGTCGCTGTAATGGTCGTCCACAATACCAAGTCCAAGGCCGTCACGGAGTCGAAATGAGCCCGAGAGATTGATATTTGGTATCAGTAGAAAGGACATTAACGCTGGACAATCTCGATGTTTTGTCATGCCTGGACCGTTCCTGAATGGTACTCGTCCATCGATACCGTTTCAGCAGACCACTGTCGCACGTATACTTGAATACATCGAGACATCTCATGAAGGGGTATCGGACTACGTAAATCGTATCAATGACATGGCGTGTCGGCGTAGCAGGATCGGGTGATGGTCTAGAATAGGTCTTCCAGTGTCATTTGTCTGGCCGTTAGCAGTAGCTTGACTACTGCTCAGATTCCAATTCCAACTCACTTGACAATATCTGTGCTTGCGACCATATCTGTAAATTCTTCAAACGACAACTTTCCGTCTCTGCATGTCAGCTCTACTGGCTGATCTTGAGGAGCTGACTCACCCATCCTTGTCCGCTTCCATGATCGTTTTGTCGACAATCTGCTGCAATTGTTGATCCTAGCGTAAGCTTCAACACCATGTGACAAGTTGCAACTCACCTTCAAGTTGTTCCCGACCATTTGCTTGAGAACGAGGTACAATTCTCCGTTAGAGATGTAGCCATCTCGGTCCATATCATAGACCTTGAATGCGACTGTCGTCAACTGGTATCGAGACTGCGAATCGCATGACTCACATCTCAGCTTCTCTTCTCGTCCTCCTTTGCTTGAAAATGCGCTAAGACCACCAACGAACTCTTGAAAGTCGACACTCCCGCTCCCACTATCGTCAGCTATGACCTCTTAACTTCTGTCACCTCCATTCCTCCCTTTCCTTGCCTTACATACCTGCCGCGAATGGTATATAATCTAGAGAAAAACTTCAGACTCACTCTTCATCGAAAATCGCTATCATCCGATGCGCTAAAGGGTTGTTGGCGATTTGAGGGATCTGCAGAAACTCGTCCTTGTCGATAGAACCCGAACCGTCTTTGTCGAGCTTCATAAAACGTTTCTTCAGTCGCAGAAGTTCAGGAGCGGAGACTGACGTCAATTCCATCTGTATTACTCAGGAGCCTCCGCGAAGGAGCTCGGCAGCAGGGCGCGGGATTGGGCTGGACAGAGGAATGGGAGTGTCAGGACAGCTCGTGTGTCGCGCGAACTTACAATTGGAGTTTTTCTCCAGCGAGTTGAACACGGTAGATTCGACTTGACCCATTATGAGGGTATATGGGCAGTGATATGGATTACAGGTAAAGCAAAGGTTGGTCTGTGACGCAAAGCAAAGTGTAAAGAAGCAGACGAGATTGAAAGTCAGAAGTCGAGGACCGGTCGTCACTGACCGAGTGTGGCGCTGATCGCCGCTGGGGGTCTAGAGCTCTTGGGCAATCTTCTTGAATCAGATGGCGACAAGACTCACCCTGTAAGAGTGCATGCAGACTGCACAATAGGGACCTTCAGTTAGAATCGAACTATTCGAATCAGCGAACATCGCCGTTATGAGATGCTGAAGAAGGCACAGGCGCACAACGCGCGCCTCCTTGCTCTTTATCGCGGGTCGTGGTGAATAGTGTCCTTTGTAACCGATTGCCTAAAGACAGCAATTCATACGTAAATCTGGGCCAAGATTTACATATAAGTATTGGTGCATGCTCAAGTCGAGACCACTCGTCTATCGAGGCCGATATCGAGTAGTGCTTTATTCCTTTTCGGCTGTAATCCTTGCATGTTACTCTATGACGTAGAATCACCTTCAAGCAGTTATCTCACAGTACGAAAGGTGCTGCGCACGGACCGAACGTAGATCTAATGGTCAATCAGGCAGAAGGTAGCTCGACGACTTGGTCAACTCCCTCATACTCTGGCAAATTGAGTTCAAACTTCTTGGCGACGTCGCTGTCCGTCAGCTTTGGAGTATTCCTTGAGACAAGCAGCTTACTCTGGAATGAATCTGCCACCAAGCCAATGTCGGCCCTTGTATCCCCTCACACCCTCTTTTGGAGCCGTAAGGCTGATAAGCGCCTCAGGAGTGAACGTTTCGACGTTTTCCGTCTGTCCATTCTCATCCGGTTCAGTGTATAGCGGCTGAGGTCCGTCCGTGACTGACCATCCGGATGGGATATCCACAGAGAGAACAGGAAGTTTTGACTGTTTTAGAAGCCGAAGCACGGTGTGGAAGGGGGGTCGGAGAGGTGGCGCGAAGGAGAATCCTGAGGTGTCAGTCGAGGTGGCTCTCACTATATGATAAATGAGAGCCCACCAAAGATGGCATCAAGGATGACGTCGTGATCTTTCAAACTCTTTTCGAACTCTTGCTCGGATTTGATGACAGGGATATGCATGTTCTCCACTTGCTTGAGAAGACGATCGTAAATGTCCTTTGACCCGGGTTTGGGCAAGTAGACTGTTGGCTTGTAGTTGAACAAATGGAGGTGTCGAGCTGCAACGAGACCATCTCCACCCTGACATTAGTGAACAATATCCTTATGCAGCCTATTGAGGTCTCTCGCTAGATCAATCGTCTCCCGCTCATACTTGCGAGCAAGGGCGAAGTACAAGGGACGGCGCTTACCTGGTTGCCAGGACCGCATGCCACCATGACTCTCTTGTGCGAGTCGACTGGGAAGGTTTTAGCTAGTGCTTGAGCACAGGAGAGACCGGCAAGCTCCATCAACTACCGTCAGCTCTCGGCCCGGTACTTGCCTTCACCGGCTCACCTGATCGAGGGAGAACGCTCCGCTCGCTGACATGAGCTCTTCATCAATCTTGCCGTCAGCTTCACAATACACAAGCTGATGGGCTCACCTGTTGAGCTACTTTCTGGCTGATATACTTGATAGACATGGTGCGAATGAATGATCCAAGAATGGATTCAGCACCTTGTTGCGTCTTACATGTGAGGGTGACGTCGAGAGTGGAGGTTGACGGGAGAAGCGGGATCAAAATCTCAAACGTTAGATTACGTAAATTACCATCAAGACGCGCGCGTTTGTCAACAAACTCAACCAGGTCTCCATCCTTCCCCGCTATACACACACTACATCCTTGCTGGCTAAGGGGCTCAGCATCACCCAAACAGCATGTCCAACTCTCAAACTGACACTCCACCTATCAAGCGTAAAGGTGCGCTAAAGAAACAATCTATATCCACACCACCGACATCGGCCACTTCGACCCCATTGCGCGATAGTCGGTCGACAAACATTATGAACGACGATGCAGCTGAACGTGCGAACCGACGGAAATCCGCTCATTTCGGCGATCTTCCTTCGGCTGGATCATCTTCCAGCGGAGCCATGGGAAAGGACGCGGCAGCAGCGGCGGGACGGAGAGTCGTCTCGGCTTTGGCGGTACAAGCTCAAGCTGGGTCTTCCTCTGGTATGACCATGGCGCAAAAGAAGGCGAAGCGGTTGAGTGCGGTCGGAGTCGCTCCTACTGGAACGATGGAGCAGGTTCTACCGGGAGTAGAGGTGAACAACGAGAAGTTCGAAGAATGGATGAAGCTGGCGACGGACAACGTGGGTCCCTCTGCTGCAAAATACAAGGGTATGGAGATACTTATTGGCAGAAAATCACAGCGACAAATACCTGGAACTTTGCGCTCATCGATTACTTTGCGGACCTGACACTTTTGCGAAATGACGAGGATCAAAGTATGCCTACTATCTGTCAGCGAAGCAAGAGCTAATGAGTGCAGGTATCAATTTCCAGAAAGCCTCATGTACTCTCGATGGATGTGTCAAGGTCTGGACCTCCCGAGTAGACAGTGTAGCGACTGAGACTGGTAAATTACTCAGTGGTCTGGCTGGCGGTATGTTTCTCCAGTATGATCAAGAGCTATCGCTGATGATAGGTAACGCGGACGACGGCGAAGAGGGCGATGGAGAGGAAGACGAGGAAGGTGGAGAAACTCGCAAGACCCGCAAAGTCGGTGCCATTACCTTTGACACAAGCTCCAAGCTGATATATAGGCGACCCACCGTTCCGAAGCGACCCTTGCGAAATCATTCGATACGCTGAAAGTGAAAAAGTTTGACCTCGAATTCACTGTCGACCCCTTGTTCAAGAAAACTTGTGCGGACTTTGACGAAGGTGGAGCAATGGGTCTGCTCATGAATCACTTGAGTGTGGATGGGAAGGGCCGAGTTGTGTTTGATGCAGGAGATGCCGTTGTCGACGAAGAGGACGAAGAGACAGAGCTGGAAGAAGATCCTCTAGTGGATCTGGCCAAGCTCAGAGGTAAGGGCTTTACTCTACTCCTCACGAGTACTCACTGAAACCTTAGCGTACATGCCAACGCTGAACAAGACAATGGGACTCGAAATATCCGACACATTATCGTCCTTCCGCTTCTCCTCAGATCCAGAATCCATGCCCGACTTTGCGAGCTTGATCGGTTTCAAAGATTCGTACGCCGATGATGGACCGTCTGGTGATTACGATGACATGGGCCCTACGGGCGAAGGCGAAACGGAAGACTTCTTTGGTAACGAAGATTGGGATGCAGGAGGCGGAGGTGGATTCGACGATGCTGCCTCACTGGGCGGATACGAAGATGCGGACGAGGGCTATTCAGGTGCGGCCAGAGGAGTCGGTATGGCGGCTCCCGGAGACGTGCACGCGCCGTTCGACCCAAGAAGACAAGGCGGAGAGCTTGTTATGGCGTTAGCAGGGACCGCGGATGAGGATGGTATGTTCGACTACTTTGACAAGGGTTTCGGCAAGAACTGGGCTGGTGCGGAACATTGGAAATTGCGCAAGGTCTCTAGAAAAGGTGCGTCCATCGTAGATCTACAGGCAAGTGCTGACCCTCAGACCCTGCTGCGACCACCAACACGAAGACCGCGAAGGCTGCCAAAACGCCTTTCACGATCGATTTCACATCTGCAGCCACTTCAGCAACGTCGTCAAAAGTGTTGTTTGCTCCTGCGACTCGGGCATCAATATCACTCCCTTCCGCTGCCAAGCCGAAACGGTCAAGCAAGAAAAGACCCAGTGGAGAAGCCAAGAAGAGGAAAGAAGAGTGGCTACTACCGGACGACATGCACTTTAGTAGTCGACAGCTGTTACGCCTGTTCCTCAAGCCCAAATTTGCGGTGAGTCTTTGCGTGCGACTGGAACAGTTGCTGATAGCAGCTACGAATGCGAAAGAACACGGCTGCTAGAGCGACAGGTGAGCCGCTTCTGCACAAGTAAGATCGCTGCTGATACAGAAGAAAATATCAATGGCGAAATCGACGAGAACTTCTGGGCCCAAGCTGCTGCAGACCGAGCAGACATGGACGATCCAGCAGATGAAATGGGTGAGTTATTGCAACCGACTTTCGTGTTCAATAGCTAATGCCCAGGCGGCGAAGACATGCCCATGCCGTTCGAGTCTCAATTCTTCCACGATGACGGAGATGACGGGTACGATGGTGTGCCTGTTATGGGCATGGGCGATGAAGATGACCTATGGCAAGGGACACAAGGCCAGGAGCTCAAGAAGGCTCGACCGGAGAATGTACATTTCGCCAAGAAAGCGAAAAGGGTCGACGTGAAGCGGCTGAAGGACGATATCTGGACTGGTCTGAGGAGTCTTGTACCGGACTCACCTACAGATATAGCTGAATCAGACGAAGAAGTGAGTCTTTGTACAGCTGTGTTGAGTCTGACGTTGCAGATGCCACCACCCGCCACGCCTGAGCCTGTCAAGACGTTCGACTCCATCATCCAGAATCTACGAACGACATACCCACAGGAGAAGATGTCGGAGATTTCCACATCGTTCTGCTTCATCTGTTTGCTCCATCTGGCCAATGAAGAAGGGCTCAAGATAGAAACAGGGCGATACGATGGCCAAGAAGGAGAAGATGTCGGGTGTATGGGAATGGCGGACGATTTCGAGGTGGAAGTCGACGACCCAGCGAAGCGATGGAAGAGACAGAAACTGGACAGAGGGGAAAAAGAAGACAGGGTTGTGGGGGAATTGCAGGCCTTGAAGGTGTTCAAGGATTTGAATGCAGGCCGAGCGGCATAGGGCTGGTGCCTAGGCACATCAGGAACGCAGGTTATCATTATTGTTCATCTATCTGTTCTGTACGACTGATGTATATTTGATGGGAGCGCAGCGGCCTGCTCTTTCGTGTCAGAGGTAAATTGCATTGGCATCACGCAAGGAGGGAAGCGGTTACTGGATGCAGCGTGCCGTTATCGACGATAGGTTGATCTGTCTTAAAATCTGGTCCCTGAGTGTTCCGCTTTCATACTTAATTCTGGCCTTTGACAGCACGGCGTACCCAGCAACCGGACCCCTCAATCTGTATGCATCAGACCAACAACAACATTCTGGCATCCTGAAAGCATGGTTGGACTTAGGTTGTTAGGAGCTTCTCAAATCAGTGGATACTTATAGTGGCCAGCCCTGGCTGGGTATCATTCACTAATTAACGGACTCTCGATGAGGATTGAGATCCGACTGGTTTAGCAGATTCTACAGCAAAACGCCTCAGCTGGTCGAGTTGGGTACATGGGATTTACACTCCCACTTTACACTCTGTCCAATCTTGTCCCGCGTACATGGCAGCAACACCACCTCGAGCACCACCTGCGGCGCTTACTCGACCTCGATCGCGATTCGTCGAAACAGATGGGTCTTCGCGCGTCGCGCACGTTTCTACATCTACTAGCTCGGACACTCGACAGCTGAAATCTCGGGCGGCCAACGACCAGCGATACGTGCCTAGCAATGGAAAGAGTCTGGCGGAATCAGGATCTAACGACGATGTTGAGGATAGCATGAGTGCGAGCGGAGCATCGAAAGAAGCCGAGGAAGCAGTCGCGGACGAGAAGGAGGAGTTGCGCGAGCCGAAAGGTAGGCATTACAAAGTCTGGCCAAGGATACCGTATGTGCAACGGCCACGCAAGGGGGATGGACCATGGCTACCACCGGGAAAGGACGCCAGGTATTGGATAAACCTGTTTTATGGTGAGTTGACTTCGTTGTTTTAGATGGGGAGTGAATGCCAATCCCAGATTTGGCAGTTGCGTCGGTTTTGTCAACATTCTCCAACGCTCATGAGCTCGGATCGCCGAAAGCGATCCCTGGGTACCTATCGTGAGTTAACAACACACTCGTCTCGTCTTCACTGCATCTCAATATTGGGAAGCAGACATGTCAAGGAGAGGAAAAAGCTGCGGAACTGATACTCAGATACTTCATCCTTATTCAATGGATGTGGGCCACGCAGACTTACTACGATATCCGGTTCCAAGCCGAGGATGTGATTCACAGAGTGTACAAAGCGATCCAAATTTGCTTGTTTGTGTATATCGGCGCGGCAAGTCGAAATTGGGATCTATCGAGGTTGCGGGATCCAGACAAGCTTCCGGGGATCTCGGATCAAGAGTATACCGGTCGAGGTAGGTCTTTCCGCTTCAGTTCTCCACTTTGTTGCTGCCCTATGCTTTGATGGACTCTAGGCTGATGTGCAGAACTTGTAATCGAGAGCTTCGTGACGGTCGTTGCTGCCTTGATTCTCTCTCGAGCGCTGTTGGCGATTCAGTATATTATGAGTATGGCTTGCTTGTCATTCCCCTAAAAAGAAGCTGAAGCCCACAGGCGCTATCATCGCGAAACAAGCTGGACGGAGGATATCGTTCCAATTGTCCTCAGCTGTGACTCTGATCGTGTCCACAGCACTCGCTATTGTCTGCGTCGTCATACCATCCTCAAGCAATGGACTAGTCATTGGAACGGTAGGCCTGTCTCCTGCGCCCCGTTGCACTTAATCCTAATCCATTAGATTGTGCTGTTGTACTCGTCAATTGTAATCGAGGCCATCGTTGTGCTCCTACAACTTCAGAAACGATTCTATCATCCTCTCCGCGTCGCAGTCGTTGCGGATCGATACGGTGCATTGACCTTGATCATCCTGTGAAATTCTACATTTCTTTCGTCTACTTCCAAGCTAATGAGAAGCGGTGAAGGTGGTTTCAATTCGTTGACCCGAGCATTCAACTATGCCATATCTGCTTTTAGCGATGACAGCAGGTCCACGTATGGCCAGGTGTTCCTTGGTATGTAGCTTTGCAGATTTCAGCCTACAGAATATAGCTCACGATAGCTATCGGGATCCTGTTCATGCTGTATCTCTTCCTGTTCTCGTGGTTCGACCCCGAAGAGGAGGTTTCGGGGAAAAGGGCTTTGGCCTGGCAAGCGCTTCATTTGCCTTTGCATCTTGGGATTCTCCTTCTGTTAGCCGCTATGGTCGTGAGTTTTGGCTTCTTCACGCCTCTACCTTACTTGCGCTATGACGATCGGACTGATTGCAGAACACGATCATTGTGATTTCTTACGCCCATGGTCTCGACGTCGTAGGAACCGCCTATGCGTTGACTGTCGAGCGAATCTCAGGCGGCAATCTGGGTAACTCTGTCGAACAGGATCAGATCAACAAATATCTCAGTCGACTTCAGCTCGAGCCTACGTAAGTTGTCTTTTGAGCCCTAGAGGGTACTCCTTGACGTCAGCTGGGAGGATCAGTTCCAGTACCTTGCAACCTTGTTGAGCGATACCAACCCTTCCAGTGGGTTCTCGGCGGCAGGCCGGCGAACCATCGGCTAATGAGCAGACAACGCAAGTATCGTTGTGATTCAGTATTTCGGACAAGTCATATCTGCTACGACTAGGGTACGCTTGGTTTCGTCGTCTCCAACTCGCTATACTGACATGTACAGGCTTACGGCCTTACAATCTCCGACGATACCCGTGATGCTCTCTCGAACCTCCAAAGCATAAACTCAACCTACACCTCTGACCTTTCCGTCTCCGACGCGCGCCTCAATCAAGCAGAGACTTACGTCACCCGTATCCTCACCGACCCAGTCTCCGATGTTCTCAGCGGAACACTCTGGCTCTTCCCTTGTGCGGGCATCGTGCTCATTCTCGCAGCGCTCCGGTCGTGCATCTGGTACCGGATAACCGGAATCGATCACTATATCGTCCACGGCGCGATGATTGGATTTGGCATCGTCCTCAGTTTGTTGGGACTGCTGGCAATCGGAGAAAAGCGCCCAAAGATCGATGTGGACAGTTCAGACCTTTTCGACTCACCGAGTAAAATCGCGCCGATGTACACGCTCATCGACTTCTATTCGCCTTTGATCATCGTCCTTGGGGTATATGCGATCGTATACTTCGGAGCGACCATCTTTATCGGTTGTAGGCGGCGGCACAGGGCGAAGAGGGCTAACTCGCTTCAGCCGAGAATGGGAAAAAAGGCGTGAGATTGTATCGATCGTATGATGAGGTGATGCTTGTATAATGCATAATGATAATTTGTTCCGCCTAGGCTGTATGAGGACTATGGATACAATTGACATGTTCTTGCGGGTGTCATCCGACACATTGTGGGCTCTCTTAGTCTGACAAAACAATCGCTTTCGACTTTGTATCTCCTCGTCTCACCCCCTTTCCTCCCGCGGACCCAACGACAACCTTCCAACCGTTCTCCCTTTCACTACTCCCCGCATCACTATCACTAGCCTCCTCTATGCCTGCCATGCCGAAGACATTGTCTTCTTCATCCTCATCGTCGAACGGCTCGTCCCAGCCGTCAAGGGAACGCAAATCCTCCCTCTCATCATTGTCGGCAGGTTCCTTCTTCGTGGCTTTGCTCATATTACTGCTTCCAGGCGCTTTCCTTGCGCAAGCCTTCGTCGCCTCCTGCTCGGAGCCATCGGACTCAATACCGACGTCATCGATGTCCACTATCGTCTTCTCTGCTTTCTTTCTCGGTTTTTTGGCCTTTGTCTCGGGATTGGGGAACGTACACTCCACGACAAAACCAGCGGCACCTTGCTCTATCGTCGTTCGCGATAGCCGAGACAGACGCACAGCTTTAGGACCTGGCACGATGTACACATTGACGGAATCTACTCGTCAGCTGGAGATCAATAGCCCTATTGAGGACTCACGCGCGGTCGCGGAATAGGCTGATCGTCAGCTGAGTACCAGTATAACATGGATTTACGTACAATTCTCGAGGTATCCAGCCAGTGTCAGGTGCACTAGTAACGTCTCGGTGTCCTAAACTTTCAGCTCGTCTCATTGTTCCAAGCGACTATACCGACATCCGAATTCATGGAGATTTTCTCGCCGATCAAGTCCTCAACGTTTAGATTCGCCTTCTCCGGCTCAGACCGCTTCCTTTTCCCTCCAGCCGGGATAGCAAAGCCTCCTCCACCTAAGCCTCGCACCAGACCAGTCAAATTGGCCAAAGTCACTCTGCCTCCAGATCTCACCACCTCGCTCAAGATCGTCAATATCTTCCACGATTCCAGCGTGACGTCCTTCGTTGTGATGGACGCTGGGTCGCGAACGCAATTGTCGCAAATCCCACAAGTGGTGATTTTCCCTCCTGATGCTGCGAGTGCATCCGGGTTGTCCCAAGCGGCTGCGGAAAGTTGTGTGCTCGTCGAGAAATACTGACTGTCAGTGCTATTTAAATGCAAGGAGGAAAACGCCTGTTACCTTTGCAAAAGCGACTTTGCGGCATGTTTTCAGATCCTGAGCGAATCGCAGCATTTCTTGCACTTGGCAATCAGTGGAGGCTCACAGTTTTTAATGAAGCGACTCACTCTTGCTGGTGCCATCGATGTCACCATAAATCATCGACGATAACCTCGCAGCGTCCTGACTTCGGTAGAACAAAACACAGTCGCTGTCTTGGCCATCTCTTCCGGCCCTGCCTGTTTCCTGATAATAGCCTTCTAATGACTTTGACATCTTCCATTAGGGTCATATATGTATGGTTTTGCTTGAATGCTCACCGAGTGATCTACAGCGTTAGCGCGCGCTATTATGCAGCACTCACGAATGACATATCGGACGTCGCCTTTGTCAATGCCCAGTCCAAACGCAATAGTCGCACATATGCAGCTAAGCCATGAGCTGACATCTTAACGACGGTCAGTAGAACTCACTTGACTTTGCCCTTCCGCCAATCGAGATGAATTTTCTCTTTGGACCAGTCGTCAACACCCGCGTGATAGACTCCGGTCTTTGTTTAGCAATCTCTTGTCGGATTTACCTTAGCTCTTACCTTGATCTCCCCATTGGACCATTCTCTGAGTGATTCTGCAACGGTTTCGGCATCCTCTACTTCAGCTGGGCAGGTCACACAGGGCCGGGAACGCTTACCTTTTTGCTGAAACAGTAGATAATTCCGCTCTTTCCCCTAGTGGTCAGTATTCCTGTGTCGAAGTCTGTCCAACTACTTACGGGTGATGCTCGTTGATCCATTTACCCATCTTCTCTATCGCCGTTTTTGCGTTCCCAGGCTTGGTAGGGACCTTGTAGTGCAAATTCGGACGGAAAAGGGGAGCCGAGAAAAAAACGGTCCCAGAGGTGTTCGCAGCTGTATTTAGCCCCGCGGTCACGTTCGGCTTACCTCTTCCATCGGTGATAGGAGCCATTCGCAAGATCTTCAGCAAATCAGGCATCGTCTTTGAACTAAGTGTAGCAGTCTGCGATCAGTGCTGCTTCTTTCGCGGGAGTGACTCACGACTGCCTGGATTGGGACACGCGGAAAAAGCGTTTTGAGAACTGAGAGCTTCTTATAGTCTGGTCGGAAATCGTGGCCGAGTTGACTGCAGCAGTGTGCCTCATCTGATATCAGGTAAGTATACAGCTCCAGACTCTTACCTATTACAAAACGCTCTTTGGGTTAGCGAGAGTCATTGGGTCGAGAGAAACTCACTAAGACGTCCCATAGCATTGGCTTTCTCCAGGGCAGCCATCAGCCTCTTGGATTTGGATACCTTCTCCGGCTGTAGCATTAGTCACATGGTTGCTTCCGGATTGCCTCTATTTACTGTAAGGTATATCATCTAAAGAAATCAGTGAATCGTGACACTCTGCTGATAAACCTACTTTGAGTTCCTTACTACCGCTGGTACACTCTATCCGTTTGTAGATCTCGTTCTGCTCTCCTGTTGATGTGGCGCCGGTGAGCATCTGGACATCAGCTGCCGCGATTCAGAGGGTTTGGACCACTCACCGCGCACTCGATTCCAAGCTCCTTCAGAGCCCGCACTTGGTCCCATATAAGAGCCAGAAGAGGGCTCACGACCACCGTTAAGCCTTTGTTCCCGGTGATGGCGGGCAGCTGATAGGTCAAGCTCTTTCCTCCTCCTGTTGGCATAACGCAGACAATGTCCCTCGAATCAACGGCGGCATTGATGACGCCTTCTTGGCACAGTCTGAACGATGTCAGACCAAATGTCGATTTGAGTGTTGATCTAATGGCGGAAGACCACGGGAAAGAAGAGGACTGGTAATCTACCTGACCTGTTCCTAGCTGTTTCGAGGAGGAAGCTGACCCATTGGTGGGTATCGCTCGAGCGGAGAAAGAGGCCAGTTGCGTCTCGAGTGCTCGTCTTTCCGCCTGCAGTGTTGATTGGAGGTTTTGCAAAGGCCGCAACTGCTCCTCCACCGACTTAATCTGAATCCCGTCTTAGCGAGAAGGTCGCAACATCAGGCCAAAAGTGCCTACCTCTGTATCGAGCTTGCTTAGCGCCACTCGCAGAGCTTCCTTGGCTTCGAAATCGTCCGATCCACCAGAAGCAGATCCCACCGAAATGTTCTGCTTGATTCCACTGGCTGCCGATCGATCATTACTAGTTTTCCTGCCTGGTTCCTCTTTTACTCTGCCTCCAGATGCACTGTCGTCGGATTTATGATCTTCATCGTCAGAGTCGATAAAGATCGGAAGAGCGCGGGCAGTCGAGGCCTTTTTCGGTCGATCAATCTCCGATCGAGATTGAACACTAGAACGCTGGGCTTTGTCTGAGTCTCTTGAGGAAGCAGCAGAGGTGGAGGTTGAAGCCCAGGCTCGATTGAGTGGCATGATTGTCCGCTTGCCGACGTCCAATTTGACCGGACGCGCACGTTGTGCAATCACTGGCGATTGTGTGCTTCCGGGCTGTTTGTGCTCAGCGAGGCTACTCTACCGATGTGTGCGGAGAAATGCAAGTTGACTGGATTGACTGAAAGTCAAGCAATGTCAAGCGCGTCGAGCCAAATAGCCCGTTCGAGCACGTGACAATCACACGTCACCACGTGGCATCTTCCTGCATTTTGCTGTTTTCAACTACAAAGATCGGGCATCTGCTTCAAATACACCTCGACTTGTTCACCTGTCAATCATTAGACATTTCACTGCTCTCGTAGGAGCAATCGCCAAAAGGGCTTACATCACCAACAAGACAGGTCTCCTCATGCCGCGTGGACGCAACAAGAACAAAGTCCTGGTTCGTTCACCTCCTTGAACATGCTTCGAGCTGACTCTCAGTACCCGGCTAAAGGCGCCAGAGCCGAACAGGCAGAGAAGAAGAAAGGAGGCAAACCGGATGGCTGGATCTCTCAACTTCCTGACAACAAACAGAATGAGCTATTCGAGGAGTACTACAGGGTTCGTTATCGTACTCACAGGTGGTATGTCGCTGACTTCAGGCTCAAAACATCTTGACCGAAGAGGAATTCAAGGTCATGTTGGAGAAATTGCAGGAAGAGCTGCCGACGACATTCCGAGTCACAGGTTCCAGAGCGTGAGCCGTTTGCTATCTGCCGATGCGACAAGGACTTATGACAGTCACGCGGAAGTCATCAGCAACCTCATCAAAAACAGCTATGTGCCAACTATGCAGAACGTCCAGTGGGAGGGAAAGACCTTTTCGCCTCCTTCTCAAATACCTTGGTGAGTGCTTGATAGACCCTCAAGAGACAGAAATTGATGACAAGGTACCCCGGACAGCTGGCCTGGGAGCTGTCGGCACCTAAGAGGGTCGTTCGAAAATCCGTTCCCTTCAAGAAGTTCCAAAAATTCCTCGTTGGCGAGACTGAAGTGGTCAGTAAATCAACGATCATGACTCGACGCAGCTGATAAGTAGGGAAACTTGAGCAGGCAAGAAGCCGTATCGATGATCCCGCCCTTATTCCTGGATGTCCAGCCTCACCACATGGTAAGCCACAAATACATCTAAGCACGGAAGTACTGACTCGATAAGTGTATGGACATGTGCGCTGCTCCAGGATCAAAGGTGAGCTTGGTCCCGCGCATACTGAGCTCATTGTCAGACTTCTCAAATCATTGAAGCTCTCAACCCCCACGACGCTGAATCGACTGGTCTGCTTATGGCCAACGACTCTGATTACAAGCGAACACACATGCTTGTTCACCAAACAGGACGTATGCCCAGCAAGGGCTTGATCATCACGAACCTGGATGCTGGTAAGTTGGCAATCTAATCACAACTCTTAGCTGACTCTTAGCCTTCATCCCAAACATCGAGCTTGGAAACGGAAAACAACTAGAGTTTGACCGTATCTTGGCAGATGTCCCGTAAGTCAAGCTTCCGTACGCCTCCTTTGCTTATCAGCTAGATGCAGCGGAGATGGTACATTGAGGAAGAACTTTGAAATTTGGAGAAAGTGGGGAGCCAACGATGGCAACAGTCTCCACGCGTGAGTGTCCAGATACGTTTGCGAGGATCCGTTAATAGACAGCCTTCAACTGCGAATTTTGGAGCGAGGAATGAAGTCGCTCAAAGCTGGAGGACGACTGGTTTACTCGACCTGTTCTTTCAACCCTGTCGAGAACGAGGCCGTTGTTGCCGGAGCGCTCAACTTGTATCCTGGTACGCTCATTGTTTGAACGTTGGTGGGAAGCTGACTTTAGGCCAATTTAGTCTGGTCGACGTTTCCGATTACCTTCCAGAACTTAAGCGACGACCCGGTATCACCTCGTGGAAGGTTGCCACGCAAGCGCCCACCGCAGAGGGAAAAAAGCTGGTGTGGCACGAAAGTCACGAATCCTACATGGTCCAGGTCGAGGAGGCATTGAAGGATGCCGATGAGGACGAGAAGAAGAAGAAGAAGCCGCTACCGCCATCCGCTTGGCCTCCGGCCAACGCAAACGAGCTCAACCTGGAACGATGGTAAGCTAAACTTTGTTTTTGGTCACTTTGAGCTCACTATCAGCATGCGATTGGTTCCACAAGATCAAGATACTGGAGGCTTCTTCGTCTGCGTTTTCGAAAAGGCAAGCGATGCCAAAGCGACCGAGCCTGCTGCCGAGTTGCCAGCGGTGCCTGCTTTGGAGGAAGTCGTTGTTGCCGATGAGAGCGGACCCTCTTCACTCAAGAGGGAAGCTTCGCCTTCCGGGATCGAGGGTGCCGAGCCTGAGACCAAGAAGGCCAAGCCAGAGGAAGTGAAGAAGACTGGCGCGACGAAGAAGCGAAAGCCGGATCCGCAATTCAAGGAGGACGCATACTCGTTTGTTGACCCAGAACACGACGAGGTGAAGAGCATCCAGTGAGTGCAGCGGGGTGTCGAGAACTGCTTGCTGAACAGCAGAAAATGGTTCAAGCTGGACGAAAAATTCGACAGGACCAAGCTCATGGTCCGAAACGACACCGGCTCCCCTTTAAGAACAGTCTACTTGGTCAACGACATTGTGAAGGTGAGTTACAAGGCTGGTCGGGATCTAGGCTGACATTCAGACCATCCTGGAGAACAACGACTACTCCCGCATGCGAATCGTTTCGGGTGGAGTCAAGTCGTTCGTCAGGCAAGACTCTGGGAACCGTGCCGAGTTGTCATGTAAATGGCGTATTCCAGGAGACGGTATTGCCGAGGTCGTCCCACGCATGCCAGAAAGTCAGATCCAACACGCTACTCTGGAAGAATTAAAGATCTTCCTGAGCGAGATGTATCCCCCTGTAAGCGTTCCATCGTCCTCCGTGCTAAAAGCTGACGGTTAGCTTGAGCGATTCTCTGGCGACGCCAAAGCATGGATGAGCGCAGCTGAGCTCGGTAACGTTATTGTAAAGTTCGCCGCTGGAGAAATGGCCGGTGGAACGTGAGTCGTTCGGACTGGCTGCCAGTGTTTAGACTCACGGTTAGTCTGCCACTGCCGATGACCCTTCCTGTTTGGAAAGCCAAGTCATCCATGTCTCTGCTTGTGGACAAGCGAGAGAAGAGGTGAGCTGACGCGGTCGTGCGCTTTGCACTGTGAGCTGATCAGAAGCATCCTTTCCCTTCGAGTCTTTGGTGAAGATCTATCGCCTACCGGACCTTTCGTCAAGAAGTCGGAGCAGAAAGATGAGACTGCTGCAGAGGTTGAGGAGGACGAAGGCGAGGTTGTGGCCCAAGGAGAAGAGGCCGCTGCTGCCGCAGAGGACGAGGAGGCTTCCATGAACGTGTAACTAGTGGAGGTAGACAGAGGAGTCGTACTTGCTTCACTCTTACGGGCGCTTGCCTATAGCATGCAATGCGATGGATGTGCGGTCTAATTATCGAAAGCGCTCCCAGCGGATGCCTTCGGTTGCTCTGCAATTCAAGGCTGTCAAGGGTTATTTCGAGGCGTAGAAGCTATACATATGGTTTCGAATTATACTATGTCTATAGGGATTACACCGTCTTCGGATCCTTCGCCGGCACGCCGGCGTCTACCACCGTCTCCTGCGGCGCTACAACCGAGATACCTTCAGCGAATCGCTCCTCCTCTTCTGCCTCCACGATATTCTTCGCCTCGACCTCGCCCACGGCTTCAGCTCCCGCCTTATCTTTGGCGGCTTGCAACGCCGCAGTTTCCTCAGCTTTGGTCTGCATTCTCGAGTTCTTCATACACAACGCTCCGGCGAGACCGAGCAAGGCGAACGGTACGCCAATGATGTATACCTGACGGAGCGTCTCGGTATATGCCTTCAAGACGGATGGTCGGAGTGAATCAGGGACGGTATCCCAAACGGCGGTGGCGGAGGAGATGATCGCATGGACAAGGGGTTCGGGCGTCTCAGGCGAGTATTTGCGCAGGTTGACTTGAAGCATGTTTTCAAAGACAGATCCAGCCAGGGAGATACCGACGATCCGGCCCGCAAATCCCACTGCTATGAGCACACGCGGCAGATATAGGAGACAGGCAGAGGTAGGCATAGCCAATCCGATGGTGATTAGATTGGTGAAAGAGACACTCACAGAACACGCCCAGACCCGTTCCAGCAGAAATGAGCCATGGCTCACTCTTAAGCTGATGCTGGATGCTCAGCATTGAATTCTGCAGCGCCAAGCCAATTCCAATGCCCAAAAACACCTGGAAGCCCATCACATGCGTGATGCTATCTCCGTATTTGACGCTGTAGAGCAATCCCGATCCGAGGGCGAGAAAACAAGGACCGGCGACGATCACGTATTTGTATCGGCCGATCAAGGGGATGATGCGGGACGAAGCGATGAGGACGACAATCTGGACCATGATGAATGGCAAAAGACGGACACCGGCGCCAGTGGCAGAGGTGTGGTAGACTGCTTGGAAAGCGACGGAGAGGTAGTACACTTCGAGCATGAAGACAGCAAAGAGGTTGAACAAGAGGAAAGAAGCGCCGCTGCAGGTTAGCTCTGTACCATGCCACCACTGTTCTCATGAGAAGAGGGATCGAGACGGTGGTTATGTACGGAAAACTTACGCAATGGTACGTCGCATGAGAAGTCGCATTTTGAACATGGCATTCTCGCCCAACCACCATTCCCAAACGAGGAAGACAGGGATGAGGGCAAACGAAAGTACGGCTGTGGCGATAACACTCCCGTCGTTCCATGGCTTGGATACTCCGCCCCACTGCATGAACAGGATCAGGCAGCACCCCCAAGCCATCGAGATGGCCGCTCCCAGCCAGTCGCACTTGATCACTTGCATGACCATATCTTTGTTGAACCCTTTGTACGAGGCCGCTCGGCCCATGGGGGGTGTCATAGGCTGAGCCAGGACGATCATGGCGAGGGCGATACCTCCGAAGGGGAGGTTGATGCTGTTTGTCAGACTTGGCTGTCGGTCACTGAAAGGAGCGTGTGTGGTCTGAAAAGACAGTGATGATGAGATTTCAACCCACTAAAAGCACCATCTCCAAGATACGTGATCTGAGAAAGCTCCGCCGACAAGCGGTCCTAGAACACTGGCCAGCGCGAAGCTGCAGTCAGTACATCGACCTCCTCCGCTCCAGACACCAAACTCACCATACACCAAACAAACCGAAATATTGCGCTCGTTTACTCAATGGGGTAAGTTCCGCAATGATGAGCATACCTCCGCTGAAGATCCCCGCCGCTCCCACTCCGGCGATAGCTCGTCCAAGGATCAGAACGTCCATGTTCGGCGCCACCCCGCATATAAGCGATCCGAGTTCGAAGACGATGATCGCAAACATGATGACCACTTTTGAGGGGAAAATCTGACTCCATTGTGAGTAGATTAGCGTGAAACCGAGAAGAGTAAGGAAGAATCCAGAGGCGAGCCACGAGAGTTGATCTAGACTGTTGAATTGCGCGGTGATCGATGGGATGGCTGTAGCCACGATGAGTTGATCTGCGGGGTTAGCAATACTCTCGAGCGTGGATCAGGGAATAGTTGGGCGAGGAGAAGAAGAGCGCCGAAGAGTCTGTAGGGGGGAGGATGGGATGTGTTAGACCGGATCCGCCACAACCAACCGACGGTCGATCTATTCCGGCCAATTTCAATACCTTTCCACCTCGGCCCCAGTCTTATCAACCTTGAACGGTCACAAAGCTCGACTCACCAAGAGCAAAGAGGAAGATCGAGAACATCAAAGCTAGCGTGATCATAATGAAGCGGACCTTTGAGACCTCGATAGGTGCCTGCATAGAGACACCAGCGGGTGCGACACGCTCTTTCGTCTTTTTCTCGAGTACCGTTGCATCTTTCGAGTGGATGAACGCGGGTGGTTTGGAGGAACCATGGATAAGTTTGTTGCCCTCATCGGGGCTTAAAGTTGTTGATGTCGTTGACATGTCCACGAGATCGACCCCGTGCTGCTTTCCGCGGAGTGGAGAGTGGATGCGGGATCGCCGGAAGCTAGAGGGTTAGTACCCATCAAGGGAATAGTATGCTTCTTACAAGATGTGGTGCGCTTTAGGCGTAAGTAGCGGGAACTTTGTGGTCGATCCAGCCAGTCAGTCTTTATCCACGCGAGACAGAGAGTCGAAAGGGGTTATAAGATGTAAGGCCATGCTTTACCTTTCCAGCTATATACGGAACCTGCCATGCGGAGGCCGAAGCACTTGTGTATTGATATTGACCTGTTCACCCGACTCAGTCACATAATCTGCACAAATAGGCTCGGGGACCGAAGCTGCCCATTCAGCAGACTGACGATGCGGTCCGGCACAACGATTCAGTTGCTATTTTGGGCGATTCTTCCTGAAATTTGTTTTGTGCCTCTCATGCTTAATTGGGTATCGCAGGGTCGGCCATCATGTTTCAGCTGCCTCCCGGCCACGTTCGTCGATTCGGCCATGAGGACGCGGTATCGACGAACGCATGCACGAGGTCAGGCAGCTATAGCAAAGTCGATAGTGGGTCAGAAATAGACGGCAGACGGTCAAGTCATGATTGCCGCCCTTTGCGGCGTGTCGAGACGCTTCGTTATTCATCTCGTGCACGCAAGCAAAGCGCATTATACAACTTGAGATCAGCCTAAAGAGCCTTGACCGTATCCTCCTCCCGCCGATATACCCGTCTCCACCAACGTCGCCGACGCGTCACTCTGCGCAGGGCCAGCCCCGGAAGCTGCTTATCCGCCGTTACTCCCGCTTCCGTCGAAGCAGTGGGCGAGTTGTTCTGCCATGAATCGTCGGTATAGGACCACCCGTCTGCGGTCAGCCTGATTAGAACCAGTAAACCGGCACAACTCACCTTCATCGGTACCCGCCTCCGACCACAGACCACACACGTCCACTCTCCATTCTTCACCTGGAACAAACTCCCATCCCGGCTGCAGAGCCAAAGCCATTTTGTCCCCTTCCTTCCTCTCTTCTTTTCCTTCCGTTTTCCATGCCGAGTCATATTCCATAACTTTGATCCATGGCGCACGCTCTGCTGCCCGTAGATGCCTGGAGGAGAAAGATCCAGGTGCAAGCGGTCCAGCTGGAGGTTTGGCGGCTATGGCTGGGTCTAACCTCTCGTTCTCCCACACCTGCACACGAGTGATGGGTTGACGGCCAATGTCATCGGGAAGTCCATCAGTGAGGCAGAAGCTTTCAAGGAAAGCGCGGGCGCGAAGCACGGTCGGGTGTCGTGGTAAAGCGAGCAGAGCTGGCGTAAAGTTGGGGTGGAAGACCAGTGGTCCAGCATAGCCCATCGGCAGGAGTAGGTAAGGCAATAGGAACGCCGGCAGAAGGGGAAGGAACAGTGTTGGAGGCAGCAGTAGCAGGATAAGATGTGTCGTTGTAAGTGGAAAGGTGTTTGGAGATGAGACCGGATTTTGCATTTGAGCTAGGCGAGGTGCTAGATAGTCGTGCCCGTCAGATCTGAATATCAGTACACATTTGCGGCACTGTCTCATGACATTCGACTTACACCAGACCCATGAGGTTTTGAATCGCTTGGAGGTTCATGTAGTAATCGACCCCGGTTTCAGCTTCTTTCGGGGGGACCACCGGTATCTCTCCTTCCGGTCCAGTCGATGTCGTGACATTACCCAGTCCACTAATCGGGCTAACAGAAGTGCGAGCTGTTGGTGAAGCTGGTGATGTCTTGACGCCGAGCAAAGAGGGGAGTGGATGATTCCGTTCGTGAATGTGGAGTAGGAGCAGGATGAGCGTAGCTGAGGGTAATAGCAACAACAACCTCGGTTTGAACGCTGCAATCAGTGGACCGCAGTAATATGATGACAATGGAATGTACAGATGAATGTCCATGCGACGAGATACGCCCAGGTCCATTTCGGTTTACGCCAAAAGAAGATTTCTTCTATCCGGTCTTGTAACCAGAATACGGGTCCGACCTGAGATCAGCTCAAGAACGGTCTGAGTGTCAGAGCACAAACCTTTTGGACAAATCGTCGAAAGTTGTTCGATACCAAAGGCAAACTCAGCGCCTCTCTTTGCGAGCTCAACTCCCTCACTTTCCCCGTCCCCTGTGCCCTTATGTTTTGCTGCATTTTCGGCAGATTTGCCGGAAGAAGACTGCTCAGCAGCATATCGGAAACATTGGTCGATAAAGATGCAGCAGTGGTAGGTACAGAGAATTTGCGAGGAGGCGCAGCTGGAGCGGACGGAGGGAAGGACGGCGCCCGTTGAGATTTCGGTACGGGCTGAACCGGCGGAGAAGCGATGCTCGGTGGTACGATGGGAGCCGCGCATGTTGGAATATCTATGTATGGCGGTATCGCTGTCATGCTGGATGATTTTGTTGGATGTAGTATGGATGTACAGCAGAGGGAGAGCGACGAGTGTCTCAAAGCCGGGTAAGAGATGACGTTGCTCAAGTGGAGGTTTCGAATTTTGGAATTGTTGACGACAGACTTTCTACTGTTATCCACTCAGTGTTCAGTCAGTGTTCAGACAAGACCGCGCCGACCGGTAGAGCGATGAAAAGATCCTGCGCAAGATGTCTGATTCAAGCGGGGAGGGTATTCGAAGTCGCCCCGGCGCCATCCCGCTTGGTCGTCCGACCACTTTCGACCTCAATAACTCTTCTAGCGAACGATAGGGGACCTTCTCGGCGACCTCAAATGACAACACGAGACCCGACAAGTATGCAAAGAGTCGTAAAATCATCCATTCAGAACACTACGACGGAAAAGCCTATTGCCTCGGAATCTAAGGTGGACTATCCGGAGCTGCCAAATGAACAGTTTGTCGAATCGTGGACCGTGAGTTTCCAGAGAGGGACGGGTAGGGACGATGCTGAAACCAGTCTATTGGTGTTCCCGAAGTGATTGCTAGACGGCTACTTTCCGCTTTCCCTCATATCGAAGCGCCAACACCTGCTCAGCGTGCATTCCTGTTGACAGTGAACAAGGGCAAGGATGTCTATCTGAAAGATCACATGGGACGCGGCAAGTAAGTCGAGCGCCCTGTACTCTAGAGGGTTGGTCTTTTCAGGCGGCGCTGACCAGTAGAACCCTTGCAGTATCAATCGCTGTGGCCTCTCTCGCTTACAAGCGTGCGAGACAGAACCCGACCGGAATCCGCTTTGTCGTCCTCTTGCCCTCCACACACCTTTTGTACCAAGTCGAACGAGACTTGCTCGCGCTTGACCCGGCTTTCACCAACCCCGACCTTCCCTTATCTCCGAGTGAGGATCGACCGCCTTTGTTCTCTCTACTCGCACCGACTCATACCCGATCGAGTAAAGGCAAAGATACGAGACCCACGGCTGAAGAGGCCAAGGAAGCGGAACCCGCCAAATTGGAGTCCCAAGTCCACGATTCGCCAATCTTGCTCGCAACGCCCAAAGACCTCATTCAGCAAATAGAAAAACTTGATACCTCGCAAGTGTCAACGGTGTTCCTTGACGAGCCCGATACGATGCTTCCCGCTTTACCGAGCCGACATCTGACGGGCGTAGACCTGCGGAAGCACCCAGTCAACCGGCACCCCCCGCCCATAGTGCAAGCGCTCAATCATCTGCTCAACATCAAAGTCACATTGACCGATGCGAAGACTACAGCAAAGATGAAGAAACGGAAAGATGTGCCCGATCTGCATGCCGTGGCGGACAAGTCGTCTCGCCGCAGGGAGGTGCAAACGATATGGACAAGCGGAACGATGGATGCGGCTTTACGAAAGTTTACGAAACAACGCGGATGGCTGAGGAAGACGGAAGATATCGTCGATCTGGTATTTACTCCTGGGGCGAAGGAGCACCAAATCGAAGTACGTGAAGCGGCGCAGGATCAACAAGGGAAAAAGGTGCAAGTCCGTACAAGTCCCATCTCGTCGGTGACAGGTGTTCAGCCGGATCATTTTGCTTTGACTGTGGACGTCGAGACGGGCGATATCGATACGCTCAGCCCCGATTCGCTCACGGTCAGAGGCACGCCGGGTCTTGAACTACAGGGCGGTCAAATATGGCCTACAATGCTCGAAGCGGTCGCTCTGATACATACCACTGCGCCTCCTCCGCCCGGAACGTATGCGCTGGCTGTACCTCCAGAAGGCACTTCGCTCGACGGACTCGCCGACGAGCTGTCCACACTTGGTCTACCGACATTACATCTTCGCCCTGAGCTGATCCCAAATGTCACAGCGCTCGAACCGACGGAAGACGAGCCGGTCCCGATCCTCGTAGCTCGCCGGTCAATCGTTGCGGGTTTACACTTGCCAAAACTGCATACCATTTACATGTTGAACGGTCTCGACGCCACTGCATTGACTAAATCAGCGGGGATACGCGAACGCGTCGCCTTTTACGATATTGCAGCAGGACGAGTCGGGCGCCTAGGTACAGGCCAAGTAGGGGGTCAAGAGGTTAAACAAAGGATCATCAGTCTTGTGCCGAAAGACAGCCGAGATGAGAATATGCTAGGAGAGCTGTTTTACGGGCGGTATAGCGTGAGAGCGGGGTTAGAGGAGGATCTGGCGAAAGGACAAGAGGTGGAGAAGAAGTGGGAGGTGAAAGAGTGGGATTTGGAGGGTATGAGGGAGGCAGTGGGCGATATTGTAGCGCAAAGGCCTTAAGACCTTAAGTGTTGATAATCTCGCACCAACCATGCACATCTCGTTGTCAGTTTGGTGATTTCCACTATCGGTGACATGCATGGCTCACTGTCGCTCGACTGCGCATCGCGACATGGATTTCGGTCAAGTGTTTGTACAAGGAAATCGCTAAGCATAAGGAGGACCCGATACGGCCACTCGACTTTGATTTTGCGCAGCGATTTGAGCATTCGCCGAACGGTGACAGGCTAAATAGCTCGGAAGCAAGATGGTTTCGTGCTCAAAGATGTGGACTGAACGGTCAAGCATTTCGGACACACCCCAGTAATCTCATCCGAAGCGAAAACGCGAGGCCTAAACACGTTGACACGAAGCTATTTGTGGACAGCGTTGCATTGTCATGCATGAGAATGGTCAGAAGGAGAGAGGGTGTTCGGCTGCACCACCGTTCGAGTCCTCATGTGCTGGAGTGACGGGTGAGTGACTTGTGCGTTGCGTTGTGATGACGGTAGAGATTGTGTATTCCCGGAATAGAAAGAGTGAGAACGGTGAGCGATTGAACCGATCGGGTCCTCACCTCTCCGTCCTCTTTTCCTCATTTTCCCTATCCAATCACCTAGAACTCACTCTTTCATCCCTTGCTCCATCTTTCTCGTACTTAAACGCCAGGTTTCTTGGCCAACTTGGCATTCACACCCTTCGACATCTACACAACTCGACTATCCCGCAGTTTCCAGCCAAGTAGCAAGGGTCTGCCGCACTGAATTGTTTATCGTCGACCGCTTATCAAACCAAAACTTACCTGAAACGACCCCCTCCCCGCCCTACGCCTTCCCGATACCGCAAACCTTAACAACATGTCCGAGTTAGAACCTGGGACGCCCGTCGTCGAGGATGCATGCGCGATGAGCAATGATTACTCGCGCACTGGATTGCGTATCGGAGCCATCTTCATCATTCTCGTGAGTGTCCTAGTTCGGGCAGAGCCGAGGTAGCCGAGGTAGTGAATGATGACCTGACGCCAGGCAACTTCGTTGTTCGGTACGCTCTTGCCTGTCGTGCTTCGAAGATCCTCGGTTGTTCCCCGATCAGTCTTTGAGTGAGTCGTCATCTCTCGTTGCAAGTCTTATTTCGCGCTAACTTGTCAGATTCGCCAAATTCTTTGGTTCGGGCGTTATTATAGCCACAGCGTTTATCCACCTCCTCGCGCCGGCTTTCGAAGCATTGGGGTCCGAATGCCTCAGCGGCGCATGGACAGACTACACGTGGGCTCCTGCCATCGCCATGGCTGCGGTGTACGGAATCTTCTTCGCAGAAGTCGCAGCGTACAGGATCGGAACGGCCAAGCTCGCCAGGCTCGGAGTCAATTACTCTTCTCACGCAGACGATCACACCGATGCGCACGCCCACGACCACGGACTACAAGCACCACTAGCTGTGGACACTACAGGCCCCTCTGATCCGCTGCACGTACACCCCTCGCGCGTCCACCCAACGATCGAATCGCCCACATCGAGCAATGTCACTCACTCTCACGACAAGAGCCGTGATCTCGAAAAGGATGATTTCTCATTCACGTCTGAGCCCTCGTCCGCCGAAGCTTCCGCGCAGCTCATCGGTGTCGCTGTTCTGGAGATCGGTGTCATCCTCCACTCGGTCATTATTGGTCTTACTCTCGCTGTCAACGAAGAGTTCACCACATTGTTCGTCGTCATCATTTTCCACCAAATGTTCGAAGGTCTCGGTCTGGGATCTCGTCTGTCTGCCCTCGTCCTGCCCGAACGACTTTGGTGGGCTCGTTGGGTCGCTGCTGCCGTGTACTCCATTTGCACACCGATCGGAATCGCAGCGGGTTTGGGCGTCCGAGAGACTTACAACGGTAACGGCGCAACCGTCAACATTGTCAGTGGAACACTCGACGCCATCTCGGCGGGTATTTTGCTGTACACCGGTCTGGTCGAGTTGCTGGCGCACGAGATTGTGCTCAACCCGAGAATGATGAAGGCGTCGACGGGCAGGTTGGCGTACATCTTCACGTGCATGTTGATTGGATCCGGATTGATGGCGCTGCTCGGTCGATGGGCATAGACGTTGTTTGAGTAGTGTTGGTCATAGATGCATAGATATAATGGACATTGGTGCTTGGGTCGGTGAAGCGGTGGGTTCTTGGTTTGGCGAAAGTCGAAGACCTCGACTGCGTCCGGCTGGTCTGCCTAATTGGAGGTTCCAGTTGCAAGAGTTCAGCTAGAACGCACAGGTCCGGATCCGGAGTCTGGCCATTCTCAAATGTCCGGCAGGACCAAAAGTTCAAGGTACAAACCACCCTCCATCGTATTTCACCTTTTTACATGTCCTCGCCCCTCCCCGCGTCACTGACGAAACACCTCGATACGATCCCCCACCCTCTTCCACGGGATAACATCACGACATTCTCCCTCCGCCAGCTATCTTCCGTACCTGCCCCTGCTGTCACCTCGCACCCCGCTGTACCGGCCTCAACACCCAGCGCGGCATCTACCACTTTTGCCAATGCGCCATTGTCATCCTCTAGTTCTAGCGCTACAAGGAGAGTCAAAGACGAGAATGAATCGACCGGAACGACTGGAACGACATTATGGCTAGGCGGACAAGTTCTCTCTTGTTACCTCTCCTCTCTCCCTTTACCTACTTGCACCACCAACAGCCGAGGGGAAGCACAGGCCAAACAGGCTATAGAACTCGGAGCGGGCGTGGGCTACTTAACCTTGGTGCTCGCTTCGTTGGGGTACGATGTCGTCTCGACGGATATCCCGCCAGTGCTGGATATCGTGTTGAGACCGAATATCGACGAAGGGCAAAACGTGTTGGCTAGGAAATCAAGTTTCACCCCTTCATTCTCCGGCAAGACCGCACGGTCTACAACGCCAGGTTCTGTTCTTGGCTCCGCAACGGGCAAGTCTGCGCCTTCTGGTTCTGCATCCAAATCCGGGTCTAGCTCGATACCCAAAGTCGGGTCGATCTCCGTGCGTGAGCTAGACTGGGTCAACGTGGAGTCGGGCGATGAAATCCAAATACGGGACCTAAACCCCGACCTGATCGTCACGAGCGATACGATCTACCACCCCACGCTCATCCCTTGTTTGTATACCACTATCGCCCGTCTTTCTGCCAACTCTTTAGCAGCGGGCAAGAAACCGCCGGTAGTCTACCTCTGCCTGGAGAGAAGGGATACGAGGCTGGTCGACTCTGCAATAGCCGCCGCGGCGGGTTATGGGATCACGTTCAAACGAGTTGGGCATGGGAGAATCGCCAAGAGCGTAGAAAAAACGGGCTGGGGGTGGAAGGAGGAGGACTGGGAGGGGGTCGAGGTTTACCGAGGCAGATGGGCCGGTGTTGAGCAGAACGGGCAGAATCCACAGGACAGTCCAGACCAAAATGCATTAGATATATAGCAAAGCGGTCAACCTCTGTCAACCGGATTACTCCTCAATCTCCTCTTCTTCCTCTTCCTCGTCGTCCATCTCCCCCTCATCGCTTGATCCGCTGTCGAGCTCGGGCAGCGGCTCGTCGTCGTCCTCTGCGGTTGACACGACTGTCCTCTCAAACGTCTCGACGACTCGCGTCTCACCGCCGCGGGATGCTGGGACAGACATGAAGGCAGAAGCCACCTCAGCAGCTTCTACAGCCGCTGGTGTTGTGCCTTGCGCAACTTGCGCAATCGTTGGCACAGGCATCGGCGTTGTCAACGGCGCCGTGGCTACTGGAGCAACCGAAACGCTCTCAGAAACGGTCTCTGTTACAGCTGACATCGTCGGCGCAGGGGCGAATGCTGTAATCATCGGTTGAGGCAATTGTGTTTGATGAGATTGGCGGGTCTTCTCCTGTACGGTCCGGACCGCTTCGGATGTCACGTTTGGCTGGTCGACCTCCATCTCTCCATCGTCGTCTACCACCACAGAATCCTCCGTTGTCGAATACCCCAATTCGCGTCGCAATTTCCGCTCTTCTTCGGTCTCTTTTGCGAAAAAGTGCAGAGCACTCAACGGCGGCTGAGGTCGGTTCATGGCGGGCAGAGAGGGGTGAAGCAGTAAGGCTGTTCTGTCCCCAAAGTTATCCTGCTACGTGAGCTGCGTTGGGACGCTTAGTTTTGCTCGGCTTACCAGAACCGAAAGAATGGCAGATTTGAGGCCTTTTGAAGTGCCTTGTTCGCCTTCAACCATGTACAACGCATCTTGAAGGACATTATGCACACCTTGATGCAGTTGAGCGAGGTGAGAAGGCTGGGCAAAGATGTAAGAAGAAGCTGAGCCCAGATGGAGGTACAATGACAGGTGCAGGCGGATTGAAAACGTCAAAAGTGTCGGTGAGAGCAGCGTCGTGGGGTGAAGGAGAGAAACAACTGGATGTCAGCGCGGGCCACAACCAGAACTCACGCTTCAACGAAGCAAGGGCGACCTCGACTGTTCGCTCAGGAATAGCGCTAGCTTCTCTACCTTCCAGACCACCGATCAGTCCATCTTCCGCTCCTCTAGCCCTCTTCTTCCCTCGTTTGCCGCCTCCGTGACTGGGTACAGACGACAGACCGGTCGACGTTTTCGAATCAAGCAGAGGAGAGTACTGGTTGAGACAGTAACGAACGAGTCGAGTCGGATAGTCGATCGGGGCGAGCGCGGGGGGCAAGAGAGTAAAGATCAGTTGATGGAAGCGCAGCAGCTGGAGGTGTGTTGGTCTTGATGATCAGCTTATGGTCACTATTCGACGCAGAACTCACGTCATGGACGCCGGGACACGCTCAGTAAGCCAGACGGTATGATCAAGGATACCACTAAGGTGTGGCAAGATGTGGTCACCCACTCTGTACTGTCAGCCCAGATCGCTTCACAAAGGATCACTAACGCCGTAATGACACTTGCAAGCAGTAGCAGACCAACGGTCCAAACTCGTGGGAGCGAGGCCAGAAGTGCGGCATGCTGCTGAGGCGAGATGTAAGGCACAGTCTGATTGTCAGCTGGAATCGCAAAACATGCGGCGATAGACTGACAGGAGTGTCCAAAGTGAGATTCAGGCATCGCAGACCGGCAGATACGATATGAGCGATCGGAACGGGCACTGCGCGAGAAGTAGGGTATCTAAGCGTTAGCTTGAAGCGGTTGATCCCTCATGACTCACTGTAGGAGAGCTATAGCTTCTTCTGTGAAACCTTCAAGCCAATCCAGGCTTGGACCGAGTCTTGAAGATGGATCAGCGGGCAGAGATGGTATTCCAGCCGGCAAAGCGGGGGGCGAGATCTTGACCGGTTCTGCAACATTAGCCAGAGACCATCTTGGAAGAGATCGGCTGACCTTCTTCCAGTCCGTCACGAACGATGGCGTTCATGGCTTCTCCGATACCGCCCAGAGCTTCCCTAACTGCCGTACCCCAAGCACTCGTGCTCTGGGCTTTACCCGCGGTCGCAGGGAGAGCAGCCAAAAGTCCGGCCGCACTCTGACGGATCTCCAAAGGCGGAGATAGGATGATTAATGCTGATGTCGCATCGGAGCTTGGTGCGGGAAGGCAGATGGTTATACCTCGGAGGAAGGTGCGAAGGGTGGGGGCGACCGGCCGGAAGGAAGCCGGAGAGTGCTCAAGAATAGTCTGAGTAGTCTGAACCATCTCGGCCTATGTGTCAGTCATCGTGTAATGTAAGTGCTATGAATAGCTCACGAAAGTGTTCCAATCGCTGATACCTTCTGCGACGCTCCTCTCGAGTAGGCGGGACAGGGTAACGGCTACTTTGCCCATGACAGGATGGATCGCTTCCCGCTCGAACGAGGGGTATGTGGATGAAGCAGTGATAACGGTCGAGAGGAGCTCCAGGGGTGGGAGTAGGGTTCCAGCTGGTACACCGACAGTCTATTGTCAGGACAAGTCCTTGGTCGCAATGCCACTCACCGTCAATGCGCCCAGGGCGGCTGTCACCCAATTCTTTCCCCATTGATTCAACACGTATCCTTCTTGGTCTTGCAATATGACTTCCTTGCTTATAGCCCATGCAGCCTTCCTTTCCGATTCGTTATCTCGAGCGAGAACAGCCGAGTTGACCCGTCCTAATAGCTTGTTGAACGCGGATGAAGGGAGGGAAGAGGGGTTGGCGAACGGCGTATGAGCGACCAGGAGGGAGATGAAAGAAGAATGAGTGATAGGCAGGTTTGATAGTAAGGTCAAGGTCGATCCCGGTGTCATGGCCGACGGACCTGCTGCCGTGGTGTTCATAGTGATAGACGAGGTACAGTGGTAGAAATATGGATGGGTTTCAGAAATCTGTACTGGACCTCCACCTCGTCGAGTTTTCACCGTGAGAAACTAATTGGTTTGGGTGGTTGAGTGTGTTTTGATCGCGTCGATCACCGCTTGCCTTTTGCCGCTCATAACACTTTGTCTGTCTCTATCATTCATCCATACTGTCTCAATCAGGAAATCCTTTCCCCTCTATCTGCGAATCTTGACCTAGGTGTTGAGTTGTAGCGAGAGAAGAAGGGAAGCTTCTGGCTGTTTCATACCCGACTGCGGGTCCACCGGGAGGTTGCGAGAGCAAGAGGAACCGGGACGGGAAAGCGAGCTGGGCGTTTCACCTCGTGCGTCATTGTCCCCTGCACCACTACATTTCAACGCTTCGAGCAACTTCACGCCATGTATCATGCCACATGGTTCATCATCCTCGTTTCATATCTTTGCACTCTCTGGCGTGCGATAATGCTTATACCTACAGACCGACAACTATCGTCGAGCCACTCAAACACCCTACGTGATGCTCCCACGAGCTCCAATCGCTCCCACACCGTCCAAAGTCTCCTCCGCTGCTCCTCTCGACACGCCTATCCCCCTCAATCCTTCTTCGACCACCAACACGATGAGCCCTTTGCTCTCGCCGATGATGATCGACTCGGTTGTTGACGCCCCCACCGCCGCCTCTTCCATCACACCCATCTCCCTGCGTATTGAAAAGACACGTGGGAAGAAGCGTTGTACTACGAGAGATCTGTCCGCTCCGTCTTCGCCCGTTCAAGCTGCGGATGGCCGATACATCGCTCCGTTGAGGTCGTCTCGGCGAATCAAGTCAACACCGTTTTCTTCGCCCACCCCACCCATACATGTTCTTCCCCCGATCACAACCTCTTCTCGGGAGTCGAGTCCTGTTCCTGTCGACCAGCCTGGGTCATCTCCGGTAAAGCGGCCCCGCACGTCTTCCATCTCGGGCGAGATCCACAACTTTCATATTTTCGCTTCCTCAGACGACGAGTCGGATGACCCCGCGTCGACCATGCGATGCCGGCAGCGATTTAACCAGCTTCTCGGCCCTTCTCCGCTTCAAAAGTCTTTCTCTTCGGCGGCACTCCCCCAATTACCAGTAACACCGCCCACTGCTCCTTTGGAAAAGGCTTTGACTTCCCCTTCCGCCGACGTCCCGGTCAGGACGCGGGCACGGGCGTTGTTGAGCAAGATGGAGATTTCCAGCGCGGTCGAGGATCTCGGTACCGAGATGAACAAGGTTTTCATGCTTGTTCACGGCAGGGGTATGGGAATGGGCACAGCGGGCGCGGGAAGGTTCAGAAGAGGCAGCGCGCTTAGGCCAAAGGAAGGAGGGGAGGGGACCTCCTCGGTTTCCGCAATGAGCGATTGCGAGCGCTACACCGATGGCGATATGGCAGGGGGTAGAAGCGAGACGGATGTTATGCGCGAAGATGACGGACATATGGACTACGATGACTAGGTGGGTTGCTTGCCTCTCTATCGATAGACTACTGACGACTTAGTCAACTGCACGCGCGTGGCCCTTCTTCCACTCTCCCTTCCGACTGCTACATCACTCCTCTCAATTCGCTTTGGCAGCCTGCACTTGCAACAACACACAACATTACGATCACGTTTCACACTCGCATGTCCCCACGATGCTCGCCCTCACAGCGCTCTCGCTGTTCCGGCTTTCTGTAACATCTGTCAACCACTTCATTAGTTGTTTATTCTTGACGCTTCTTTTTTCGCATTATTACGCCCGCTTACGACCTTATACCAATAAAAACAGCATTATTATCGTTCACTTGAATCCATCAGCTCGCGCCATGTCTCAATCGCGTAATTATGTACACAACTTTCATTGGTTACACATGCATTCGTTTCTTTTTCTCGTACAGTCCTGACTTTGACACCTTTACGTCCGGACTTGCTCAAATCCTCGACTTGGCGGCTGCTTCTTCCTGCTGCAGCCTGTCCAGGGCTTTCTTCAATGCGGGTCTAATCATCAGCCCCGGCGCTACGCTGTATGGAGTCCAGACTGACCTGCTGTTGACGGTCTCGTACCATTTCATGGACGCTGGGCCGATCTTGTATCCCGCGTCTTTGCGTGTGCCTCCCAGGAGCGAGCTGAAAGCAAAGAACAGCATGAACTGATGATAAGCTATGTCGCGGAAACGCTTCGTTCAGCTCACATCGCCAAGTCCGGGCTTGTCTGTTCCAGAGAAGAATTGTCCTTTTCCTTGCGACAAGAATGCCTCGATCTGGGATCAGCTACATGGCGCCCAGTGGCAGGCGACTCAGCTGACCTGGTCCAAGTTTGTCTGGTTCTGGGGCTTCAAATACCCCTGATCCAACCACCCGGCATACTTCGCAATCCCCTTTCTCTCCTCTTCGCTCAATCCGTCGACTTTACCCCCGGCCCAAGCATGTGAAGAGGCGCCAATGAACGCTCCCGCCTGGAAGAGGTTCATCTGACTTCCTTCGGCGAAATGCGCCCAAAAAATCGAATCGTTGCTAGGCGTAGTCTCCACGGCTATGTCCTTGTTCTCGGATGAAACGAGCTGGAGTAGCCGGTGGATGATATATGCCGATTCAGTGATGATTTCCCCATCTAGCTCGAGTACGGGTGCCTTTCCAAAGGGAGAGATGTCGCGGAGTGTCGGAGGGGCGCTACGCGAGGGGAGGCGGAGGTAGGTCTTTACTTGGTATTCCAGCCCAAGCTCTTCGAGCGCCCAGACTGGTGTAAGCGAGCTGGGAGGCAGTGGGCTTACAAATACGCTCGGAGCGCGAGACGTTCAGGTGGTGAAGGGTGATCTTGGGTGCCATCGTGGTGGAAGGTTGGAACGAGTGGGAGGATGGTAGGTGGTAGAGGAGTGATACAGCAAATACCAGGTGGAAGGTGTTAGCCCGGTGTCGACGGTGCCGGTTAATTTTGGGTTTAACCGGGTTTCCATATGGGTTTTGCGCGTCAGTGGCAAAAAATCAAAAAAAAAAACACCGGACATGTCCGATATCATTAGGAATCGTCATTGGGAATCCATACCTGTGCCTACGATAGAAAACACGCGTATCTGGAAATGCAATACGAACACAGCGATGATTCTTCGTGGAGCGGGATGTGGGTTTGGAATCCTGTAGCGCTTCTTTACCGATCCCGAATGCGACCGCATCGAGGTGGCAAGGTATATAAACACGGGGGGGCTTTATCGCAAGCGACGTTCAGAGTCGCTGCGCAACGCTCCACAACGTCAGCCAAGCTTCTGTCTCTTCGTCAATTGTTATTCTCCATTTTTGCAAGCATCTCTCAATCCCCGATGGCAGGACGATTGCATCAAGGGTCAAGCTCGAATACGCTAGTACAGCACTCTACCGCCGAAACGGCGATCACCCGCAATACTACCCTCGGTTCCGTTTCAATGTCCGCCGCGCCCAAAGAGGTCCCGCAGCGTGATGATACTCTGGCAACAGATGGACCAGGCGTATTGTATGAAAATTCAACGTCGAGGCCTACGACCCATTCACCGCCTGGACAGATTGAAGAAGGTCTCACGGAGAAATCGAACGAGGCTGCCTTGACCCAAGCGACCCTCCCCTGGTGTAGGCAGGACGGGTGGTCCGGCTGGGGCCGTGAGAGTGTCAGCACAAAATCACTCGTGCCTTCTCTCGTGGTCCAAGCCTTATCCGCCGGTGTGCTCGACGCGGTCACCTACGCTGAATTCAACACCTTCGCTTCGAACCGTGCGTCACGGGGTTCCCAATCGTGTGGTTACCGGCTGATGTGCAGAAACTGGAAATACAATTCTATTGACCGTCGCGGCTCTAGGCAGTGTGGAGGTCGTGTTGCTCCTCACAGGCGTCTCGCTCGCCTCGTTCTTGCTTGGTGCGCTGATTTTCGGCCACCTGGGCCATTTCATGGGTGAGCAGCGATTCTTTGTCTCAGACATCATTTCTCAACCGTCAACCTCCAATATCCTTTTCGTGGTGCTTAAAATCCCCTTCTTGCCTCGCACTTTCACCATATCGGCCCGCTAACACCCAGGCATCAGACGACGATATTGGATCCTCTTCTCCTCCATCTTTCAAATATCCCTCCTTGTCATCGCCGCAATCCTCCTCTCTCCCGTCGGACCGGCATCCACTTCGCCTTCCGGTCGCCACAAATGGCTAGTCCTCGCTTTTTTCGCCAGCATGTCTGGCGCGCAAGTCGCTCAAGCCCGTCAATCCGGATCCCAAGAGCTTCCCACAGCGCCAATGACTTCATCCTTTGTCGATCTCATGGCTGACAAGTACCTCTTTGTCTCGCCAAGGCATCCCAAAGCCGGGCCAAGGAACAGAAGGGCAGCTTACTTGCTCGCTATGATCGCGGGCGGGTTCCTCGGGGCGATCATTCACCGATATGCGGGCAGTTGGGAGGTTGTTGTCGTGACCATAGCGCTGAAAGCTGTCGTCATGGGTCTGGTGGGCATTGCCCCGGCTGACAAGTGATGATGAGGTGCATTGTGGTGGATCGTCAGTTGTAACGAAGTAGATAAATAGATATTGTATACGACAGATGACGCTCTATAATGAAATACGATTCACGCCGCAACTGGGGAGGAAAGGGGTTTCGCGCAAAGACAATGCTAAAAGCGCACCATCGCTGATTCTCATGTTTCATTCACAATTGCAACCTACCGTAGTACACGCCGTCTTCCCGCTACTCCTCGTTGTCTTCTTTTTCGGAGGCCGACCTCGCTGCTTTGGTTCCGCAGGGTGAGGACGAGACCACTCAGCAATCTTGGCGTCGAGTCTCGCATTATCATCGGAGTCAAAGTCTATCCATTTCGGGCCAGACCATTTCTCGCGATGTATGGGTGCAAGTTGGGAATCTTGACTGACAGCGCGGCAAGTGGCGGTAGTGCTGTTGGTCTTGCTGGTAGTCTTTGCCTTGACTATGTCGAGTAGAGAAGGAGCAGACTCCGACGCCTGCTCGAGCGCTTTACTATGGCCTTTACCGTCCACGAAGGCGCAAGGTTCAACAGAAGGGTTTCCGGCAACTGCCTCTCCTGGGGGTGCGAGGCGATAGAGGCGGCTCATTGTCATGGCCTGGTCATCTCGACAAGCGGGCACGATGATGTTCTCGTATATTTCCTGCTTCCTGCTCTTCGATTTCGAGGCAACTCGGATCGAATTATACTCAGCACAGGTAAGATTACTCTATTCAAGAAGGGGATGAATCGGATCCTCTTCGGCAGAGGTCCCCAGCTATCGGGTTGTGGTCCAGGCTTGGCAGGCTTGAGTGATTGATATACCTGATTACGACTGAAAGCTTCCAGTATGCGTAGCTGTGGTGAGGTGAAGTGTACAAGATCGAGATAGAAGCAGCGCCTTATATAATTTCAGGTCTCTAGGTGAAAACAGGATGGTGTGAGCACAAGTAGCATGCTGCGCACATTATCTGCTGGCAGGAACGCATGCTGTGCCGGTTCAGTGCTTATGATCATATTGACAGAGAAGGCTTAGCATGTTCAAACACATTCCACAGGGATATCCTATGAGTTAGCTGTCTCCGTCAACTACGAGCGGAGGCTCGCCAATCGATGGATTGACATGCGATCAGCCTTTCAGGTCAATTCTTGTTATCAGTGGTCGATACCATGAGAGTTTACAGGACCTGGAACAACGATATCGAACAGAAGGCCAGGTGACGAACGCACTTCGCGTTACCGAACCGTGGGTTGTGGCTTGAGGACAATTTGGCATGGGGAACTCATTCGCGATGCGACGTGATCGGCGCCAAAAGGGGTCTGACCTACGTTGGCTGTCATCTTCCACATCGACACCTAGCCCGTCATCTCATTATAACCTTGTTTTTCCGAGACCCGCGACAATCCAAGCGCAGACCGGGTGTCGCCCGAGATGCATGCAATCTGTTTTGATTTCTTCGCCTCTAACGATTTCTTCCCATCCCGTTTCAACCTTCTCCCGCGCTTTAAACAGGTGGGAGGCCGGAGCCCTCCTTCTTGGGTGGGACGACGTAGACCTAATTGTGAAAGACGAGTAGGAGGACGGAAGAGCAAAATTATCGGTGCGGATGGAGGATGAACAGAAGAAGCGGTTAGCGCAGGACATATGAGATGAGGACGGACGAACCTGTTCACCACCAGTTCCGTTCTCCCAGATCTGGTACTTGCTGGGAAGTCAGCTTGGTCCTTACTTATCTTCATTCGGTCTTCGTCTTCCACTCGCGCAACACACGCAGACCACCTTGCCCATGCTCCCTTTTCATCGTGGCTTCCTCTTCCTCCCACAGGCTTCCTCGTTCCCGTCCTCTGAGCGCAATCCTAATCGCTACTTCAGAGCTCCAATTATTTCCCATGTCGACATGTCCACGAAGCAATAGCTGCAAAGACGACCCCACCCAATCTCATGCTTCTCCCTGCACCAACCCTTTATCTGCACTTCTGGATCGCAAAAGCCAACTCACACTCCGATCTGAGCTCGCTTCTCAGCGGCAACACGCTCGGACTCGCTGAGCGCCTGTCGGAGGGCGCGCGAGGCGACTTGGGTGTATTTGTTCCACCTGTTGGGTTGAAGGTTGAGCGGATCAAACGGAGGATACGCGTTTAGGTCGGAATATGAACAAAAAGCGAAGAGGTTCGAGCGGCGATTGAATTAAATAGAAAGATGTCGAGAAAAGGAAGTGGGTATAAGCGGATATGGCAAGAAGGCAGATAGGTAGACAAGTGAAGTGAGAACGAGGGTAGCAGTGCAAAACGCGAATAAAACGAACTAGGTCAGCGACACTCCCCCCACGCTTCTCTTTTCTACGCACGACATGAATGCTCGCCAAGTAGTCGACATTGTGAGTGTGTGTTTTGAGTGGTGAAGAAGTTGTATACACGCTTGACAAACCTCGAAGTGGTGAGAGCCAGTGCCCATCCTGCCAGAGAGGCAAGGTCCGCTCCCGGCCGATTCTCGTATTCCCGAAAACTCCGGCATCATACAATTCCATTTTCCCATTTGTGGCACTTGGTCTCAGGCCGTCTTGCCGTGTCTGCTGCGTTGAGCATGGCGTGCTATATGACATGGCGATACTTGCCAGTTTCGCAGTATGAACATATTGTCCAGATACCTTGCATGCTACACTCACGCGTGACGGAGAATCTGCAATACGTCATGCAAATGCATACAACTGAACCCCGGCTACATCTGCAACACCTATATCATCGGGACAAATACCGCAGGTTGTCTTGACCTCAAATGCGCACTAGCAGCATATCTCTCCCTATTCTTCGCTGCTAGCGCCGCCTCTTCCGGAGAGAGCGCGTCAAACTCTTTCAACATCTCCTTCAGCCTGCCCATACCGGCGCCAGCCACTCCGCTCATTACTGAAAGCCTTGACCCTTTGAACAATCCCCCGGGACCTCCGGGCGTGAGCGATCCGGTGGCTGCTGTGGGAGTCTGACTATGGCTGGCGGGATCGGCCGCCTCGGCGGGTAGGCCATCGTCCAATACGAGCGTGCGGGAGAATGTGCTCCAATCAGAGCGTTGCTGCAAGTATGGGCGGAGCAGACGGCTGTCGATGCGGCCCAAGTGCGACTCGGTCAAGTACGACTTGAGCACGTTGGGCTGCACGATGAACGAGTTTCCGAGCTGCCGAAGCATGTCAAAGCGTTCGCTCAGGGCGGGTATGGCGAAAGACGACATGACGTCTTGGTAGTATGCTAGATCCCTGCGCGTTAACCCAAACTTCACACACAAGGAGGCCAACTTACTTGGTAAGCATAAGACCACCTGTCGGGTTCACCGGGAACTTCTTGTAGTGATCGAGCAGCAGACTATACGTGAGACCCGATCATCACAGACGCCTCGTGAACTCACCTGTGGAAGGCGACGCCGACTTCGGTCAAGAACGCCTCTGCATTCTTCCCGCTCAGATTCTCCCGCACAGCATCTCGTAATGTCTCCAAGAAGTCCGCGCTCAGCTTACAAGGTTCAGTATTCGTCCTCGCGAAACTCAACTCGTCATCCTTGGGCTTGTAATCGTTCTTTTTCTGCTTGGTAAGCAGGAAGGTTAAGTATGCGATGATGTTGTCGATAGCCTTTTGGATGAGCGAGCTGATCTTTCCCTCCATTCGCACAACACTATGCGAATTTGAGGTGATCATCTCGCGGCGTATGGCGGCATTCGTCCCTGACAAAGGCAGGAGCGCGGTTGATGCGTATCGCTGCCAGATATGACAAATCAGATCAGAAGGCTTGAGTACGGAGAGGGGGGATACATCTGGTTCGTTCTTGGTGTCGGCCGCTTCGAGGCGAGCGATTGATCTGGAGTTAGTGTGCATGAGCGCGAGTCACTCACGAGTGGATGGCGGTTTCGATCAAGGATCGTCCGATTGCTTCGGCTAAGACTTTCGCCAAAGCAAACGCGTTCTTGCCGCTAGGAGGTCAGTCTGATCTCAACATCCTTATCATTCACTCACACGTCGCTTGACCCGCTCAGCTCTACGACACGGCCTACAGCTTCCGCGTGCCATTTAAGCATCCTCTCGGCCATTTCTACCGTCAAAATGCCATCTGCCGCCCAGACCTTGTCTTCCAGCCCTTTGTTGACTAGATCTCCACGCATGCTATCAGCCCTCTGCAGACCGGGCTTTCCGCCAACCGGGGTCAGGGTTCCAGAGCGGTTGATGGGTGTGGAAGTCCCATTTAACATGGCGATGTGAGGCGGTAGTCCAGATTTCGATGCCGTGGTGGGAGACATAGGGCCATTGCTGGGAACGGTCGGTGAGGCAATCTTTTGCGCCGAGGTTGAAGAGGTGAAGACGTTGGCATACTTGGAGATGGCGGCGGCAGCAGCTTGAGCGGTGGACGAAGTCGTCGCTGCAGAGGATGAAGATGCAAGTTGGAATACGACTTTGTCGAGCAGAGAGTTTGGCTTAGCCTTGAGCACAGTTTCCTGACAATCAGCGGCTGAGTCAATGCAGAGGGAGAGGAATCGCTCACGTGATAACGGGTGAAGCGACTCAGCAGCCCAGCATAAAGCTCGACCAAGTTCTTGCTCTCGCTCTCTAAATACCTAGTCCCCTCCAGCCAAGGTACGAAGATCTCTTCCATTGCGGCTTCGATCATAGCGCTCAGTGAGGTGGAAACAGGAGCGCCCTTCGATGGACCAGAGGTAGGCGTGCCGAGGATCGAATCGTACGACTTTAGGTCCTCTAGAAGGGCGGAACACATAGCGTGAGTCATATTGAGCACGCGCAAGACGGCAAGAGTTGAAATCGCTTGTGCTCGTAACACCAACGTTTCAAGGTGTTGTTGAAGCTGCTATCAGCCCTGTGTTGTGAAAAAGACGCCCAACTCACAACTTGAGCAAAGACACGCTGTAAGAAGACCTGCATCACAGAGCTTGGATTCGGGAAGACGGCCTTGACGATTTGAGCTTCTTGGCTCACTGTGATGCGAACTTCTTTCAAGAGGGCCGCCATCCCGGGTTCCGACGTTGGTGGTGGTTCGTCTGGATTTCCTATTGTTGCCCAGCTAATTCTCAGCAAGACACTCTAGGCTAAACGGTCTGACTCACATGTCCACTCTCTTTGCGCCATTCTCATCTTCGCCCTCAGTTGCATTCTGCTTCTCGGCTTCCTCGATCACGCGATCTTTCGAGATAAAGAAGTCGTGTTGGTTGACGTAGATTTGCACACACGACGCTCCTCCGTTGAAGTCCTGTAGCGTCCTCGCACAATGCTATCAGGTTAGCTGTGATCACTCTTCCTTGATAAGCCTCAACCCACCGCCATCATCCTCGGGTCTCCCTTACGGTAGCTCCTGTCAAATAGCCGTAAGACTTCCTTCTCGAAACGTTCGCAATATCGTTCCACTTCATCCCTCACTCTCTCCGCCTTCTCCTTTTCGGACCGCCTCTTCACGACCAGCTTGTTATTGACTGTCTTGTCTTCGCCCTCTGGTGATTCCGCTTCCGCTAATGCAGTCGAGGCGTTGTCCGCCATATCTTTGGCGACCGCCATGAGCCGTCGCAATATGATGGAGAGTCGCGATCTTCCTTCGCGAGATGTCCGCGTTGCAAACAGTGTTTCGAGCGGGCTGACGGTCGGATTATTGGGATCCGGCGTCGTGCTTGTTTGATGTACCAGAGAAAGGTAGTACGATAGCAGGAGAGAAGTGGATTGTGCTGTAGATCGAGTCTGATGAAGCGATTCGAGCTGCTCTCCAATTCTGACCGCTGATCGGCTGACATCTGTAATCTTACTCTCGAGGTTCGAAAATGAGCCACCAATAGCCTGCCATCAATGTTAATCTTAAGCAGGGCATGGATCAACCCACTTCGAAACCGCCGTCAAGCTCTCGCAGCCTCTTCCCATATTCCCTTTCCGCTCTTCTCACTTCGCCTTCCATCTTCTTCGTCCGTTCCGCAACCTGTTGTCGCAAGGCCAACAAGCTGTCCAGTGCCGGTGAGAACGTCTGGAGGAAAGGTTTGGGGTCAAGGGCATCAGAATTCGCTTGACTCTCCTTGATGAGCTTTTCACTTAGTGTGCCGACAAAATCCTCCGTCGAATAGCTGGACTGATCATCAGACATGACACGGCGCACGGTAAGCTGCGGATGCGCACCTCGAATGTAGACAGCCGGAGGGCACGCTCGATCGCCGGGTCGCGATGCTTGATAACTGATGGACCCGGAGCATCTGGGTTCAGGTTCGACTGTATCCGTTTCGCCGGACGGCGCGGAGGGATATTCGATACCGACATGCTCATTTCAGAAGTGGTGTGAGTGAGGAAGGTAAGGCTTGAGTGTGCCATGACGCCGGCAGCAGCTACACAAGCGGTCACCGCCGCCCGAAGCGTGATTTGTTGATGACACCTACAAGGGCATAGCAAGTATGCATTGGCACTCTTAATGTATCTTGGCCTCTCTTACAAGTAGTGAGTGGCCCAGTTCACTGGTACTGGGCACGACAATCCCATAGCTACGCGAGGATTAGCATAGTGATAACATGACCGAGGCGATCAATCGGAGCCCCGCGATTGAGATGACCGGTGAAGGGAATTGCCCTCCTTTTTGCACTTCTTTGTTGAACAATCGTTGTACTCGCGGCACGATGACCTGATAGGTCTATGCGTCGTCAAAATCTTTAGGTCTTAACACAATGCGTAGCGACAGGGAACCGAACGCGTTTGAACGGTGCATCAATGGTCTCCCGTTATTTAGTAAGTCGCGACCAAGTCGGAAAGCGCTCAGACTGATTCAAGTGAGCTATCTCATATTGGGATCGACATGGCTAGGATTTATCGGAGTTGTGTCATTCCATGAAGTCTTGTTGAAGAGAGGGGAGATGTTGCACTTCTTCCTGCAGTGAGTCGCCCGTTCTTTCGAGCTTGCATTGGGTGTAGAGTTGACAACAGGCAAATCGTCTTCAACTCTTTATGCGGTCTTTGTACCTTGTCTCTCATCATTGCATCGACTCGTAGTCGTGGTACACCTGATAGCTCGCTGACTCCGCCACACATCACGCGGCCTAGGGATGACGCCGAGAAAGATCGGACTAGAGCTCTCAAGTCTATACGGAATAAGGGGAGGCCAGCACCAATACAGCCGCCGCTACCTGGTGTGGACGGAGATGACATACCGCTAAGGTTTCTGAGAAACTCGCAATGGGTCAGCAGTCGAATCGGCAAAGATAGGCCGTCTCCGCTTCCTGTTACTTCAAACCGGCTCGCTCGGCCATTTGCAGGCGCTTCCACCTCGTTGCCTAGTGACGATGGAGCGCAGCCTATATCTCCATTTCCCGTCAACGTCAATCCACTCGTGCCCCATAACGCGAAAGAAGCCGGTGAAGACAGAACTGAGCGAGACGAGTCAGCCTATACCGCACGAGCCATTGAGGGACACGATCCTGTGTCATTGAGCGATTCACCGAGTGATACCGAAGAAGTCGACGAGGCTGGAGCAGGTGACAGATTGTTAGCTGGCCAGCAACGGGGCAGAAGAAGTATCATGTCCCAGGGCAGTGATGGTGCGCCGAGGTGGTGCAGGAAATGCGACGCATGGAAACCGGACCGGACACATCATTGTCGGTTCTGCAAACGGTGCATACTGAAGAGTAAGTGCCGAAATAGCAGCTGTCCGCCGTTCGGGATCCAACTGACTTGCAGTGGACCACCATTGCGTCTGGCTAGGAACCTGCGTCGGTTTCCACAATTGTAAGCTGGGTCACTTGTCCGCGAGCATGCTCTGACATTCAGACAAGCCATTCCTGCTCTTTATCACGTACGGCACCCTACTCTCACTTTACGGAATGATTGAGTCGGGCTATGAATCCTTTCGGTTCTTCCAAGATCCGGATGACTTCTTTCCCTCGTCTCCGAATCGCATTACCAACCTGAACGGAACCTGTATAGGCACTACCTGCGACTTTGCGCAGCCATCTTCTGAGAGTGAACCGGTGGGTTGTTCTCCAGGTGACCACTGTCAGCTGACAACAGGAGCTCGATCCGGCGCCGATCGTTTTCTTGGCGATAACATTCATCGGCGCTATGTTTGCGCTGGCAGTCGGTAGTCTGATGGGTTACCATTGGTATCTCGCATGGTTAGCTCTGCCGGTACCAGGCTCTTCTGAAGTTGACCAGCAGCAACAACATCACCACCCTCGAAAACCTCAGCTATTCGTACCCTTCCGTCCTCCTCGAAGCCGCTGAGACTGGTAAGAACCGGCAATCAGGGGATAGAAGGTGGAAACCAGACCATCTGCTCTCTCGATCTGACCGAAACCGACTCAGACGCGAAGCGAGGGATATCAACGTGTACGACCTTGGGTGGAGGAAGAATTTGAAAAGCGTCTTCGGTGATCGCTCGACTTTCTTAGCGTTCTGGCCCATGTTCAGGGCGTATCGAAAGTGGGTGTCGGCGTCCGCGTAAGGGACATACAGCTGATGTTAGACACGACAGAGAATCTGGCCATTTCTTTGATATCGACGAAGACAAATTAGAGCGACTGCGCCAACTCACGATGGAGTTGAGGTGCGGGGCGGAGGAAGTGCAAGGTGGTTACAGAAGCGAATACGGGGATGACACCGATGACGAGGAGACTGATAACGAAGATCATGTGGCAAATCGGGACTCGATGTGGGATGAGCCACGCACGGGAAGTAGCGGTGGAAAGGGAGACGATGAGTTGAGCGAGGAAGAGACGTCCCGCCCGGGTGCTCGAAACAGGAAGTCAGCTTGGTTTGACGAGCACGACGAGATTATGTAGCATCATATTGCATTGCTTGATCCTTCCAGTCTTGTTGTTGTAACAATACATTGATACATGCAGATTGTCGGATGCTGTCCAGATTATTATGTACATCTTCATGTACCGACGCGGCCATCATGCTACAATAGGCTGACAAAAATATCATTGAAACCACCTTGCTCCCCCAATCCCTGCCGTCATAAGATGAAACGGTACAGTATTCGGGTTGTCTGCGTCAGCGTACTCCCCCTCTTGCTTTATTTCGCGTTCCATGCCATCAACCCCACATCGATTGGCTTCCTGACCATCATGGTTGTATATCGGCAAAGGCGGTGAATCGCCGAGTCGTTTATCCCCCAATCCAGGCGGATAAGTTTGCGTTCCAAACACCCTTGTATGCTGTATAAGATCCAGGTCGAGTGATTGACTTGGGGGAGCAGCATAAGAAGCGGGCATGCCCACACCCACTGTGCGAGAGATGGGTGAGCCTGTTCTGGGCGTGGCAGCCGGCGTGCTCCAACGAGACGATAGAGGGCTGATCCAACGTGGATCGATCGTACCCGGTGGATGAGGGGAAAGAGGGGTAGTCCTGCTCTCCCAGGACTCTTGATGGGAATGACAGGGTGTTTGAGCGACTGACGCCAAGCTATTCTGCTGTTGGGGCAGGCTGTTTTCAAAGCTGTGAGCGATGACCTGGGGTGTCCCATTGACAGGTGTGTTAGTCCATGAGACGAGGCTCGAAGGCGTCCCGCTAGACGGTGATAGGGGGAAAGAGCTGACATGTGCGGTATCTTGAGTTTGATCTCGTGTGAATGGTGGAGGCGCGGCCGGGGCTGCAATCCTGTGAATACCGGGATTTGCCTGAATGACGGAGCTCTCTTTGGCCGAGGCTTGATATGCGAGCGGGTTAGAGAACGCGCGACAATTGATTTGTTCCAGCGTCATGTGAGACGGGATCGGCGTGGTATGTATGCTCGCTGGACAAGATTGGAACAGCCGGCCTTGTTGTGACACAGCTGGCGGCATTTGCAGCTGCATATGAGCAGGCAGAGCTGGGGCTTGATGCATCTGTTGAACTTGCAGCTGCGTATCGGAGACAATCTGAACTTGACCAAAAGTGTATGGTGGAGACGGTTGGAACAATGTCGCACCTGTATCGCATAGCGTCATAGTACTGTCTCGCCTGTCTTCGTTGTCGTAGGGCGTGGAAAAGTCTTGCGATGCGACGCCTTCAGTGATGTCAGCTAGCCGATTCTGCTCAGTAAACGTCAGCGAGTTCATATGTGGCATTCCCTCGTATTCCATTGGCGCCATCGGAGCTGAGGGTAAGCTAGAGGAAGTGTAGGCCGGGGTGTTTGGCGCAGGGGACCATTTCTCGGAGGATCCCGCAGAATACAGATTCCCGACTGATCCGCGGTGTCGGCGTGATTCGGCAATGTTCTCTCGGATCTCTCGAGCTTTTGCTTCGACCGCAGGCCCAGCTCGGGTACGAACGAGCTGCCCATTGGCAAGCCGCCGGGTGCGAAATAGTTTGGGAGCGGCCCGACGTTTGACAGTGGCGATTTCCGCGGGTGTGGAAGAGCGGTGAAGAGTTGGATCTAATATGAGCGGCAGCTTTGTGCATTGCGAGACAAGAGGGCAGGGATGGCTACCCACGGGCCCATACAGAAGCGTCGGAGACATTGCCGTTGGCATCTTTGAATTGGCGACCCGGGAAGAGTCGACTGAATCCATATATCTGCAGTCAGAGATGTGTACGATACCTTGATTACTCGCTGCCTCACGTTGAGCTGCCTCCCGAAAGATGACAGCTTGTCGTGCTTGTATAGCTTGGGAAGTACCTCCCGTACAAGCTAACATTCAGCGACCTCTTTGCAGTTCTACGCGTGGACTCACTCTGTCAGGCTGAGCAATGACGAGCTGTCTCGAGTCGGATGCCCAGTATATCACCTCGGGACATGGGTGAGGGTCTAGAGCGAGGAATCTGATATCAGCAGGATCGTGACGCAACAACCGGCAGCTTACTCGTATAGTTTCTGAATGAAGTTGGGCTGTCTCGACAGGGAAGGTCCCTCTACGTCCCAGTGCACATCTTCTTCTGTCATTCCTGCTTTTCCTCTTTATGGTGGCCGTGATAAAAGCGGAAAATACTGAAACGTGGAGGTCGTTCAAGGGCCTACCCGCTTGTGAGCGTTACCTATGTGTATGTGATGCAAACAATCACCAGTGTGTAGATCTCGCGAAAAAATGGGTTGTGATCGCAATAGTGTGGTCGAAGGCGGATTGGAAGGCAGGAGAGATCGGGTCCAATCGCTTCAAATCGCCCTTTATATGCTGAACATCGCCACTCGACTCCGCCCTTTCACCCTCGCATTTTGAAGTCTGTCAAGTCTCAAAGAAGACCCCTCGGGACCTTCCTTTGGGCCTATAAAACATGGGCAACCTGTGTGAATCAAAGTGGGGGAGCAGGGGTTCTGACGTGTGACATCGAGCGCGGTGAAAGGTATGTTCTACAGAAGTGGGGGATATATGAGTGTTGCGTCGAGCGTTGGTCGGTCCTTCGCAAAAGGCCATCTGTTATCGGCTAAGAACGGGTGACAACGATTCGGAGACGATATGGGCGGAAGTGGCTGGCATCTCTGCCGGGTCTCATGTCCGATCTCTGGACGACGAACGCATTTGACATTTGATGAGTGGGATTCTCCTTTGATTTGTCTTCCCTGCTACCTCTAAATCGACCACCTGTTGATGTGGGCTAAGCGAAAACTTGAAGGCGTCCTCTTTGCGTCTCACTTCACCTAGCCGACAGACATTTTGTCCCCTTCTTATCGTGCGTGCAGCATCTGCATGTTGCCAACTTGGTTCGAGGTCGGCTTGGTCACGTGCGTTGTCCAGCCAATCCGCCTAATTCGAGTGCCCGTTGCCGAGTCGCGAGCGAGTCCGAGCCGCATTTGATCGGCCCTGGAAGCTCGACTTGTGGCTCTTGAGGTATACATGACAGCCGGGTGATGCGCGAGACGCACTCGAGCGATACGTTTGCGATATCAAGTCCGGATGGCTGGGGATATCATCAAAGCTCTATCAAGCGCGGCTGGACCGTTAGAGGATGATTAGGGTTGCTTAGTCGAGCCCATGAACGATCCATCTTGACTGGACGTTCACACACCCGCATTTAGCCGGCCAACATACCCCAATGTTGTATTCAAACTCCTCACGGGCATTCGAGAACGTTCCATCAACAAGCGCAAAAACAAGCGCAAGAAGACAGCTTGTTGGCGTTCCCGAATCATCGAGCGTGGCACGAGGAATTGTGCGGAGAGAGCGTAAAGCCCTAGCAACGGCCTTGTCCGGTATATCTCGACGTTCCGAGCCCGTCTCGAGCGTGAAGACCATTTAGCGAATGGCATGAGGGACGGTATGGAAATGGCTCCAAGAGACAAAAGCAAAACATCGGGAGAAGCACTTGTCGATGGAAGGTGGATCCTGCTCAAGGATCCGGCTGATTAGTAATTTCACCGACGCCTCTTAAGAGCCGGTCAATCTTGCTCCTGAGCAGCTAGGTCGTCTAAACCCTGCTATCCAGACTGAAAGAATGGTTACGTCGGACCTCTCAAACGTACCGCCTTCCCCGACTTGTGGAAGAGACCAGGACGACCCCGGGGTGTACACATGATCGTATATTTGCTGATCACACGGATCTCGTAATGGAGCGAGGCACGCCGGGGGTGATCGGTTTGTCACGTCGTTGCTTGTCTTTCGTAGCAGATGATCTCATATAGCACAGATATGGTAGACATGAGAAGAGAGTTCTAGATTGAGCGAGCTCATGTTTGTCCATAAACGTTAAATGATCCCACGTGTTACGGTTGCAAGTTTGCCGCCGCGGTCATCACCGCTGAGGTCACTGTTACTCAAACCATCATTTCCACACATCTCCATTATCTCAATACTACCCAGTGCTTTTGTTAGTTACACTTCATCCAGACGCCTTTGACCGCCTTCGTCATCGCATTTACCCCGGCCTTCAACTGGAACAATGGACTTGTCGGCACTGAATTCGACGTTGCCTCCTGGCTTGGCGGATGTTGAGCGGGAAATGGGCGACAAGTTCAGAGGTGTGTCCCGTACTCTCTTTCCCACCCGCGATGATCCCCCTTTGGATCTTGTAAGAAGATTGAGTGCTGACGCGAATACAGCTTCTGCTTTGAGCATCACAACTCTGTACAAAACCTCTCTTTCAGCCACGAAAGTAAGTCCCCGCTCGACCTTCCTTCCTTGCGCACACACCGCCACTGCGAACGCAGACTAACCCAACAGCAAGCGTACCACTCTGGGTATTCGGCATGCCTGTAAGTAATTTGTAATCTCTGCGCTAGGCAGGGTAAGAGGGATGAGCTGATGTCTCCAGATCCGACGTTCTCTCCACCGTTCAATCCTCTATCGCCTCTGGACAGGACGCGTCCGAGACATTGTCACGACTAATGGATTGGGCTGAAGCGCGAGAGGTAAGGTCAACGGGAACCAATATCAAATGGCGCTAATTGTAGGATGCTATGGCTGCATTTGCGGCAGACGAGTTGGACGAACCTAGCCCCGCTGCATCCAGCCATACCCCTGCACCTGTCCCTCGACGCGCTGCCATGACCAAACAAGCCATAGCCCATCTTCACGCCATTCAACGACCCGCTTCTGCTCCTGTGCAGGAATCTGTTCGGTACAACACTGATCTTTCCGGTCTGTCAACTCCCGCTGCGAGTTCGTCCGCGATGCCAAATCAAAACTGGCAACCCACCCCTGCATCCTTTGCTGCATCATCGCCTTGCACTTCGGCTTCTTCGTCAACATCTAGACCGACCTTGAACCACGCCTCGTCAAGTCGGAAATTCCATCATTCGCCAGTACGTTCATCACATCGAGCAGAACCATCTTCAGCCGTACACCCCCCACAATCCACATTTAATCCAACACTTCCACAACTTCCCACCGCTGGGGTTCCTTTTGTTGCCACGACGACATCTGGTATGCCAATCGGATCCAAGAGGCAGCTGTTGGATGTGGACATGACGGATGATGCGGGGCCGACCAGGTTGACTCCATCGCGGGCGAGCAAACGAAGAAGCTTGGGGAACAGCTTGGTTAAGGGGGACGAGGGCGGAGAGGTAGAAAGGAATGACAAAGATAGAAGAAGGGGTAGAAGAGGGCACGGAGGTGCGGGAGGGTCGGCTGGGATATGATGGGACGAGACGGAGTGAGGACTCGATCCCATGTTCGCAACAGGGGCATGAAGGTGTTGAGAAGTGAACTTGGCAGAAGACATGATAGCATTGAATACACACCCATGACCCGTTCCCATAGTGTCTGTGAAGTTTTCGGTTTTCTTATGTATTGCATGAATGCTCATTGTCGCTGCTCGTTTCACCTGCGCAGTCCGGCTGGGCAACTACAGCGGTCCACGATACCCGGGAGGACAGATATTACTGACCAATTCCCCTACTTCTCTGGCGCAGTGTTTCTATATTATTCGACCCTTGGGCCGTGGTGTACAATTCGGGAGACGAGCCAGCGGTGAGCTCAGAAGAGAACACCAGAATGGCAACAGAGACAACGATGACCAATCACAAAGAGCCAGAATCGTCAACTCACGTATCAGCTTGCCCTTCTCTTCTTCCGATCCTCACTTTCCACATTATCAGGTTATGTTCCCTGCGACATCCCTAAGCAGATCATCTCCAGCCCTCCCGTAGGCCTTGTCGTGGTGAGAGAAGCTGAACACGACCGATGTGAACGTAGAACAAGCCAGATGGACAATGAGAACACATCAAGCCAAACAGCAGACCCGTCAGAGCCATTATTCCTTGCACCTCGATGGCTAAGTTGGTTATAGCGTCCGCTTCACATAAATTTGCGTTGTACGCGGAAGGTCCCCGGTTCGATCCCGGGTTGGGGTAAGTTTTTGCGGTTGATGATCTTTTTCTGGGTTGGGCAATCTTCGACAGACTTTCGCTCGTTTTTTGCTGCCCTTGAGACTAAAAGGGCAGAGTGAAGACCCGATGATCAAACACCTCGTGATGCGCATCTGATCGATGTGTCGCAGAGACGGCTGCATGCGTCCCAAGTTGTTCATTCGTGCCATCACACCACACCTTTGTTGGATGATTTTCGCAGTAATTGATTGCACCAAGAGGCCGTTTTGCATTGTCGTATCGTTCTGGGGCATCTGATTCGAGCCTCCCTGAGCTGAGCTGACATCATGGTGGGCGGGCTTCGGAAGCGCTCCTTGCGTGCCTGTGATGAGGAGTCCAAAACAATTTTGGTGAGTAACGGCTGCAAGAGCTCTTGAGCCAGCTTGGGCGCGAGCAGGCAAGGTCTCAAATATGGCAGTGCGTGCGACTCTGGTAGCTGCTGTCGGAGTTTTCATAATAATGGTATCAATGGCATCTGCGACGAACCTGCACCTGGGGACCGCCGCGGAGAGGGGGACGACTGTCATGGCCCTGCAGCAAGGCTTAAATACGAGACCAGGGTATAGTATGAGAGCACCCGTAGTAGTAGCGAGATCAGCTACAGTCCCGTCTGTCTATCACCAAAGCGGGACTATCGAGGCCAGACATATATAAGTGTTGTAAATCGCCGGGTACTGCCCTCGAAGAATGTATATCATTATCAAACAATAAACTACTCGCATCTGACACTGGACTCTTGATCTACGACTCCGGCCAAGGCTGTATTCGTCTAGGTTTCACGATAAGATCTGGTACATATCTAACAGCGAGACCGATGGTAGGAACCCTCGGGGCTCAGGGGCAATGGTACGCTTTCTGGCCAGGTTGCTCCCGGGATTGGTCCGGTGATCAGTGAGATCACCTTTTGCGTATCGTTCAACCCGTTGACGAGGCTCTGCCCTTGTTGATATTTCCTCTGCTTGCTGATTTTCGCTTTGACGAGTTCGCCCTTGTCGGCATTCTCGAAAACCGACTTGCGATGGAACACAAGGTCGTAGGAGAAGCGGTTGGGCGCTGGTGACTGGCAGACATATTTAGCTAGGTTGGGATGTGGACTCGGCGAGGTACCACTTCCCGTCGTCCGAAACCCTCTTGTTCGTCACAAAGCGTTTGTTATCCGGACGAACCCGATTTCGCTCGTTTCTCACGATGATGATTGTATCGGAATGTCGTTTCCCTCCAGGATCTCCCTCACAAAATTTTGAACCAATGTCACGCCTTGCTTGTCGGCGATGCCAAGATTGTTGTTGCGCTGGAGGAGGCTCGAATTCCCGGACGTATCGCGGTACGAATTCAGGAACACTCCCTAGCACATTCGTAAAGACATTCGTAAAGGCAGTCTTGGAACCCCCTAGCCCCTACTTGATCAGAGAGTTCAGATACGAGGAGAAATACAAGGATCTTGACATTCCCAACTATTCGCATGTAAGATAATTAATTAATTATACTCTGTAATCAAGTCCGTTGCTCTTTCGTATGCACAATCGTGGGCATCCTCACAAAGACGCCCACCACTAAGACTGCCACGCTCGCGAGTCCTGTGGCGAAGTAGAACGCTGCTCGGTAGCCATCAAGAAGAGGTTCGTCTGGAGCGACGTAGACTTCGACTGTGCTTGCCAGCCCTAAGCCGATGCTCATTCTGCGTCGTCAGGGCCATAGATGGCTGTGAATGTAGGGAAACGTACGAGTAGTTGGTGATCATAGCCACGATCCCGCCTGATTGGTTAGTGCTTGATCATCCGGCACAGTGACACTGCTTACCGGCTATCCCTTGCAGTTCACGGTCCACTGAGTTACTCACGATCAGCTGACCTGTTGTGAAGCTCAGATCCGCCAGTAAGCACCAATCTTCCAGCATGAGTCGACCTACCTGGACCAGAGATGACCAGGACGAGAGCGGGAAAGATGGTCTGCCAGTACGAAGAGCCTGCCGGGGAGGTGGACATGATGATATTGCCCAGAAGGAATGCGACCATAGAGGCTAGGAATATTAGGTGGCTGGGTACCCGTGTGATCAAAGACGGTATGACCAAGGCTGCGAGAACGCCTGTCGTTAGAAGGCGGAATCGCCCAAAGAAACGCGTGCCTCACCTGTAGGTCCAACGGCACACATCTGGGCGGCGACACCAAGAGCAGTGTGGACGTTCCTGATATTCCGTATACTACAATAAGTGCCTCCTCCCATCGAGCAGTCCCACTCACAACAAAACGGTATAGAACTGAAACGTGCCAAAGCTGACCCAACCAAGAAGTAGACTGAGATAGACCATCAGGTTCCGCTTCACAAGCACCTCGACAGGGATCAATGCCCCCTTCCCCATCCTCCGTTCCCAGAGGAAGAACGCCACGAACAAGAAGACAGAGACTATCAAGGACGCCCAAACGTAGTTTATATGCCAACCGACAAGTGGCGCTTGGTTCCATGTGAAGCTGAAAAGGCCTAGAGCGGCAACGAGGAGAAGGCAGCCGAGATAGTCGAAACTCCTAGAAGAGGGCGAAGGGAGGGGGTCGTCTTGTGGGAGAATCAGATAGCCTGATAGACCGGATACAGCAGCGAAGATGGCCCTGACTGTCAATTCAAGTTTGACGCAGGACGGCAATGACTAGCATGTGGGGAAGGAACGTACATGGGAAACCAGATCCATTCAACGGCTCCTGCATCGGCAAGAGCAGAGGCGAACGCTCCAGGTACAATGAATCCTACAGGAGCAAGAGCGCCCAAGATGGCGAAGACGATCGACCTCATCCGGCCGGGGGGATACGTGCGTCGTAGAATAGCGACGGCATTGGGTACTGAGATGAGCTCCGGACGCTACCCTGACCACTGTTTCGCGGATGATTACAAGAACTTACGGGATACGGCAGCTCCAATACCACCTAGAGCTCGACAAACGTTGAAAGGTATGGGCGATTTGCAGAACCCTGAGCCGATGTTTGCCGCCACGACGAGAACATATCCGATAAGCCAAGCACGTTTCGGTCCGCTATCATTAGCTGATATCTCTGTTCAAACCTCGGAATCCTAAGCGGGTCTTCGGGTCCGCCGACTCACTAAAGATCGCCCAATCTCCCAGACATGATAAGAAACATGCCCACCGTCAATCCATAGCTAGCCACTATCCATCCCAGCTGACCCTGCTCTTCTGTCCCTAACCAAGCTCCGACCTCGTACAAGGGAATCACGACCATCCCGAATTGTCTTTGAGTGATGAGTTGGGCTGAACATGTCGTCACGACGAATAAAGCTTTGAATGTCCACCCCCTCCCGTCGAGGTACCCGCGAGCTGATGGTGAGGGGCCCTCAGTACCCTGTAAACCGTCCGCACGGAGAGACGAAGGGGCGCTGGGATCTCTCTCTCTTTCCTTATTCCAGCTGTAATCTGGGTCGGAGCGGGGATACGGGGGGAGGCTATGTTCAGCCTCTAGTGGATCACGCTCGAGTGCACCTAGCGGGGGCTGTTTAGTCTGTATATGTGTCTGTCCACTCCCTTTGCCGCCGCAAAGCATCGTAGGCAGTACGGACCCCTCGGTTCCGGTATCAAGGCGTGCACCGATGGTCGTGTTGGCGTGATCTTTATCCATCATCGGATTGATCTGGACAAGTCAAAGACAAGTCAAAATGCATCAGCGTTGATGAAGGTATGTCCAGCTTTTTTCATGATCCCATCAGGCCCTGTGCGGACGTGTATTCCATCTGACCTTTTGACTCTGTTTCCCATAAGCCGTGTTATATTGTAGAACCACGTCTGTCCTATTGTTTGTTACTTCAAGACGGTGCTATTCATCCTGTAACACCATTCCTGAAGGGCAAAGAGGCGGGCACGATCGTAAAACCGCAAGCAGTCGTTATACGACCCAAAGGCGCCCCCTTACTCATCCGTTTCATCCACCCGCTCGAGCCGCCTCGCTTTTGGAATTTCCTCTTGATCCCGCTCAGCGCTGCATTGGTCCTAATTATGCGGTGGATAGTCCAACCAACGAAGCATCTGAAAGTGATGCAAAAGGTGCACAAGCGGGCAAGAGGGCGCCCAAGCGCAAATGATATGGCGACGAGGACGAATTGATTCTTGTCAGAGCAAATACGTTCCCTCTACCTCAAAGGGCTCTATCAGACCGCGCAGTTGGGCGAAGTTCATGAAGTTCGTTGTACAGAGGGAAAGTCGAACGACGGGAAGACGAACCTATCAGGCAGGACCTTGTGGATTAAAGGGTTGTATCATTAACGGTCATGATTCCAGGTCTAGAGGCGGCGGCTGCCGCCATTCGGGAACCACTGGGCCGCTCAAGAGCTCTACGGCTCTGTATAACGCAAGGGACAGCTTATCGCGATCGAGTTAGTTACAAGTTCAATAGCACTAGACTGCTGACTGTCAGGCAAAGCGACGAATTGCACATTACTTGACGGTATGCGAGTGAGCAGACATAGGTGCATGCCGGTCCACGTCACTACAAGCACTGACACGTTACCATGAATACACGTTGCGTATTCCGCCGTTCAAACTTGCGTGTCTTCCGGTGAATAGCCAGATTACAAATTTGCAGTTAGATAACTCGATGATCTCAACACTTCACGTGCCTTCGCATAAGGTAGCCCTCTTGCCCCTGTCGTTTAAGCGTACTGTCTTTGCGTATCGATATCGTAACCTAATTGCCCTTTTCACCTGCGGCACTCGTCTCCAGTCGTTCTTCTAGCTTCTTGATCCTGTCCTTCAACTCGTCCACTTCTCTCCTCTCCGTACTGCCCGCTCGATTCACCTCGTACCGCACCATATCCTTCAGACTATCCGCACTGGCTTGCAATGTACCCAGCAGTGTGCTCGCTTGCGTCGCGGTGTTCTTGAACTCGCCCATAGCATTGATCTGAGACGAGTACGCCCCTTCGTACCGATGCAACAGGTCTTGCAGCGAGTATCTTAGCTGGTCGGCTTGGTGCATAAGATCGTAAATCGAGTTTGAAGGTTGGGGAAACGCATCTCGCGATCCGCCATGTGGAGGTGAAGGAGAGTGAGAGTATTGACCGTTCCGACCCGGGTGTCCTCCCGAAAGTTGACGATCGCGATGCGATGGATGCATGGATGGCCCGCTGAAATTGCGTCGATCCGAGGATGGGATAGAGATGGTAGGTCTTGCAGTGTGAGGGACGTTCTCATAACCTGATGGTCGAGGCAGAGGGCGCCAGAACTGTCCTCGAGAATATTCGTGCTCGCGAGGGTCCCTTGGGTCACGCTCGCGCTCGTCGCCGTTCCTTGTGCGCGTATGACTGATGGGAGCCGTGCGAGGATCCAGGTGGGAATAGCCTGTTAGAGGGGGAAGAATGGTAGGCGGGATAGCGGTCTGAGATCCAGACATAGCGGCCTGTTGTTGTGCAGCCAACCCTTGACCCATCGGTGCGCTCTGCGGTAAGTGATTGCAACCGCGAGTCTTGACTCACCTTCGAGCCCAAAACGCCTTCCTTATCGTGCATTCCAGTATTGATAGTCATTCCCTCGACCTTGTCTCTCGTCTTTTCCCTCCTTTTCCCGACGCCGCCGCTGCCTCCTCCGCTACTCAACGGACCAGTCGAGCTTAGCCTATCCGGGTCTTTCGGTTGCCATCCCTTGAACGTAAGCTCTTTCGGCGTTGCTGGTGTCGAGGCTACCACGTCTTTTCTCCGTTGAGCGATCAACGCTTGCTGTTGCTCGCGTATACTGATAGTATCTCGGACCTGTAGACGAACAGCTTCAGCTTGATTCACTTGGTCATAAGGCGATGCGAAACCCACCGTCTTGAGCTGATCCTCGTCGATTTGCTTGAAATCGAACCCCATGACCACTGGCGATGGAATAGGATGATCCGCTCCATCTTCCCGTCTCGACTCGCGAGATGCCGCGAAGCCAATCGGTTTTATGGGTGCAAGATTTGGCAACCTGCGGACTGGATGCGGGTCGGGAGATCGAGATGGATGGGGGTATGACTGATGCATGGTGTGTTTGACGGGAGAGGGACCAGCAGGCGAATCACCAGCGCCTGTACGGCTTGATCGACTATGCACACGCCGACGTTTGTCACTCCGCGAGTTGGGCGAACGGTCGTAGTCAGGATTCTCCCTGTCGGCCGAGTGTCTATTGGTAACGCAGGTGGTATCGATTTTGATAAATTCGTCACAAGATTTAGGTGCATTCGAATTAGCACGGGTGTGTGGAAGTGTGGGCGGCGGGGTATGCAGAGGCATGGTCAGCGTACGAACGGATATGAGAGAATAGAGTGGGAATATGAACAAGATGTCGGACAAGGTTGTGATAGCAAGATCAGATCGAATGGGACTTATGAGTCTTCCTTCAGAAGACTGTTGCTACGCACATGATCACCGACTGCTGCTGGCAGCGACTCGACACGCGTAGCAGAAGCGTTTCAGACTTGATGGCGAAACGGGGGAAGAGCGCAGATTTCAGGAGGTGTAAAGGAGGCTTCACCCGTGGTTTCGTTTCGTCTAGGAGGACAGCTGAGAAGAGTCGGAAAAGGTCTATCTGACCCGACTCTTACCGCAGCGACTTTGGAAGAAGTCGTATACTGATGTAGCAGGAATGGAAGAGATGAAAGGTTGAGTAGGCTAATGCTTGGGTGTGAAGGGAGGGTGTGTCATGCGCATCGAGCGATGGGTCGCGCGCATCAAACCTCAATCTCCCTTCTCCTCTACTCGATGACGGATGCGAGCGGGAGAACAGTCCACTCACTCATCGACACCCCTTGTTCTCCTTCTTTCGGCGGCTTTGGTCTGGTGAGCCAAGAAATCGTCTCCGCCTGCTTCGCTCGATCTGCTCGGCGATCTTGAGCCCGCTGGCGGGGTGGCGTCAGGTAGCGGATCTCGAAGCGAAGACGTACTGCCATGCACAATTGTAGGGAGAGTCGAAGCGAGATGCGAGATGGGGTGTGGAGGAGGATGTATGTGGTAAGGGGGATGGGATTGAATCATCATCATGTTGGGCGTAGAGTGACACAGTGGACGAACAGTATATGTATGCGGAGCGCAGTGATGGTCGACAAGGAGGTGTGATGAATTCAGCGTTTATAGTCGAGTTTCAGGTGTGAGAATTACGTCGATGCGCAGAGGAACGATCAGCGTGTGCGGCGCGGAGGATGATGGCGCCGAAGAACGGGATAATGAGTGACAAGTGGGGAGCGATGTGGTCAGCTGTTGGTCTATCCAGACGCTGGGCAGCGAAAGGGTGAAGACAATGGCTGTGCGGGCAAAGGGACTGAAGAAGCTGGAAGAAGTAAGGGGTCGACTTCAGTGTGATATGAATAGATTTTCAAAGATAACACGATAACAGCGGAATCGGATTGAAGCAAAGGGGGGATCTGTGGGTGGTTGAGAGAGCAGCGTCGACTAGAAAGCCGGTGTGTCATTATTCACACCGGATGGGATGGTACCAAAGGTGATGGGAATATGATGAATGCAATAAACGCTGGACACTGCACTCACGGATGGACGTTGACGGCTGCACGCGGAGATCGTGGAGATGAAAGCGGTTGGGAGGTATTGGAGGTGGGTACCTGCAAAGGAGGGGGAGCAGCGCGTGGCATGGTGAGTCGAGGTGGAGGTCTGACGGTGCACTGGACACAACTCTTTTGTACGCTTTGACCGCTTTGATCGGAATGAGTGATGAAACCCTTTGGCGCTTGGCGAACAATAGAGATCGGATCGGTCGTGGCCTATTGTCCGAGCCGGGGGAGCCGGGGAAGTTTTGTCAAGCGGTCCGTGATAACGGTGCCGAACGGTTACAACGGCGATCAAATCAGGTCAAGATGAATGCGAAGGACCAGCTTGAAGCGAAGTGTTTCACAGAGAAGGATCCGAGATGACGGAGGACGTAGTGTCGGCACTCGATTGTTCAGTCCGCCGTTTCCGAATCAGCTGTGCGATGACCACTCGAAAGCAACTTGTCGGAACTGGATGGCGAGCAATGCGATGAAATGGGCAAGTGCGACTCGAGCGAATATTAGAGGAAGGTCCTCGACGAGGTGAAACTGGGAGGAACATAAGGGTGTCAGGGTAATTTAGCCCCTTGGTTGACAATTCGCCTAAAGGGGTTAAAACGCGTAACGTCAAAAGCCTTCAACCGCCGCAGTGCTGCGTTTGTCTGACTGGTGCCCAACAAAGAACGTATAACCTTAGGACAATCTGAATATGTAAAGTGTGATAGACCGGCGGAATGTGATCATGACCCGGGAATTATGGCACGTCGACGTTAGCCGATAATCACAGCCATTCCGAGTATGGCAGACCGACATCTTCCTGTCACGAACTGCGTACGCATCAAGAGCGTGCTCGATGCGGCGCATTGTATTGGCGGGGAGCCTCGAGTTGGTGCAATATTCAGATGCGAACTCCTCAAACTGCGAGTCTAGTCGTTCCCTGGCGACTACCGCCATTGTTGTCCAGCTAGGAGTGCGCAATGGGATGGTCTGCTCTTGTTTTTGGCTGGCTTTCGCTTCCCCTGTTGGGGGTCATCAGGGGTCATCGAGGGTCGTTTCTTTGTTTCCAGTCTGCTTCTGCGCGGCATGTGAAGCTCTTCTGGGATGATAATCGGGTGACATATAGCCTCTAAACCTCACCACATTTTTGAGCCCCATGTTCGATGACCAGCCTGTCTCGACTAGGTATTAAAGGCAGAGGAACAGCGACTTTGTCTAGGGTATTCCCGCAAAAGTCGCGTATTCAGTATCGTTCGCGTAAGATATGAAACCATAGGCCGCACCCTCGGATCACCTTGTGCCGCAATACGCACTGCATCGAGGCTCTCTGTTCTCCGGTTGCACCAGTAACGTCTGGTTGATCGATATCACTCAACTTAGTCGTCAAGCTCCGCCGTACGGACAGTGGGTAGTATGCAGGGCCTCTTAGCAGCCTGGTTGCTGAAACCCATGGCGCAGAGTGTCTCATGAAGCAAGAAATGACGCCTTTTGCGTTCCAGCTGGTTTTACCCGAAGAGCCGGGCGATGTGCGGTGCAGTGATCGCAATCCTCAAAGGATGAAGAACAACTACCGCGACGGAACTACCACACCGCGATATTGGAGTGTCTCAAGGGAGAACGACATGCATGCAGCCTTGTGTGGAAGACCGTAGGGTCGGCGACTTGGGTCTTTACGCGGAAGTGGTTCCGCCACCACCTTTGGTTCCAGGTGCTTTCGATAATCATTCGCTTGAACCGCTCACGACTCTCCCTCTTGATAAGGAGAGGCGTCCGAGGGTGTACGACTTCCCAGAAAACACTTTGGGCTGGCAGAACCGGCAGACGATATTGGCTGGCGCACGCAGCGCCATTACTGATAAGCAAGTCGAGTATTGCCTGTCATGAATGTCATGACAACCTCGCCCGTTCGGCAACCTCCGCCTGTCACGTGACCCTTTCCCGACCTCCACCGGACCGGAACCTCTCGATGCCTTTTTCAACGCACCCCCCCACGCTCCTTTCAACGCTCGAGGCCATTCGATCGAACCTGGCTCAACCCTTGGCGCAGTCTCGTTGGAAGGTATATATGTAGAGCAGGAGACGCTCTGGTATCCTTAGATCTTTCTATTGAGTCTACAGTCCCCGTTTCTAGATATCCTTGCATCACTCTAGCACCCAAGTCCCCGATTCGAACGAGATACTCGTATCGTCGTTCATCCCTCGTTGCCCAGTGAAGCCCCGTCCCGCATAGCGCGTGAGATTGGTCCGAACGAAGCCTAGAGTGGAGCATCGTGACATTGCCACTGAGAAAGATCGCAGGGCTAGACGGTGAAGTTCTTCGTAAATTGCGACGAAATACCGGAAACAAACCCAGCACTGGTACCCAAGGGTACTGGGAGGCTGGATGGAGGCAGAATATGAGAATCACGGGGGACCGGTGAACAGCTTCATTATCATACTGCCAGAGATATCAGCGACAACTGCTGCCGATGAACTCGAAGGTCTGTGAGTTGTTGGGAAGTATCACGTATGCCTTACAAACCAGACATGCGTGGATGAAACCTGGGTGCGAGGGCATGTGAAAGGCCTCTCATGCGACTTTGACGGGATGAACAACCTCGAGCCGCGGAGACATCACGGCGGTCAGTGACGAGATCAAGAAGTGTTTTCCTCTCTTTGATTAAAGTATATATATCAAACATGAACACTGTTTTCATCCAACAATCGGCGAGATGTCCGAGCCCGGTCTATGGAGCTACGTTAAGGATTTCACATCTTCTTCCGTAGTGGTTCGCCGCGTGGGTTCGAATCCCACTCTCGTCAAAAGAGAGTATTCAATTACTCCTCCAATCAGTCCGATTAATTTTTGCTTTTTGTAATTCTAACCCTATAAGGACCTAAAGTAGTACGAGACAGAATTAAATTATTATAACCAAGATTAAGTCAAGGTTAGATAAAGGTAAGACACCGTTCAGTACAGCAGCTGTGTTAGCTCGTTAGCGTAGTATTGAAAAATGAATAACTGACGCACACCTTTAGGTCCTCATTTTTTTCTGGTTACACGTAGCCCAACTTTTGAGCTGCAATCTGAAGCATCTGAGCTTCGCCTACTTTTAGATTCAATATATAAACGGCGCAATCATCCCTGTACAGCCCATCGAGAATGCTTGACCCACACGCATTGAACGTTGTAGGACCCTTATAGTCACAGTAATACCGAGAACGGATTCTACTGCCCCTTCGAACGAAATCAATGCATAGAATCTGTCACCGACATGACCCTTGGAGTTCTCCTTCTGATGTGCGCATGGTTCATGCTTGTTATTGTTCCTCACACGCGTTCCGTGTTGAGCACATACCACATACAACGCTTTCACATTATGAAACACAACGTGAAGGCATGCGGCATCGAGGGTAGCAAACAGCACTATGTGCATACCGAAGGACCCTCAAATGCATCGCGTCTGCATGCATCCTCGCGTGAATGGGCAGATGATCCGCGCGATAGACCCAAGGAAGACTGATGCAGCAACCCAAAGGCACCCTCAACATCAAAGGAACGTGTACAGAGGATGCGTGTCTGGCCAGACCACCGGTAAGATCCAGTCTGTCATCGCAAAGATCACCGGACCCCATGATCGGCCTCTACACGCGTAAGATATCGAATGTATCAAATGTTGGCTGCGATCCATTTCGCTGATTATCATAGCGCAACAACAAGTCTGTCTGGCGGCTAGACTCGCTGGTGAGGTTCTTGTACCTTGAATTCAGCAATTCCAGGACCGCTCTGCTGGGTTGAACCGCCATACCGACGACGACTGGGAGCGCCGGACAAAGCTGGATCCTTTGGCGAGCTGAGAAACCCGAAGGATTGTTTTGGAAGATCCAAGATCTTCCCTTTCCGTCATTATCATTATCACTACGACTATTAAACAAGTGAGAACACTCTACCTGATGTCGAAGTCTTTTCCGACTTGAAACTACCCCTCTCCCACTGTCTCATGATTGACACTGGCGATCCTTCACTTAACAAAGGTGTCATCCATGTCGTCGGCCCCACCATCGTATCGATCGTCTTCCAACAGCCGAAGTCTTACAAGAACGGGTACCCCTCCGCTTCCCGCCTGGGACACTCCAGTGGGTTTATTCTGAAAAAACTCCTCGTCTCTAACAGCCAGACCGCATCGTGTCTTCATGTGCGCAAGAACCCACAGTCTGCTTCAAAACAGCGTAGACCCTGTCTCCTTCGGCCTCCACCGTCCCCTCTCGCTATGCAGTTGCTTGATACTTCGATTCCGCTATCGCCACGGACGCGGAGTCGATCATCGTCTGGCTCGTCCGCCGCCTCGTCTTCGGGTGTAGCAACACCCCCGATGAAACAGCATTCAGAAACAGCGTCAGAGTTGCTTCCCGTTCTTCCGCTGTGTAACGACACTCAGCTGCCGACTGAAAGCAAGCGGACATCACTGAACTCTTTGGCGGAAGAAGTGCACATTGTGGTCAGCAGGGACAAACGCTACAACCACAGTTCACGATCACCACATAGTCCTACACGCACAACCCCACCTCGACCTGCCAGGCGGTTGCCTTCGTGGCGGCACGAATCCAGCCTACCGCCGCAACCCGTGGAGTCACAGGATCTTTTACCTCCACAGCCCAACTACTCCCGATCAAGATCGCCGGCGGAATCGATTCACACCATATCTGAAGCCGCATCGACTCCTCGTGCTGCGACGAAAGAACTATCCGAACCACCTTCAACACCCGCGTATGTACCGCAAGAACCCGCTTTCGTCCCTTCAACGGGAAAGCGGGATTCTACTCAACGTCGCCTAAGCGCACTCCGTGGTCTCGTCGGCAACCTCGATTTCACCCAACACTGGTCATTGAGTGAACAACCGGAGGGACATCAAGAGGAAGATTACTTCTGGGTCTGTGCCGAATCCGATCCTATTGAACCTTGTGCCATCCCTGAGCTGGGAATGCCCTTGGTTCATAATATCTCTCCGGAAAGACCTCGATCACGACGACAGTCAAACTCCGGTCCATCGCATTGTTCGACCGACCAACCGCCCCCAAGCGTCCCCGGTCATGAGATGCCCACGGACACGGTCGATAACATACCAGCAAGGCAAAGGCCGCTACAATTCAGACCCTGCCCTATGACTTCTACGCGGCCACGACGCCAATTCCGCTCGTCGGCGGATATCTGTGGCGCACGCCAGCTCCGCCTTGTCTGGGTGCAAGACAGAGGAAAGAAGTGTTTGACGTTGCATCCTCAGGCTACAGCAAATCACTTGAGCCGGCCTCCCCGACACACTCCCTTACACCAAACATGACTTGGCGATCTTCACTATCCAGCGATTCGGTTCACCAGCGCCTGCTCCAACTCCAAGGTCCTACCGAGATCAAGCGGCAAGAGATTATATGGGAGATGTGCGAAACCGAGCAGGCGTTTGTCAAATCAATGCGGACGGTTCTTCGTCTTTTCGCCATCCCACTGAAGACGCCTCAAGGGAAATGGATCCAGGGGAATCCTGAGCGCATCACCGAGCTGTTCGACCTGCTCGAGTGTATAACCCATGCCCATGAGATCGCAGCGGCCAATCAAAGAGATATGAAGCGCGGCGCCGAAGTGGTCGATACAGAGCGTTTCATCGCCTCGTTCAAGGACTGGGTGCCGAGGCTGGAAGTGCACGAGCGATATCTCCTCCGCTTCGAGACAGTCGTGCAGCTCGTGGGGGATAACGTCAGGGACCAGGATAGCGTGTTTGGGGAGTTTGTTCGCATGCAGATGAAGGAAGAAGTGCTTGGATCGATGTCGCTTGGGAGTATGCTCCTGAAACCGGTTCAGAGGTTGACCAAGTACCCCCTCTTCCTCAGGGTGAGTGATCAGTCCATCGACGAGCTGACGTGAGCGTTTGCTCGATGTCACCGCCTACCCCCACCCGTGCCACTCGGAGATCTTGTCGCTTCTCTCCATCACCGAGTCGATCATTCTCAACTTGCAGGCCACCAAAGCGAGGGAAGAAGATTACGAAGAGCTGCAAGGTCTGGAAACGAGGTTGCAAGGTCTGCCTGAAGGTTTTGTTCTGGCCGTGCGAGGTCGAAAGCTGCTTGGGCATGGATCAGTCATTCGGGTCTTTCCACAAAAGGATCTCTCGCCTTCAACCTCTCGACGAACAACATCGCTCCACTCTTCACGAGGCTCCATATCGTCTACCGTCTCATCCGCCTACTCCCCCCCCTGGAATTACTCTGGCGCGTTCACGCCCTCTACATGCCGGACATCGGCGTTCTCTGTATCTTCATCAGCGTCCTCCTACTGCCCACCATCGCGCAGCAACTCGTTCGTTCGAACATCACCTCAACGCCCTAGCATCTCCCGCTCGCCGTCGTCTGCCTCGTCTTTCGTCGAGTCACGTCCCAGCACGCCCGGCTCACTGCGGCTGAGGAAGAAGGAGAATGTTCACATCATGCTCATTTTCACCGACCTCGTGATGATTGTCACAGAGGTCTCTGAGCGAGGCAGCATCTTCATGGGCAAGCGCAAGACTGATAAGTCGATGCGTTTAGCACACGAGATAGAAGGGGGGATCGGTAAAGTTGCCGAAGTGAAAGATTGGATTGGATGGCAAGGTGAGTGGGAAGTATCTGGGCAAGTTGCAAACGCTGATTACAGGCCATTCGTCCTTGTTCACAGTGACCATGTCGCCGATTGGCCATGACTCCAGCCTTAGCACGACAGCCTTTACTCTCCCTGCACCTGGATTGGCACAACCGTCAAATGGCGCAGCGCTTAATTGCCCATATCTAGGCTCATTGCAGCAGTTCTTGACGGTATTGGGGCAAACGGCGACTATTTCCGGCCAGTATGGGATACCTGAGGAAGGGGGAGAAGGGAAGGAGATGCTTGAGGGCGATCACCAGGCGCTATGAGGATGCGGAGACTGATGCATCAGCATGTGCGCAACCACAACCGCTTTGAAGCAATCTTCACACGACCATCAACCACGTATAAGCATAGCTTCATGTATGCCGGGCAGGATAATGCAGGACCATCTGGAGCGAATACCATGACTCAGCCGCGTATTTTCGGCTAATCTGTCTGAACGCCAAATGACGTTTGGTCCGACAGCGGCGATTGTATAAAACCCACCGAATCGACCTACTCTTCCCTTCCTGCTTATATGTCCACCGCCTTCCGCCGCCTCACCACTCTCTCATCTCACGTTCTTCGACCGCAGAACAAGCCTTTGGCCTATACTTTTTCTACAACTTCCAAACTGGGTGCTTCAGCTTCTACCGTTAGTCCCGCCGCCATGTCTCAAATCAAGCAGCTCGTCGATTCGACCATTCAAGAGAACAACGTCGTTGTCTTCAGCAAGACATACTGTCCTGTACGTTGGTCTGGGGAGGTTGGGGTGTGGCTGATGAAGTAGTACTGCAAGAAGGCCAAGAACACCTTGTCGGGCCTTACCGACGATATGAAAGTTCTGGAGTGAGTTTCAGGTGTTCGATCGGAAAATCAAGGAACGATCACTGATTTTCAGGCTTGACGATATGGACGAGGGATGTATGTTGTGCCTGTCATCTGAGGGAGTCCTAGCTAACGCCTAGCCACTATCCAAGCCTACCTCAAAGACCTGAACAACTTCGGAACTGTCCCCCAGATTTTCATCCGAGGCAAGTTCATCGGCGGTAACTCTGACCTCGCTGCTATCCCCATGGGCGAGCTGAAGAAGCGCATCGCTGGTGATGCTTAAATTGTAGTTCTGCGCAGAGTATAAAGTAGTCTATGCATATTTGAAGAGGCACAAGTTGTGTGTACGTATTGGCATGCATCTAGGTGTGTGTTTGGTATCGGGAGACTGCGTCAAAGTCGGGCCCGAGGAGCACCGGTGGATATTATTGCCCCGACTGGATTATGATTCAACCTTCCTCACATACACGCACACATACACATTCTCATTCACCTACCACCATCATCCCCCAACACTTGACGACGTCGGTCGTCCGCTACTTCTTCGCATCGCCGTATACGCTGCATACAGCTTGTGTACCCCGTCACGAACGCGCACCTACGCGGACAAAGGACGGACTGGGAAACCGTAATTGCGAACCGTCGTCAGGTGCTGCGAAACAGACCGCGCCTCATGCGCTCTTTCTCTTCATAGCATCGCTCGCTATTGTCTTTCACCATGACTTTGCCCAACAGCTCGACCACTGTACTGCCCGCCGACCCCAGCGGTAGCCGACCCGCGTACCTCGTCCGCTTCCCCGAGGATGTCTGGGCACAACTGGAAAAGTCGACTTCATCAGGCGCATCCGTCTCGCTATCGCTAGAAGATGGCATGGTGAGTCTACAACACGCCCAATGACTGATAAACCAGCAACTGAGTATCGGCGACAACGCTCCCATCCCTCTCACTTCCCAACCCAGCGGGAGCACGTCTGAAATCTACCTGCTCACACAATCACCCAACATCCTCACCCCACACGCTATCGCTTCTTCCCGCCTCGCTTTCCCACCTTCTACCAACAGCAGAGCTGTCGATCGACTGAAAGCGCAGAACGAAGCGAATGAAAAAGAACGGAAAGACAGGGTGGATAGGGTGAATGGGCTCAAAAAGGCCAAACCGCCCTCATTGGATTCGGCGCCAACACCACGTACCATTAGCAGTCCACTGATACCACCGCCTCTGAGCGCATCTGGGAGTGCATCGGGTGGGCCGGTCATCCCGCTCAAGACGAGAGTGGTGCAGCTGCTAGCATTGGGTCCGCAGAGTATAGACGATATCGTCGCCAGAGTCGGCATGTCGGAGAACGAAGTCATGCGTGTAGTCAATGTGGTGAGTACTCGATCAAATCGCTTTCACGACTACGAATAAACGCTAACGATAGGTCGGAAAGGAGACAATGGATGGATACACTCTGCAACCAAACAAATATGCCCAGGTCAAAATCGGTCCGTGGAAGTACACGTACGCCGAGAAACTTCGTGTACTCAAGCTCGCAAAAGAAGCCTTCGACGAGATGGGTCTGCCAGAAGATGCAGACGAGCGTGCCGATCTGGACAGAAAAGAATCAGAAGTGATGAGCGGGGGAAGCAGTTCTTCAGAGAGGATAGAGACACCCCCACCGGTCGCAATACCGGCCCCGAGTGCGGTCTCCCCCATCATTCCGGCGACCGCGCCAACACCACCAAAGAAGGAGAAAGCGAAAAAGACCATTACTGGTCTGGGGCTTATCGGGAAACAGAGAGCAAAGTTCGCGGCGGAAAAACAACGGGCGTCTTCGTTGCCCAATTCAAAGCAAATAGATGGGACTGCAAGTCCGCGTCTGGCTACACCGCCTTCGGTTCCCATGCCCGATGCGCGTGATCTACCGAAAGTTCCCAAGGTGGACAAGGAGAAACCAGGCAAGGTGGACAGAATGGAGAAAACGGAAAAGGATGCCAAGGTCGAGAGGAAGGACAAGGCGGTCAAAGCAGAAAAGGCTGAACCAAAACCGGTCAAACGAAAGCGAGATGACGACCCCGCTCCTCCGTTGAAACGCTTACCGTCTCCGTCTTCTACCCAATCCAGCGAAGATGCTCGAGGACGATCGAAACAAGCAAAACCCGTAACGTCGGGTTCTACACAGGTCGATGGGAGTGACAACAAGAAAAGGAGTTCCCGCAAATCGAGAGACTATTCCTCATCTGAAGATGAGTCGAAAGGGTCGAAACCGATGCGTTTCGATCGAATCCCACGAAAGGCCCCGGCTCCGGCACCAGTACCAGTGCCGACGCCAGCACCGGAACTCAAGTTGAACGGACACCAAGACGGGCCACCAGACCCTGAAGCGCTGAGGGAGCGGTACGAAGAGCTTTACCCGGCATATCAGCTGCTTAGCCAGAAGCTGGCGAAAATCCACCGAGACGCCGAGACAGAAGAAGAGGGCGAGGTGGTTGAGATGGACGAGAAGGAGTTGACAAAGATGGTGACTAGATTTGAAAAGTGGCATCGAGAGCTTGAAGGTATTCGTAAGTGGTTTGCCTGAGCGAGAAGTAGGGGCTGTGTGGTTTGATGAATGCTGGACGGAGAGAGGAACCCGTAGCCGATCTTGGGTATAATATGACAGCTAATTAGATCTTTCTGTTTATCTCGTTGTACACTTGCTATCTGATGACAATCGCGTATAGAGTATCAATCCGCATGGATCAACCGCCATCAACCAGACCCACTGCGAAGTGCTACAACATGATTTTAGCGAGGTTACAAAAGTTGCTCGTCATTATTGCATCGTCACATATCGTCTTGTCGGTTCGTTATAAGCGGAAACTACCTCCACAAGCCTATGGAATATCCATGAGGCATTTGAATACCTGTTCGCGAAGCTGGTCCCACAGCAGGCCCGATCCATCCTGTCCCTTGCACACCCACAGCCGCGTCCTGCTGTGTTCGACCGGATTCTGCTCCTGAAATAGGCCCCCACCCATATACGGCTCTTCTCTCCCACCCAGACGCCTTGTGATCCATTTGCCCATCTTCAACGGCGCCTTCCGGTCATGTGTGCCGTACCACATCAACACCCATCTATCCCTCGGTACTTCTTCTATCCTAAACCTCCAATCTTTTGCTAATAGCGCCATATCCGCCAAGTACCCTTCCGGACCTTGTCGAAAAGCCTCACTCGTGGATAGAACGGCAGTCTCGGCTTGCGCCTCGTATGATGCTCTTATTGTCGAGTTGGGGATTCTTGAAATGTCTGCTCGGATCTTTTCCTCGATTTTCGCCGGCGTCGCCTTCGACTGTGAGAGCATCCTCCTGCCAATCCACCGTGCTAGTGCGGGGGTCTTGGCGAACGCTGTCCAAGATGTGAGAGCGCGAAAATCCAGTCCCATCCCGGTAATACCCGTCTCGTAGATTGGCCCGAACCCTTGGTACACGCCGGTAGCGACGAGTCTGTCCGGCGGGATACTCATCGCACACGAAAGGGCGTAAGCGCCTCCTTTTCCCACTCCCAGAACACGGAACCTCGGGATGGAGAGGTGGTCCGCGAGAGCGAGAATGTCCGTAGCGTAATCCCGTATGGACCGGGATGCGTCGAAAGACGACATGCCGTACCCCGGCCTGTCCACTCCTATTACTCGAACCGAGTGTTGCGACGCAAGAGTGGAGAAGTACTTTGCGTCATACCGGGATCCTTCCAGGCTGTGGAAGACGAACAGCATGGAGTCGGAGGGTTGACCGTAAGTAGCGTAGCTGATTGTTCGGGAGGTGAAGGGCAAAACGAGGACATGTGTCTCGGATTCGCCGGGAACATTGTCGGCAGTCGCAATTTGCTCATTGGTGGTTCCTCCATTGGACCGCGTGTCTTCTATCGTCTTGATACCAGTCGAAGCCTTGACATCTTTGTGATGCCCACCCGCCTCGGTGTCGGCGACAATTGCGGATTCAGTGATATTGGTATTCTTATCGGTTGTGGAATATGACGGCACGGGCGATATATCCGGTTTGAGATCTGCTGACGCTTCCAACATGGGCCGTTCGATTTAGGTGATCAAAGGAATAAATAGATTTGGGATAGTATACACAGAACGCTGTCTTTGCAAAGCTGGAAAAGCTGCTGCGAGAGCTGAAACGTCTCAATTGCTCGAATGACGTTTGGAATTGAGCGCCATGTCGGACTGCGGAGCTGCGCAGCACTTGCGAGCTAAGCGGCGTACGGCGTACAACCAGAGGTTCGCCAGGGGCAACGAGAGAGGGAGTAAAAAATCTTGCAATATGTATCTACCCGCTAGGAACGGCGACGACCGCGTAGTCATCTAGACTTCCGCCCAGTGCAAAGAAGCATCCGCTCATAGTGCAGATCTCGAGATTCCTCCTGGGTCAATCTTGGCGCGAGGCCTTAGCCGCGGGGTCCTCCTCTGAAGCTGTAAAGACACTCCTTTATGAATTAGGGCGTACAGCATTATCATCCAGTCTATTCCATCCCATCGTTACCGTACCAACCGTCCGAGCCATCGCAACAGCTGGACAACAAGGTGAGTCACCCGCAAGAGTGGGGGTAGACGGCCAAGAAAAATGCTTGCTCATGTGTCGCCGCTGACGTAATTTTTGTTTGTGTCCCAGGCACAGTCAATCGACCGTCCACGATCATCCACCTTTAGCCGACATTGTCCAGAAATACACTTTCTTTCAACATTTTCTCACTCTTCCGCAGTCGCACTCTGAGACGAATCGATCTGCATCTCTCACGCCATCCAATTCTGTCTATACCACTATCACAATGTCAGAGAAGCAAGATACTCAACATTCGCCGTCGTCGGACGATGCTGGCAAGGAGAAGCCTGACGGTGGCCACGATAAGACACCGCTCAAACCCAGCTCTGGGACGACCTATACAGTAAAGATCACCTTCCACTCTGCCTCCAACCTACCACTATCAGATTTGCCCAGCATGTCATCAGATCCTTATGTCCACGCTCAGCTCGACGTGCCTTTGACGCCGCGACACAAAGAAGATCCAAAGTTGCGTTTCCGGTCGAATACACTACGAAGAACGCTAGAACCGTCATGGGAAGCAGAATGGATTGTAGCGGGTATCCCTGCTTCCGGGTTCACGCTACAAACGAGAATTTACGATGAAGATCCGGAGAACCACGACGATCAGCTAGGCACCGTTACGCTGTCAACGGGATCTATCAAGGAAGGATGGAGAATGGATCAGAAAGAATTCAAGATGAAGAAATCAGGGGCAAGTTTGAGAGCGTATGGAATGCGATGGGTTCGCAAGATGACATGTCGAGGTACCGACCTGCACGCGACCTTAATCCTGTCGATTGAAGTCGTGGGTAAGACGGATAAAGAGGTCGGGATGGCGTATACCTTCAACAACTTTTGGTGGGTACACTTCTCGCCAATGATCGGCAAGCTGGTCGCAGGGACCAAGGCGGAGGATGATAAGGGAATCGAACGGTCAGAGTGAGTCCTACTCCACCCCCATCTAGTCAGTGTCAGCGCTAACTCATGGCAGCTTTCAAGCAAACGAATTGCAGCTACGCGGACCCGTTCCGCCAGAACTGTACCACCGTTACGTCGATTTCAAGCCTTTCGTCAAGGGCATGTTTACAGCCACGGGTGTTCGAGGCCGTCTCCTCCACAAGGCACTACACCATCAACACGAGCGGATATACACGTTTAATAAGACGACGAAACACGGAACATTCGATGGACCGGGAAGAGAGATGACACTGCAGTTTCTGGATATGGTTCATTACGACACAGGCGGACGGCTCTTTACCTATGTCATTACGCTAGATGGCATGTTTAGGTTCACGGAAACCGGGAAGGAGTTTGGTATTGACCTGCTCAGCAAGCATACCATGCACTCGGATGTCCAGGTGAGTTTGACTGCGGTTGGTTGTCGAGTGACAAGTTAGCTGATATCAGGTTTATATCGCCTGGAGTGGAGAATTCCTTGTCAGACGACTGGCCAAAGCGGACGAAGGGGCTGAAGCGCCAGATCAGCAAACCCACCCCGCTGACGATCTGCCGGACGGTCCACCGAAAAAGGCCGCGCCGAAAGACCCAAAGCGATACGAATTAGTTATTGATAATGATTCCGGCACGTACCGCCCCGATGCGTCGCTTCTGCCCATTCTCAAGAAATTCCTCCAAAGCAATTTTCCAGACCTGCACATTGTCGTGAAGGACTGCGAGGATAAGGAGCTGGCCAAAATCAAGAAAGACCAAACGGAGGCGAAGAAGAAAGAAGGCGATCATAGGGTCTACGGTCAAGGATCAGATTCGGGAAGCATATCGTCGTCTGATGAAGAAGCGCTGGACGCACGAGAGCGGGAAGATCACGAGCAAACGGAAGAAAGGGGGCGGACGGCGAAGGAGAAGGTATTTGCAGGAATTCAAGATCCCAAGGCGGCCGTACGGAATTATTTGCCGGGTTCGCATAGGAAGAAAAATGAAACAAAGGCGGACGAGGGGGCGGAAGGGTACGAGGCAGATCATGAAGGTGTCAACAAGGTCAGGAGGAGCTCTCAGTCTCCTCGACGGAGCAAGGGGACGTAGTAGGAGGCTTGAAGAAAGACGAACAGACCAAAAGGCTATCACGACAATTAAGACCAGATTGTACACACCTTACGAAACGACATTGGCGCTGAATCGCTGGAGATCGATTCGACTTATAATACATGATGTATGGCTGTATATTGCTCGTACATTACCAGAACACGATTAGTCTGTGGAGACCAACGCAGCACTGCTAAGCCTCGTAGCCCCGAGTCTCGCCCAGCGCCACGACTCCGAACTCTTCCTCCGTAAGGCCGACCTCTTTCCTTGCATCGACCAGCTTCTCTGGGGGTTCCGCGATTCTGTCCATGGCCATTCTCCACGTTCCCCAGTGCATTCCGATAGCTTTCTTGCATTGCTTCTATCAGCCTTTGTTGTGTGCAAAGACAGAGTGTCATATATTGCGGGACTCACCGTATCCTTGAACATCCGCACAGCGTCGATAGGCGCGTTGTGTACTGTCGACATGATATGCCGGGGAGCATACGCACCGATGGGGATCATTCCCACGGAGAAAGGGCCGAGCTTGTCTCCGATCTCCTTGAAGGCTGGACAGACGGGACGAGCGGGGTCGATTGTATGTGTTTCTTCATTGACAGAGCAGTAGCCAGTATCGCCTGCGTGCCATGCCTAGGTATCAGCACATGATGTTGCTCTTTGCACGATCCAGAGCTAGGTTTCGGGGGGTGGTAGGCGGACATACCGATGCACCAGTGTTGGTTCCCGCCCCGTCGACAGAGTGCAAGGCCCATGAAGCCCAAAGCGATTTATCCTTGTCGAAAGGCGTTCTCGCGCAGCTATGCTGACACGGCGCTGCTGTGAGCTGCATCACCACTACCGAAGAAGCATGTACTCACTGCAAGTGACCTTGACACTCCCTTTCCCCTCGACCGCAACAATACGATCCTCCCACCAGTCCATCTCGACAATGTCCGTCTTTGCGCCGACGGTGCTTCGGAGGTTTGCCGCACCGTTCAAGCCCACAAAAAGGACTGGCGGGCGGTCGGCGTGTTTTGCATAGAGCTCTTTGAGCGTGTTGAGGTCGCAATGGTCGTAATGGTTATGCGAGATGGCCTGGGATTTAGGGCTGAAGAACGTCCCGCGGGAACAGGTTCAAAGAGGAGACAAGGGACTCACGACAATATCGATCTCAGGCAGGTCCTTGACGGGAGCAGGGGGAGCTAGCCGTTAGCCCACGTCTACCTCCCTTCTCCCCTCCTTTCCCCCGCAGCAGAACGTTCACACCATTCTCAGCGGTCACCGCGACTCACGGGAAAATCGAATACTACCCGCGAAGGAAACAGGGCTGCATCTCTCCGAATACGCCGGATCGAACAACACATTCACTCCCCTACCCCCTTCCTTGCTAGCAGGCATCTCGACCAGGAACGACGCATGTCCCAACCAGGTCGCTTTGACCTGATTCGACGGGAGATCAAGGCCGAAATCCGGTTTCACCTGTTTGACGAGGTTGTGAAAGTTTGCTACGTCCGGGTCGTTCGCTGTGGCCGCGCGCTGGTCTCAGCGGGTCCAAGGGAGTGGGAAGACAAGAGGAAGGGGGTCCTTCCATTTAAAGAGCAGACTAACGTGGGGTCCGAGGAAATCGGTATATAGCTTCCAAAAGCCCTAGTTCTCAGCACACCTGAGTATACGCAATAGCTGGCCAACCTACCGCGAACGGTGCGGCAGAAGGCCACGGGTTCTGAAACCCCTTCCCGGAAGCATCCGCCCAATGGTCCGCCTTCGTCCTGGGAATAGAAGCCCCGGCAGCCGGTGTCACGGTAATTCCGCGTACAGAAGACATGTTTGCAGAGAGCAAACGACGGGTGATACGCATTCGATCGTTAAAAGAGTTGTGAATGACAATCTCGGAGTGAATCCATCGATAATTGCTGTCGGTGACCGATGACCGAATCTGCCGCGCCGACATGCTGACCATCAGCTTGCTTTCTCCTGATTGTTTCCGCGCACCGTCACCCCAGAGATAATTGGACGCGGACACACCGCGCCGTCACGCAGCTATGCAATGCATGAATTTGCTGTTATAATGCTACAACATTTGGCCATCCTTCCTCGGTGCCTTCCCCGTCCCCTACAACCACCTCGGTCTCGTTTAATGCGGGAACAGCATCACCCGTCGCCCTATCGTCGACGCTCAACGGTAAGAGAATGGTATCGAAATCCTCCGCTCGATCACCACTTTCCTCTGTGTCTACCGCTTCCGGTACATGGATGTCGTCGACTCCCCCACTTCTCTCGTGAGTCTCAATCGAAAGCACTGCGTGCTCCGTATGCCCGACATCTACGACATCTTCCCTCGCCACTTGAAGGATAGCGAGAGCCTCTTCTCTAGTAGAAACGATGACTGGCGCGTGAACAGCGGCGACTTTTCCCTCGATCCTCGTCTCTTCTGCGGAGACGGTAACGCTCGAGGCATCCGGCGCACCCGCGTCTATGACCACCTGATCCACGGTCTCGGCAACCGTATCGCTGGCGGCGTGTCGAGAGCTCTCCTCATCGACCGTGTCCTCGTTGTGCTTGGACGCAGCGTTCGCGACTTGAACTTCTGTAGCAGTGTTGTATGCCTGCACTACGTCCGAAAGCGCTTGGTCGCTGTCCGCCTGCATCACCAAAGACGTGATCGCCATCCGGCTGCTCCGGGTGCTCCAGGTCCTCGTCGTCCGAGTCATCTGAGGTATAACCAACCAGGCGCCCAATGGTATACTTGACACCGCCGTCTTGGGCAGATGGATGCTTATCGCCATCCATCTCGCCCTGGTCTTCTGCTTGCGCCGACTCGTTGGAGTGATCATACTCCAAATCAAAAGCGGCAGGAGGTCCGAAATCCTTAATGATGTCGGCTGGATCATGTCCATCCGCTTCACTGACGTCCAGCTCATCGACATTGGCTTGATGCAGCACATCATCTCTTACGCCTTCGAGCTCGTCTTCATGCGTAATGGTCTCCAGCGGTGTGCGGTTTGGAACAGAGTTGTCCTCTTCGAAATCGCCGATGTTCCACACGGCCGGAGTACTGTAGCTCTCGATCGCTTCTGCAACGTCTTCCTCGTTCGTCTCATCGAACAGCCCCCCGTTGTCCTCTACGCCATCTTCGGCATCCGGCTTGGCAGCTGTGACATTCTTGAATATCTCTTCGAGACCGAGTTCTTGCGCGTCTCCCGCTTTCGCCATGTTGACAGTACTCTCTGCGGTTATTTCCAATGTAGTCCCTTCCCGAACGGCGATGTTCTCGTCATCGCCTCTGTTGAGACTTTCATCGACAGACTTTATGACGCTATCGTTGACGGCGGTATTCAAAGTTTCGATGATTTCGATGCGATCGCTGCCAATGTCGAGAGAGTCCGCCGCATCGATATCATCCAACCCCTCGCCCTCGACTTCTGCAGCCACCTCCTCTTCCTCGCTATCGAGGTCGTACGTGAGATCGATGACTTCGGTCACAGTTTTTGGAGCTGCACTGCCTTTCACTGTCACGGCTTTGTCTCTTCCCCTCCGCCAAACGAGGACCACAGCTTCCCATCTTCTCTTCCCTTTACCCTCCGCTTTATTCAATAATCTTTTCTCCGCCATCTCCTTCGCATCCAAAAACGATTCCTCTTCATCACCGACATCCTCATCGTCTTCTTCCTCCGGCGCAGCTCCGAGCATATGCGGCGCATGATCCACATGCATAGTGGGGTTCTCGCCGCCAAAGCAGTTATTCGCCACGCGGAGTTTGACCCATTCTCGGCGGTATTGAGACCCATACGCTTTCCCAAACACTGGCTGCGTGGTGAGTTCGTCCGTACGGACATTAGCCGGCAAAGGGGGCGGCAGGAGGACCGCAGGTGGAAGTTGGTGTGACAAATCCGCCAAAGGGCGGGGTGTCTCATCTTCGTGTTGTTTCATGACGTGCCGAGCAAGATGCGATACGTTTGGTGAGGTTAAGCCGCAGTCGTTAAAGGGACAGTGAAGGACGGGTGAGACGTGCCGAGCGGTGAGATGTTGATTCAGCTGAGCTTCGGAATCGAAACATGGTCCTTCGCATGATTTCCAATGGCATTTCCACAACTGCTGGTTGTTCTGACGGTCAGCGCAAAGATCCATCGGTTTGGGACACTTACGGGCGCTTTGAAGATCGCTTCAGCAGTATGCTTGCAAATGCTCAGATGCTTCTTCAACAAGCTTTCGCTGCCAAGGACTGCATCACACCCTTTCCATCCGCACACATGCTCGATAGATCGTCGAAGCAGTGTCGATCCGTCTAAGACAGATTGCACAGCCGAGGGAATTTCCGGTCCTGATCGATGATCGATGGAGGAATCTATCTGGCACGACTTCAGGTTCTCTTGCTCGGATAGAGCGAGCTGTAGAACGATTCGGAAGTGGTTTGACCGGTCTAAGTGACGCCACAGCGCGTTTGGCTTCTTCCTCGACGTCGGAATCGTCATCTCTGAACGCGTCTTCCGTCAGCCTTGTTACTATGTTGGATTTGCGTTCGCTCACCGTAATATCCAGCCGAGATGAGACGGCGGCGTCTTCCTTTCTTGATAGGTATAACAACCTTGACACGGTCGACCGCACCTTCTGTCAATCTTCTCAGCCTGGCCTCTTCTTTCTCCTCTTCTGTCAACTCAATGACAGCCAGCTGTTCCTCGATTACTTCTCTTTTTCGCTTCACCGGCTTGACAGTCTTAGCAGCTTGAGGTCGCTCGATAGCTACGATCGAGGGCGACCTTTCAGCCCGTCTAGGAGCCGGCTTGACCACCCGCTTGGCCAGGGTACTTTGGCTGAGCGGGCTAGGTCTGGGGCGGGCGCGAAGAGAGGACGAGGGAGGACCAGCAATGGAGCGAGTCATATGTGATCCAGTGGGCGTGTCGATCTGATTCATCGGCTTTTTGTGTACATGCCTGTTTGCGGGCGTTCTAGCTTGAGGTGGCGGTGAGCTCGGTTGAGAACGCGTCACTCTTGTCGTGGTTTGTGAGATCGCCTGCGTTTTGGGCACAGCAGCCTTCTGAGATGTAGACGGTTGCTGCGAAGTCGTAGCACGTTGTGACGATAAAGGCAAATGTGAAGCGGGTGTGGTTCTTGTTGCAAAATTCCTCGCAACGGGCGTTGGTGGTGCATTGGTCTGCTTCGACCGGGTTGTCACAGGCACAATGGCCACAGGTTGAGGTGTAGGAACAGCACCCTTCCCTTCCCCCTTGCCAGCCGTATAGCTAGGAAGGACAATCTCGACTTCTGTTGCCTGTCTGCCTTTGCTTGGCGCTTTACTCAAAACCTTACCTTTACCCTTGCCTTTCGAGACGAAAAGAGGGGTCTCTTCCACTTCCATCTCCGGCTCGCCCTCTACATACGGCATGTTCATCGAAAAGTCAATGGTCTCTTCGACTTTCGTTTCAGGTGGAACAGACTCTTCCCTTGGCGTGGACGGACCAGCTTTCGAGCTCTGAGGGGCCTGGGAGAACGACCTGATTGGCGTGTAAGGCGTGAATGTCCCTTCACGAACATACCTCGGCGGCGTGGGTGGTCTGAACGATTGAGACAATGTCGCAAACGGATCAAACTCGTCTTCCGCGTTGTCATCCACCGTTACATCTGCCAGAGTGGCAGGCCCATCGGAAACAGGGATGGCGGGTGGCAGCATTGATGTTCTTGTCTTTTTCACTTTCTTGATCAGAACCTTGGTGGGAAGCTCAGAGTCGCGATTGCTGATTTGCGCTTCGGACACCTTAGGACCGCTCAGGTGCAAGACTCGTTTAGGTGAAGCAGAATTGACGACCGAGTGTGCCTTCAGAAAAGCGCGCAGAGACTTTCTGGGTCGACCCACTTTTCCAGGAGCCTTTGGCTGCCCGGACCCCGGCAAACTCAACCTGCCGGACTCTCCTGGTTCCATCGAGCCAAAGCAGCAGTCGAAGCAGTCGCAGGGTCACTGGAACCGTCATGTTGGCCTGACGTTAGTCTCCTCCTGTCTATACTAGCTTGAACGATGTAACAATGGACAGACTGAGCTGCTCGATTCGCGAGGACAGACTAGCAGAAAACTCACCATGGGAACTTGTACCAGCAAGACTGGAAATCTCGTGCTGTCCAATTGGTGCCCCACTCGGGTCAGCAGCATGAACCAGTGGGAAAAGTTCGACCGGCGCCTGGTCGCCTCCATCTGTTTTTTGACGAGCGTAGATCATACGCAAGAATTCCGATGTTGGCGAAGAACCATTTGTGAGGTCTGCAAAGGAAGGGCCTGTCGTCGCCACAACAGAGTGTTGTGACGACCCCGAGATCCCAATTGCCGTCGCTGCGCCAGTCGGAAATGGTGAAATAGGTCTGAGAATGCCATCGTGACTTTGTTCCTTCCGAGGTCGACCCACAGGTTGTTTGAAGCCCGCAATCTTGGACGATCTTACTCTCTTCTCCGGAGGTGGAAGCAAGACCGGCACAGTGCCATTCTCTGTTTCTGGTCCTTCGACATCGGCTTGTTCTTGTTGACTTAGTTCCGACACTAATGACGAAGTAGCGAGGACTGCAGCACGATAAGGATATGGTGTTCGTCCAGCGGCTGTGTTTGCTGCGCCAGATTGAGCGTCATTGGTGGACGCTGGGTTCACTGACCCATTGTGCGGCGTCTCTCTAGGCATGTCTCCCGATGCGGTTACTTCCAAGCTCTTCTTTGGCCGCCCTCGAGCTTTCTTCGGTGGCGGGGGTCCATGTGAAGTCCGATCTTTCGGCGGTCTTCCCGGCTTTTTCTTCTTCACTGCAACGACCGCAGTATTAGCACGGCTCAGCCCATCGTGGCCGTCACCGGCACCACCTGTAAGCGTGTCAGACTTTGATGGCCGGCTCCCTTTCTTTTTGGCGGGCGTATCGAGAACTTCGACAGGGAGTGCCAAAGGTTCAGCTTCAGGTTGTGCTAGGCGAGCAGAATAAGGCATCGGGTTTGAAGTAGAAGGTACAGCACGGAACGAATTCTGGATGGGGGAAGGATCGATAGTGCCGTTTGAAACGTCTTGGGGCGGAGAGCTAGGGGATGGATCGCCCTGAGCCGCCGTAGGAGGGGTCGATGATGGCGGCTTTGGTATGACCACCTTGGGGTTTTTCTGCAGAACGATGACTGGCCATTAGCAGGCCAACTCCAACACAATGTAAGACCGACCGAGCTTATTCCACCACATGATCTCCTCAGGTAGAATCATCCGATGCGTCTCACTCGCAGACGTTTTTCTGATTGACGTTCGGAGCTCGTGCGCGCGCCATGCGTATTCTGAAGAGAATGAAGTGAAGTGTGGGAGAGGCCGGTCTGACCCGTACCGGGGCAGAGGCAGAGCTTGCGACCTGACAAGACTATCAAAGTCGCCAACAATGGGGGGATCGTAGTCTAGCTTTCCGTTGGGTTTAGCGGGAGTTGAGGAGCCAGCTCCGTTCTGCGCGACCTTCCGCGCAGACATCGGTTGTGAGGAAAACGTGGCTTGACCCGCGGTTTGATTCGGAATGCGAACGCTGTTGGAGGTGGATGCGGATCGGGAGCGTGGCTCATAAGCAGGGTATGGCGCTGACGCCGAAGGGAGGTTGCGTTGGCTATCTTGGTTATAAGCAGGAGAGAGCGTGGGCCGCAAGGAAGTTGTGCCTTGGGAGTCGTACTGTTGTTGGTAGATGTCGTGCACCGATTGCAATGTGGGGGAATGAGGCTGAGCGAATCCAACCCGATTGGTCGATTGGTGATACCGCACCTCTTGTTCATGGTCCGGCTGGTACAGTGAGGTTGAAGGCGGATACGTCTGTGCCTGCAAATGCGACTGATCCTGCCGCGAAGTCGATGTGGAAGTGGTAAAATCCTGAACTTGAAGATGGCTCGAGGTGTTTGTTGACGCCGATACATGACTTGCTCGGCTTGGACTAGGCGCTTGACTGGCTCTTCCCCCGGTCTGGTAGATAGACTTTGACGAGTTGGCTGATAAAGATGCCGTCCTGACCTGCTGCCTCGCGCGGTCTGCCTGGCTTTCTGCGGCTTTCGTCCTATCCCATAGAATCTCTAATCCGCCCAACATTCTCAGAAAGAACTCGCGCAAATCTCGACCGACCATCGCGCTCGATCTGGGGAGTTGCGAGGGGAGACTCGGTTCCAATGGGAATTTGAGAACAGCAGCAATAATCGGCCATTGATCCAGACGAGATACCTAGTATGAGCTATACTGTCATTACCTTTAGACCCACCGACGAGCTTCCACCCATTTGTATCACCGTCATGAACAACAAGTACACGTCGAAGCGGTACCCCTGTACGCTAAACCCCGTACTCAAACCGTCCACTTGGCCCAAGTGGTTTATTAGGTAGTCGTTTACCTGCGTTGCCGATGGGACAGGGACGAACCGACCATCTAGATTGATACACTCCTTCAAAGCAGCTTCGGAGGTCAGTACCGCTGTTTGAGCCGTAGGTTGGGCCATGGCGGTTTGCGGTTGGTGGCTGTGCGCTGACGCTCGCGAGAGGGAGGAAGGAGAGGCCCTTGCTTGTGAATGGGGGTACGAAGAGCCTGCATGAGATTGAGACTGCGATGGTCGAGGGTGTGTCGGTGTAGACTGACGATCACGCCAGGAAGAGCTCGTGTCGTTCTGCCACAAGTGCTGTAATGGTAATCCAGCTTGGGTTCTTGATCCCGATAGATGTGAGAAGCTATGTTGGGGCTGCTGGCCTCTTCCAAGGGAGTTAGAATGTACAAGAAGGAACCCGTGACTTACTCTTCTTCATCTAGCTGCCTCATCTGTTCCTGCAGAGCTGCCCTTTTCCGCCGTCTTTCGTCCGCCCCCGAGGCGTGGTTGGCTCTATACGACATGACAGCATGATAATTCATATAGGCATGGTGGGCGAAGTACAATCCGTTATGCACTGACAATGGACTATGAACAGATTACAGGCGGTAAACTCAGACCTGGTCAAGCTGTTACCAGAGCAACAACAAGAGTCTATCACACGCGTCACTCGGAGGATTCGAAATAATGCCACGTAAGTGATACGTCCCCCGCGTGCGCGCGCCCGTCCGCCAAAAATCAATCTCGATTCATGTTGCTTCTTCAATCCTTCCAAGTTGTAAGTCTGGCACAAGCCTTCTTCTCCCCCAACTACCATGCAGGTGTCCGCACGGTGCAATCAGAATAATCGGGAACAACCGCTAACGTCAGTTTAAAAATGATGACTCCCCACGGCCGCAGAATAATTTGTCGACAGCTCCTTTCCGTTCGCGGAAAGTAGAGCCAGTATGACTACTGCCGTCTGGCGGCCAATCTCCTTGTTACTAAAGGGACGGCTATGACAATACGGTCTGACTCTAGAATTTGGAAGGGTTTTGTAGGGGTGTAGGGGTAGTTGTGTTGTTCAATGGGAATGACTGTACGGATTAAACCCAGTGTTTATAGGTTGTCGGTGTCGAGTCATGTATCGCTCTATATCTTAGCTTTGGACCTTGCAATGTCATATGTCTGGTGCAGACTCTGCGAAGCATGCGTACTGCAACTTACAAGGCGATGTAGAGATTAAGAAGAACGGAGTTCTTGACGGGTCCATTAGGCTCGCAAAACCCGACCAAACTACGCCAGAACCCGTGCCCGCGCCTAATCAGCAAGCACTAATCTCTCGGCCGTTCCCTGAAACCCAACCCTTCCGATGCTCTCCTCAATTCCGTCTACACTTCCCTCTCCCTCTCTATCCTCACCACTCTTTCTACAACAAAAATGGCTTCCATCCTCCGTCTCGGCGTACGTCGGCTCTCCACTTGCTCTTCTTCATCGCCACGACTGCTCTGCGCAAAGGGAACGAGATGAACTGACTTTTTAGGCCCAACGGGTTGCTCCTTCTTTCACCCGATCTTTCTCGGTTTCCGCTGCGGCCAAGAAGGGTTAGTTGGTTTCCATCATTGTGGACAGGATAAGGCGATCTAGGAGCAAGATGGCGATGTGTGTAATGTATGGAAGCTGATGGCAGATCTCGTCCAGGACCTGTACCTCAGTCAATTGAAGAACTACAAGCCGGCCGCTCAGGTATGTTAAACACAACTTCCACATTCTCTTGCTGACCCATTTCTCTCACCACATCCCACTACGACCAAACTCTCACCTCCGTCTCTCTCTTCACCCTGTTCAATCACCACAGGCCAAGGACGCCCACGCTGGAGTTGTTCGAAACTACACCGCGCCCACCCCTCCCCAAGCCCCTGCGCTCCCAACCGACCTCGCCGGTGAACTCTCCAAATTCGACGCCGAGGAGCCCACCATCGGCGCGTCAGCTGCTAAATCCACTTCGGCCTCAACCACCGAGGATGCCGGTGAGGGCGCCCAGGAGTTCTTGGCCTTCTTGGAGAAGGACCACCCTAAAGAGGAGGCCCACCACTAGACGGTTTGATACGAAGGGAACAGTGTCGTATGAATAACATCTAGGCCAGGCGATTTCCGAGGTTGATGGGCGTGGCGTTGCTTGTGCTCATGCTTTCCTCGTCAATGTCCCAATTGTGAGCCTGGTTTGTGCAGGCTGCCCTAGATCCTCGTCGAAATTCAAGCCGTTCTTCATTGAGATTAATCTTTCGTTTGCAAACTCTGCTGTCTGTGTTGATATCCGATCTGCCATTCCCTCGTTATGACTTGTTTCCTACGATCCTCCCTGTTGAACAAAACATTGATTGGCTACAACATGCCATTGGCGTGCATCGTTGCAAACTATGCCTGTTACTACTCACTCGTCCTCGCCCCTCTTCTTCGCCCGCTCTTTCCTCTCCTTCCCTTTAGCCCTAGCATCCTCAACAGCTTTATCTATTCATCAGATTTCGTTCCGGTATGCACGAAAGAACCCACCGATTGACCCAGTCTCGCCCATCGCCTTGAACATGGCGAAAACAGCAGGTAAGAGGTTATGTCTCCTCAACGCATTTTCCGTGTCGCCCCGCCTTGCCTTGTTCCTTTCATGTTCTAATTGATCTTCCATCTGCATCCTCTCCCCGGCGGACGTGCTTTTGTCATTGACCAGCCGAGTGAGACGGGGAATGGCGGCGGATCGAACGGCCAGGAGGTTGAACATGACCTGTTGTCAGCGGTGCTCTTCTCCCTTCTCCCTTTCCCGCCCAGAACTTGTCAAGACAGATAGCGATCTCGATACAGAACTCACAGAGCCCGGGGGATACGTCGCGATGCGTTGTTCGATAGTCTCCCTAGCCTGATCCATCCATTCGTCCCCCTCTACCGCGGCGTGCATCAACGGCGACTTGCGTAACCCGTCCAGCTCGTACAGTACGCCGTTGACCGGAACATATGCTACGAAATGATATGGGTCTTCTTTCTCACGGTCGGGGGACGACGACGGGTCCATTGAGAATGGCGAAGATTTGGAGAACGAGTTGTGCACTTCTCGGATAAGGGGATGAGAGGAGAGGGTGTGTCCGAGACTGCCATGTCAGTTTCATTCGTTATGGGCGAGAACGTCGTGGCTTACTCGAGAGACTCCATGCCTGCGCCGAAATCACGGAGGTTTTCTAGTTCTGGCTGGATCATCAGCTATGGGCGGAAAAGGGAATGGAGAAGCCCCACCCCAAGCTCTATCAACTCGTGAGGATAAGACGAGGACTCCGGCTTGATATTCATAACAGCGTTCAAGGCCGCCAACGTTCCGCAACTATTGTTGATCACCTGTACATTAGCTCACACGCTTAGCCATGCCTTTGCAGCTGAACCTACCTGGTTGGCAAACCATACCCCGCATTCCAGCGGTTCAACCTCCACCCCACTTGCGCTCTCCCCTTCATCTCCACCAACATATTTGAACAGGAAGATGAGCGCGTGTACCGGTTTCAGCGTATTAAGCGTTTCAGAATCAAGCGAGTACAAATCGTCCTGCTCATCAGTACCTTGTCAAACTGCACGAGCGACAAGAGCTGGGTGATGATGTGCGCATGTAACTCACCACCTGGAGACCTTTTACACCCAAATCACGGAGGAGCTGGGTGAATACTTGTGGGTCGGACTCGGTGAGTGACCATCCGGAGGGATCTTCTGACATAGCGCTGGTCGATGATTATGTACAAGAAACAAGCAAAATGAGCACTTGCGAATCGTTTGAAGCGTTGAGCGAAAGATGGACGATCAGTGTGGAGGCAAAGGTGGCGGGTTTCACGCGACTTTTATGCGTTTCTTCCCGCTCGTCACTGCTGCCGCTTTGGACCCAGAAATGAAATGCATTGAAGACCGGTGATGTGTGCGGTTATAGGCCGGATCTATACTAGTAAGAGACCCACGTTGACCATGCGGTTTGGGGAACATGCTTTCAATGCGAGCTCTACCGTCTACCCTCCGCCTCTATAGCTCCTTCTTCGGGTCACGTGGGATGTTGACGCCTTGCTTCCTGAAGAAACCCTCCTCGATCTTCTCAAACGTAAAGTCGACCGCGTGCTCGACCTGTTCGTCAACGATTGTTCTCTTTCTGTGCTCGATACCCAGCCAGGAACTCGTCCGGCGGTATCGCAACGACTCACCGGCTCATCGAATAAGTACGGCAAGAATGGCACGATTCCAATACCGACAGCCGTAGGTCCCCATCGTTTCAGCACGGGGCTCTTGGCCGTGGCGAATTGCCGTCCGGCGTACTTGACGGCAGAGTGGATGGTGAAAGCGGGCAGAGCCATACTGGCCACACCTTGGAAGACTGCCCGTTTGACAGTGACCAGACCGAGACGAGTTGGTTCTGTCATGTGCGCAGCTTCAAACGCGGTCGGACCTTGTTGCGACGATTTGTAAGTGTTGAATCCGACATCTCCGACAAGATACGCCCATGATACACCGTAACCCGCGGTCACTGCCGTGAGCTGCTGTCCCCTGCTACGAGAGGTATGGATTTACCGACCCATGGTGGGACAACTGGTCTGAAAGCTTCTCCGATGTCGCTCGCTACTTGTTAAACAAGTCGTCATGAGGGATAAATGTCAGCTCACTGTAAGCGGTGTAACGGGATCCGGCTCGGACGATATCTCTCAGCCGTCTCAAGTAAGCGGCTATTTGTTAGTGAATGAGCGTTGGAATCTAGAGGTAGATCTGACCATATCGCATGTTGGAATCCGTCGAGTCGGCTGAGGGTTAGTCACGCCTTTGTCGCAAGTTTGTCCGCTCACCATCTTCCCTCACGAGCTCCTGGACCTCCTGCTTTGCGGTCTCAGTAACGGTCCCTACAGGCTTTTGTGGGATAGCAGACCCGGATGACTTTGATGGGATAGACATGGCTACGGGGATGGTTGCGTGGTGGTATGTATAGGAGGAGTAGACGTGATGTCTGTAATTCGAGCCGTGCAATAAAGAGTGTCGACGGTAATGCCCGCTGCCGAGCGGTGACGCAATGGCACATGGCTGAATGAGATTAGCCGCCACACGGTCTCAACTCCGATAACACCGACTGAATCCCCAAGTGACAATGAATGTGGCGTTCCTCGATCGAGGTACGGTGGCTCACGTTATTTTGTTTGTGCACGACCGATGGGCCACTTCAAACGCTTCGTCGTAAAGCGGCGCGCGTCCACCTGGTGGTTTTCTGCTCTGATGAGCTGGGGTATGCATCAACATCATCAGACAAGTCATTGTAATTGTCATTCTCCTCTATCCTACCCTCACTCTCTCCTTCTCCTATTTTCGAAAGGACACAAAACGTCAACCGTCGCCAGAGTCTTGGCCTAATCGACCTTTGTCGCGTCACAACAAACGCCTTTCTGATCATTCAAACGCTGTGTACCTTTACTTGACGACGCTATCGCTCTCGCCATCTGCCTTTCCTTATTCGTCCTATCCTTCTTCCATCTTTCCCACCTTGGACGCTGGTCAGTATATAGGAAACATCACGTCGACTGGATATAACCAAGATGAGCGGTGAGTAGGCTAGTCCCCTTTGTTTCAAAAACGCGAAATATCCCTGCAAGCCTTTTGTGCGCGTTCCTTGGCACGCTATTCTGCGGCCCTCCCCCGCTGTTCACCATCTCGTAACCTCTTTCCCCGCGCTACGACGACGTTGCGTGAAGCAAAGTTATTGTCATGCATTAAGCCATCAAACATCAACCATTATCACCTTTACCTAAATTTCCACCTACACCACTTCCTTGACCCGCTCATACAATCACTCCCAACTGTCGACATCAAGGCTTGAAGCCCGCACTTTCGACCTCCTTTCCCTCCTTTGTCCGCACTTGCACTTTCGCGTCTCACATCCAAACACCTCCTTGCATTCCCGCAACTTCAAGCTGGTCTTGACATTCCGCTGATCATACTACTTTCCAATCACCAACTTTCACTAAATCACTCAACTTCTCAATACCGATTCGCCCTTACTATCATGTCAGCCGTTCTTCCTGATCCGACAACAGCTGTTGAAACAACGGCTGCCGCTCCTTCCACCGTGGAGTCTGTCGCACCAGCCCCATCCTCTGTCCAACCCGAACCTTCCGTCGCGCCTTCGTCAGCGGCTCCCACTACCCCTCCCCCGACTTCTTCTGCCCAACCCACCCAGGAACCCTCCTCCGAGGCGCCACCCCCGTCATCTGCGCCTCCTCCATTTAGTTCATCCGTCGCCCCTACGACATCCAGTGCTCAACCCACCACACCTCCGCCGACGTCGTCTAGTGCGTCTAGTACGTCTAGCGCTGCTCCTACGCAATCCCCGAGCACTCAACCTTCCTCTGCGGCACCCGAGTCCTCCTCCGCCGCGCCCACCTCGGCACAACAGTCTCAAGCTGTTTCGCCATCGCCGTCGCAGATCTCCATTGCGCCATCCTCTGCTGTCACTTCGGCCGCTACTTCAGAATCTACCACCACATCGCAACTCACATCCGCCATCGATGTCACTACCACTGACGGCTCAGGACGAGTTGTTACTACTCGACCTTCAGTTCTGACTCAGACATCGATGTCGACCGACGGCGCAGGCAAAGTCTACACCGTAACGCAAGTCGTCCATCAACCCACGGGAGCGCTCGACTCGTCGAGTCGTAATGGCGGATCAGACGGATTCTTTGAAAACACTGGAGCCGTAGCTGGTGTATTCGTCGTCCTCGGCCTGGCATTGACCGCGGGTGTGCTTGCATTCGTGTTTTTCATGCTCAGACGCCGTCGTCGTCAACGTCTTGACAGGGATGTCGCTGCTGCTGCAGCGGCGGCCGCGGCGGGTGCTCACCACTCGCATCGTTCAGCCTTTGACGATGATGGATACGACGAGGAGAAAATGGCCAACCCGGCTCAAACGCAATATGGCGGATACTACGCTGCTACGGACATCCACGGTCAACCCCAACCGGCTATGGGCCAATTCGATTACGAGGACCCCACGGGCGGATACGACCATTACGCCACGAACCTGCCTCTCCCCGGCGACCGCACATCGACTGCCACTGCCGCCGGACTCGCTGGCTTTGGTGCGCAATCTGCTCAAGCGAACTACAGCAACCAAAACATGTATTCTCACCCTGAGGGCTACGAAGAAGTGATGGACCACCAAGATTACAATGCCATTTCCACCGCTCCTTATGCGCAAGTTCAAGAAGGTCAACGAGCTGGACCCGACGGAGCGTTCTACTTTGATCCAAAACAGGCCGGACAACACGAATACGCTGAAGAAGACGCCTATGCGTATAACAATCAGCCGCCGAAGAGACATACGCGGTCAGGAAGTGAAGGGAGCATTGCGAGAGACGCTGCGGCCGAACGCGCTCTGAGAGTCGCGAACGAGTGAAAAGCTCGAGAACCATCTGGCTGGTCTGGATGTAGATGGCGTCGTGGATTGTTACGTTTTGTCCTTTATTTGTGAATTAGTTTTTTCCTCCTTCCGCTTCGAATCTTGTTATATCGTACCGTAGCGTAGTTCCGCGTCGTGGACAGTTCTATTTAGTCGTCGTAGGAGTAATGGATCCGATGTGACGTTACACCAGAGATACAGCAGAAAGCGGTCGGTGCCACATTCGACCCGTGTTTCGTAATGATCAGTTGAAAGCGCATTCAACGCGAAACGTCCAGTCCTTCCATATCTGCCTTTAAGCCATAACCAAAACGAAGCTACAGAGTCAAGATGGCAACAACAGCTTCAGCAGGATCATCGAAACCGCAAATGGAGGTAAACCCGCGTGGGATTCCCCGAGCTCCTTTCGTCGTAAGTTGGGTTGGCTGGGTGATGGGTGGTCTATCTACGACTTTACGACGTTGGACCAGGATGGGCGGTTTCGTTGTATTTATCCTTGCTGACATCTAGGCCGACGTGGAGGAGTATGTTGGAGGACCAAAGGCTGAGGTTGAGGGCGTGGTGAAGACATTCCAGGAGACATCAGCGTGAGTCATGGCTCTGTTCTCCTCTTTCAACTCGCACCGCTCGAACGGCCCACGCTCTTTCGCTCGCGGCTTGAGCCATGATACGCTAGGCCGACCCCTTCGATCTACGCGAGCCAAGCTTGCGGCACCACGTCTTTGAACCGCCCTGCGACCCGCGCGACCCGAACTGAGATGTAGGAAATACCGATACATGGAGCTCTCGCTACAACAACGGCGTAAAGCCTTGACGACGAAGATCCCCGATATCCAGCAAACCCTCTCTGTGGTGAAATACCTTCAGCTGCGCCGAAAGAAGGCCGCTGGTGAGGCGATCGAGGAAGCAACGGCGGACGACGACGACGAGGATGATCTGGATGATCTGGATGAGGAGGAGGAAGAGGGGGAGAAGAAGGACGAGAACTTGAAGACGCTTTTCGAGCTGAATGATACGCTGTACGCAGAGGCCGAAGTGGAAGAGACGGGCGAGGTGGGGTTATGGCTTGGAGTGAGTGTCTATTGTCCTCTTGCGGCTCGAGCGCGTTTCCGTATTCCCTTGGTCGTAGCGGGAATAAAGAAATACAGGGAGGAAGCGAAGGATGTGTGTGCTGGTATTGTTCTCAACAGGCCACCGTGGCGATCAGGGAGGGGATACGGTTGCTCGGTTGTAGACAATTGGACAAACGCTGACTAAAAGGCCAACACGATGCTGTTGTACCCCCTGCAAGAAGCTATCGACCTGCTCGAGACCAAGCTTTCCGGCGCGCAAAAGAGTCTGGAAGAGACGATTGAGGATCTAGAGTGGTTGAGAGAACAAGTGACAGTGATGGAAGTCAACTTTGCTCGTGTGCACAATGTGAGTGGCCGCGGTCCGATCGGGATTGTTGGAAGAAGAATGCTGATGATAGTGGGATGTCAAGCGGTATGTGGTGTTTGGATACAGTACTTTCGTGCTACTTGGGCTCATACTAATGATAGACGAAGAGGGCAGAAAGAGGCCGGGTCGGGAATGGTCGCTTCGGGTAGACAAGATAAAGACGATGAGGAGGAAGAAGAGGATGATTGATCCGGCCCATGCTGGGGTGTTACTTGGCTCGCATAGAAGCAGAGGCATGAGTGATGCACTTTGCATCTATAGTATGCGGCATAGCGATGAGCCATGGGCGCCCTACTGATCTGTCAAGCTAATCAACCGCGCTGACAGAGACCAGCTTTGCCTCGTCTGCTGATGCGTATTCACAGACTCCTCTTCTCGTCCCCCGGCCCTAGGTGCGGGATGCACCATGCCTATCTCTCATCATCCTACCAACGACCACAGCCGCTCACTGGATCCCCCTCGCAAACTGGACAAGCTGCCTCCTCACGTTGTTCCTGTTGTCTGAGATCTGCGATCTGACCTGTGTGGCAGTCAATCCGGTCTGATGTGAATATTACAACCTACTCAACCCCAACTCACCCTCATAGCAAGCACAGCAACATCGACCACCACCGCCCCTGCACCCACAATCTCCTCTGCGATCATTTGTTTCACCTTAGCCGCAATGCGAGCTTTGTTCGACGTCCCGCCCACAGCGCCGCCCGACTCCGTCTTCACCTCCACTTTAGCCCTTTTCGCCTTAACCCCGGGACCCTTCTTCGTAGGTGTACTCTGAGGCGTAGGTGGGGAAGAAGGCTTGATCTCAATTTCGTCACCTGCTGAACTCTCGTCCGCGTCGAATGACGATCCGGCGAGTCTCCTTCGTTTGGCAGCACCACCCGCTCCGTCCCGTTTCCCCACTGGAGGCAGGACTGCCTTGGAGGGATGTTGGGTGTTGGGCATCGGTTTGGTAGGTGTAGACAACGGCGTGATGGGGAGTACGGCTGACGTGAGGGTCAATCTACCCATTTGGGCCGGAGAGCCGGTATTGGACATGGAATCAGACGGGGAGATCGATGGTGAAGAAGAGGAGAAACGGGACGAGATGGAAATGACTGGAGAACGGGCTTTGGGCCTCTTCACCATGGTTGTCTAGTTGTGTTTTCTTCAAACGATCACTCGAACTCGAGGAGGGAGAGGAACATCCCGATGTCGTCTAGCCGGCGGGTGTGAGAGTGTGAAGACGAACAGACCAAGTCGGGCTGAGATTGTCAAAGTTTGTCGATCCTTGTCGATATTTAGCAAGTAATGGATGATAGTTGCCAGGACGCAATGAGACTCAACGACGTTATATATGTGCAGGGCAGTCTCGTCAGCGTGTTTTGATGTCAATACACGAGGCTTGTCCTCGATCGCCGTTGCTCAGCGACCACGATCGAGGCCATCATTCCATCATCCATCATACGCCCAATGAATGTGGTAGTCGACAGCCGACTCATGTTGCCTTTGCCCTCAGTGGAGGTACTCAGCAATGCGAAACCACTGGTATTCATACCATCTCACGTGTCGGCCGTGACTGCACGTCGACACGTCTACCACTACATGCCGCCGGCCAACAAGCCGGCGAACCTACCTAAATGCTCACATGAGCACGCGCCTCACTCTACTCTACACCTCGGCCAAAAAGACGGAAAACGACAAACATATGCAAAAAATGTGGGTGGAGGTGGATTGGGATGGGATGGGATGGGGGACAAAAACCGTCTAAAAGAAACCTCGTATCCTCATATCGATTCGGGGCAGGGGTCATTATCATGCAGATTGTTGATTGTGCGGCGGCGAAAAACCTTGAGATACCGTCCTTGGACGGCAGAGCGCGGCCGAAAGATTGTTATTGTTGTTTGACTGATGTTGAGAAGCGGAGAAATCCGGAAGCAAGGCAAGAGAAAACAATTCGAAAGGAAAGATGCTATCTATGAGTAACGAAAACGGGCTGACTACGACATTAACCCGTTGTTCATCACCTCGAGATCGCCTTGATAGCCTAGATGTCAGCCACGAATGACTAAAGAGTGGGGATCAACTTACCTTCTGGGCATATTGCGAGTTGGTTCGGGACGACTTTGATGAACCTCGTTGACGACCGTAAGCAATGGCGGACTGGATCCATTCCTGCATGAGATCGTCGCGCACTTGAGTCTTGTACGTGTCACCAAAGTCGCCGATCAGACCGAGCATCGAAGTAACGAAAGCGTCGGTCCTCTCGTCATCCCTGAAGCAGCCGGCAAGGAATACCATGATACCAGAAACGTAGGCCCTGAATGGCTCGGCTGTGGGTCAGCAAAGTTCTCATGTCACATATATCGACTCACGTTGAGCCTTCAAACCGTTCATGATACCAATGAATGCCTCGACAATAGCCTCACGCATGGTCCAAACGAATTCGACCATGGCAACGTCGTTGGCTTGGGCAGCGGTCGAACCGGCTTGACTGAGGATCTCCATAGTCGTGGGCAGGTACGAGACGAATGCGGGACCAATGGCCAAAGCGACTTCACCAATAGCGGTAATAGCGTTGGGCTTGACGGATCGGTGAATGACAGGTGATCGCAGAATGTCGATAAGGGCAACCATGATCCTCTCGGCGTATGGCGCAATGGCATCGGTGACCGCTCGAGAGATATCGCTGACGACGTAGACAGCGGCTTGTCCGGCTTGCCAGTCGTCGTGAGTAGCCAGAGCGTTGAAAAGGAAAGGAGCAAAGTGTTCCAAATACTTGGTGAACCCAGCGTCGAGAGCGCTGGCCAAGGCGCCTACGGTAGCGAAGGCGTCTTCGAGAACACCCGAATGCTTGCCTGCAGCCGAGAGAAGTTGCAGCAAGTTGGTCATAATTCTGTCGGCTTGAGGCGTGGTCATTTGAGGCGACTTGTGAATACCGCTTTGCAACACAGCGCAAATGTTGATCTGCATGTCGTTCCAGTTGTTTCGGTCGTCGATACCGACAAGTTGCGACTGCATGCCAAGCAGAGCTTCCTGACGAGCGAGCAAGCTGTTGAAGACTTCGCTGATGACCGGCATGGTGTCTTGGGCAGAAGCCGCAACCAAAACCGAAATGGTTTGGTAAGCCGCACTTCGCGAATTGTTGTCGTTGGTAGACAGCTCCGACACGGGCATCAAAGCTTGGAGAACGCTCGGGTAGTACTTGGACATGGCCGAAGTAGGAATCTCCTCGCCGGAGAATGGCATGTTGAATTGGTTGACCAAGTTGCCGAGAGCGTGACAACAGCTGTTGACGATACGTGGCGAAGCACTCAATCCGCCGATAAGCGCTTGAACAAGGTTGTCGAGGTGCATGCTCGGGTCGATGGTCTCGAGCATGATCTCGGTGATTCGGGAAAGGGTCCAGGCAACGGTGTCTCGGACCTGAATACTCTGGTCTGCAGACATCATGTTGATCAAAGCGCCAAGGGCTTGAGTAACGAGTGGGGACAAAGTCGATGGCTCTGGACCATCGAGAATGGAGCCGAAAGCCATAACGGCGGCTTCACGGTGTTGCCATTCCTGACGACCAATACCAGCCTCGACAAAGGGAACGACCGGTTGGACGATGGCATCGCCGACGTTTTTGGCTAAAAGCTCGAGGCAGGCAGCAGCGGCCATTGATTTTGTCCAATCGTCTTCGTCGTCGTCCTCGTTTTGCTCGGAAAGAAGACCTAAAATGACGGGCAGGATCTCCGGCAGCGCCATCTTGGCGAAACCTTTCGACTCGACTTGAGGGGTTTCTCCGTACAAAGCCGCCTGTTGTTAGTTTGTGCGCCAGTGTATCGACCCACTTCTTGCGCTTCAGCCTGAATGTCAATCTCCTCTTCGCACACTGTCGACCAGAACTCGATGGCTTGAAGAACGACCGGTTCCTCGGAATGTCTCATTCCCATCGAAGTCAAGCCGAAAAGCGCTCGTTCCATGTAGAACTCCATCTTGCTGTAGTACAAGCCCATGATCCTGACGAGACATTCGAAAGCGCCGACCTGGACTGCTGGTGACGCGCTTTGTGTGGCTTCACATACGACCTGCATGATGTAGTTTCGCTCGCCCTGCGTGTCAGAAGTATATTCAGGGAACGGCGGGGTCAGCTTACCTCGCGTTCAAAGTTGTCTCGAATGAACTCGAGCGAGTTGTACAACGCATGAATAGCGGCAGATTGAACTTCCATGCTGGGCTCTTCTTTCCTCGCACCTTGAACGACTGCTGTCAAAATTTCGTTTGATCGAGCGGAAAGGATTTCCGGTCGCTATCGTCAGCACGCGCTTGCACATGTTCCACCCTATCCGGCCTGTAAAGATGGGTTACTCACGATAACTTCGCAAACGTAACCGACAGCTTGCAGTGTGTTGATCCTCAAACCAACGTTGTCCTGGTTCTGCACAAACTCGAGCAAAAGTCCGATAAGTTCTGGCCATCTGCCCGCTGGCAGCTCGACCGCCGCCACCGCTGACACACACTGCGCCGCGACGGCTCCAGCAGCATGTTGCGGTGAGCCGAGAGTGGAAAGGAGAGTTTGCTTCAGTGGGCCAGTTGCTGATTCGGGGAGGGAGAGGTATCGCTCGGAAAGAGCGGCTTGGTTCACTTCATCCTAGCATGTCAGCCCAGTCCGGTGTAACCACAATCGGAGGCTCTTGCCGCTGGTAACTTACTCGAGCGGCCAAAGCGTTCTTGAAAGCGAGACCAGCTGCTCGTCGGATATGAGGAGCAGAAGACTCGTTGGCGAGCTCAGCAGCGAGCGTGTGAAGGTATCCGTGCTACCCGGTCAGCGGCAAGTTCACCTCATCCCAAAGCTAAGGTCGTCGACTCACAAAGTCCGACTGGGCAGCCTGCTCCAGCTGTTTAGTAGCGGCCTCACGGACGTTGGCATCTATGCATCAGCGTTATGAACAAGGTAAAAGAAGGGGGGTCATGCCGACGTACCCGCCTGGAGGGAGTTTTCGAGAAGTTGAGCCGCGTTCATGATGTCCACGCGTCTGACAGAGAAATGTTCGCGATGTAAAGCGTGACTCTGGCGTTAAAGAGCGTGAAAGGTGACGGTGAAGCGTCGACGAAGGGTGAATTAACGGGTGTATAGAGAAAGTTAAAGATGTGTCTTTAGGTGGTGCTTGGTTTGTTGGTCGTTGCCGTTGAGCCATCGAGTGGACTTCCCATCGGATGATCTCCACAAACAGGGTTCAACAGACCACGGAACTATTTCAGGGAACAACAGGAGAAATAAAAGAAAAACATCTACGGATATATTATTCGACCATGACGTCGAGGGGCATGGTCGAACCCCATGCATGCTATTATGTACTGGGGACTCGCATCTAACTCCAAACGTCGGTCATCAATCGCTGGACAGTCAATACACATTACGCGAGGAGAAGCATGCACACTCACGTTGCGGTCTTTGAGCAACTTCAACTCTTTCGCTCCCTCTACTTCTGGCTTGCCTCCCTTGGCCTCGGCTAACAGGTGCACTAATCGGTCCTCAACCGCCTTTGCCATGCTCTTCGCATCGCCACAGATGTACACATACGCTCGTTTCTCCAGGATGAGAGGGGCGAGAGCGGCTCGGTGGTCCCAGATGAGGTCTTGGACGTATACCTTGCCTGGATCATTAGCCACATTCCTTTTGCCCAAACTGCAGACTCACTTCCATCTGGTTTGCGGTCTTGACGGGAGAACGCGACGTGCATGTTGAGATTGCCCTTGAGCTCTTCAACGTATTTCGGCCATTCGTCCGCGTACAAGAAGTCTTCGTCGCTTTTCCTGCATCCATAGAACAGGTACATTGGTGCCCAGTCCTTCAAAGCATCAGGACCGTTCTTCTCGATGGCCTTTCGGGCGAGCGCGACACGTTCTTGCACAAAGCCTCGGAATGGAGCGACACCCTAGATATCAGGATCGTCTCAGATGACGTGGGGTCAAACACTCACAGTACCAGGACCAATCATAATAACGGGGACCTTTGGCGAAGTCGGCAGACGGAAAGTAGACCGTCGTACGTGAATGGGGACTCGGTAGATGTTCTGTCGGGTATGGTAACCTCGTGGCCCGGCGAGTCTGTATGAAGGGATCTTCTCCATGGTCACCGCGGCTGGTTGGCCATCGGCTCCCTGAACAGGCGTGTTCGCGCCCGAAGCGGCGTTCTTAACGTTCAAAATGAAGTTTGTGCTCAGACCAAAGACGTAACGAGGCTCATGTTTGTGAGCTGGCGAGGCGGCGGTTTGGTATTTGAGCACGACAGCGGTGACGTGGATAGCAGAGGGATGAAGTTTTGAAGACGAAGAGATCGAGTAATAACGCGGCTGTAAACGGGGGACGGTCGTGACGATTCGGTCAAAGGGGATGGCCCATACGGTCGACTGGAATGGCTGTTCGAGCGACTCGCCCATAGCAGCCTGCAAGACTTCGGCGAGTTTGAGAGCTGGTGCGTCGATTTCCGTACGGTAAACATCCTTGTCGGTTCCCCATCGAGTGAGCTTTTCCTTTGCCGATTCGTTTGGCGCATATCGAGCGAGGAAAGCGATGGTCTGTCGAGAAGCGGTAGCGGAAACGTCAAGGTAATGTCGGAAGATCGCTTCGTATGTCGCCGGGGTAGGGAAGGGAACTTTGGCCAGAGCCGGATCAAGCGATTCGATGTTGACCACAGCTTGACGCTTCTCGCCGTCTAGACCGAGAACCGCGAGCATACGGTCGACCTCGATATCGGGATTGGACGGCCATACGCCAACATGATCACCGTGTTGGTAGTTCATGCCTGATCCAGTGATATCAAACTCGATGTGGACGCAATTACGATCACCTCCTACAGCAAAGAGTTCCTTGCTGGCGAGGACAGGGGCCGGGTAGGGGTTTTTCGCATCATAAGATCCGACCGGGGTGCTGTTCCCACTGGCAGAAGCGATGAGGGCTCGAGCGGACAACTCTCCGTGGTAGACCTTTTCCGGGGCATGCGAGTCGACCTCTGTAACGACGAAATCGGCCACATCGCCTGCTCCACCCTCCTCCACGCCTAGTACTTTTTCAAACGATTCCCACATTGGGTCTTTCCACGCCAAGTAGTCCTCTTCCATCGATTTGTCATCGTCGCCTTCTCCTCGCTCGCCGATCCTCTTGGCCCCCAGATCCGCGAGTCGTTTATCAATCTTCCTTGCGATTTCATTATAATAAGTGTAGGTCTTGTTGCCCAGGCCAAATACGACGTAATTGAGGTTCTCCAATGTCGATCCATTCGTGAATTCCACCGAAGGATCCATCAGGAAATCCATAAGTGGTTGAGCGTTGTCAGTCGGTTCTCCTTCTCCGTATGTAGCGACAACGAAGAATACCGCAGAGGTCGAGGGGACTTGGTCGAGATTTGTAAAGTCGTATTCCTCCGGATCGCAGACAATGGACGACAGGCCGTATTTCGATTTCGCTTCTTTAGCCAGACGAATAGCGTATTCCTCTGCTGTACCAGTTTGGGAGCCGTAGAACATGACGGATCGTTTGCCCTAACATTTAGCATCCTAGTTTGCCTGGGATCGTCATGATAGCGAAACGAAAACTCACACCTCGTTCCATCTTGCCAACAAAATCTCTCGGATCGCCCTCCTCTTCGCGCTTCTTGGGCGCTCCCGTGGTCGTAGCACTCTTAGGCTTGCCGCCGATGATCGGCAACGACTCGCGGAAATACCATAGCAGCGGCAACAGCAGCGTCAAGAAGATAATGGTGAGATCGACAGGCGTCATGTTAACGGGAGACAGTCGACGTGTAAAGTTATGAGATCGAGCTTGAGCGTACGCTCTTGTAGTCTAACAGAGCGAGTTGACTACTACACCTGATCGATTTATTTTAGGTGCGCCTGGTATGATGCGACGTTTGACCAGAGTTATGGTGGTACGATGACACGATGGTGTGTGGGGAAAATAACCGAAAACAAAAAGATCGTATCGACGTGCCTGTGCGTTTGCTCCGATATCTTCAGCGTCTCGGGGTAGTTTTTAGGTGTATGTTCTGACGCGGTCGTGGAGATTACAGTCGGCCGATTCCACTGTCGTCTTTTTGAAGTTCTCGCACAAGCTTGTTCAGAGAAGACAGAGCTGGATAACACAAGCGCTCGCGAGACCACACGTCCGGAATTCTCGCCGCCGCAAAAACGCGGACACGCCCGATGTCTTTCTCGGCCGATATGACGCCAAAATCATTATGTACAGTGTCGCATAGGACCATATTACAGGAGTACCATTCTATAAGAGACGACTCTAAACATCCATCCCGTCTTCTGTTGGCGTCATTGGATGGTCGATCAGACTCCCGACTTTTGCTCTGTGGTCCAGCGCCCGCCGCCTCGCCAAGCGTCCTTCGAAAATCCGCTTCAACGTGCCAGGTCTAGAGTCAGCCCAGCGTGCAGAGTTAGAAAAGTGATACGTACTGATCCCGAGGTTTCGGACGGACGACCGGAACGCGACTGGTATATCAGCATCGATACTGCTACACCCGGGTACTTACCTATGCGAGTCCACATATTGATCGGTTTCATCCTTCCATCAGCGCTAGCCACGACGAATTACTCACGATGATCTCCTTCCCTATCAATTCCTGCTAATCAGCCAGTGAAACAAGGCTTGAGGCTAGCTTACCTCGACCACATCTTCGAGCGTGACAATCCCGATTGCACCCTCGTCTTTCCCCGGTGATGTCGTTACGAGCAAGATATGGCTTCGGCCCGTTTGAAAGCTGCCATGAGCTGCGATCGAAAGCCAGACGTACTATGCCATCGCTTCGAGAAGTGGCAAGTCTGGTGGGCATTGCGGTAGCACTTGCGCTACTAAAGCTGAGGCAGGTTTGAAATCGGATGTATCGTATCCCACAAGAGCGCGAATGCTGGTCTTAAATACTCGATACGCTTCGAATCGTGGTGTGCACTTACGTTAGACAGCCACTGGGGGTCAGCTCAGATGTCTGGGATTCCTCGACTCACATAAAAGCGCCCGGAGAGCTCGGCTCATAGACCGGTATTCGGCTGTATCCTTTGCGCAAGATCTCACTTCAGTCCACCGCTGGAGTCTCGACTTACCTCTGAAACCAGCTCATCATCCTGCTATCAGACACGACATCGCCGTTATGCGTTATTGTGCACTCACCACAATTGTCTCAGCAGACAACGTGAATATGTCGCCTTTCGGAGTCTACAATCAGCGGGACCTGGAGGGCTGACAAACCATGATATCCCGCACGGTCTTTTCGGAAAACTCCAAGACACTGCCCAAGATAGCCACCTCGTCTTCGACAAGCTTGTCCTCTACTCCTAGCGAGACGAAAGTCTTCAGCTCAGCTTTCCGGTAAGTCACGCCTTCATCGTGAGTTCCCAGCATATAATCGAGTAGCTACATTCAGCCCTGGTCCAGGCTCAGCCGAGATAGGAGCTCACTAGACCAACAGGGCGTGATATAGGGTATGTGAGGATAATGAGGATTCGGACCAAAGGGGCGAATGTGGCTCCTATGGCGAGACCGTGGCGGTTACAAATGGCTGTAACGTTAGCTGGGCAGATGGAGAATCACCTACACTGAGGCAGGATCCTGCGCATAAGCAGCGTTCCATGGAACAAGTGGAAGGAATATGCACTCACTCTATATGGGGTGGTAAGAAGAAAGAAGATCAGCTAGGTATATGTTTTAGGGTCAGCCGGGCTCACCGCCAAAGACGAGCTGGGGTCAGCTGGGCTCGTAGCCAGATCCGAAGCCGAATTCTCACCTCGAGGCCTGTACTAGCCAAGACAGCTATCCAGCCTCCACCGACCTACTGTTTAGCCATGTCCAAACCGGCATCAAGCTCACTATTGAATCGAGGAAGATAGGCAGCGATGTGTTCACGAGCGTATTGCCTATGTATTAGCTCAGTTGCTTGAATACAAACCCAGCTGCTTGACGATCAATATCGAGGCAGAGGACTCACATAACAGTAGCATGACGAGCATAGTGTGTCTGCCTGACTGCAACAGCTTCAAGACCTTTGGTGCCCGTCTCCTTTGAGCTGGCGTACCGGCTAACGATAGTACCTGCAAGTTCACCTGCGCGTTAGCGTATGCTAGTGCACCCCTCGTACACTATCCAATCCCATAAGCCCCAAGGTCAAACCCGAGAATATGCCTCCAAGCAGAACGAGCCCGACGATTAATGCGACATACCACCCGAAGAGCGGGCTGGACGGTTTGACATGGACATGGTGTTTTGCTACTTATCAGTTACACGTAAAGACTCACGTGCTGCTCACTCGTTTTGGCGGCCGCAAATACCTCTGTGGGGGTCATGGTATTGTCCATGCTTGGTCGTGCGACATGCAAAATGCAAATGTTGCGGTTGTAATTGCCCACTATGCGGTTGGGTGGTGGATGCACGTTTCCAACTTTATCATACGCGATTGTCAGGCACAGTCCCACTTTACGGCTACAAAATTCCAATCACGTAAATGTATCACGTCTTGCGAGTCCACCTGCAACCGGCTCGTGTATCAGAACGTAACCATGCACCCAATCCGTATAACAGAAGTGCATATAGTATTGCCTTAAGTGTCGTGAACTGCCTCTTATGCTGTTTTCACTATTCCGACTTGTACATCTGTCACTCGCGTCGCACCTGCAACTACTTAGGCCGAGGCCTCAGTAGCGGCGGTCTTGGACTTCTTCTTCTTTGGGGCGCGCAGAGGTTGAGCGATAAGGTTCTTGGTAGCCTCGTCAGAGATCGACTTCTCAGACTTGACCTTGTCACTACGGGTCAGGCCGGGATGCAACCTTCTCGCAATATCGACTTACGCTGAGTACCAGAACGGAGCAGGGGAGAGGAGCAAGGGACCAGCAGGGAGAAGAGCGACTGATAATCAGCAAGCGAGAAGCTGCTGTCGCACTCGAAACTCACTGGTGAAGAAAAACTCGGCGACCAATGAGCCGGACGAGGTCTGAACAATGTCGTATGGCTTCAGCAAACCGTGGGCAACAGCCTCGGCGACACCCATTCGTGCTCGCTTCTCGTCGTCGAGAGCTCGCAAAGTGAATGGGAAAGCACCAGCCTTCTTTTGGATCTCGGAGAAGACAGCACGCGAAGTCTTCATCTTGAGTTGGTAGTTGATGTCGGCCTTCTTGTAGATGGAAGTCCTCGATGATTCCGGCTTGGCCTACGAATAAGCCCCGTCTCGAGCAGCTAACCCGCTCAAACTCACCTTTCCGTCCGAACCAGTGACAATCAGAATGTCCACACCGTAAACCTCTCCCTCCTCGAAAGTAGCGGTTTCGTGATCCCGCTTCAACTCTGGTGAAGGGTTCAACAGGATCCTCTTCTTTCCGTCCGTAACGTCCTTCAAGTGTTGGCAACTCAGCATACCCTCGACACCGGTACACCCGTAGTCCTTGGCAACCTTCTCAACGGCCTCGGTAACATCCCAGTTCTTTCCACCGACTTTGATCGTTCGCATAGCGACTTGAGCAGCATCGTAGGCGGCACGGATGACATCAGCGGCCGGGCCAGAAGCTGAGGAGTCGGATCCGGCAAGGTAAACAGTCTCGGCGTGGGTGACGGCGTAACCATCGAGGTGGATACCGAACATGATTTTAACGACATCTCCGTCTTTCAAGACGACCTCGGGGTCGGATGGCAAGGGCGAGACGTGGGAGACAACGTTGTTGACGGAAATGGAGGTGGGGAAAGCAGATCCTAGAGGGTCAATTCCATTTCCTCGTCAATCAGCCTGGGGCGCAGACCTACCCTTAGAGACCTTGACACCGTTCTTGGCCTTGTTCCACAATGGAGCAACAGCCTCGGCAACGAGCTTGTCGCCCCTAACGCATCAGCCAACATTCCATCGACATTCCGTTCTCTACGTCACACGACATGCGACTCACTCGATACAAAGGTCAAGAACCTTCTTGCCGGCAGTAACGGTCGGGACAAACTTCTTCAAGACCTCTCCAAGAGCTTGACCGGCAGAAGTGTACTTGGTGATACTATTTGGTCAGTCTCCGCGTTGGGTGCTACCCTGATCGACGGTTGCAACGCACGCATCGTCGGAAAGACCCTTCTCCTCCTTGACCGGCTCCTCGGTAGCGGGCAGGTTCTTCTTGAGGGGGACTTGTTCGGCCATTTTCTTGAAATAGGTATAGGTAGGTTCGAGATAGGTATGAAAGGAGTAGAGCTCGACAACGGTGATAGAAGTGTGAAGACGGTATATTTCTGCGTTTTCAACGTCATGGCTTTAAAACGCCGACCGAGTGTGGCACCTGCTCTGCATCTTCCCCGATGCATTGTTGTCCTACAACAATATTATCATGCATGTAATCCCAAAGCGACATTATAACGACTGCGGTCTGCATATGCTTGGGTGATGGATGGATCAACGCTTGACATTGGCCTCGATCTCCTGCCACCCGCTGCCATCCCCTTCAGCTTTGAGTCCCGCCAACATCGCCTCGTACGCGACCCACCACCACGTGTGAACCTCTTCGTAATTCTTCAGCCCTTTCTGAGGAGGAGAATTCTTGACAAGGTCAAGAAGCGCCTTTGGTAAACCGTCCTCCTTGTCCGCTTGTCCGTCCGTGAACATGTTCTCGTACGCTTTAGCGGCTTCAGGTCGCTCGTCCCAAGGTTTATCCAGACTTTTATCAGCTCGTCGTCTCGCCAACTATCTCAGTGTCGCACTCACATGTAGTGTATCAGCCTGACCTCTGTGTCTGACCATAAGTCTGGATGGGCGGCGCGTCCCGGCTTAAGAGCATTAGACCACCATGGCAAGGGTTTCCATCGGCCGCGGAATACTTCCGCTATGGTATCTTGATCCGCAAATTGCACTGTTGCAACGAACGGCGATGTATCCAAGAAATGGGTGAAATAGCTCATAGTCGCTTGGTTGGGATGCAAGACGACCATGCCAGAGTTGAGCAAGTGCGACGTCCTGGAACCGTCGGGAGGTGGGATGGCCGGATCTGTCAACTTCTCAAACGTTGTTTGCTTTGATAGAGCGCAATTTTCAGGAATCCTGAGGTTACATGACGTCTCTTCCAATTCTAGGAGCTCACCAGTCCGCTGGGTAGTGGGCGATCTTGAAGGGATTGCACACACATGCCGGAGCAGCAGCGATCCAGTCCTCCGGCAAGTCCAAGTCAAAGATCTCGTCCATTTCCCTCGTGAAGATCATATCCGAATCGATCATGACGACCCTCTCATATTGCGTCAACCCAAACACGCGTAGCTTTGTCCACGCGTCGTGGAATCTAGCAAACTTGATGTCAAAGCCCGGATGTTGTCCTACGGCCGGTATGAGGTGATCCACATCAACAATCTCCATTCCCTGTGCTCGGATGATCTTGCGCGAAGAAGCAGGCAAGGTGTCCGTGGCCATGACGACCAAAGGATACTTGGACACCCGGCGCAAGGTGTAGTTGACGGTGAGAAGCCCTGCGCTTGAGCTTTGTTACAACACAGGATCGCGGCATCACCCACCTGGAACATAGGCTGGCTTTGTAACCAATGTCGTCCATACTTTCCGGGGAGGTGTAGTACTCGTTGTCATGATGGACCGTGTCAAGCTGAGAGATCCAAAAAAAATCTCGATGACCGGATGTTTTCATTAGGGAGGCGTTGCTTCCGGGCAAAACGCGATCGAAGATTGCGTCACCTGAAACAGGCCCCGCCATCGTTTCTTGCGTAGACCTCGTGTCCTGCTTTCGTCAACCCTTAACCTCTTAAGCTCCTTCATCTGCCAAACTTGCTGGACTACTACATGAACGGACGTTCAGACAATCGAACAAGCCGAGTGGGAGCAGAAGATCATCGATGTAGATATTGCATACGTCAAATGAGCGCGTTTGTTTTTCGGGCAGTATGGCCGTTTTCGACTGCTTCGACCGCTTCGACTGCCGCGACTGCGACTGCTACTGGATGTGTTTGGACGTGACGTTCATCGCAACATCGTGGGCTCGTTAAACTGACTTCCTTCGATGCCGCATCACCTTGGCATTAGGGTCTCTGTCCTTTCTGACATTTCAAACTTTGTGTTTCACTCTAACCAACAACCGTTCACATCGTTCAACATTACACAACACACACAACTCAAATTATGCAGCCCTTTCGTGCTTCAACTACGCGGACCGGTGGCAGAAACACACCCAAATGTGTTAGACTCAGGACAACGTTGCTCTTCTTTTCAACAATTCTCCGAACCGTAACCCCAAAGCTATTCATACATCACGTTTTGACCTCGCGGCAACATCGCGGTTTGCTGTAACAATCAATCCCTCGCCGGCTCAATCCACACCTTTGACCCGGTCGGATCTTATATCATATTGGTCGACTACGAGATGTTCGCGATAAAAGCCATGCTCTTTGTGGCTTTGATTTTAGGAGGGTTGGTTGATGGGTCGCCTTATCGAAGAGGAGACATGGGTTTGCGGATACCGCTCCAGCCTCAAGGAGTTTTGCGAGCAGCATCTTCGAAGATTGAGCTCAGCAAGTCAGATTCGGTGACCAAGAAGACAGTGAGGGCGCCTGGGTTCACATGGGGTGCGGATCCGATGCGAGGGGTAAACATCGGTGGATGGTAGGTCCGCCAGTCTCCTTCTTGATCGCCACTTTGTGGTCGGACATATACTCACTACGCAGGCCTGTACTCGAGGTATGTTGAACGCAAAATCCCCCTGGCAATGATCAACACAGCTCATCCGTAGCCGTGGATCACCCCCTCAATGTTCGAGGACAAGCCTCCCTGGGTAGTCGACGAATATACCTATGGGGCCTACATGTCAAGTCAAAACGATACGATGGGAGAGATCAGGTATCATTGGAACACATGGTTTCAGTATTACGAGCTGGAGAACATCGCTTCAACCGGGTTGAACACGATCCGGATCCAGGTGGGCTTTTGGAGCTTGATCCCGTTGATCAATGGCGAGCCGTTCCTGGTCGGGGCATTCGAGTATCTGAAGCTGGGAGTCACTTGGGCGCAAAGCCTCAATCTAAAGGTTTGCGCCGATACTTCTCATTTAACGCAGAGAATGCTGATATCTAGGTGATGCTAGACTTGCATGGGGCACCTGGCGGTCAGAATGGTTTCGACAACTCGTACGCCTTTCGTCGCGATAGGCTTTCATGATAATGTCCTTTACTGACATTCAAGCGGATTACGGAGTACGAGGCAATGGTTCGCCAATCAAACCAACCTCGACCGGACTCTCGCCGCACTCCATGTTTTGACAGCGGAATTTACTGATCCGTCTTATGGCGACACTGTGATTGCTATCGAGGTGTTAAACGAGCCGTTCCCGCAGGCAGCATCCGAGGTCGACTTCTTGAAGAGGTTTTACACTTCCGCTTATGATACGGTACGAGCCGCTGCGAAGCATCCGAATGTCGTTGTGGCTATAGATTCGGCATACCAGGGGATGGACGCCTGGGATGAGTTTATGACTGCACCGGGATGGAGCAAAGTTGCCCTTGATACCGTGAGTAGGGGCCTTGGCGTTGTTGATTCCTGTTACTCACGCTTAGCACATCTACTCTATGTGAGCTGACGTCGGATTCTAATACTGTCAAGACAGCTGGACACTAACTGGCCAGGTTCAATCTTGACACTCTCGGTTTGGGTTATACCGCCAATTTGCAGTGGACTTGTTCGCAACTGAGTGGGCTGCTGGATGCGAACAAATATCACTGGACCATAGTAGGGGAGTTCACCCGTAAGTCTGAAACCAATTACGAAGTATTGCTTGCCGACTGGGACTTACCGAAAGCTGCTCATACGGACTGCGCGAGGTGGCTGAACGGCAGAGGAGCCGGTGCGAGGTGGGATAACACCCTGACTTGGTCTTCACCGTAAGTGATATTCTCTTTACCGACCCCCTTTTACCTGCCTGAAGACGACTGTGCTAACCTTCATAGATTGCAGTTCAAGGGCGATTGCAGCTTGAAGACCGGTGCAGATGGATCAAAATTCGGTGCAGACTACGTAGACCACCTTGCACGAAGCTTCGAGGCGCAAACTTGGGTATATGAGCAGGCTTCTGGCTGGATCATGTGGACTTGGAAGACGGAAGAAGCGGCAGATTGGTCAATGGTGACGGGGATAGCTTATGGTGAGCTAGCATGGTACTTTTACTCATTTCCTACGCTGACGAAAGGCTGGATCCCTACGCCTATTTGGTCGAAACCTCATGGGTGATTTGGGCGCATACAGAGGGGGATCCGTACTGACAACAGCACCCCTTGTAATTTTACCCCTCCACATGCGGAATCTCCTACAGCAGTCTCGCAAGGTTCGGAAGTGACATTCGGGACACGGATATCATGGTTGCTACTTTCGATCGGACTTTCTATGCTGGTTTTGGCTCGTGCGCTCTGCTAAACTGACACCTGTTGTACCAATGCTTGATGTCGACTGTAGACCCACCATAAACTAGCGGGACCACAAGCTTAGTCCAACAGCGACCAGCTGTCATACTAAGATCGGCCTGCATTGAACGAGTATGCTACGTTTTACAACAAACAGTCATCACGTACACATTCCGCCTCATTCGTTCACTCATGTCCATTCGGCGGTGCCGCGATGAGTCCGGCAGGCTTGTTTCGTTCTGTTAGCTGCGCTTCGCGCGCGATCTTCTGCTCGTCTACCCTCCGCCGAATTGCTTCTAGTCGAGCAGGACCGTAGATTCTTGCCTCCTCTCTAGCTTGAGCAAGGGCGTGCGACGCACTGTATCGTCAATGTGATTCGCGGGACCGAGGATAAACTCGGCTTACCTCAAGTGAGCAGCATCCAAGGACTCTCGGCGGTACTCGACGATAGTGTCCAGTCGGTGGTATTGGATCCAGGTGAGGATACCCCCCTGTCTGTCAGTAACTGCGAGTATCACATATCCAGCGCAACACAGTCGCACTCACCAAGAACAAAATCAAGGCCGCGAAGCTGCCGTGCCCCATGTATCGAGGCGCTCCACCGACCCCCGCCTCTGGGAAGTCATACCACTTCCCATCCATCCCATATGCGCCCCATGCGCCCCTTCCCGCATCTCCCCTTCCTCGACTACTCATTCCCCCGCTTCGCATACCCGCTCCGTCGCGCTTACGGCGCATCACCTCTGCCCACATCGGGTCAAAGTCTTCCGGCCGAGAGTTCCCATCAGGTGACCAGCCGTAGTTCGAGTTGAGGTAGGTTTGGCGGGAAGACGATGATGAGAGGAGCTTGTAGGCTCGGTTTAGCGTCGCAAAGTTCGACGGTGAAGAGGATGGGTGAGAAGCATCGGGATGGAGGATAAGGGCGAGGCGGTAATCTGAACGTCAGCGCCCTGTCGTAGTTTGTCATCGTCATTGGAGGATCTCTGTTTAGGCAGAGTAAATGAGGACGGACGCACATTGTGACTTGATCTCCGCTGACGAAGCGCTCTTGTCTAGCCCCAGTACCTCGTAAGGTCCAGGTAGCCCTCCGTTCTTCCCCCTTGTCGGAAACCGATACGTCTCGGTCAAAGGATCTTTCGCCTTCCCCTTGCCCTTCGGATCTTGACCCATAGTCCGCCTTGACGAAGATGCTTGAGCATTGAGCGCATCAGCCGCTGTTGAGGCAGAAGAGCGGGACGGGCCATTTGACGTGGTAGGTGGAATGTAACTCTGCCCATTAGGCCCGCCAGATGTTGAGCCGTCTTCCCGATGTGCAGAAGCAACATGAGCGAAGCGTATCTGTCGGGATCGGGACATTGCCAAAGCCACAACTCGGGCGCTGACAGGGTAGAGCGACATTTGAGCGGTTGAGTCGGTCCTCCAATGTATACTGGACAGCTTTTACAGCGCGATAGCTGTTGCAAGGCGAAGTGACTGTCTTACTCAATGTCGAGAATGTTCATATCGTCACCGATCGCGAGGACGGTTTAGCTAATTGACGCTTAACCGGCCGGACACCAAATCGGACTTCGCCGATGTCGATCATGAAGGCGGTTCCGGAGGCTCTTAGAACATAGATGTTAAGCAGCACGGTGAATCATAGATATAGAAGACGCACTGAGCAAATGCACAGGGCTGAGGATGCATACAACACTGGTCGAAGACGACCGACGCGCTAACAAGCAGGTTTGCGCACCCAAGTGGCGGAAAGTCGCTGCTCACCCCGTGACGCGGTCCGAGCGCAGGCAGTGTGTTTCACCTAAGAGTCTTCCCATCGAAAGGTCTCTCAGCCCGGCTTGTAATCACACTTACAACATTTCCTTCTCTCCTGCCTCACCACAACCCTCAACAGATCCTCTACTATAAACCTTACACTCTCTTGCTCCCTACTTCAAGATGCTTTCATCTCTTACAATCACGCCTCCTGCTCTTGCTTCTCGAGATCCTCCGCCTTCGCACCCCTCTCGGAGGCCGTGGGAGTACCCAGCTCCCCGGTCTTCCTCCTTTGGAAGACTCAATGCTTTCGGTAGTAGGGAGCGGGTCTTCGGTGGCCACTTTCGACGAACCAATGACTCAACCGTAAAGATGAAGTCAGAGGTTGATGACGATGAAGAAGGGGTCATGGTAGACTACCCGGACTCGCACCCGTTGTGTTCCAACCACACTCCACCTAGGGTTATCGATCTCAGCCGATCCCCGCATGTCAAAAAGATCCGTCCTACCTCATTGAACCGTAAGTAACTTGTTTTGCCTGAGCTTGCCACCCTTCCTCACTATACCTCACTGGCGTATGGCGGGAACTGATAGACAGTACCTCTTTCCACCGGCCAGGCGGAATATACTGCATCTCAATGTTACTCCCCCTACCACTCCCCCGAGCTATCCCGCTTGATTCAAAATGCACGGCTGTCACACGCCCTCAATCACGACCACAGCGAAAGAACGAGACTTTCTCGCAGTCAGATAGCGAATTTCCGGAAGGTATCGGCGAAGAGGGCCGTAGAGAATGTCCCTCACATATCAACTAAGGTCAATATCATGGTCAACTCTGCCGGTACTGCCGCTGAGCCCAACCAAGCGCTTCACGTTCAGGCACGGGCGGACGAGGGTCCTGGCTACCGTCGAGAGGACGCCACACTTGTTAACTCAATGCTCGGTCATACGCCTGATGATCAAGCTCCTGTCGTCTCACCTACTACCTCCTGCTTCCCGCATCTGCCAAGAATCCGTCTGAAGAATGACAACCATGGCAGTCCTTCATCGAGCTCTCGCCAAGCCAAGCTTCAGGAGCCAGGCAAAGAGGCCGGAGTTGCTACTCCACGTCGACCGAACATTCATCAGCCCCGGTTTTTGAAGCCGACCGTCGACCTTGATCGACCATTGCCACCTCTTCCCATCGAACCTTCACTGCCGATTCGGCAGCTTCGTCGCAAGGCTGTTCCCCCGCCACTCGCTATTCCTATCGACGTTGTAAGGCTTGACGCCTCGCAGCTCCACAAATTGCCAGTTTTGGATTCTCCCACGGCTTCAAACCCTGGAGCATCATTGGTAGTGTTTGAAAGCTCCTTCAGGGCCTCCGAAGTCGTTCGCAAGACACTAGAACAATCCGTCGCTAACGGTCTGCAATTGACTTTGAGAGACGAACTGGAGATGGCTGTTCGTGAACACGGGAAACAGCCACCTCGCCTGGAATCGTCTTTCGATGAGGTGTGTACCCCTCCGGCTGTCTTTCAAACACAGACTCGCTCTCACCGCTTTTGCTAATGCTCACAGAATCTTTCCTCGTCTGTTGTATCGAGGTCGACTATCAACACCGAGGGAGTGGCGACGCCCCCTGATACGCTGGTCACATCGGATTGTGCAGAAGATTTTGAGACATTCAGGCATTTTCAATCTGTCGTAGATCACCTCGCGGCACAGAATTTGACGGAAGAGAAAGGGGTGACTCTCAAGTCGAATCCCGACTACCGCCACACCCCTCAGCATGATAGACAAGATGGGCTCAAACATGTGCAATCGATCCGAGCGAGAATTGAAGGTGTCACGCGAGTAAAATCTCCTCTAAAATCCAGTGAGACCGGCCTGTTGATCGATACACCGCTCAAACGTCCTCAGCACCAGCGCAACAAGTCAGAGCAACACGGTTCACGAGATATTGGCTCATTAGCCTCAAAAACACCCGAAGTGCAAACGTTTATCCCTTCTGGAAGAAGCTTCGAGCCACTACGCATTAATCGCCACCCTCGACCATCTGGTTTCAGGCCCGTAGAGATCATGTCCCCGAACGGAGACCAGCCGGACATACAAAATCTTCGCCGAGCCCTCAAACCCACCACTACTGGGAACAAAGTAAAAAAGGTGGTAGAGAAATGGGAGCATCAAATGGCAAGTCATGAAACGTCGGTTGATAGCAGAGGCTGATATCAGTGTGAGACGGTTCCCGATAATCGATCCCGCACTCCTGACACACCTCTTAGCGGTAGGTAGAGATCCATAATGATTCTATCGGGGCTCAATGACAGCACTGGAACAGATCCTGAATCAGCAGCAAAAGGTGTCTTCAACTGAACTCTCGTCGGCGTCAAAGCGCATGAGTCAGCTGGCTTTTGAGGGGTTCAGAGATTGAGCTGACAACAGTGGCACAAGCTCGACAACAACGTCTTTTGCACCGAGAAGTTTGACCGTATCATGTCCAGCAACAAGGCGACCCGTTCCGAATGACGCTCGCCATATCCAGTGCTTGTCCTCCGCTTCCTTAGTCTTCTTTCGTCCTATACCTTCCCTGCTTATTTGAGGTCCCATTAGAACCTGTATGCAACTCGGTGCATGTATAGCACTAGGTGCTTACCTTTAAGCGTGTTACTCATTGTAGCAGAGCAGGCAGATTCACTAGTGCACAATCACGGATGCAATGCATGAAGACCCCTTCATGCCAGCGTGTGCCGTAATATGCTCAATCCGCAACGTCTAGCCGGTGCTTGTATTCTATTCCAACACTCCTTGCGCCCACCGTTTGAGTAGTCCTCGACCTCTATTATGCGCCGGAAAGGCCTTTGGATCCCTTGAATCAGTGTCCACCCAGACTTTTGAGGCATAAGACTGACCTGACTATAGACAAAGCGTGCGCGTTGCCTTCGTCGGGATACCACGTCACAGACTTCTTCAGAGGGAGTTTATTCAGCCATAAAGCCATCCGAAGCTGACTATCGGTCAAGAGCAATTTCGTCTTCACAGATCCTTGACCAGATACCGATTCAGGCGGATAATTCGTGGACGCGGAAGTGGATTCTATTGTATCGATCATTTCTGATTCTAGTTCGCGTTCGACCCGACGAATCATGTCGCGTAGGGATTGGACGGAAATGCCAGATGCAGAATGAAGTGATGGAGTGGAAGAGCCTTCCGAAGGTGAGAATGACGTCTGGGCGAGGGTACGAAGGCGAGTTTTACTGGCATTAGAACGAGCAACATACGCAAGCCGGACAGGGGACTCACGATCGGCGAGTGTCAAGAGCTAGCCGGCCAATCCTGCTCGTTAGCAATTTACGCCTCGTACTGGGATCACACCGTACATGAGGGCGATGACAATAGGAAGCATGATCGGGAACAGAAGCATGATGAGCTGCCGTAAGCTTTAGTGGTCATCAATGTATCCAACCCACATAATTAAAGGGAAAGCGATATCGCAAGAAAGGGGGCAACGTTCCTACTGAGATAGCCCACCCCTTCTTCTTTGGCGGCTCGATTTCCTCAGGTGGGAGAGCAGACCAAGAGGTGATGATATCTGCTGAATCGGTATCCACACGAAAACCCCGGGCCTCCCAGTCGGCGAAATGATCAGTTGTCTCGATGGCAGCAGATGGATATGGGACGGTATGATCGTTCACACTGCTTCGTTAGACGGGTATGCGGCGCAGATACAGCCCAGCTTACCTGTTGGCAAAGATATGTAGCTTTGAGAACCTCGACAAACCGTGCACAAAGGCGAGATCTATGGTCAGCGGTCCATTGGGCATACAAGCTTTGTAAACGAGGAGCTCACTCGGATCTGACATGATCTCGAGCAACGGCCGCGGATCTTCGTCTGAGTATTTGTCGGCGACATAGAGCTGTTCTCCAGACCTCGACAGCAGCTTTGAGCCCAACCACACCAGCGATGTCGAGAGGAAAGTGTCTGCTCAAAGTCAGCGATAGCCCTGGAACAGGTAAATAGGTGACATACTGTATCTAGGTATCCCGAGATGCTGTTTTCAGCAACGATATCCGCGGCGGATGATGCAAACTCACGGGCGTGGCGATCGTTGAAAAGGTGATCGGAGTGTGATTGTCGAAGAAAGAGGGTGATCGGGAGTCTAGCAGGCCGACCAAGTACCTAGCGACGACTGAGATCAGCGGTGAAGGCATAAATTGCACGCACGTCCTCCCAGAGAATATCCAGTCTGAAATTAGCTCGGTGCAGATGATGCGAAGTCGAAGTAAGCTCACAAGACTGAAACGAGTAACAATCTTCCCGGCCTCTTCCAGCTTAGCTATTTCTTGGTCGACCTTTGTTGATGAGCTCGTGTCCAAGATTGCAGCATGGCTACGATCGCAAGCGCGCAACGGAGGTACTCACTTCCCAGGCCACTCTACTGGCACACACATCGACCCCATCGTACGTCAACTTCGAAGTCATTCCTCCTGCGATCATAACGACTAGTTCATCCGCATCGTCTCCATTGCTATCACTATTTTTTCCGGTCTGACCAGGATTGCTGCTGTAGGATGTCGAGGCTGATCCAGACTCTATTGTTGTGCTGATCGTGGGATCCTCTCCCGGTCCTTTCACTGTGGTCTCTTGGTGAGCGATACCCCTCTTCTCCGCCCAAGCTTTCTCAAGTTCCTCCTTGGCGGCAAAGAGATGTGCAGGTGTACCTATCGTTAGTGAAACGCTTGGGCAAACGCTTATCGCGATATATCGCTGTAAACGATCGAGAGATGGGTGGCTGAATTCGGACGTACCCCATAGACCATGTATCAGGACCACTAGGTGGACTTTCTGAGTCTTATCCATGTTAGATGCGCTGTAGCTTCCCCAGCGGTACAGATATCTAGTGGAAGATGCCAGTGAAGATCAGAGGTTAAATCGAGGTTGATTTCTGAACTCGAAACACGAGTTCCTGCTGCTTCAGGCACGAGGACGTAATCTCGTGGCTCCTATCTATGACATGGTGAGTGGCAGCAAACTTATGCATTTTGTGTCGTGTATGAATGTAATTCTCAATCACAGAAAGAGCAGATCTAATTCGCACTAAGAACCCACCCATCCGGCAATCTTTCGTTTTTGGCATCGATACCACCCCAGATGAGCACCTTGCCCTCCGCCTGCGTTGCGGCAAACCAGCCTCGGTCTTTTGGCTTTTCACCCTGGACCTCGATTTCCTCCCACTTGCCCGTCTCGGGGTCGAACGACCACACATCTGGCCAGAAGTTGCCGGCGGTATCGTGTCCACCCGTAGGTGAGGGTTTTCCCTCTCCGAACAACGTGACCAGCTTGCTGGCAAGGGGCAGGAGCGCGTGGACCGATCGAGGACCGGGACCTTCTTTGCTGCCGGTAAGGGTGCTGGTCTCGTCTTCTCTGCTGAGACCGGTCGTTTCGCCGAAAGACACAGTCTCCCATTTGGCCTCGGACACATTCTTTGCATCGCCAAGATTGAGGTAATCGATGGCTCCGCCGAGTTCGGTCTTGCCGTTGAATCCCCCGTTTCGCCAGACTTTGCCGTCCGAGTAGGTGATGGCTGTTCCACCGCGGGGATCACCTGGACCCTCTGGTGCTTGACTCCAAGCCTTTGAAGCGATGTCAAATAGCCAAGTATCCTTCAGACGGCCCGAGGCGGCATCTCCACAGCCCGCGTGTACGATCAGATGTGTTGATGAGGCAGTGCCGGCGTGGTACGACCTTGGGCCGGGGTAGGCGGAAGAGGAAGGCAGGAGCTTTGACCAGGTCGACGTGGCTGGTGAGAATGCATGCACAGCCCCTGCTTCGTCTAGCGGTGTCATATCTGGACCTCCTCGCTTGTTGTCAGTTCGACTTGGCAGTATCGCAACAAAAGTCCAGACTCACTCCGCCGAAGACGTAAATGTCGCCATTGATCACACCAGCAATGTGTCCGACACGTGATTGAGGGATATCGCCTTTACCCTCAATTCGTTCGTATGCACCGGTATCGAGGTCGACGCGGTGCACCGCTCCGTCCACAGGTTCTCGCGGGTTGATTTCACTGCAAGATCAGCGACTATTTTCATGTGTTCAGGGACTGGCTACGCACCCGCCATATAAATACGCCTTGTTATCGATAAGCGAGATGGAGTGAGACGAACGGGGGAGCGCGTCCGCTTTGACTTTGGTCCATTTGAGAGACGTCGACATGTTTTCGTGAAAGTATTGAAAATTCAGTAAGACCGTGCGATCCTCTTAGTCTGTGAAGGGAGGATAGAAAAGGAATGCGAGATGGCTTATATGGCAAGAGAGGGCGAAAGATGATCCATGACCGTCGAGTCCTCGTCTTGGCGGGGAATTTACGGTGCCTTCGGAAAGTCGAAGTTGCGTCACAGAAGAATAGGTCATGCATTTCAGATCCGCGTGGTAATCATTCAATTACTACTACGATTACAGTACGAGCCGGAATTCCCATGGTCAAGCTCATACGTGAACTGAGCAACCTTTCGCTTCCGCAGAATGCTGCGCGACGTGAACAGACCACCCGTACTCGACGTCAGCGCGGCCGTGCTGAAAACGACCTGTAGCTTATGTTTCGAACTGGAGTCTGCGTTTCCTACGCTTTACAACCTTCGCGTGGTTGATCTGTGCGAGACGAGCTACTGTGCAAGGCTTATGTGAAGCCATCAACCAAAATAGCCCCGGGCTGCTCAACCAAGATGAGTCCCCTGATATAGCTTCAGGATGTTTGATGATTCGACTACCAGCCCAACATCATCTTCCCCTTCTCATCGATGCAGTGGACCAATTCGAGAGACGCTGCCGACTGTCCAGATAAGGCGGTCGACGGCACGCGAGTGGTGACAGCCAGTCGTAGCGGCCGGGCTGTAGGTGCTTGCCTCAACGTCGTTGCGAAGATTCGTAGCGACCGAATAGCGTGATACGGCTCGCAGACCAGCGTGACCTGCAAGAGCGAACGCCTCGAGGCGGGCAGGCTAGTTTGTAGCAGGACAGCAACCTGTGCAGCTTTGTCGACGATAGTACGCGCCATGGCTCGGTTACTGGTGCTTGTCGCACGTCCCCAAGTAATCTGGAGCGACAGTGTCCAATATTAACGGAGAGTGAATGTAGAGTCGGCTGCGGCGACAGTTTGCACCGCACTGTGCTTTTCCTGGCTAGGCTCTATTATTTATGGCAACCGGCTCATGCTTCACGATGCACGCGTATTCTGGTGAGATTTCCTCAAGTGTATGGAACGTGCCCAATGAGCCGACAGAGAGGGGAAGCGACAGTGATCCCCCGTTGGCGCAGACGAGAGCAGCGATCTCAACAATCTCAAGAACGTATTACCGTCATAGCGAGTTTCGCCTTGGCGAATAGCCCACAATGGAACCGTACACGGGTGAGATCTCAGCAACCTGCGTGACCCTCAGGTCGTGATCTAACACATTATCGAAAACCATGCCAACTGAAAGCCAAATCGGATCGATCGAACCTGCTAGCAAATCAGCTTGCAGCCATCCCTATCTACCGCTCGATGTGTGACGGACAACTCGATGCGTATTTAGTTTCACCGTCACGCAATAGTTTGGAATAGATCCGGGGCCAGACTGGCGCGACTTTCAACCTTGATTTCCGTAATGGGCGGCGATCTCTGCGTGGTGGCGGCTGTCCCTTAAAAACCGTCTTTGACCCTGAACACCCCTCGCACCGCCTTTAAAGCTCCACGTAGCACATCCCGTTCACACCATCTCTTCCACGTAGCATCACTTTCCACCACTTTTGTAGTCCTTGTATACCTTTTCCTACTTCTTTTCGCTCTTTTCTTTGCCTTTAGCTTGTTTCTTACTCACCACTCTTTGTACCTTTGATTCTTTTCATTCATACCACTTTTCAGACAACCCTCGACAATGACAAACGCCGTGGCATCTTCTTCCAAACGGGCCGCTTCGGGCTCAACTTCCGCTACGCCCGCCAAGCGCCCTCGGGCATCTTCAAGCAAAGCAGAGAGCGTGATGGACGAGGACGAGCTCGTTGAGATTGGCGAAGAGGAGGACGACAACGACAACGCCGACAACTCTGCTCGTGCCAAGATGCTCCGCAAAGAGGCCCGAGTGAGATTTACCCTGAATTAACATGACCTCCTTTGTGCTAACAATCTAGACCATCCGAAATCGAGAATCGGCCCAACGGTCACGCAATCAACGCAAAGCACACTTGGCCTACCTAGAAGTCCGCGTAGCTGAGCTGGAAAAGGAGAACAGGGCGTTACGATCCGGCGAAACACCACCTCCAGCACGTTCGGCCGAACGTGAAGCCTCTCCAGCGCAAAGCGTCATCTCGCTCGCAAACGACCTTGGTATTCCTCCCGAGATTGTCAGCTCGTCGGGCGGTGTCAACCTCGCGACCGTCGCGCCTCCCCCGGCCGATCTGGATGTGAAACCACTCGTCGCACCCGCTTCGCCAATGTCGACGCACGTGCAAGCCACTCCGTCGGTTGACGACAACACCATCAACTCGCTTCAAATGGAAAATGCCGCCTTGCGTGAACGCGTCGGGTTGCTGGAGAACCTTGTCAAGCAAGTAGTCGCATTGTCAAACTTGGGTGGTATCCCTTCTTCCCAGCCACCAGCGCAAACCACGGCTGCGCCCCCTTCGCCAGCTTTGGTCCCCCCTCAGTCGTTCGAATGGGACGCGATCCTCAATGCGTCCAATGCCGACACACAGTCGGCCGCTGTTCGATTGAGCGCGACGCTCTCCCCACCCATGTTCCCGGTCCAATCCCTCGAGACCGCTATCGATCTTTCTATTCCTTCCACCAACCCGGCTCTTCCCTCCAACATCGACGTGAACCTCGCTTGCCACCCAGCAGTGGTGGTGACCTGTGCTTCCAGCCAGGCCCTGCAGCGGGCGAGGACCCATTCACTTTCGGTTCCTTTGGAGATGAGTTCGGCGCGTTTGGGAATGATGGCCAAAGTGGTGATCGCGTTGGCCAAACTACGGGACATGTCCAACCTTCGTTTGAAGGCTTCCACACCCAAGCCTTCGACTTGGACTACCAGGTCGCAACGAACGAGACTGCGTTTGGTGAGGAGAACAGAGGTGAGGCGTCGTCAGTGGCGGCAGAGTGGGATGAAGGGATGAGAATGTTGTTGGAGGATCTCGAGGGCAGAGGTGTGGTGGCTGAAGGTGAAGTGGAACGAGAGAGGCAGAGGCAGAGAGATGAAACAAAAGCCGACAAAGAGGTAGAAGGCGAACGAGCGTTGGCGTGGATGTTTGGGCAACAATTCGGAAATGGGGTATCTACCCTCGGACTCGCTGTGTGATATCAGGTTTACTTTTGGTTTATTTATCGAATCATCACGGACCCCTCTCAAACTCGAAAATACAAACACAGACGCGACACATCTCTGACAATAACGACGATAACGCGAAACAATTCGGTAAACTACGTTCCTGAAACAATCCCATTCTCATCTTGTCATCCTTCCCACCCGATCTTCTATTCACACAAATCCTGGTCATCTCGACATACACTATCGAAGCATACCAATACGGATCCGATCCGCGTCAGCCCGCTCGCCGAGAGGTTTGAGCCGAGGACGCGTGAGCGACCGATATATGGACCTTTGAGAGGTGTATCCAGAGAAGAACAGTATCGTGTGGAACTGGGGAACGGCGAAGAAGAGTGATAAGGGCCGAATGCGGTTGTAAGAAGGATGTAGAGCGATGTCAAGTGGGAGTGTTCAGTTTGTACTTGGGTGGTTCTTGGATATAGAATTTAGGAGCACAGTGGTCTTGTAGGTAGTACCGTAGTTCCAGTCGAAGCTTGATGCATCGATGCACAGAAGCCATGTTGAAAGCACTTTCAAAGGTATCATTTGAAGAGTGCATCGAGACCAATTAGCGATAGGCGAAGGTGCAATATACCGCATCATGTCGGCTCCTTCAACCACTCGGTCAGGTAGCGGCAAGTATGCGACTCAGTGCAAAGATAAAGTAGGATCAGTCAGTAGAACCCTACTCCAACATCGCCGCGCCAGCCTATGCATATTGCTGAGATCCGCGGATTCCAAGCGTCGTCACTACGTACGTATCACTTCATTTGATGCTATGCAAAAGTAGAGAAACAAAACCAGACGGCAGTTGAGGCCTATTGAGGATGATGAGGATAAAAGGTATATATGCAAGTACCGAATGTCGGTGGGGGTATGTAGTGATGGGGAATATCTCGGAAGTCCCGGGAGAAAGGGAAAGACACTGGAGCGAGAGGAGAAGTTTTATCGAGGCGAAAAGGTCAAAACGTCACCAAACAAGCGACACACGACAGGGTACAAAAGAGCTTCGAAAGGCAGTTGAGGCCAAATAGGTGAAGCGCTTAGTACCTGTAGTGGTCCGGCTTGTAGGGACCGTCGACCGGGAGACCGAGGTAGTCGGACTGGACGGTGGAGAGGGTGGTGAGCTTGATGTTGAGCTGGGGCAAGTGGGCACGGGCACACTCCTCGTCAAGGGACTTCGGGAGCATGTGGACACCGAGGGGGTACGAGGCACCATCGGTCCAGAGGGCAATCTGGGCCATGACCTGGTTGGAGAAAGAGCAGGACATGACGAAAGATGGGTGACCAGTTCCGCATCCCAAGTTGACGAGACGACCCTGGGCGAGCAGGATGATGTGTCGGCCGGAAGCCATGGTGTATCGGTCGACCTGGGGCTTGATCTCGACGGCCTTGGTGGCGTTCTTCTTGAGCCAAGCAACGTCAATCTCGACATCGAAGTGACCGATGCTGGTTGTCAGCGCGTGCGCCAGCAAGAGCTCGATGTACTCACTTGCAGACAATGGCGTCCTCCTGCATCTCCTCGAAGTGCTTGCCGACGATGATGTCTCGGTTACCGGTGGTGGTAACGAAGACGTTGGCACGGGGAGCGGCGTCCTCCATGGTGCAGACCTCGTAACCGGCCATGGCGGCTTGGAGGGCGTTGATGGGGTCGATCTCGGTAACGAGAACACGGGCACCGTAGGATCGGAGAGACTCGGCACACTGCGGGTCAGTACTGCGTAACACTCAACCAGATCAACTTACACCCTTTCCAACGTCACCGAAACCGGCAACAACAGCGACCTTACCGGCCAACATGATGTCGGTGGCACGCTTGATACCGTCGACAAGGGACTCTCGACAACCGTACTGAAATCAGCTATGACCCCGATCAATTTTCGGCCGACTCACGTAGTTGTCGAACTTGGACTTGGTAACAGAGTCGTTGACGTTGATGGCGGGGACCTTGAGCTTGCCGTCACGGAAGAGCTTGTAAAGGTGGTGGACACCGGTGGTGGTCTCCTCAGAGACACCCTTGCAGTCCTGGAGGTACTGGGGGTACTTGTCGTGGACAAGCGCGGTAAGGTCTCCTCCGTCGTCGAGGATCAAGTTGAAGGACTTGCCCTCTGGGAAGGCAGTGAGGGTCTGCTCGATACACCATTGGTACTCCTCCTCGGTCTCACCCTTCCAGGCAAAGACGGGGACACCGGTAGCGGCAATAGCAGCGGCGGCGTGGTCCTGGGTGGAGAAGATGTTGCACGAAGACCAGGTGACCTGGGCACCGAGAGCAGTGAGGGTCTCGATGAGGACAGCGGTTTGGATGGTCCTGGTCTGTCAGTGCGCTTGAACGATATGGCAACACACTGCAACCTACATGTGGAGACATCCAACGATCCTGGCGCCCTTGAGGATTTGCTCCTTGGCGTACTTCTCACGGAGGTACATGAGTCCGGGCATCTCTCGCTCAGCGAGCTCGATCTCCTTGCGGCCGAAGGCGGCGAGGGAGATGTCAGCGACTTTGTAGGTGGCCATTTTGATTGATGAGTTTTTGGTTTTTGAGTAGAAAGGGGGGGAAGAGGTGGAAGATAGAAGAGAAGAGCAAACGTGTCAAAAAGTCAATCTGGGACGATGGACTATTCAGGGTAAAGCAGGCTATCGCGCGCGCTGGCCATCGAGCCACGGGCTAAAATCGTAATCCCGATAAGCCCAGCTGTTGAGTCATTTGTATTACCGCAGTGTGGCACCGGTTTCAAGTGGAGGTCGACCCTTCCTGGTCCACTGTTGTTGCTCGACCTATCTGCACAACCTTGACAAGTTCAAGCGACTATACCAGGCAAAAGTCGACTGAGGACATACCGCGACAGACATCGATAGCCCGTATTTGATAGGCTTCGATCCAACCAGCTTGTCTTTACAGCGGCAACTCGCACTGCATCAACATACCAAGCTACCGTTTCCGACATGGACGAAGAGGCTGATCTAGCTTTGCTGGTAAGACAGCTGGCTTGTAGCAAGTACCTGCGCTGACAGTCAGGATCAGCATCTATTGAAAACCAATGCTTTGAGTCAACGGATGACCAGTAAGTTAAACCCGCACCGGTAGCATCAGCTAATCCGCTAGGTATACTAGCTCAACTGGATACTCGTCTGTCCAGACTAGACAAGAGCATCGCCCCTCTTGGCCTGCAGCCGTTAGCTCGGAAGTCTGCAAGTATGTTACTGGACACGACTAGGCTCACCAGCAGACATTGACGCAGCTTTGCAGGCCATCTCACAACCTCCAACTCAGCCAGCTTCGTTGAAGCCATCGCTGTCGACATCATCTCGACCAGGTCCGAGCTCTCGTTCCGTTTCGTCCTCATCAACAGCTACCTCCAAAGCTAAACGATATTCCCTCGAACCCTCTGTGCCGGCTGCGGTATCGATGCCAGGCACAGGGACTGCCACGCCAGCAGACGAGACCGCCATACTTACTCGTGGGCCGGACATCATGGCTTTGGGAGAGTACTTCAATGCTCTGGAGGGGGTGGTCGGTGATCTGGAAAGGATGTGGAAAGGTTTCACCGAGGGTCGAGGTGGAGCTAGGGAGGCCGGAGTGCGGGACTTGGTAGGCTTTTTGTCGAGCTGAATAACAACGCGCTAAAACACAGTCCAAACTGGTCGAAGTCGGGTTTGGCGGTCTTGTACAGCTCTTCCTCAAGCTTGCAGAAGACGGGACAGGGAGGACGTTCGACCCTGAGCATCTTCTAGACTCTGGCAAGTCGACTTTTCTGGCTGCAATAGCCTCAACGCTGACCACTAGGTGTGCCAACTCCACCTAATTTTTTCCCACCTCTTACGACCCTCACACCGCTATCTAGCCGGATGGACAAGACCTTGGGATCGGTAGAGACGAATCCGAAAACAGTATCCGTTGTACAGCCAATGTTCTCCGACGGCATGATGAAATTCGCCAACTTGCGCGGCGAGTGGATGAAGCGAAGTCTGGGCGGTATGGTCAACAGAGTAGAGGAGATCGACGAAGGTGGTATTTGGGAGGGGGGAAGAGCGAGAGAGAAGGTCAGAAGTCTGATAGACTTGTGGGAGGTCATGGTCGTGGTGGTCGAGGTGAGCAATGCTCTGCTGCACACGACGCATACTGATCCTAGGCGGAAACACTGTTGATAACATCTTTATTCCCCAACACCCCACCTTCGCGTCTTCTCCCTTCAACCTTGATTCATCCACTTCGTCTCGTCGTATCGACCCTGCAACCGACCATCAACACTATCAAAAGGGCCCTGTCATCTCACACATTCGTTGCTCTCGACTTGTACCAGTCTCTCATTCGCGTGCAGAGCAAGTGGGATCCAGCGCTCAACAAGTGCCTCTCTATGACAGACGCAGATATGCAGTCTGATAACGTCAAAGAGTTGTTGACAGCGATAACCACACCTATATCGACCCTACGCGCTTTGGTCCTGCGATCGTTCCCCGAGTTTTTAGTCGACATCCGCACGGCGTCTGGCGGGTCTACAACGTCTTCAGCCATCAGCGATTCTACACATTCGACTTTGACCTACCTTGAAACACTGCCGGCTTACGAAAAGACGGTAGAGGGTCTGCTGAATAGGAGCCAGAGCGAGAGAAGTTGGTTGATGGGTCAGAAAGACCCGCCCAGTCCGGCCAAGAGTGCAAATGACGAAGGCGGTATTGTCAACCTTTACGTCGGTATGTCATCCACCACACTGCGATGATCGCGCGAAATGCTGATGGATTCAGCCGATGTCCTTGGCACACTTCTGATATTTCTGCAAGGACGCTCGCAAACGATGAGGCGACCGGTGGGACAGGCGTTCCTGCTGAATAACCGTACGTCCTCAAACACATTTGTTTCCCGCTCATATCAGTCTCACATATACGGAACACGACATCCTCGTTCAACTCCGATATAATCGGTCCGGGTGCTGAGGATATGCTCAACAAGTCTTTCCGGGACGCGAAGAGGTAAATCGAGTGCACGGACCCGACTGACACACCAGTCAATATCTCGGAGAATGGAACGGTCTCGTCGGAACATTAACAGTGACTCATACACCTCGTTTCGGGCCTAACCCGCTCGGTAGTTCCGAACGATCAAACATGAAAGAAGGCGCGACAGCCTTCTTTGACAAGCTGGCTGAGCTGGAACGGATATGTTCAGAATACCCGTTGAATCGGCAGGATCCCGATATGAGGGATCGTGTCGCTAAAGAAGTGGAGGATATTGTGGTCGGCGGTTATAGAGGGTTTTATGGGAGATGTCAAGGGAAGGGTCTGGAAAAGTGTGAGTGTGCCCGCAACTCAATGTATAACGCTGACTGGACAGATATCCGAGCTTCACCAGAAGAAATTGGACGGAGGATACAGGCTATTTTCCGGTGATGCATCACGCGCATGATTGCGTACGAGATGACCTTACGCTCGTCGCTAGTGAGCTATTGACTGCCACTCTGGCTTCGTCAGTCCTCATCTCACTTGCAGGCGACACGTATTAGACTTACTGACTGGTCACTTGTGCTGGCCGATCGCAAATATGAAGTTTGTCTGCGTGAGCTTGCCGAAAATCTGCTGATTCATTGGATCGGACACTCACCAATGTCTTCTGAGTATCGGTCATGAAAGCCTTACTGTGGTCATCCTGGAGAGCGGGGAACGATACCTAACATCGGTACGAGCCTTTATTGGCAGCAACCTTACCTCCAACGTGGTGCCCGGCTCGGCCCTGTGAGGAAACGATCTGATGATCTGATTTTAGTCTTATCGGGGGCCCGAACTTACTTTCACAGGATGATCGCCTACTAACACGCAGGTAAATTGCGCTTCGGCGCTCATGTCCTGCAGCACCAAGCATTTGCCGGTGACGTTTTCCGTTTTCATGTTATTGATGGGACTGGATGTCATTGGGGTTATACGATTACGACAGTCAAAGTCCCATAACTGCCGTCACGGTCAGAACAGGAATGCTCTGTATTATCACCTTTCCGCTCGTTCCACAAGTGGAAGACCGGCCGCCTTAATCAACAAAGGAAAGTTTACTGGACGACGCGGTGATACCCCGGAGCTCCCGATGCGAAATTGACAGGATGAGGACCCGTCATTTCACGATGTCTGATCGTTGAGCAGGCTTTCAATCCATGCGATACAGAACGGTTCATTCTCCAGGTAGGTTCACTGATACATATTTCACACTGACTGCGAACTAGATAGCCTACCCGCACACTGGAGCCTTTGTGATATCGCAGTAGCTCTTACACGGCGGACCGCTGGTGACCCAGTCTACTGTCAGATGATTGTCAGGACAGACAACACAATCACTCACCAAGGTAAGGGTAAGGCGATCCAACGTAATTGCAGATCTCGAGTTGCAGTCCGGAGCAGCGGTTGGCGCCTTTACTAGGACACGCATCTGTCGGTTTCTGCGTTGCGCCCACACCCCCAGACGGCGCTGGGGCTGCACCACTGCGGCCAGCTGAAGGAACCACCGAGCTTGAGGCCGCGCTGGACTTTACGACTGGCGCGCCCGAAGTGCCTGGAGAAACCGTGGTGTTCTGCACACCGCCCGGTGGTAACCTGTTCACGGGCACAGGACCGGGACGAACATTCCCGCCTGGTCTCCATGTCTCGTCGTAGGGCGGGTTCCAAACTTGGTTGTTCAGAACCTGCACTTTGAGGCCGGCGACGTTATTTCGGCAGATACCTCCGGGGCTCAGACCGACGAATGCGGCCACTAGAGGTCAGTGTTTGACTTGCTGTAACGGAGGATAATGCTCGATGAGTGAGTCAGGGGTGGCTTACCACTCAGATCCACGTGGGGGTTTTTCACGCAATCGTCGCATGTATCCCAGAGGATGAACGGGCCGTCTTCGATAGTGAATTCCACTCCGTTCTGGAAGATCTTCACCCTGGCATAATGTTTAGTTGAGATTCAGCCTTTCTATACAGGGAAACCCCTCAATCTTTGCCGCACCACGCCATCAGATCTTGGTTCATCAACGATGCGTCCATCGCTGTAAATGTCAGCAACTTTGCTCATCCAAAGCGCTTGAGAGTCAGGCAGGGGGGTGCAAGTACATACCGACGACCCGGCTCGTGCCCATATCCTTCAAACCCATCGCTTTGGCTCCGGTCTGCGTAGCGCATTTCGTCACCGGGTTAATCATTCCCGTGGCGTTGGCCCACATCGGCGGGAACGGTGCGCCCTCGTTCCCGGGGGTTCTCCCACATGGATCATTATCCGGAGTCTCGTGAATGTCGTAGTACCTGATCCGTCAACAACTATCACACAGCAGCATATGAACAGCCTCACACAGTTCCACCGACGTTGTTGAGCTCGTACAGAACTTCCCCGGCCCGCGGCCTAGCGAAGCAGCTGCCCGAGTGTGGTATACGGCGGTGAGAAGTGCGAAAAGAGCGTATCGGAACATCATGCTCCAGGCAGATGACGGTCAGATTAGCTGATACGGGTGGATGGGCGTCCTCGAAGGTGAGTGCACCTCTTTATCTTGGTTTGAAAGATCCGTTTAGTCAGGTGAGGGAGACATCCTTTGCAATGATCCTACACGTCAGAGGGTAGTTGGCAGAGTGTCAAGGGGAGATGACGTTTTTGTTTTTTATATACATAAAGAAAGGGATGGTGTCTTATCAGTGGATCAGTTAGCTGGTAGTCCGTGAGAATGCCATGTAATTGATCGGAGCATAGGAGAATGCAGCTTGCAGCAGTCTGTTCGACCCCTTGCTGGGAACGGCGTTCTTGGCCGGCCGCTCGTCACAGACGATAATTGTGTGTATTGATGTCCGCATTGTTAGTGGATGGAAGACGTCTTTTGCTAGACTTCCGGGCACATATCACTTTACTCCTCAGTAGTGGGTAGGTACCTCACCGTTCGTGAGCTGGAAGATATTTGTTCAACCATCAAACAGAGCTCAAACTCGTGCGGACAATGCCACGATCGTCATTGATAAAGACTTCCGCGACTGTGCAATGTCTGGCACACTGTCCAGAGTACGTCAGTCATGATCCGCCAGCCAAGCGGCTGAGCGGGACCCTCTGGGTCCAGCTGGAACGATTGAATCAGCGAATTGAGCTTCCGGTTCAATGATTGGCGAATTCAGGCACGAAGGAATGATGGTATTGTTTCAGGGAAATGTTGACGTTGTTGCTGCGAAATTACATACGGACCTCCCAATGACGATAATTAGAAAACTGTCAATAAACCACCCACATGGCGATAACGGCTGGTTCATAGTAGTAAGCTGTTGCATTGCATTCTCATCCTCTCATACACATCCTCATCGCCGTTCGAACCAGCGAGCTCTAAGAGCCATCATTGACCGTCGACAGAGCAGTATCAATTCGAAATTTGCGTTCCGGTCACCGATAAGCAAGAATCAGATTGTCATTTCCCGAATCTTCCGCTAACAACCGCCGGCGTCCATCTATCCTTCAGCAGGTATCGACTTCACACAGCTCGCAGGTGCTTTCAGCCAGGATTGTAATAAGGTAAGTCGGCACAGTAAAGACTGCGCAGTACAGTCTTGTCTCTGCGCAACAAAAAGATCTATTTTCGTCCCTCCCATCTCCGGTTTGAAGCGCAGTGCTCATTCCAGGACAATCACTGACTAGAACCAAGAGCGTGGGGGATTAAAGGACCTCACCCGTGTTTGACCTTTCCTGACAATCTCTTTCCCCTTTGTTGCGCTGAACCGATTACCACGCGTATAGTCGCCGGCTGCGGACTCGTCTTGCATCAACAACCGCGCCGCAACGCTTGACCCATTCGGTCGTTGTTTCTCTTTCACCGATTTCGATACATCTCGTATCAACATCCATACGAGAATGGAGAAAGGGTTATCTTTCCAATTCCCCAGTGAGCGGGAACATAGGGGACGATGGCGAACGTATTGGGCGAGGCACGGAAGTGCTCGACGCCTGCTATTTGTGCTTTGCGTTGTAGCGTTGGTATGGCTGCTTGGGAGGGATGGCAGCGGAGAGGTGAGCAAGCTCGTCGGGCGAGGAAGTAGTGACTGATTATATAGAACTCACACGACTCGTTTGACCGTCATGGTTCTGTGCCTTCCTCATCGAAATGGCGTCTACCAGCACTGCTTCCCAGTCGGCCGGAATCGATGGACGATTCACATCATGCACAATCATCACATTCAGGTTTGAGAGATATCGACATTTCATCAAACGCCTTGCCGGTGGAGGCGACATTACGAGAGAGATTGGACGCATGGCGTAATGCACCGGGCGGACGAGGCGAAGTGGAAGGGGAGGTAGAATTAGGGCGATTTGTCCAGTGGAACTTGGAAGTGAGTTTGTCGACGGACCGGATGATGGGGAATCTGACGCGTAGCAATGCGACTCGATCTCGGAACAACATAATACCCATATGATCCAGAAGGGTGTGCATGTGTGGGCAACTATGAACCGGACCACGTTACACAAAAATCGGATGGATCTGATCAACCACATGGAAAGCGTTCTGGCGCAAAATCTGACCTCGAAGTACGGTGAAGGACGGGGAATCGTCATGGTTGCGGGAAATGCGGATACACTGAAACGGGTCAAATGGTCGTTACAAATGATGCGCAAATATGGTACCAAGTTACCGGTCCAAGTCGTATGTGGTTTGCGCTTCCATTTTGCGGCGCTGACAGCAGTATCACTTTCCCAGCGAAGCGCCAGCGGACGATGATCCGATTCGAGAGGAGCTGCACGAACTCGGAGTGGAGCTCGTTATGGCTGCTGGTCAAACGAGGGACAAGGGCAAGAACAAGAGTTACCACTTGAAAGCGATTGCAGTGGTGCAGTGCCCGTGGAGGGAAGTTCTTTACCTCGATTCCGACTCGATACCCGCCCGAGATCCAGAGTACATGTTTGAGGCTCCCAACTACAAGCGTCTGGGTATCTGGGCGACCCCTGATTATTGGAAGACTGCGGCGAACAGTGAGCAGATTCGATATTGGGCGAATATCAGTGAGCTGATGTCAGACCCCATCTGGGCGATCATGGGGGTGAAATGCAGGAACGAATGGGAAATGGAGACTGGGCAAATGTTTATCGACAAAAAACTGCACCTGGATACTTTCCTCTTGATCCAGTATATGCTGGAACGACACGAATGGGTGAGTTGTGACCGGAAGAATGGGGCGGTAAGCTGACACGCAGTGGTTCTACTTCTCCGACGGCGACAAGGATATCTTCCGATGGGCCATGCTTGCTTTGCGCAAACGATGGGGTGTCCCCGGTCGATGGGTCGGCGCAGCAGGGTTCCCTTCCGGCACGCCCTCAGGGGAATTTTGCGGACACACGATGCTTCAACACGATTCATGGGGAGAGCCTCTGTTCGTCCACTACAACCTGCTCAAGCAGATCCCATCGGGTATCGGGCGAGGATATTCCTGGGGTCGTACGAAACGGTTGTCAATGTTCAACACTTTCCCGGCAACGCCGGCAACAGCTCGTCTAGGCGAACCGGTGGAGAAACCGGTGGACGATGATAAGCCGGGCTTGGGCGATGTCGACTGCGATATGTTAGCTGATGCGGACGAGTATGGAAACGCGCGAAGTCCGGCGAAAGAGATGATCATGCGTCGTGCTGCGAGAGAGAGGGGTGCTAAGGCGAAATACCACGGCGGATGGATCTCGGCCCTATGGTGTGTGCATCGTCTACTTCTATATATTGTGCTAACAAGCAGTATTGACTTTGACTACGTCGATCCACGACCAGAAGAGAGGCAAGAGGAAGATCGAGAGTACAAAATCGCAAGAGACCAAGAGAGGAAAAGGAAGGAGGCGCTTTGGCAAGAAGAAGTCGACAGGGCTCAAGCGGAGGGTCTGGACCCTCCAGAGCAGCCTGAATATCCGGAAGACTCACCGGTCCGACCCGACTGGGGGCAAAGCCCCGTTGAGGTGAGTGATCAGATCCATGGGCGTCATGTACTGACCGATTAGCTGGTGTACTGGAGGGATGACCCTGATTTGCAAGCGTTCGAAAACACAATATACGACCTCGGGTTTGCGCCAAGTGGTCCGGGCTTCTAGGAGAGGAGGCATAGACATCCCAATCTGAGTTTCTGGGGCGTGTCTGTCTGACCTGCATGAGTTTATGTATCTATACAGCATATACATGTTGCCTTGCAATGCATCAGTCCTTTGATACGATTTGCGGTGATCCCCGCTTGAATGACGTTTGTCACCTGTTGCCTTTCTTGGGCGACTTTGTTGTTGACAATTCGAGCAGCGACATCAACAACGTTTTAACACGACTTCCGGTTTGACTTACGTTCACCGTCAGCCTAAGATGGATCCTATGACATGGTCAGTAAATGGAAGCTGTTGATGAGCCGGAACTGACGAGCAGGGACTAGTATGCTCTCCCTCCAATCCATCGCCACAAGCAGCTGATCTCAGTATCCTTAAATACGTTATTGTTGGTGATTCAGCTGTTGGAAAGAGTAGTATACTCATTCGATTAACGGATGACCGGTTCTCGACTACGGAACCGACGCTTGGGGTGGAGTTTGGGAGTCGGATATTGAGCGTAGGGGAGGATGGCAAGAAGGTCAAGGTGCAGTGTGAGTGCGCTCTCCTCTTTGGCTAGTATCAAAATGAGGGGTTGGACGACAGAGGATGCTGGAATCACCGGAAGAGGGAGAACATGGCGCTGACGTCTAGGCTGGGACACTGCGGGCACGGAGAGCTTCCGGAGCATTACAAGGAGTTACTTCAGAGGAGCAGCCGGAGCGCTTCTAGTGTATGATGTGACAAGGCGGGACTGTGAGTGCGAAGAGAGCTGAGGATGAAGCTTGGGTTTGAGCTGGACTGATATCAGCCTTCGAACACGTCACATCGTGGCTGAAAGATCTAAGAGCTCATGCAGACGAAAATGTCTCCATTATCCGTAAGCTACTGGCCGTACGCGATGGAGCGGCTAATGTCAAGTCGTCGCGAACAAGACCGACTTGTGCTCGTCCTCACCTCCCGACTTGGCCGCAGACATCCAATCTTCAGAAACTGCAGATGAGGGAGGACCGAGCCCGACGCCGCCTGTACCCACTCCTACAGCTTCGGGGACAAAGCTGCAACCACGAGCTATCAGCGCAAAGGAAGGCGCGACGTTTGCGAAGGAGAACGGGCTGTTATACGTCGAGACGAGCGCGAAAGAAGGCTGGGGAGTAGTCGACGCCTTTGAGAGAACAGCAAAAGAAGCTTTGAGACGGCATAACGAGGAAGAGCTCGCTCGGAGAAAGGTACGTAGACGGTTTCGGGCAACATGGAAGCACGAAGGAGTTTCGCTGATGAGCAGCCGGGACTCAAACTGGACAAGAAGAAGGACAATGGGGAAGGCTGCTGTTGAGTTTTTCGTATTGGGATATCCAGTATAATCAATGCATGTTGTACTACTGTTCACCCCATGATTAAGTGTCTGCTTACACGACCAGCAGTGCTACCTTTGCGAAGGATGAGGCTTGAGGGGATGTAGCAGAGGCAAAGAGGGTGAGTTGTGAAAGGGAGAATGGAGCTGGCGAAGAGTCGCGTAGCGTATCCGAGTTTGGAGTCAGCAAAGGAGCAAGTAGAAGGGAGCAGCTTGCTAGCTGTACTCGCTGTCACTATTATCGGTATGCCGGTCGATAGTCGCCTTCCTACTCACCCAACGAACATTTATTCTGATCGACCTGCTATGTCTAACTCTTATTGCGCTCATAAATGGCCTGAATCAGTGTGCATCCAATCACTTTGCCCCTCGATGCGAACGCGAGGGCCAGTGACGACTTTTGGAGGTATCCTCACGCGCCAGGACGAGGAGTGTTTGGCGCAAACAATCAGGCAGATCATTGAAGATGGCAGCCAAGAGTCAAAACACGACCGCTCAATCGCTAATGGCGTTCCGAAAGGAGTGGATTTGTTAACCGTATGAGACGGGAATTCCGCGCCTACACTTGCAACCTGGATTGTGCTCACGGGGTCGCGGTGGAGATGATGCATAGATCCTCATGGTGATCCGGAGCCCATTGCATAGGTTTGCGTCCATGTTGCGCGATTTAGCTTGAAAAGACCTCAAGCGCCGGGGACGCTGAATGCGCTCGAGGTTGCGGTTGCAAAGGCTCGGCCTTCCCGCCCTAGGCGAGATTTCGGATATGCTCGGATTGGTGAAAGCGCGTTTCGAATTTTGGATCCACACCGCAGGGTGCCACCTGGTTTTCGAAAACGAGGCATCAACGTTCAACCAGGATTTCCCTCCCGAGCGACATCTTTATCGAATTTTATCCCGTTCGCTTGCAGCTTTCATGCAATCCATCAATGTTGGCCAGAGGCTGGCCGCATCAAAGCTCGAGCGTATAGCGCTTCCCTCTGCCCAGCTACCGATTGCCACGTCAAGCCGTCGCTTAACAGGTTCAAGGCGTACGCGAACGCAAACGCAGGCGGGGCACCTGAGGCATGTTGGCTACATGAGGGCAATTACCCCAGATGAACAGAAACGAGCATGACGATGGCGTTGACATCGTCAAACGTGATTTCGAATGCATAGCCTGGCTAATTCGAATCGTGTTGAATCAACCCGTTCCCAAGTGAGACTCTGCTTAGTATATAAAGCTGCAAGGATAACCGCCCAAGCGCCAAGAACCCACCCACAACCCACACGTATCTGGCAGCCTTTCATGCCCCCATCTTTGCCCCGATAGTCCCTTACTTGCTATCAAAACGTAAGTGTTCCGCATCGCTATCCGCCTTCCCATCCCTTCCATGTCTCGACTGCTTTATCTCGTCCACACCGATAGGCCAGCTTTAGCTAGCGATCATCCTTTGTTTTGCTGTTATCGCTTCGAGTCCGACGACTATCGTTCGCGGCGACCGCTTATCGTCTTTTGCCGTGAAGACGATATATACACGGAGTCTCCGAGCGAGACAAAGATGTCTGCTCAAACATCCCTTCTAACTTGTCTTCCACCCCCTCACCCCCTTGCTTCCTCGTTGGCAAGACGAGCGATGAGCGCGACGATCAGCGTCTCTGCTGTAGGTCCCCCTTTACCGAGTTTCGGGGCAGGAAGCGATTGTTTACCCCGCAATTACCTCCACCTTTTACCATTCTCTGCCTTTGCGAAGCGTCATATGACTCCTTACCTCGCTTGGGACACCAGCTGACTCGCCTAGATAGATTCAATATCTACATCTAATATCCCTTACAACCTTCTACCTCATCCCCCAACCACCCAACAGTCAACATGGCTACACCTACAGATGCCAGACCCGAATCGGTGAGTCATCTCATTGCCAACAACGTGCTGCGCTGACTTGTCTCAGGGCATTCCCCTTCACGCACAAGTCGCCAACCTGATCAACGGTGCCATCACACCGGGCCACCTTTCGCGCAACGGTACCGAGAGCAACAACCGTATCCGCAAGGACACCATGTGGGTACTTGCTAGATTTAGCTCCGAGATGTACTTCGGCTTCGACGCGAGCCGAAACTGTATGGGCTGCGAGCTGACGATGCAGCGGTTACAAGTCGTCCCCTTTCCCGGCCAAGGCTGCTCAACAAGAAGAAGTCGCCCAGATCCTGACAGATAGCGGTTTCCTGCCCCGAGAGCTTGTCTCCGGTGAGGTCGACTGGTTCTACAACCACCTCGGTATTGGTGAGTGCTCAGACCGCAACTCCCTCACGCAATACTTTTTCACGTCGGAATTCGACTTCCCCGCTGGCTCATTCGGTGCTCCCAGAACGAAGCTAAATCCCTAGACAACGCCTACTTCCTCGCCGAGTCCCCCGAGGTCATTTCCGACCACATCCTTGCCCTCTACTCTGCCAAGCTCCTGGCGTACACCAAACACGACCCCGAGAAGCTCTTCATCGACCTCGAGAAGATTACCACCGAGGAGGAAGCTGGAAAGAGCAAGGAGGGTGCCGTCTTTATCCACACGTCCAAGCCAGGTGTTACCGTTACGCAAGGTCCCGGTGCTACCGTCGAGAAGAGGTGAGTTCGGGCGAAACTGTATCTCGTAGCATTGCTCATTCCTAGAATCGACGAGCTCTTCTTGGACAACCCCACCCCAAGCAAGGCGTACCGTCTTGAGACTTACCGCTCGTCTGGCGCCATCTCCTCTACAATCTCACAACAACTGCGATGCTACTTCGTCTCTCGCTGTGCCTTCCCTTCATCGGGACCCCAGAAGAACGAGCAGGGCGAGACCGACATCCGATCAGTTTCCGATTCCAACTTCCTGGAAAAGGCCAGCGACAACACCCTTGACATCTACCAGACGGTCATGAACGAGGTTGAGCGACGAGATGGCCCTGTCATTGAAATGTTCGAGGTCGAAGACAGTCGTGAGCGCCGAGTTGTTATCGGTTTCAAGATGGGCGGTACCAGGAAATACTTTTCCGCGCTGTCCGACCTGTACCACTTCTACGGTCTCTACTCGGCCCGAAAGTACGTCGAGCAATTTGCTCACGGTATTACCATCATTTCGATGTACCTCAACCCGGTCCCCAACACCCGTGCACCACCTATCGAGCACTCGATCCACCAAGTCGTCCGAGAAGCCTCGCTCCTCTACTGTCTGCCAGACAACCCGTTCTTCTCCGCTGTCGATGAGGACAACCTTCATGCGGTCCAAGAGGCTACCTACGCCTATGTCGGATGGATCTTTGCTCAACACTTCTGCAACCGCCTTGGAGCTGCCTACCTTGCGTTGAAGAATGCTTTGGACGACTCGAACCCAGATCACGCTGAAGTCTTGAACAAGATCAAGACGAGGTTCCGAGAGGAGACGTTCACCCGAGAATCTATTCGAGAGGTCATCCAGGCTCACCCGGATCTTGTCCGAATGCTATACATCAACTTTGCGATGACCCACTACCCCGCCGCAGAGGAGGCTTCGCAGCTCACCCCAACTCTGTCCTTCCAGCGATTGAAGACTGAGCAACCGCTCAGCGACGAGGAGCTTTACGCCAAGATCCGAAAGGGTGCTTCCAACCAACACGCTTTCCAGATCCTGGAGGCCCTCCTTGTTTTCAACAAGCACGTTCTCAAGTGCAACTTCTACCAACCAACAAAGGTTGCCTTGTCCTTCCGTCTAGACCCCTCGTTCTTGCCGGACATCGAGTACCCCAAGAAGCCCTTCGGCATGTTCTTCGTCGTCGGCTCTGACTTCCGAGGTTTCCATGTCCGATTCCGAGACGTTGCGCGTGGTGGTATTCGTATCATTCGATCCCGAGGCAAGGAAAACTACAACACCAACGTCCGAACTCTCTTCGATGAGAACTATGCCTTGTCCGCGACTCAAAACTTGAAGAACAAGGATATCCCGGAGGGTGGTGCCAAGGGTACCATTCTCCCAACTCTCGATGCCAACTATCCCAAGTGCTTCGAGAAGTACGTCGACTCGATCATCGACCTTTTGCTTCCAGGACGAAGCCCGGGTATCAAGGGACCCATCGTTGACGTTTCTGGCCGACAAGATCCCGAGATTCTCTTCTTTGGTCCCGACGAGAACACTGCCGAGCTCATGGACTGGGCTGCTAACCACGCTCGTGCTAGGTCTGCGCCGTGGTGGAAGTCGTTCACCACCGGTAAATCTGCCGAAGCCCTTGGCGGTATCCCTCACGACACTTACGGTATGACCTCGCTCTCTGTCCGACAGTACATCTACGGTGTACTCAAGGCTCACGGTCTCGCCGAGAAGGATGTCACCAAATTCCAAACCGGTGGTCCCGATGGAGATCTCGGATCCAACGAGATCCTGCTGTCCAAGGACAAGACTGTCGCCATTATCGACGGTTCCGGTGTCTTGCACGATCCCCATGGACTGGATCGATCTGAGCTTGTTCGTCTCGCCAAGGCCCGAAAGCCAATTTCTCACTTCGACAAGGCCAAGCTTGGCCCCGAGGGATACCAGGTTCTTGTCGAGGACCAAGACTACCAACTGCCAAGCGGTGAAATCATCGCCGATGGTACCGAATTCCGCAACAACTTCCACTTCCGCGTCAAGGCCGACCTCTTTGTTCCATGTGGTGGGCGTCCAGAAGCCGTCAACATTTCCAACGTTGCCAAGCTCGTCGACGCCGATGGCAAGCCCCATTTCAAGTACGTCGTCGAAGGCGCCAACCTGTTCTTCACCCAACAAGCTCGATTCTGGCTTGAGAAGAGAGGTGTTGTCCTTTACAAGGACTCGAGCACCAACAAGGGTGGTGTCACCTCGTCCTCCCTCGAGGTCCTCGCCGGTATGGGTCTCAACGACGAAGAGTACATTGAGAACATGATCTTCAAGAACGGAAAGTCTTCCGCTTTCTGTAAGTTGCGAAGCTTCCTTTATGTGTCTCCTTGCTGACATTTAGACCAATCCTACGTCAAGGATATTCAGCAGAAGATCTGCGAGAATGCTGCCAACGAGTACTCTTGTATTGCCAAAGAGTGGAACCGTCAAAAGGGGACCAAGGCCCGAACTACCATTTCCGACCAACTCTCCTCTACCCTCAACGACCTGCAGAACGAGCTTGAGGTTTCCGACTTGTACGACAACGTCTCCTCCAGGAAGCACGTCCTGTCTCGCGCCATCCCCAAGACCCTTGTCGACAAGGTCGGTCTCGACACACTCATGGAGCGATTGCCAGAACAATACCAGCGTGCCATTTGGTCCGCCTGGGTTAGCTCGAACTACATCTACTCGTGTTCGATGCAGGCCTCCAATGTCGACTTCTTCCACTTCTTCTCCAAGCTCACCTCGCAATAATTGCCGAATCGGTTCTCTCATCTCTGAACATGTAAATAGGACAATCCGGACGGCATCCTCATCTTGCTCGCTCCTTGTACATAACCCCGCCTCTTATGACTAGCATTTTTGACATCATGCATTCATTGGCCGTATGACCTTGTTCTTTGTCCTCGCTCTACACTTCTCTCGTATGCTGTATGTACAATACCTGGTATTTTCCCGCTTCCACTTCTGTACGAGCGTTTCATGGCTTCACTGCGTCCTTCTCCAGCTGCGCCGGATCTCCCAGATCATCCGCGTCTCGTCGCACATCACTGACATTCTCCTTTGTGATGGGCATTCCGGCCGTTGCGCGTTTCCGCAAGCCGTAGGGCTCTACGAGTTGTACTAATTGGGGCCAGAGCTGATCGACAGAAGAAAGGTTGTCAGGGACGTGCTTCTCAAGGGGAGGAGGGGGGAGGAGGCCGGCGGCGATAAGTACCTCGTCGGAAGATGAACCACTTAGCGAGATGAGAGAGTCGGGGTATGATTTGGCAAAGAACTGGGCGTTAGCGACTATGGTATTGCTTGGAGGGTGGTTGTTGCCGCTTCACCTGCACGAGCAACACGGGAAAGGGGTAACTCACCTCCAGCAAAGGAGCCGTGGACTCATAGTACGCTTCTAAGCGCCGAGAAAATGTTTCCTAGAAGTATCAGGAGGGTGCCAGTGTTGGCATGAGCATAGAGAAGAAGAGACAAACCGGTGTATCGTCCGGACGTTTACTTAACGGTTCCCCGGTGATATCGTCCTTACCCTCGACTTTGGGGGCAGAGTAGGTTGTGTTGTACACTCTGCCACTAGGGAGGTGGACCCAACGAGCTGGATTAAGTTAGCTGTTTCGGGTGGAGGGAGAGTTCTAGATGGTGGATTAAGCAAGAAAGCGTACCCGCTATCCGACCCATAATCACGCTGTCGGGCACGTTGAGGTGCACAATCATGTTAAGCGGCCGACCCTATAGTCAGTTGATGCTCTCAGCGTGCCGAGTTGGCAGGTAGGGAACCGTCAGTAGGGAACTGTCACCGACCTCTTCGTTCAGGACGGTATCGAGAAGTTCGCCCTGGTGCAGCGTACGTGGGAAACCATCAATAATCCAGCTCTTTTCGTGTCAACAATGCTCGCGTTGAATAGACTACTCACCTTGCCGCGGAGTCGGTCCAGTTCCGCTTTGACAATTTCCAGCATCAGTTCGTCAGAAACGAGACCTGAGCTCAGCTTTGACTGGGAAAGTCGCTGCAAAGACCTACCGCCTCGAGCGACAACGGCCTCAGCCTTGAGCCCGACCTCGCTTTTCGCCATGATCTCCTTACGCAACACATCGCCTGTAGAGACAAAGGAGACGTCGTATTGCTCTACCAGCCTGAAAGTTAGGTTACCATCTGGCTCGCTGCCGTTGAAGAACGGACCTGGCTGATAATGTACCCTAGACATTAGCCAATGAACACGAGCGCAAGGATCGCATGTGCAAATTGCTCTCGTGAATAGGACGTACCTTCCCACTTCCCGGCTTTCCAAACATGAGCATCCGCAATCCTTCCTCCTGCACACCCTCATACTGCTCAGTATGGGTCGCAGCGTCCTTGACTGCTTCTTTGACTTTATGGGCGATATTAGAGAGTGTCCCGGTCACTGGCTCGCGCCGTGGTGCTGTAGTTGAAATGCACCGGGCCAGACCGAATGATCTACACGGCCGGAGACCTTGACGCGGGATAGCCAGCCGCAGCGACATGTCGGTGTTGGATGGAGGATCGGATGATGAAAAGGATAAGAGATATTGCCCCACGTCCCTGGTCGTCACGTCGAATGTCGGTTAAACGCCGTGCAATCAGCCGTTCGACTCTCCTCCATCTTTTATTGATACCATACTACATACATCCTCTCTGCTCTCTCTACCTCACACAATGGCAGCAGTCAGAAATCCTCCGTCTGTAGGGTCTACGTCAGCTAGCACTGCAGACCTCGGCAGATCCGATTTCTTCTTGCGAAACCAGTATTATACCCGCGAGCTGCCTGTACGCTATTCCTCGATATGGTCAAGCACACCCAGCTGACGGCTTTTCCTTCTTGGACCTGCAGAGACCATCTTTCACAAAAGTCGAAGAAGTCAGAGCGGGGGTGACTAGATCAGTGAGAAGTTTAGCTTGGTCTTGCGATGGGAGGTGGGTAGCGGTCGGGATGGACGTAGGCGAGATCAAGGTGTATGAGGCCCGAAGCACAGTTCGTATTTCGTTTGCGTCGAGAACCAGAGCTGATGGTAGTTCGAGTCGAAAGGATCCATCTCTTTGGCTCAAGAACATCCAGCTCATGTTTGTAAGATTGCTTGGCTTCGGACGACAAAAGGGACAAGCTGATCCCTCAGCTACAATGGCGTTCTCGCCCGTCGACCCGGATATACTCATATCTGGCTGCAAGCAGAACAAGGCGGAGTACCACCGTGTGGTCGTATGGAATATCAAGCGTGAGTCAAGCTCGAACCGCTTGTACAAGGGTGGCTCGCTCATGAACAGGCCCAAAAGAACCTATAGCTTCATTCAAAATCACGGGAGACGTCTTACACATCGCCTTCCATCCGTCGGGAAGACACTTTGCAGCAGTATGCCCGCGAAGCGGTTATGACGAAGTGTTCTTCTATCACATGATGGAAGGCGAAGACGGCAAGGCGGTGTGGAAAGAAAGGAATGATATTGCTTTGGGAGAATCAGCAACTCAGACCGCTTATGAAGAGGTACGGTTGCTGTCCACCCGTGTGTGAAGGTAGGCGAGACTCATCATAGATCAACTCGTTCAGATTTCACAACTCCGGTAAAGCTGTCTGCGCCGTATCCAACGAAGGCAGCGTAAACGCCTGGAAATTCCCGCAAGCTCCACGACCTCTTTCGCCCCAACTGCCAGCCGCAGATATAGCAGAGGAGACGATGGACAATGAAGAGGCCGTTGTCAGCCGAGCGTCGACGCCTAGAGAGGCGACTCCACCTGTGGAAGCTGAAGAGGAGAACCGAGATGTTGACGCTACCAATGGGAATGAAGGGGAAACGGCGGAGGGGACCGCGGCTGATGCTGCTGAGACAGAGGAGGGAACAGCGGGAGAGACAAAGGCGGATGATATTAGTGCGGAGGAAGTCAAGGATGGGGAAGAAGTGTCCCCGGACACTAAGGAAGCTGACGAAGCCAAGCCGGAGGAGGCCACAGCCGAAAATGGCGGCGACGTCGAGATGGCAGATAACGAGGAACCGCAATCTGAAGTCGCAACCCAAGTCAAGGTCGACGTTCTCGACGCGCCGTCAACCGAGAATGAAGCTGCCAGCGCCTCGAAAGCGGAAGCAGACGACGTAGAGATGACGGAGAGTAAAGCAACAGTACCGGCCCCATCTGTCGCTCCGAGCCGGCATCCGTCGCCTCACAAGGGACGAAAACCAGAACCGCCTAAGAAACGAGCGGGACAGCTTCAAAAAATACGGCATGTCATGTTCAACCCTGCTTCTCTCTTGGTGCTTGCATTTGATCCTCTGGGACGGTGAGTATTGGCAAATCCTCCCGGGAATGGAGCTGAGACATAGGTTCACTGCGGTGGCAGGGCAGGATGCGTTAGTCAGGCTACTAGATTCGAAAGATTGGATCTGCCAGCGGGCGTACTCTCATTGCTCGTGAGTGATGGTTCAGCGCGTAAACGAAGAATTTCTGACAAACAGTGGAGCCATACGGCAGCTTGCGTTTTCGCCAGACGGGGAACTTTTGGCAGTGGGAGGCGACGAAGGTATCGTTTGTATAGTGAGTAGAACCAAATCTGGCCAATGGGGAATGCTGATCGTAGATATCTATATTCTCAGGCGAATTGGTCGCGAAATACGACACGAAAGCCTCCATCAACGCATTGTGCTGGCACCCGAAGAGAAACTGGCTCGCTTGGAGCTCGTTTGCGTCAAAGGCGCTTGTGTGGTATGTCGTGAGACAGGAGGATGGTAGGTGAAGGGCAAGACGAGATGATACGATGGATCATGAGAGGGAATGCGGTTGACAGATGCCCGCAGCTGTATACAATGTCTTGCATGCATAATGATGCAGTCACACCATCGTGGCAAGCGAAACTATGAAACTGTGGGATTATCAGACGAGGTGGGGGAGATGTTCAAAGTGGGGATCCCATGACGTCGCGTCAAACGTTTGTTGACTGTCATCCTTTGTTTTCCTACTAGATTCCGTATCAACGACTCTACAACCGATTGTACCGATACTATATGTTGAATCACTGTTCGGAGCTGCACCTGTAACGATATCCAGTCCCACACTCTAGTCAGACGTCCCGTCTCGAAATGTCAGACCAGCCTCAACTGACAGGTAGCCAGCTTCTAGTACCCCTCGTGGACCGAGCTGATGCCAGATTACGCTCTCTGGCTTGTTCCAGCGGAGCCAGCCCATACACCACTTTCGAAGCTCATCACCTATCTTTCTTCTTTAGAAACATCATCTCCAACTTTTCTTCCGCACATCACCTTGTGGTATCCAGTGCCCATCGGCACACCGGTAGAAACGATAAAGTCCACCCTCACATCCATCGTTTCGTCTTTGAAAGCAGAATACGCTCTGTCGGATCTCAATCTCGACCTGCGTCCCGCGCAGACAGGCGAGCAATACTTTCAATCTGTCTTGGCGCCTGTAAACCCCACAGAAGCTTTATTGGCGATTCGTCGAGCGTGCGAGGCGGAATGGGGTCCGTCGACAAAGGAATATTTCCCCCACCTCAGCTTGTTTTACGGGGACGAAACGCAAGAGAGACGGGAAGAGATTGCTAAGATTGCCAACGAGCAGAAAGGGGGGGAGAAGGGGCAGTTGGTGAATAGTTTGAAGGTCGGTGAAATCGTTGTGGTCGATGTGCGCGGGTCGGCGGATGGGTGGAAAGTCATGGGCCGGGTCAAGTTGTGAGACCGCGGACTCTGTCCCTCGCACTGCTGCTTGCGTCCGCATGGAATACTACAGTGCATCTAGATGTGTAATAAACGAGAATGCTAGCCTGGAAGGTGCTACGCTTGCGCGCATGCATGCATAGTTGTCCTCCTTGTGTCGGTCGATTCGGCCAATCGGAAGAGATATGGATTGATATCGTTAGCCGGCTTGGTGTGCCTGAAATCCCGGTCACTCAACATACCCATCCTCAAACTACAGATTCGACCCTTCCTCTTACCCTCCCACCTTTGCCTTACCGCTTGTATACTCCGAGACTCGCCAATCACCGAGAGCTCATCTCGCACACTAGTACTACGGCTCGATTTCATTCCGATCATCACAACACAACCACGCTTTCCCTAGCCCGTACGTCGTACTTGAGTTACCTCCGGTAGGATCGGTTTTAAGAAAAATGTCTTCCAAGCTCGTTGTGCTCGCGCAACAAGCGATTCTGTCGGATAGCCCGACAGCTCAGCCGGCAACGGTGGAGGTAGACACTGCTTCAGGGATTATCACAGCAGTGAGGAAGGGTGTCCACCGACCTGAAGGTGATGAGAACGTGATTGAGCTCGAACCCAGTCACGTCTTGATTCCGGGACTCGTCGAGTAGGTGTTTTCGCGTTTAGCACGCGAATGTTTTTGACGCAAACAGCACTCATGTCCACCTCAACCAACCGGGGCGTACCCACTGGGAAGGGTTTGCTACGGGCACGCTGGCCGCTATTTCTGGCGGAGTCACAACTTTGATCGATATGCCGCTGAACTCCATCCCGCCCACGACGACCGTGGAGCACCTCGAGATCAAACGCGCTTCGGCGAAGGAGTGTGGGGTGTACACCGACATTGGGTTCTGGGGAGGTATCATCCCTGGGAATGCGCAAGATTTGAAGCCATTATTGCAAGCCGGGGTGAAGGGCTTCAAGTGCTTCTTGATCGAGTCCGGTGTCGATGTGAGTGGGCTTTGATGCCGCTGCACTGTCCGAGCCTGACTGATGCTAGGAATTCCCTTACGTACAAGAGGAAGATCTCATCAAAGCATGTGACGCTCTGGAGGTATGTCGACGCGTTTAGACCTAAGCCCCGACTAATGCCCAGGGTACCAACGCTCTGGTCCTGTTCCACGCTGAACTCGGCACCCCTGTCGAACACGACCACGCGAAAGCCCACGAATACAACACTTTCCTCGAATCCCGCCCCGAATCACTCGAGACGGACGCCCTGTCTTTGGTGCTCAGAATAGCGAGGCGGTACCCTTCCCTCCGATTCCACATTGTCCACCTTTCAGCTTCCTCCGCCCTCCCGATTATACGGAAAGCTCGAGCAGACGGAGTCAACAACCTGACCGTCGAGACATGCTTCCATTACCTCACCTTGTCATCCGAAGTCATCGTCGCCAATGCGACAGCGTACAAATGTTGCCCGCCAATCCGGGACGACCAGAACCGCCAGAAACTTATCGATGCGGTCGAGGAGGGACTGATCGATTTCGTCGTTTCAGACCACAGCCCTTGTGTACCCGAACTGAAAGCTGGGGACTTCATGTCCGCCTGGGGAGGCGTGTCGGGCCTGGGACTTGGTCTGTCTTTGCTGCATAATGAGCTCGGGGAACGTATGGGATTGGGCCGGATCGTGCAGCTTCTCGGCGGCATCCAGGCCAAGCAGGTCGGGATTGAAGCGAAAAAGGGCTCATTGAAAGAAGGGATGGACGCGGATTTCGTCGTGTTTGACCCGACGGAGACACGATCGGTCTCGCTGGTGAGCGGATTTGCAAAGTATACTTTCACAAGCTGACAGCCAGGCTGAGCTCCGTTTCAAAAACAAAGTCTCGCCATATGTCGGTAAAGAGCTGCGAGGCTGGGTCAAGAAAACCTACCTCCGTGGTCAATTGGCGTGGGACGGCGAGAACCCGTCGAAAACGCCTCTCGGGGCACTTGTGTGATTTGGCGTGAACTGCCTGCGCCTATGCTGCAGACACCAGGTCTTGCCGTCCCGGCCGAGCCACTTTATACTCACTCGCGTTAGTGACCTTATTCCCAAGCAGCTATCATCATCTATCATACGTCTGGAGTATGCAATCAAAACATCCACATGCATCTTTCCATCATCTGCAAGGAAAAGGCTTCATCATACGCGCCGCTGATGTCGAGAGTCTCAAACTCACAAGAACCGACTTTCCGCTTCCCGTTGGCTCTCCCGCCATTCACTTAACGGGGTGGCCAACAGGTGATTATGCATCTTGACGTTCAATGCCGCAACATCCATCGTATCGCCCGTGTGTTGCTTATGAACCGTGGCCCAATGGGTGATATTCCCAGTAAGTCCCGCCAGTTCGATTCGCAGTATTCCGGCGTCTGCAAGCGATCAACAGTGTTCCGTTACTGAGCGTTCGTCACTCACCTTCTATGCGGTCCAGAATTTCGAGACGTTTTATTTCTCGGACGAGGATCCTTGCTGCGCTGTCCCATCTATCGTTCAGCGTGTGTCATCCAAAGACTAAACTGCAACTTACAAATTCAGGAAGAAGGCGCCGTAGCCAGCAATCACCTGATACGTCAGCACTTGTCGGAAGTAAGACGCAAGACGAGCAGCAGAAACTCACACTCCCTGCTTCTGACGCTACCGATTCGTTCACGTGGACGCTGATCAATAACGCCATCCGTCTAGCCACCAGGACCGCTCGAGTATTCGGCATATTCAACGACCGGACGCTCCATACTTGTATATATGCCGATGCAATGATAAAGTTGATAGCCGCTGATTGTGTTGATCTCGTCATCGGACGCAAGGGAGTAAATTCGCCTTCGTCCCATGTCCGCCAGGGTAATGCGTATCCTGGTGGTAATTCGGACCGAAATCGTTCTAAAGCTCGCAAGAGGCGCCCTTGCTCTTGCGGGTGGCTCTCCGTTGGTGAGCGATATCCTAGAACGTATCCAGGGACGTCGTGAGTGTGCCCTGGTTCTACCGGGACTGTGCGGAGGTGCACCGCCGCTGCGAGCAGGGTGAGGGCTCTCATCCTCAGAGAGCCAAAGTAAGCTTGTCGCCTAGGGTCCCATCCGGGAGGTGGCGGCCCAAACACACTGGCAGCCCGCACATCATCTACCCTCGAAACCATTCCCTGTTATCAGTTGAATCCGTACGAAGACCTGCACCACTCACCACTCCATACTCCTGCATAGGACGCGGCAGAGGCGTCAACACATTCTGGATTTGAAGTATGGGATCCCAGTGGTAAGACACAAAAGTACATTGATCCAGCTCGTAGACCGACCAACTGCACATGAGCACAAACACGTCGCATCGCACTTACAAAGCTTGGATGCGCTCTCCGAGCTCGACCGCGTCCTCTGGCGGCGCAAGAGCATATCCGTTTGCTCGGAGAGTATGCAGAACGGGTATACTGATGTTCACAGGCGGAGTCCACACGCCAGAAGGGATCCTATGCAGACCACAGGCGACAGCCAGCCTGTACAGTCAGTATTGCCTCCGATATAGACTAAATCTGACACACCTGACTGCTTGGCCGACGAAGATGTAGCCGAGATTGTACCACTCTTTGGCGAAAAGATAGCCCGTCATCAGCGTCAAGGCGCGCACGACGTCCAAAGGTCGATCGCCTTCTCGCAAGCCTTGGGTGATTTTCGCCTGGGCGAGCTCATAAAAACGAGATTCGAGATTTCTGAGAGAATGTTGGTCCGACGCGCGACACCCATACAGGTACATCATGTATATCAACGACATGTGCGGTCGTTTAGACGGGGGCAGAGTAAGACGGGTGTAGAAGCGAGGAACGTTAATGGCAGAGTGGAAAATGCTGGTTTTGCTGAAGTACAAGTCAAATCTGCGGCATCAGCATCGGTCGACCCGGGAGTCTGAGAGCATACAAGTGATCTCTGACCACTGTCGGGACATCGTCTGCTTCGAACCATCCACCAGATAGAGCGTTTTGCGGGCTATGCGCTGGTAGGTCTGTGAACCTTGACAAAGACGAATTGCTGTCTTCAGGATAGTTCATCAAGCCTGATGAGTACTCCGGCGTTTGAATCAGGTTAACACTGGAAGACGAACGCTCGGCCGTGTCTTCCAGAAATGGTGCTTGATCAGGTCGCATACTGATTTGGCGCAATTTTTCGAACGCACCAGATGTCGGTGTGCTAGGTGTGGGTGGATTGTAAGGAGCGGGAGGAGTCGGTACAGCGAGTGTAGCCGACATGTCAAAGGTGGACGAAAGGCCTAGCATCGTCGAATCAAGGAGACCATAGTCGAATGAGAAGTTTGGGTCGGGCGGTTGGAGAGGTCGAGGGTTAGAGCTCTGGGCTTCGGGAAGGGTGTGGGCCATGGACGAGCTTTGAGCATGGTGAAAATCGCTTTGCGGCAGGTAATTGGGTTGAGGAACGGAGCTGGGTAGAGCAATGCCGTCGTAGTGCGAACTCGAGGGAATCCCCACGTCATCCTGATTCATACTCGGGATATCGGTATGCAGATGTACCGGCGTAGGATTTGTAGGAAAGGTCATGTGCGCTGGCGGGTACGAGAAGCTGAATGATGAATCGTACGGACCCAGTGGAAGAGCCGTAGTACTACCAGTCGCTGCATTCGAGGCCGCAGCCGCAGCACTCTGCGACATGCCCGTCACCTGGTTTTCCAGCTCAGCTACACATTAGCCATCCAGCTCGCTCGTTGATGAGGCGAATGAGGCAGTACACTGCTTACCTATTCGATCTTTCAGCTTTGCTATCCGACTAGGCGCTTGCACAGTCTCGTAAACGCATTCCTTCCTCAGACGCACACATGTCGCACAACTTGGCTTCTCCGCTGTGCATCGCTATACTTAGCTTTGCCGCCAAAGCGCAACAAGCAGTAATACTCACTATCCGTCGCTTTCGACAGGCCAAGCATGCGTCCCCACTGCACATCAGTCACCCGCTCTAGGTCCTCATCCCGACTTAACCCGCTCACCGTTTTAACGCTGAACATTAGCCTGACATCTCATGAGTGCGGGGACATACCTTTCGGCGGTTTGCCAATCTCTCCGCTCTCATCATATATGCCGCTGGACCATTCCGATTGCATGTCAGTTTCAAACGTTCCATCCATGACGGATGAATCGAAATTGTAGAGCGACAAGTATGGATTACGCGAATGGATTTGTTATTGACGGATCTGCATTCAACCGGGAATATAGGTACCGACTGCCTCTGCCGGTAAGTTACAACGCGTCAGGTCAGCGGAGTCACTAGTCTAAATAACGAAGCAACGGGGCAACTGCGTAACAATTCATGCTGTATCCTATGTAAAGATCCTCTTTGCGAAACCATTTGTTTAAGCATGGATAGCCTTGTCGTAACTGGCCATGGCAGCCTCCTTGAAAGCTGGAACGATCAGCGTCTGTAAAGTAGAAAAATTGAGACTACTCACCTTCAGACAAGGTTGGGTGAGCGTGACATGTTCGTGCGATGTCCTCGGCCGAAGCCTTGTACTCTTGAGCAAGAACAGCGGAAGCAATCATTTCACCAGCATTGGGACCAATGATGTGGCAACCCAGGACCTGGTCGGTCTCCTTCTCTACAATGAACTTGACGAAACCATCGGCGTCTTGGTTGGTCTTCGCTCGCGAGTTGGCAGTGAAGGGGAACTTTCCAATCTTGTACTTAACACCAGCGGCCTTGAGCTCCTCCTCGTTCTTGCCGACCCAGGCGACTTCCGGGTGGGTGTAGACGACTGATGGGATGGCATCGTAGTTGACGTGTCCGTGACCGTGCTTGATGATCTCGACGGCAGCGATACCCTCCTCCTCGGCCTTGTGGGCAAGCATGGGGCCGAAGGTAACATCTCCAATACATTTGACACCCTTGACGGAGGTGTTGAATTGGTCGTCGATCACAATTCGTCCCCGCTTGTCAGTCTCGACACCAATGTTCTCAAGACCAAGGTTCTTAGTGTTGGGTCGTCGACCGATAGCAACGAGGATAACGTCGGCTTCAAGCTGGATTGTGTGAGCACGGAAACCTTGCAGCCGATTGATCGCTACTCACCGTTTCCTCTTTTCCGCCCTTAGCAGCCTCGACGTTGAGCTTGACCATCTCGCCAGAGACATCGGCGCCGACAACCTTGGTGTTAAGCTTGAACTTGAAGCCCTGCTTTTGCAAAATCCTTTGGAATTGCTTGCTGTTTGTCAGCCTTGCTCGACTATTCTGTACTCACCCGACCTCCGCATCCATTCCAGCGCCGACGGCACCAAGGTACTCGACAACGGTAACGTCGGCCCCAAGTCGGCTCCAGACGGAACCCAACTCCAGACCAATGATACCACCTCCAATAACGATGAGCTGATGGTGAGCTTGCTAGAATGCCAGGGAGGGCGAGCACGTACCTTCTTGGGAACCTCTTGCAGATCCAAAGCACCGGTAGATGAAACAACCCTCTTCTCGTCAATCTCGATACCTGGGAACGGTGTGACCTCCGATCCAGTAGCGATAATAATATTCTTGGCCTCAATTTGAGTCTCACCGCCGTCAGTCAGCTTGACGTTGAGCTGGGTTGGCGAGGCGAAAGATCCCTCTCCCTTGATGTACTCGACACCATTCTTTTTGAACAGGAAAGACTCGATACCGCCGGTAAGCGCCTTGACCGAGGCGTTCTTGGCAGCCAACATAGCGGGAAGGTTGAGCTTGACATCTCCGACGTCGATACCTCGGCCCTTAAGGTCGTGCTGCGTTTGGTGGTAGATGTGAGAGTTGTTCAACCTGAACAGTCAGCAAAAATCGCTCGCCACGCAACACATTGTTGTTCGAGCGAGGACATCGCCGACTTACATAGCTTTGGAGGGGATACATCCGACGTTCAAACAGGTTCCACCAAGAGCTCCTCGCTTTTCGATACAAGCAGTCTGAAGTCAGCGTCTATTGCCAAGATCGAGATTTATGTGTCTTCTCCATTACTCACCTTTAGACCGAGCTGGGCAGCCTTGATAGCGGCAACGTAACCACCTGGACCACCACCGATAACGACGACATCATACGGGTCGGTCTGAGTAGCAAGTCCTCGAGAGGCGATGGTGGTCGATCGGAGGAGACCGCGCGAGAGGGTGTGGGAGGAGGAAGGGTGAGTAAGGGGTCGGAGGAGGTTGGCCGCCTGGAAAATGTCAGCAATACATCGGTGATAATCAGTGAATGAAGCTCACAGCAGGAGTACGGGTGAACATGGCGTTTAAGGATGAAAGTTGTATGCGGAATGCAAGATGACAAAGTGCTAAAGTGTGAGGACGATACTTTGGCGGTTGACGATGCCGGAACGGAACCAGCGTTGGAATTCTCCCCAGCGTGGCCACCGTCTATTTCCGATGACCAGCACGCCTATCGCCACCCTTCTTTACCGTCTGCCATTTGACAATGCATGCGCACTGCAGATCCAGCGGGTTGCTCATGACTACAAACGAGGAGAAGACTTCTGAATTTCACATAATACATGATGCATAGCATGAGAGAATGCTGTTACCCGGGAAGCGACGCCGATCATTGTTGAACTGGAATATCAGTCGACGTTCCTCCGTCAGCTTGTGCTGCTCACTTGGCTTGATTTTGAAGTGCAATGTAATAAGAGAGAAGATGAAACACTGAACACGTCAGTTGCGCGCTGTCATGTTTCACGTTCCAAACCCACCTTGAGATCTTGAACCAAATAGTAGAACACACGTAATCCCTCAGCGTCTGCGCTCTCGTTAACGTCTGCCAGTGATCCAATCTTCGCCGTCTATCCGTTAGCTTTGACCATGAGATCCCAGGGGAATGGAAAGCTCACCTCGAACGAAATGTGATCTTTGTCAACGCGCACTTCCAGTTCCTGCCTTCCGACGATGTTCTTCTTCGGCCATGATGCATCGTCTTCTCTGGCTTTGTCAGTCTGCTCTTTCGCGCGATATCAAAGGCGAGGAACGCAGCCGGCTGTCTCCGTGACCCTTCACCCGACCAGTCTTACAGAGCACTTGCTCACTGCTTTCCTTCCCTGTTGATTCCGCGCCTAGTTTCCAACTCACTTTGTGATCTCGCTATCCCTGATAATCCTCTTCAATTCCTCGACGACCGCCGGTGAGACGAACACTGTGAATCAGTACCGTAGCCTTTCCAACTCCAGCGTCTTCTCGTGCGGGCTTCGCGAGCTGTGAAATCCCGCTCACTTTCTTTTCGAATCAGCGAGTCATTTCGGTAATTTGAGTTATTGGCATATCTGATTCGACCTGGCAGTTAGCACTCAATTTAGGATGTTGAGCGAAAGGAGCTAACCATGTGAGTATTCAAACTCCAGGAACTCGTGTCCGTGCATTCCTTGGTGACCGGTGCTGGAAAGTTAGTTCGGGTTCGTCTCCGACAGCTCTTGATGCGGATAGGTCCCCAGCGCTTCCGCTCGTATAAATGGAAGAAGATCAACATACTAGTATCTGCAGAATGTGGTCAGCTAAAGATGTCGCTAGGCAGGGAAGCAACATACCGAAGATAGAACGGGTCATTCTCGAGTTCGCTAGCCATGTTGTAGGAGCTGATATGGATTTAAGAAGATTGGATCGAGCGGAAGTTGTTTGACGATAGCTGATAGCGGCGAGCAGACTTGTTCGCTGTTCGGATGAAGCTATTGATGAGAAGGTTCAAGTATCGAAGCTCGCTGGACCGGTGTTGAACTCGAAGCGTAGGATAGTGACGAGAGCAACAAAAGCTGCCACATCGGGTGGCAACTGCGGGGTTTTAGGGGTTATCTGGGGTTAAACTGTTAAACAGCTCTGTGTGTACGATCGTCGTCCTGACCCTTGAAGTAACAACCATCTTCAGCTTGTCCTCGGTCTTCGCTGCCTTGTATGCAACAATACAACTTGCGGCTTCTGGAGATACGAAGGACGTCATACGCTAAAATTGATTGCCTTTCACCTGTATGAAGGACGGATCCGGATATTGCTTCGCCTCGAATACCTTTGTATGCCTTTCGGCCATGTGTCCGCAAACACGAGGCCAGCAACATGACTTATGCAGTCATCAACTACATATGGAGAGACGCCGTCTATCTTTTCTGACGTCCTGACACTTGCACGTCTTGTTGACAACTGGCTTGCTCGCGCTCGATTGAATCCGGTCAGGATCAAATCGAGGTCGATTGATTGGGTTGAATTAGTAAACCTCAACGTCGGAAGGACGGGCTGTTTCACATTCCATTGTCCTAATCAACTCTATCGTCGAAGATCATTATCAGCTGCTCATTCCTACCACCGCCTTCTTGATTCCATTGTCCTAATTCGCCTCTGCTCGCCCTCGACCACTACTGGTTGCCTTCCTGACGGCCTCCTTGCCGATTGGCCCCTTCACTCTCGCCGCCACGGCCTGGACGATTGATCCAGTGACGCTGAACGTATTCCCTTGTTCTCTCCCGCTATGGCCAAAATCACTCCAGTGGGTCCTTCCGCCTCAGTCGAAGACGATGCCAAATCCGTCCACTCCCTTCGACAATATCACGATCACGAGCATCATCACCATCACTCACACTACGAACGTGCTGTTGATGAAGACGGAACTGTGCGCGAAACGACCGTTACTGAAGAGGTAATCAGTGAGAAACCAGCCGCAGTCGCAGTTGCCGCTGCTGTAGCTGTCGCCAACGCCGAAGGAGGGGGTAGGGGCAAGAAAAAGAAAAATAAGAACAAGAACAAATCGACAGTGGTCGAAGAGGTGGACAAGATCGTTGACGTTGAAGAGATCCTCACACCTGCAGCGGCTGAGCCGACGATTGTTGGTCCCGCGCCAACAGTGCTTGCTGCCGTACCGACCGTTGTTACCGCAAAGGCACCCACCGCTTCTCGCCCAGCCTCCATCGCCGCACGTCCAGCGGTACATCCGGTGGTATTACCTGCAGATTCGATATCTGTCGCTGCTCCTCCGGAACCACAGGAAGGACAAGTGGTCTCGAAGACCATTACAACGGTCACCAAGACTATTTCTTCAGCTCCGAAAGAGCCATCTGCGGAAGCCCCCTCCATCCGAGCCCCCTCGATTGTGGTTGATCAACCTGTTGCTCCGACAGTGGTGGCGCCGGTCCTTCTCGATCCATTGCCTACTACTGTTCCTGCACCCCCCTCGCCAACACCCTCGCACCACTCAACTCGATCTGTACGATCTCACCGGTCTCATCGATCCCATCATCATCACCCAGAAGTCACCGTCAACGTCAACCTGCCCGTCGCACCAGCGCCCGTTGTCGTTCCTCCTTTGATCGAGGAGCCGAGCATCTTCGCGCCTGTCCCAGTTCAGGCAGCCGCCGTTCCCCTTCCAGCGTCCACCGCTTCCGCTCCTGGTTCCCCGGCACGTTCCGTCCGAAGTATGCGTCTCCCAAAGATTTTGCGACATGAACCGAGACCGCCTTCGGTGACTTATGTTCAGGCTATTCCCGAAGAAACTGGAGATGTCACTGAAGGTCACTTGGCGACTGGAGATGAAGTCGTCACCAAAGTCACCACGACCACGACCACTACTCGGCGAGCTGCCACGCCACCGAAAACTCCATCTCCACCGCCGATGGCATATGTGCCTCCTCCAGCAGGTACGGCTTATGTGGTGAATGACCCATCGTTCAAACCGGCTATAGCTTCTTCTAATCAAGCTCCGTCTGTTAAAGCCGTGCCGCAAGCACCGCTTACTCCGATTACCCCTGCTCCGCCCTTGCCACGCGAAGGCTCGCCAGGACGTTTCGTTGAGACAACAACGGTGGAAACGATCACATATCCCCTGATTGTAGACACCGCGGCAACCACCATCGGTGGTCCCACCTCGTTAGGCAAAGGCGGGACAAGAACCGCTGCGCTCACTGAGTCAGCTTTAACAGCCAATCAGCCAGGATCGAGAGCTGGTAAACCGATCTCAATGGGTAAGCAGCCGTTGCCTTTTGTTTTTCGTGGACGGACCTGAACAACAGTGGACTATAATGCCTTGATCAAAACCACCCCACCAAGCCGGAAACACGCGCTATCGACTCCCCCGATCGTGGCCTACACTCCACCTCCTGCAGCTCCCCAGACCGTCCTGACTATGTCGGCTGACTTGGAGAGGGACAGTAAAGGAAACGAGCACCTCCATGCGACAGTGCGGGATCATACTGGTGTGCAGAAGACCGTCGATAAGGACTTGTCACCTAAAACGAAGGTGTACAAATCGGTGTCGCCCAAGGGCAAGTCGCATGTCAATAAGGTTGCGGCTATTCCACCGACTCTGGCTCCTGGAGATGCGATCAGCGGGGATGAGGCAGTGAAGAAGAAGGAGAAGAGGACAGGAAGAGCCAAGGAGAAGGAGAAGGAGAATGAAGAGATTGCCGAAGAAATCGAGGAGGGAGTAAGGGAGATAGTGGACAATGTGCTGGACAAGCACGATAAAAATGTTAAGCGGAGAAAGGCCAAGGAACCGGTCTACAGGCTGCTCGGCGGGACTGGTCTACCTGCGCCAAAGTCTGAGCGTGAGTCGATAGACTTGTGCCAAGCTCCTGGTGAGATCTGATCGAATTTTAGGTTACGCCTATCCTCCTGCTCCGAGCATGATCGAGCAGAACGCAAGACAAAGGTTCCTGGGCCGGATGGGGATGGGTCATCAACCGCAAGGTATGATGGGCCGGATGTCTATGCCCGGGATGCCCGGAATGCCAGGTATGCAACGAGGACCGGGCATGTTCGGCGGAGGGTAAGTTTTGTGAGGAGGGCCTGGCTGAATGACAGACCACCCTTTCCCCCGCCTGGACCAATGACAATGCCTCGACCTCCACCTATCATGGGCTCGAGACCGCCAATGTTAGGTCCACCAATGATGAATCCAATGATGATGCAGCCTGGGGGAATGGGCGAAGTTGGAATGATGGGCCCGCCAATGCCTGGGATAGGTGTCCCTTACCAAGGTGTTCCGGCTGGAGGCCTGGGTATGGGCATGGGCATGGGTGGTTTAGGAGGCATGCTCGGTGGACTCGGACCTATGGGATATG